>JAPCWZ010000009.1:2400000-3600000 GCA_039105305.1 Apiospora arundinis | reverse complement strand
AAAGCATGACTCCCTTCTTCTGCTTGGTGCGTGCCACCAAGGGGATAGAAGAGTGGCACGAACCGGACATATGTACGACGAGTCCAATTCAACTGTATTTCATGTCAGGCACGGAATACCTAGGACACGAGCAAGGTTCAAGCCAGTATCTCGCAACAACCGGATGCATATGCGGCGTAGAGAACCCTTGCTGTAATGCATGCTCATCATGTTCTCCACGGCTGATAAGATCCCCAACCCCAAATGGACTCATTCGTTCTTGTCATAGCTGGAAGAGCTAGCAGCCATCCAGCGCGTCGGATACTTTTGGGACCCTGAAATACCCTCGTCTGATTGGGCGATCAGAAGCCTATCAGTGAACCCCGGCAGCTGGGCGAGAACAAGCAGACAAGGTCAGAATGCAACATTGGAAGCGAAGGAAACCTATCATATCACCAGTTGACCGGATTGGCTTGTATTTCGAATGCCACCGTAGTTGACAGGGTTATGCCATCCCTGTAGCTAAGTCTGCCCTTGGCGCAACGCCTTCGGGCCAGTCTGGGCCAGCCGTTATTCTTACGACGGCACGCAGATCAGCTTGTGCTAGATGTTTCCGTTCAAGCCGTGAATGGCCAGCCGAAAATAAGTGATCATGCCAGAGCAGAAGCAATGACGAGGTGCACCCACCAGTGATAGTGCCGTATCTGGTGTCCTTCACAAAGAGGCGCGCATCCCATCTCCGCTTCTATGCCCTCTAAAATCATGCGACGGCTGAAGAGTCCAGATCAGCATAGGGTCCGAAATCGTGATAGGATGGGAGGGTAGGATTGATAGAAACATGAAGCGACTTCCGTTTCCGGATAGCCCCAAGAAATGGTCGTACGACAAGGACAAGTGTTGTGCGACTGCGGATGCTCGCGGGAATTATTTTAACATTCAAACTCCAGGCCGGTCAGGGCAGAGAGACAGGCTGCATGGCCGCTAACCCGTTCCGCGGAGGGGCGTGGAGCTAGGGATGCCGGACTTCTCATTGCAAGGGCTGGCAATTGTGCGAACCACTAGGTTAATATTTGAGAATTGATAAGAAGTTGACGAGCGTAACAGTGGTGGTTGTAGAGGAGTGCAACTCAATGTCGCAACGTGACTATGTTCGTCTTTCAGAGCACAACCTCAAGGGACAGAGGACGGAAGAAGAAAAGATGAGAGAGTGAGTGAGAGTACTTACGACTTTGGTTGAAAATAAGGTTGAATTGAGGTATTCCACTTCCACTAGTCGGGCCGGGTTCAGGGGTTCTAGAATTACACCCACCATCTTTACTTTCTGCTTTTCAACAACCTGCCTTCTTGGTGCATGTAAGACGAACAACATGGAAGTAGAAGTACCCCGAAAAAGAACCCGTCGGACAGGATCAAGCGGACAATTTTGGTATTCTAATTATGGCTGCAAATATTGACTGCATACTTCCAGCCACGGAGACGCCAAATTCTCACTGCATACAGGGAGTATCCAAGCAAAATCCTCCAAGTATCCTCAACGGGTGACGGAAGCCGGTGACGGAAGCCAGTCCCGGCCTTCCAAGCAGTATATTGTTGGGCTTGATGTAACTCTCTTTTACGATGCCCGATCTTGTTTCGTTTGCTTCACCGTGGTGGTGTTCCGCGAACAGCAGGCATTGCAACGTGCTGGTGTAAGTAGCGTAGGGTGCGTTGGAGCCATGAAGAGGGGTGCGGCTCTATCGTCGGCATGCAGCTCAAAGATGAATTGTATGTACTCCGTAAGTGTAAATATCTAAGTAATGCAGGTCAGACCGGGTCGGTTCATTCGGATATTCCGTCATTCATTTCAAACTTGCCAACCCCATATCATGAAACATGACGAAACACCGCAAGCAAACAAGACCGATCGTAGACTTTGCGCCACTGAGGGGTTGGGAGGGGAGGTGTTCGTGATGGAAGAAGTTTTGTTGCTGGAGAGGCGGTGGAGGGGCAACACAGCGAGACAAGGGAGAGCTGACATTGGGCTGCCTGGTGGCTTTTCTGCGATGAAACGGTGGGAGCAATGTCTCAGTTCGTTACGATATATCTAAGACACCCCACGATGCTACCCCAACTACCACTGCATCCAAATGAGATCAAGAGCTTCATTGGTAGAATTGAGCATCACATAAACTTGTTTCCGATGTCTACTGACCGACTTGGCTACTGGCAAGACGGCGCGCGCACGCGATATATCACATACATACTCCACGGATGACGGTATGATCGATCGCCAGTCGACAGCCACCTGCACCTGCAAGATACCTCCGCTACTGTAGCTCGCTGTAGGGGTAATTATCCCGATAGGCTCATCCACGCGTGGCTCCGGACCGTGATAATTACTTGCTCATGCAGTCAGCAATATTGTTTTTTCGCGTTGGTTGGACCAGACCAAGCATATGTTTTCGCGATGAAGAGAACCTGCGGGCTTCAGATGATGACCGTTGCAATCTTACAGTTAATGAGGAAAGCCAGAACCAGAACTAATCATTCACTGATCCAGTTCATATTTGCGCAATGTTTGATCCAATGCTGTACACATACCTACCTAGCCAGCGGGCAGATGATGCCGAATAGGTACCATCGAAACTCATTGAAGCCCACTAAGCCCCGCCCCTGGGACTACTGCTCACCCCAGTCGCCAGTCGCTGGGGGACCCTTGGGGAAATCAGGGCAATGGGCCACACAGTAGTACCTGGCGGAGTATTGTAGATCGATTTTCTTTCGGATCTGCTTAACTTGACTGACGTGAATTTTGAGTTGAATCTTTTACGTAAATGCATCTTGATAATGTCCGTTTGGCATATTCATTTTAGATGATGATTCTTACCCAATTGGCACTGCAGATTAGTGCCAACATCTGTCGCACTGGCATATGCAAGGGGGCTCGGCTCACAGACTGGCCTCAGGACTGCTGTCAAAGCAGAAGCCAAAGGAGCAAATAAAGTGGCATTACATGGCCAGGAGCGAGGTAGCTAATTTCGATGAAGCTGCTTCGGGACACCTGCATACATGGATGGATGGCGGGAGGCCTATTGTGTTGATGCTCATCTCACGCACACTCTTGTGTGCCAGGCCGCTTAACGTGCCCGCGCCTATTCAGATCTGGATCCCGCCTACTTCGGGCAGTCGCACCGCATCACAGAACCCGCAAAGGGTATGCCATGTCGTATCATACCTACATTCAGTTTCAGTCCGTCATTATGTTTGCTCAACCAACCTAGCAAGGCCTTCACGCAACGCAAGGGGTTGCCATGCGTCTTCCCCGGACCTCACGCTAGGTCGCCCAACATCTCAAATTTGTGGGCTTTGTGGGCTTTGCGGACTTGGAGTTCAACAACCTGTGCAATCAGAGTCAAGCGCGGTCATGCGGCTCAGTATCATGACTTGAGGGCTTCTAGCAGAGACGTTGCAATATGGGTCGGTCACACCACACGTGGGTCCTCCCTGTAGGCCTGTTCACTATCATGTCAACCTGCGCTTGTTGTTCCTCTCCTTGACTTGTCCAATTTTGCAGCGGAGCAATGATTTCCATAGGCGCATAGCATTATCTGGCTCACGACTACGTGACTATGATATACTGACATCCTAAACACTGGCCAGGCTAATTCCAGGGGTATGTAAGTTTCGTGCGATTGCTATGTACAGCTTGGGTGGATGCCCTTGTGGGACATGGAAAAGAACAATATTGATCGTCTTATTCATGCAAAGTCCAATATAACCACAGCGAAGAACGGGATACACAGTGAGATACCGGACCTCCAGTTACCGAAACACATATGGTATTAGCAATCACTATAAACTCCACAATATTCAAGTTGCTTAGGTAGGTAGATATGCAGGTCCATCATCGAAGCCCCTGGATGTGTCTCATAATCATCCATCCCGTAAGCATATCATACAGCCTTTCTCACGCGTCACCACAATCGGCCAACTCCAACTCCCTTTCTGAATTCCTCCATCAATATCCCGATACTAATCAGCACCCGTAATGAATATATGCACAGAGATACATAGCTCAAACAAAGACCATGCCTAATCCTTGTAAGATGGAGAACCAACTCCCTGCCGGGACCGCAGCCCCGAAGAAGAACCCCTGGGCCCAGGCAGCGACACTTCCTTGGATAAACATTAGAGAGGCGATCAACTATACCGGTTGTTATCATGGATATCATACCTGCAATAGGGCCAAGGGGCCCAAACCCAATGAAGGATAGAATGCTCGAGAGCGGGAAGAGAGCAAATAGAAGCCAACTGAACATGATGAATTCTGAGGTATTGATTAATAGATAGAGTGATGTTTTCTTGGTTTTCAGTGAAGCAGGATTCAAAAGTGAATTATTGGTGTTATGGTGAGCCAAATAAGATCGTTGAAGAGATTTGGATTTGGATTGGAGTGGAAATGGTCTGTGTCTTCTTATATGCATCGCCGTCCGGAGAAAGCCTCGTCTGCTTGGTAGTACTCGATCAGCAAACTTCTCGTGATGAGATTTCTTTTCAATTCTATGATCTTATCAGCTTGCAAACGGGCTGCATGATAGGGAGGAGTCGAGATCTTGGGGCGGGAGGACACTTCCATAAACGGCTTTCTCTCCAAATTGACCCGTGCCGTGGCTACAGTTGGTCGGCCTCCTGCATTGCAAACGCAAATCAGCCTTTCCGGACACATCTAGCCCATTTGCAACCATCTGAGCAGTCTCTTCAATCAAGGGTCATTTCTGTTGTTTTGACGGCCAGACTGAACGCGTATGGTCTTTACCTTGTCTGCTTACGTGCAGTGAGGGTGAAGAGGACGAATTAGAAGCACAATTTGGGTGGAGATGCACACACTTCAGTAAACTCAAGAAGATGCTATCAATGCATTGGCGACTGCAATTTTGGCGAGAAAGAATCCCCATCACATGTTTCATCAGGTCTTGTGTTTATCTCACCTTGTGAACAAGACGAATGAAGCAGGTAAGGGAAAGACAATGCCTTCATGAAAAGCCCCTTTTCCCTATTGGCCTCACATGTAATCACAGGACCATGGGTCGGCATCTTCCAGATAGAGTATGGCACATTGGATGTACCAGACAGTTTTCGTCATCATCTTCAAGCACTTCTCGCCCATGAGCCACTCTTATCATGCTTTCAATCAAAGCTGCTATACACGGCACGTTAGTTGATGTATAGTACACCGACAAGGAGGGGACTCCTCGAGTCTGTAGATTTCGGGAGATTCTGAAAAACAGTTCATTTGACATTCCTATGTCCTTCTGTGCTCTTCAGGTATTAAAGTGAAGATACGGAAAGTCCAGGATGGGCATGTACGTTTGATGGCAACCTTACCAGCAATGATGGTGGCCTGGTGTCATTACCGCGGTATACAACACTTAGGGGTGTTCACATATGTCCGCATAGCACAGTCACGCATTTGCGCCTGTCTTGTCTACTGGTCACCAATCAAGTAGCAATAGCTAATTCTAAGATCAGTTTATCATTAGATAATAGCTCAGTCATATCCTAAATAGCATACCGCTTCATATCCCATCTCGACTTCTTGGAATTTGGAGGCATGAGATGAATGCCAGATACTTCCTCGATATTCCCAGTTCAGCCCTAGAATAATGATGTGGGCCTTTTCACACGAATCGTGAACCATCAGTCTACAAGACACTGCGCATGATGGTCATGTGGACAATTCATAGCCAGGAGCGCTTCCCAGTCTGCCTTGGTCATCCACATCGACATCCCCTTTCTTTGTAAATTCCAGTTGATGTCGGCCGTTCGGGCCGCCATGATCTATTAAAAGAATTCCTTGAACAGAGGGGTTCCAACAACTGGGTGGCTACAGGGTTGAACCTAGTCTTGCCCATTGACAGTACTCTTGAACAATATAGTCTCGCATTACCTAGTTTGACTAGGTTAATTTGACAGGTCAGTCAATGGAATGATGTCGGTTTCCCCTCATCAAGACATGACTGATTGCCGCTACATGTGTACAACATGCTGGGTAGATTACCATCAACAGGCAAAGTAAATGGCATAGCATGTGTAAAGTTTCTCTTGATTCATTTCTGATTTCGTATGGGTAACACAACTTGGAGGATTTAGCGTCTCTCGGGAAGGCAGGTTGCATTCCTCGCAGCAACACCACAGGACGTCCAGCAGCACTGATATGAACGTAGTGGCTGACGAAAGCGCAAAGCTGTATCCATCCCACGATTCCCTAGACAAACATCCCAATACGCAACGTTTCCGACAAAATAGCATATCCCCGCATCCCAATGATGATTCCGCCTTCCCGAGATTTAAGCCTTCCACTGACCAGTGACGCCGCCGATCCAGACGCTGGGCTTGGTGGAGGTGAAGTTGGCGACATCGGGCATGACCTCCTTGTCGCCGGACATGGCGGCCTTGAAGCCCTCGGCATCCTTGAAGACCAGGACGGCCTGGACGTGGTAACCCGAAGTCTCCTTGTCGAGAACGCCGACGGTCCAGGACTCGAGGCCGTGAGGGGTCCAGTTCTTCTGGACGAGGGGCATGTGGGTGCTCAGGTAGTAGTCCATGTTGAAGTCGGCCGCGGCCTCGGCGGGGTAGATCACATTGACGAGAGTGGGAGCCATGGTGGGTGACGTAGAGTAAGTGATAAACTCGAATGTTCTGTGTGGTGGGATTCGGTGTTTGTGTGATGTGAGAAGAATGAGCGAGTGTTTGGGGTTAAAGTCTCGAGAGATACGGCGGTTCAGGTGGAACAAATCCACGTGGGAACGGCGAGGCCTTGGAGTTTATATGCACTTCTTGACCTACGTAACGTACCCGCGTCCCCAGTTATTGTGGGGGAGCGACGATGCTTTGTCAAAGGGCCGATGGAAATCCTTCGGCGTTTCGCATAACACCGCAATATTGGTGACTAATGAGACGGGGTAAAGAATATTTCTCATCATCTATGCTGTTTCTCGCCTCCCGCCTGCCAAATTTGCCAACATTTGCATGTTTCAATGCCAATGACTCCAACTCCAACACATTCGTTCCTTCGTCCTTGGGCGCAGGCACAGTGGAGGAGGGGTAAACAGGGGGGGGGGGGGGGGTCAAAGTCGGGCCAAGATTAGAGATCTGACGACGTCGATCATCCGAACCAACCAGTCAACTTCCTTCATAACCTTTTGCCGTGTCGCAATCGTGCAGAGCCAACCTGTACTTTCTCTACTTCTCTTTGGGTAACGACTACACCATATTGGTGTACGCAACGTGGTACTACATGAGCCGATGCATACAAACGGGATGAAGCTATGTTCCCCCATTGGTGGTGTGATCTGTCTAAGTCGCTCCCCACTAACGCTTGAGAAACGGCCGAGGTCGTGACTATGAGTCTCAGCCGCACAATCGCGAACTGTCCTTCCTAGTATAGTCAAGAACAGTTGCCCAAGTAAGTCTACTGTATATGGTGTAGCAATACCAGCAGAGAATGCCTATACTTGGGTGGGTGCCAGTGATGTGCCAGCTATAACCTTGATAATGCCTTTGAAGCCTGGATAGGATGGTTTCTCGGTTCAACAACCTTTGTTAGGCGAAGGATGAGAACCAAGGCCAGTCTATCCAGTCATTCAGGTTCCTCATCATGTTCACGTAGTTCACATGCACAGGCTTTACGTTGATCGAAATGTTCTGTTCAGCAAATCATACAACATAGTCTCTGAATATATAGGTAGTTTCAGATGATATTGAGGCATAAGATTCTTCCTATTCGAAAATGTAGCCCATTATGGACCCCGAGATTTGGCGGGCGCAAAGCTCTGTCTATCAGTCGCATTTGAGCTACCCCGCCCCCACCACGACAAAGCTCCAGTAAAATTATTTCGAGCTGACATTTCCAAAGTTGCCCCTCCATCCACCAAGCAAGCGCTTGCACTGTTTGCAGAACGTCTTTTTTGCGACAGACTTCAACTGCACTCAGAAAAATGGCTTCAGGTCTCAGTGCGCCTCCGGTGCTTTCCACCCCTGCTGAGCACACATTCGACGAAGACACCGCCGCCCAAACTGCCCGGGCCGCGCGACGCACCATCACCGACGATGAACTCTTCGAAGTCTACGAGATCAAGCGCACCGCGTCCGAGATAGCCGAGCGAGGATGGCGGCGCGTCGCATTGCAGTTCCCAGATGCCATGCTTCCCGATGGCCCCAGAGTCCTGGCTCTACTGGAGAAAGAGCTGGCAAACCTGCCCTTGCGACCGGTTGCGATCGACGACGAGAAGGCTGAAAAAGAGGAAAAGAAGAATGCGCCCGAGCAGCCACTGGAGACAGACATGACCACGAAAAGCGCAGGCGCCAACTCCCAAAGCCAAGAGACTCGCTTATACATCCTTGCCGATACGTCCTATAGCGCATGCTGCGTCGACGAGATCGCTGCCGAACATGCGGACGCCGAAGCCGTAGTGCACTATGGACGATCGTGTTTAAGTCCAACATCGCGACTACCTGTTATATACGTCTTCACACAGCAAAAGTTAGACTTCGATGCTATTTTCGAGTCTTTCGAGAAAGAGTTCACAAACAAAGATGACAAGATTGTTATAATGGCAGATGTCATGTTCCAGCAGCATGTCACTTCTGTATGCGAGAAACTGCGCGAAAGGGGCTATAGTGGAGTTATGGGCACCGAGATCGTGAGAGACCCCGCTGCCAGTATACCGAACAGAAAGGTGATCCAAAATGAAGCGTCAGCAGAGTCGGAGATTGACCTGAGTGCATGCCACCTTTTCCATATCTCGACACCCCCCACATCTCTACTCCTGACTCTCTCCTCGAGGCTGGCATCTCTACGCATATACCCGACTCCCGATTCTCCTTACAACAAAACAGAGGACACGATAGATCCCTCCTCAGCACCAGCTCTCCTGCGTCGCCGTTATGGCTTGGTCGTTCGGTTTTCGTCCGCGTCCATCATCGGGATCTTAGTCAACACGCTCTCTGTGAAGAACTACCTTCCTACAATTGCCCTTCTCAAAGACCAGATAGCTGCAGCTGGCAAGAAGAGCTATACCATTGTCGTCGGAAAGTTAAATCCAGCAAAACTAGCCAATTTCGCCGAAATGGAGGGCTGGGTGGTTGTTGGATGCTGGGAGAGCGGACTGGTAGAGCAGGGTGAGATGTACATGCCGGTCATCACCCCCTTTGAGCTAGGCTTGGCCCTGGCTGGGGATGACAAGCGGATTTGGGACGGTAGCTGGTGGGGCGGTATCGAAGGAGTTGCGTCTCAAGCCGAACAAAAGAACGATGAGAGTGTGGAGGAACAAGACGGAGACGTTGAGGATGATATACCCCAAGATGTCGAAGGTGGTGTCGATGACGAGGAGTCAGAACCCCCCGAGTTCGACTGGAGGACGGGCAAGCTGGTCAGCCATAGCCGGCCCATGAGGGTCGCAGTTCGCAGCGGGAAGTCGAAGGAGTCGTGTGCGTCTACAGAGGAGGGCGCTTCCAAGTCAGGAACAGGGCCATCAGGGGCACTAGTACAACGAAAGATTGGGGAGCTGGCGACGATCAACGGAGTTGTAAGCCCAGGCGCGGAATTCTTGCGCTCCCAGCGTACCTGGCAGGGCCTGGGAAGTGACTACAACACGGCCGACGACGTGGAGGACGAAACGAGTACGGCTATCGAGGAAGGAAGAAGCGGTGTTGCTCGGGGATACACATTGGGCGAGGACTCTTCAAGGACATAGGCCTTGAACTTCCGCGCAAGATCTATGCGAAATCAAATCACGAAGCAATAACCGAAATGGAGCAATATTCGAGTGACTGACACGGCCATGAGGTTTACCTTCTACATCTCAACTTCATTCCTATGTTTAAAAGCTCCCTTTTGCTCTTATGGCATAGTTTCAAGGAGTACGTGTATGTCCGTCATGATACTAACACCTATGCATTCTACAGTCACTGGCTGATGTAGGAATAGCCGTGGACTACCCAGCTATCGGATGTGAGAAGTGGGAGAACAAGACGACGCAAACCGACGGTATAACGAGACGCAGACCAGTAACACAAGGTTAGACGGACCACGAGATCGAAGCAGATTGGTGACCCCTTATACTGGACGTCAAGTACCCGATATCTATACGAAGAGCCTCTCCGCAACAGCTACGGCGCGCCAACCGACTGTTACCCTATCATCATAGATGATGATGATAGGCCAGACCTAGTGTCGCTCCAACATGATTTTGCTATTTTCTATTTTAGTTTCCATGTAACACTTGACGCCGCTGTTGCTCGAGGTCTTATCTAAGAGTTCAATACAGAAATCCAGTGGATTCATTTGCCAATCCAACTGGCGAATCAACAGGATACCCCAATAACGACCCACCTCGTAGCCGTACATCAGTTTGTGTTACCATGCATTATACCTAGCTAAAGTCGGTTTTCAAAAGTCTGCGCACATACCACTAAAACTCCACCAAAACTCTACCTTTTTAAAAGGATCTATAACATTAAATGAATTTATTTTAAAATTAAAAAAAAATATTAAAATAGGGTTTTTTTATTGTTATCTTTTCAAACTTTAAGATTAAAATATTTATAAAGAATCCTAAAATTAAAAATACTTAAACTTTATCTTTATAAAGTGAGTTTTTTCTTATATTAAATATTAAATAAAATAAAATATATTATATAACTTTTATTCTATATATTTAATTATTCTATAATTATTATTTTTCTTATAATAGCTATAATATAATTTACGCTTTATTTATAGAATTATTTAAAATAATTATAATAAAATAATTTTACTTTCTCTTTATAAATAAATAGAGGTAGAATTAAAATATATATATAAATAAAATAATTAAAATCTAAAAACCCCTTTAAAACTATTTATAAATCTACTTTTTATTTAATTATTAAAATTTTATTCGATTTATTATAGATTTTAGAAACTATTAAGTTTTGGTGAGGAAAAGCGGCATATGCGCAGACTTTTGGGAGGGAATTTTAGGAGCATGACAGGCTGCCTAGCAGGCTACCTACCCCTCTGTCAGCTTGACATTTATTGTGGTGTACCGAACGCTCCAGTTCCGCGTCTTTTCCAAAACATTTTCATGAGCAAGCCACGAATATGAGTTTCGGATTTAGCGTCGGCGACTTCCTGGCCGTTATTGAACTTGCGAACAGAATCCGGAAGGACTTCGTAAGTGCTCCGAAGCAATTCCAAGATATATCCACAGAGTACGCATTGTTCGCATCCTCTTATATAAGCAATGCTGACTATAGCTGGTATCTAGGCTTAGGAACCTAGAGTACGCTGTTCGAGATATCGACGTTTTCATCGTCGGAAATGACATAACCGATACCCAAAAGAAAGACCTTTGCGGTATTCGCGACAGTTGTCAGGACGTCTTAAAAGATTGCCAACACCTGCTATCCAACTACTCGGCTCTCGAGTCGCCAGCGAAGAGCTTGAAAGGACGGACAACAAGAGCATGGCAACGGCTGACTTCGGAGCCTCATGACGTACGCGACCTTCGGGACCGCATCACGTCAAACGTCACTCAATTAAACCGTTTCAATGAAGGCTTTACCAGAGACAACGTCGTCAGAATCGCAAAAGTACAAGATGAGTTCGTCAAACGCCAAGGCCAGCACGACCATCAAGAAATCCTTGACTGGCTAACACCGATCGACTTCGCTGCCCAGCAGTCAGACTTCATCCGTCGCCGGCAGTCGGGAACAGGACAATGGCTTCTAGACTCCCCGGAATACCGGAAATGGGTAGAATCGAGGAAAGGAGCGTTGTTCTGTCCAGGCATTCCTGGCGCAGGGAAAACGATTCTTTCATCTATCGTCGTGGATCACCTACAGGACACTTTTCACGGTGACAGCTCTATCGGGATATGCTATTTATACTGCAATTTTCGAAGGAGCGATGAACAGAAGCTCGATGATCTCTTGGCCAGTCTTTTGAAACAGCTGGCGCAGGGCCAGTCTCCATTTACTGACAGTGTGAAAGATCTCTATGGTCGACGCAAGGAGAGGCGGACCAGGCCATCTACCGACGACCTCAGCCGGACTCTCCACTTAGTGGCGGCAACATACTCTCGAGTCTTTATCCTTGTCGATGCACTTGATGAGTGTACAGCCTCTGATGGCTGCCGGTCACAGCTCATATCAGAACTCCAAAAACTGCAGGCCGACCTCGGTGCCAATATCCTCGCCACTTCGCGTTTCATACCGGAAATCACCGCCAGATTCAAGGAAGCTGTACAACTAGAGATTCGTGCCAGCGAAAGCGATATTGATACGTATCTAAGCGGCAACCTCTCGCACCTTCCGGGCTTTGTTTCCCGTAATCTTGAGCTCCAGGCTGAGATTAAGCAGAGCATTATAAAATGTGTAGATGGGATGTTAGTACATCCCCCTTTTACTTATTTACTAGGACCTCTAATTGAATACTTCTAGGTTCCTTCTTGCGCAACTGCACCTCGAGTCTCTGAAAGGCAAACGTTCGCCTAAGGCCGTTCGAGCCGCTTTAAAGAGGCTTGCATATGGCTCGAACGCTTACGACATTGCATACCGCGATGCAATGACACGGATCAATGGCCAGACCCCCGACCAGAGATTGCTGGCACGCCAGACTCTATCGTGGGTTATCTGTGCAAGGAGGCCACTGAAAACAGTAGAACTTCAACATGCACTAGGTGTTGAGCCGGGCGAGCCAGACCTTGACGAGGAAAATCTCCCTGATTTACAGGACGTGGTCTCTAACTGCTGCGGGCTAGTCACTATCGACGATGAAAGCGGCATTGTACGGTTGATTCATTACACGACGCAAGAGTACTTCGAACGAACTCGAAACGACTGGTTCCCGGATGCCCAATCTGAGATCACCGAGACATGTACTACCTATCTCGCATTCGACGTCTTTGAAAGTGGCCCATGTCAAAGTGAGCTCGACTTTGAAAAACGCCTCTTTGCGTACCCGCTATACCACTACGCCAGCCATCACTGGGGAAATCATGCATATTGGGCCCTGAATGGTCAATGGTGGCCCTCTTTCTTTTCAATGCGTTCTAAAGTTGAGGCAGCCGCTCAAGGATTGCTAGTGGAAAAGAGATGGGCAGCCGATGGTGGCTACAGTCAGAGATTTCCAAAGAAGATGACCGAGCTACATATAGGCGCACTCTTTGGTCTTTATAATGTAGTCGCTGCTCTAATGCAGCCTCACAATGTCAATGATCCAGACAGTGAAGGCATGACACCACTGTCATATGCCGCTAAGAACGGTCATGAGGCCGTGGTACGTTTGCTCCTTGAGCACAAGGCCGAAGTTGACTGGAAGGCCACGGGAAAATATCATGAAGGCAGGACACCGCTCTTTTTTGCCGCTTCGAATGGGCATGAGGCAGTGGTACGAGTGCTTCTTCAGCACGGGTCCGAGGTCAACTCGAAGACTACGGGGAAATACAACGCAGGCAGAACACCGCTCTCGTTTGCCGCTTGGTATGGGCATGATGCTGTGGTGCAGTTGCTTCTTGACTATAAGGCTGAGGTCGGCGCAGAGGTTCAGCATTGTTGGACGCCGCTCTCTTTTGCTGCTTGGAATGGGCATGAGACAGTAGTACGGCTGCTTCTTAAGCATGGGTCCGAGGTCAACTCGAAGGCTAGGGGAACATATGACACAGGAAGGACACCGCTCTCGTTTGCCGCTTCGAATGGGCATGAGACCGTGGTGCAGCTACTCCTTGAGCATATGGCCGAACTCGACTTGAAGGATCAGCATGGAAAGACGCCACTCTCATTTGCCGCTGGGAATGGACAAGAGGCGGTGGTACGACTGCTCCTTGAAAATAAGGCCCAAGTCGATTCGAAGGATCGGGATGGCAGAACACCGCTCTCGATGGCGGCTTTGTGTGGACATGCGGCCGTGGTACATCTGCTGCTTGAATATATGGTCGAGATCGACTCGAAGGATCAGATCGACTCAAAAGACTTGGATGGCAGGACGCCGCTCTCGTTTGCCGCTTCGAATGGACATATCAGCGTGATACGGCTACTCCTCGACTATGGGGCGCAGCCTTGGCTTCACGATAGCTGCAAACGGCCACCATTGTTCTACGCCATCCAAAGAGACTCAGTCGAGACCTTTGACCTACTAATTCAATCGAACAAGAGTGAAATAAATATGGTAGACTACTACGGCTCTACATCGCTATCTATCGCGGCTCGTTTCGGTAATGGCTATATAGTGGAACGCATACTAGGTATCGCCAGCGTCGACGTCAACATTGTTGACGATTTCGGTCGTTCCCCTCTATGGTGGGCTCAGAAGCTGGGTCACATTATGATTGTCGAGCGGTTACTCAAACATGATAGACCCCTAGCATTAAGCGAATCAAGAGTTGGGATGGTAGACGAGACGGCACACGAGACGGTACACGAGACGGTAAACGAGACCTCTCATACTTTGGACCTTGGAAGCGGTTTCTGTGATGTATGTTTCACTGGGCTGGGGGAATTCTTTTACCTTTGCGCAAAATGCTATAGCGACGGCCGGTTCGCTATATGTTTGGGATGTCATGATCAAGGGGCTAGTTGCTTAGACGAATCCCACGAGCTGTCACAAGGGCCACTTGAACCTGATAGAGGCAAATGATGTTTATTAAAGTCATATTGGGAATGCAAAAGCTAATATGATACCTAGGGGTTAAGGGCCTTGTATACTGCAATTATTGTTAGTATGGCTAGTGCATTATCAATCAGCTTTAAAGTAAGAGCGCCCATCAGCTATGCGTGTCTACCTTTAGATGGAAAGCCGGCTGGCAATAACAGTGTTCCCAGTCAAATAATCAGACTGCCACACCACATGCTGATGGAAGTATCATTTGCTGCAGCAAGTAGCCCAAGGGATCGTGTAAATGATTTCCTCATACAATTCTCGCAATGGGATGCCTCTCATGATGCGTCTCCAACAGCCTCTCATCCTCATGCCACACTGATAGATTAAAAGGTGCAGAAGGTTAGTCCAACGCTCCAAGCCAAGCCCATTACGATGGGATAGGGTGACGATATCGTACGTTGAATGCGGAGCCTGCAAGGTTCGCTATATGATTCGGCAAGCTTACAGGCACGCTGATATGACCCGATCCAGCAAAGCAGCCGTTAGCTGTAGGTTCAAGGAATACTATGTATTGCATATCAACTCAGCTTGAAGACACTCGGCTTCATCTTACAGACAGCGAACAATCTAGACCAGAGAGCCCTTCCCGATGCATGTGGAATACCCGAAGCATGAGTAAATAAAGGAACTTACTATAAAGAGAAGTTAAGCCTTCTCTTTGGTGAACATATATTACGCTTACAACGAGCTATTTATTCTACAGTAGCAGTCTGTCAATTTCGATTCGAATCCGCAGTTGACCAGCTTTGGGTTGGGATTTTTTTGCATGATAAGGGTGGAACTGCGGAGGGGTCCGGTAGTCAGAGTAATAAGGGCTGTCGTTGGTGACCACGGCTGCAGTATTCGTGTAATTATGCGGCTTACTCACGATGCGACACACTTCGGCATTCCGTACGAGCGTCAGCTTCGAGAGCAACTATGGTTATAGTCTCTTTGTGGGGTGTCTTCTTTCCAACGGTTATCCCCGTCTATATAAAGATGAGGCGCATAGGGAACTTTTGACTAACTCAGCACTTCAAACTTGTTTGTTTGTTGGACTTCATACCGGCTTTCATAGTGGAATCAGGGAGCGCCATGGACCAATTAGCGAGATTCCTCGGCTTCGGCTCTACGACGGGGCCTGGCAGCTTCACATCCTGTGCCGCGGCATCGATCCCGTACCCCACGAATCTGCCCAATGCCGAGTTCTTGTCGGTAGAAGCCAATCTGGTGACCAACTACACGGTGGAAATCCCGCCGGGTTTCGAAAACAGCCACTCGGCCCCCTACGCTCCCCTGCCGGTCCTGAATTTCTGCAACGTGACGTTGATCTACACGCATCCGGGCTTGGGAGACAAGATCCTGACCCAAGTCTGGCTTCCTCTAGGCGATGTCGATGGCGGAAATGCCGGTGTTGAGGAGAGCGATACGCAACAGCAGCAGCAGAAACCGTTGCTAAAGAAGAAAACCGATGGCAGTGGCGGTGGCTCGCCATCCTGGAACGGCCGCCTCCAAGGTACCGGCGGCGGCGGCTTCTTCACCGGCTTCTTCCCCCTGACGCAAGCCCACGGCGTCGGCGAGGGCTACGCCGTCGTCACGACGGACGGCGGCGCGCGCGGCGCTGACTGGGGCGACGCCTCGTACATCGTGGCGAGCCCGGGCAACGTGGACTGGACGGCAGTGCACAACTTCGGGTCCGTCGCGCTGCACGAGGCCGCCGTCATCGGGCGCGCCGTCACCGAGTCCTTCTACCGCCAGAAGGTGCGGTACGCGTACTTCACCGGCTGCTCCACGGGCGGGCGGCAGGCGGCCATGCTCGCGCAGCGCTGGCCCGAGGACTATGATGGGTACCTTGCCGGGGCCGCGGCGCTGCGCTGCCATGATATTGTTGTTGCGTTAGCGCCCCCGGCCCTCATGACGGAGCTGAGTTACACGCCGCCTCCTTGCGAGTTGCGGGCGCTGCGGCGGCTCGCAATGGAGGCGTGCGACGGCCTCGATGGCGTCGTGGACGGTCTGGTGTCGGAGCCCGAGCGGTGCTTTGAGGCCTTCGACCCGCACACCCGCGTCGGCGAAAGTTTCGTTTGCGAGGAGACTGGGAAGACCCTCCAGATTACTAAGGAAGCCGCCAAGATCTCTCAGCTCGCCTGGGAAGGCCTTCGCGACGTCGTTGAAGAAGACGCAGAATACGGCAACGGCGCTCAGGGTAGTGGTAAATTGATCTGGGGTGGCGGCGTCGGCCACCAAGCCACCATCACCGACAGCCCCTTTTCCTGGGCCCTGACGACGTGCGACTACACCCCCGACCCCCCGCGCTGCCACCCCGCCCCCTGGCCCTTCTCCGCGGCCTGGGTCCAGTCCCTCGTGTACAAGAACCTGAGCCACCCCGTCGACGTCACGGGCCCCGAGTTCCAGCAGCACGGCCCGCGCGCCGTCGCCCGCATCGTCCGCCAGGCGCGCCAGTGGTACACCTCGGCCCTGGGCACCTTCGACACGGACCTGTCGGGCCTCCGCAGCAGCGGCGGCAAAATGCTCATGTGGCATGGCATGGCCGACGAGGCGATCCCGCTGGGCAACTCGCGCGAGTACTATGACGCCGTGGCCGCGCGCGACCCAAAGCGCGTCGACGGGTACCTGCGCTACTTCGAGGCGCCGGGGATCGCGCACTGCGGTTTCGGCGGGGAGGGGAACGGGCTGTGGCCCGTCAGCATGCTCGAGGCATTGCGCGCATGGGTCGAGGAGGGCAAGGCGCCTGAAGTGGTGCCTGCGGTTTCGAAGACGGCGCACCCGGAGACTAGGGTCAGGACTAAGCGAAATCTGTGTCGGTACCCGCAGAAGGCTAAGTATGATGGGGTAGGGAATATTGCAGATGCCGCGAGCTTCAAGTGTTTGTGAATAGGGGGGAAACGATAAGCGTCTACCTATTGCCATGGATGGAAAGGACCAGGGCGAGAGAAATTAAGTAATTTCTGGGCATGTTTCGTCGTGGAGTAGTCTCGATTACGATTTCTTGTCGGTATGGATAAAAGAAAAGATTAGACTGCTTGCTCTTGGAAATATGCGCTGCATTAGATCTGTATATGGCACCTTCAAACACCAGCAACTCCCAAAATGCTCCTTACTAGCCAGCGGTAGTGCCCTTCAGTCACCAGATCACGACGGCCCACCCTCATCTCCTCATCCAAAGGGGCAACCCCCCATGCCCTTAGCCTTCAATCGCTGGATATCAGCCTCCATTTCGGGCTTGCCCTGCCCCATCCGGTTCAGGGGGCCAAGTTCCTCAAAGAGGAACCCCTCGCTAAAATGGGTCTCTGGGTTGTCGCCGGGCAGCTTGCCTCCAGCGAGCCACATGGCCCAGGCCCCGGGACCCCAGCGGTTCCAGAACGTCGGCTTGATGTAAAAGGGGTAGTTGCCGTAGGGAAAGTTGAGGTGGATCCGCTTATCGGTCTGCTCGGGTGACTCGCAGCCAGGCGAGTGGTGTCGGATCAAGGGGCGGAAGCGCGGCAGGGACAGGTGACGCAGGAAGGCGCGACGGAGGACTAGACTGGTATATACGATGCATGCGGCGGTTACACCCGGCTCAGGGAGCCTAGTGATAAGGGGAGATTGTGTTAGTAAACCATGCAAAGAAGCATATGTCAACGTCACAAGAGTGCCAAAACATTACAACAAAAGACAGAACTTACATGAAAGCTTCCCGAACCCGGTCACCCAATAGCACGGTCACGCATTCCTGAGCGAAGTCCTTCATGAACCCCGGCAGCCAGTAGGTGATCATGGGGATGAGCGCGACAGCAGGCTTATTGCTGACCTTGCTGGGAACGAAGGAGACGACCTCGTACGACTTGGCCCAGGCGGTGATGTCGCGCCCAAAATCGACGCCATCGGTCCACTCAGTCTTGGACAGATAGCCCCGGTACTGGATGCCCATGGCCTCGCCGATGGACTTCCAGAAGACTGCGTAGGCACAGTACTCCATGTCGTTAAGAGGGCGCCACTCGTACAGGCGCATGAAGCGCTCCGGGTCCGTGATGAAAACGCTCAACGTGTACAGGAGGTCCGCGTTGGAGATCTGGCCCGATGCCACGTACTTGCTGTGCAGGAAGTTCATGCGCGCGATAGACGCAACGGACCGCGCCGACCCCGGCGGGTTGGAGGTGAACTCGCCGATGACGACGGCGGTGTCTTCATATCTGATCCCCACCATCGTCAGTCATGGGTTACTGTCGATACGTATAATTCGATATAGCTTACCTTTTGAGACTAGCCACCGGGTCTGTCAGGTTCCTCGTAGCCAATAACAGACGACTAATGGACTCAACGCCATAAGTCTAGTAGACGGTGTTGTGTTAGCCAATAACTACTAACCTTCTATATATTGAGATATCGAAGGATACGGTTTGCTCATTTTCATACGTACTCAAAGTATGCGAAAGAAAAGATAGCATGGCAAGGAGAACCCTATAGGGCCAGGTTGGGAAACATACCTTGAACAGACCGAACTGAAGAGCCATAACACCGAATTGCGGGAACTCCAGTGTGATAACGTCTTGGATAATGCGCTGCGCGTCCTCAGTGGTCATCTTGGCCAAGCTGGCGCGGTCCGGGAAGCCGTACTTGCGGCGCATGGCCCTCTCGCGGCGGAACCGCAGGGCGCGGCAAAGGAGCCCATATCCGAGGAACGCGGTGAGCGCGATGGCCTTCCACGAGACGGCGGCGGCGGCGGCGGCGGACGCCGGGTCCGCGGTCGTTGTCGTCGTGGAAAGAGTCATGAATCGCGAGGAAACGGAAGACGGGATGATGTGGGCCAGGAACGGCGCTAGGGACGATGGGACGATGGAGGCCAAAGGGGACGACGCGAGGGTCGAAAACGAGGCATTTGCCGCGGTATCCATCTTGGGGCGACGGCGGCGACAGCCGGTGGTGTCGAATTCGTTCTTTCTCGTGTTCTGTGCGTGTGCGTGTGCGTGTATCTCCGGCTCTTCCTACCTCTTCTTATACACTATCTCAATTCACCACTCTTTGGCAAAAGGACGACACTTGTTCTCTTTCTTGGAGTTTGGCGTCTAGTTGTTCGAGAGTTGAACTAGATACTCAAGGAACAGAAACGAATTTAATGTTGCAGAAGCCACAATCGGGTTTAGTGGACATTTCCCGTCTCCTTGGAAATCCCCAGACAGCTGAAAGGATAGCGCCAAGGTTGAACCACTAATTGAATGGGTCCCCGTTTTCGTTGGACCTTCAGCTTACTACGGTACTAGAGGCATGTGGCATGGAAGAAAGATAACGAGAAACTTGGCAACCAATTGCGGCCAAATATTGGTAGATCTGGATCTGGAGGTTGGTTGTGGGAAGGCGCTGCTCTGTTATAACATCGAGTCCGGAGTAATTGTCTTATACTCGCATTCCTCGGAGTATTTAACAAGCTTTGAATAAGACGTAGGTGTGTATCTTACAACGTATTACTCAGGGCCCATCACACGGTGCCTTGAAGGCGATAGCAAGTTCAATACATGCAGAACTGACTGACACGCAATAATGCATAATGCATCTGTCTAAGAATCCCAATGGTAGCGAGGGCCAATACCGGGCCCGGGGTCAAGGAGGGGTTGCATGCTCCTTGCATGATGCATTACCTAGTGTCTTTAATCGAGCTGAGGGGTGCCTCGGCTTCGGTATCTAGCAACCAATATCTAAAAGGGGGGAAATAGAGAAAGTCCTACACCTTGGGTATTGGTCAGCAAATACCAGCTGTACTGCTGCCCTCAGCGACATCGAATGGGAAGCCATTCCTACTAGCCTGCTTATGAAGCCACGAATGAGAACGGTTTGGCCTATATTCAATTGCATGCCTTTTCCCCGGAGTGTACAAGGGCTTACCACGGCGCCGAGGCGGGGTACACGCAAGAGCCGATGCCTGTGCCGGGGTTTAGGGGGGCAAGTCGCACATGTTAACATGCAACACCGCATTCGACCGCCGTAGGAAAGCTACGGAGTGTCGACATGATTCAAATCACACTCAACGGGTTTAGATGCAGGTTGTTTAGGGGTCTGCATGTTCTTGCAACTTGTTTATGGTGCCAAAAAAGAACTCTGGATTGGCCATTCGACCATAGACAGGACCATAACCTTGGTTGGGTATCTGAATACAAGTTTATAATATACATAGCCAAACAAAGGCATTAATAGTGTGAAGTGTATCCCGCAACACCTCCTTACGCCGAACCTTTAGCCTTCCTACCTCTCCTCTTAGGCCGTCTAGTTTCCGCTGTATCATCCCCTTCCTCGCCATCCTCGGCATTGCCAACGTCCTCATCGTCGTCCTCAACTACAACAGCAGCGGTCTTCTTGGCCCTGCGGCCTCTCCCGCTTGTAGCGGGAGCTGGTGCCTCCAAAGGCGCCTCCTCGCTCAGGCCGTCCACGACCGCAGTCGCACGCAGCTTGTTAACAGCCTCGACCATGCGCTTGCTCGTCTGCGCCCGCTGCCGCGGCGCAAACGCCTCCTTGACCCCCGCACCCACGCCGCCCTCAAAGTACCGCGTGATGTTGCTCTGCGTGCCCTCGGCCTCGCGCCGGTTCATGTCCCGGATGACAGGCACCAACACCTCGTCGGTGCGCTCCTGGCTCCACCCGATGGTCGACATCAGGAACCGGCGCAGGCCGTCAACGTCCGGCACGCCCCACTGGAACGGGTCCGGCGTGTCGTCAACCTCGGGCTTGAGGTAGGCCTCGAAGACAGCCGGGTTCGGAAAGCCCAGAGGTAGGAACAGCTTGGTGCCTTGCGCTTTGCGGAACTTCTTACGGAACTTGGATCCCGCGTCTGCTTCTTTGGGCCGGTTCTGGACCTGGACGTCTTGCCACCATTCCCGGAACTCTGCCAGGCCTTCGCGACCTGGGAATTCGGACAAAATTTCGACAGCAGTGACTGGACCAACACCGGGAAGACCTTCAGTGTAATCTGATCCAAGTAAATGTGCAAGAGAGATTAGCTGCTCGCGCGATAGGGATAGCTCCTTCTCCAAATCATTGGCAAGGTAACACTCGACAAATTTGTTGCTGTTGAACATGTTCTTGTAGACTCGCGTGCCGCCGAAAAGGAACGTATCGGAATCATCTGTCACGATTCCGTCCACCAATCCCAGCTGAACTAGTTCGGCACACTGAGCTTCTGCTTCCATAGGAGCAGTGATGTAAGGAATACCGAACAGTCGCAATAGAGCCTGGCATTCAGTAATCATGATCTGAGTGACCTCATCTGCATCTCTTCGGTCTTTCTTTTGCTGTGTCCGGAGAGCCTTCAACTCGCGCTCATACGCTTCCTGGTTCTCCTGTTCCGATTTGTTGTTCAGTTGGCTAGCAAATCTTGCATGTTCTTCAGCTTCCTCGGCCAATTGAGCAAACAGCTCCTCATCTTCAGGATCACTAAAGTCATTCTCAGAAGCGCCGTCTTCGTCATCGTCATTCACGAAGAGCTCTCCATCCATTTCTCTGGCATTATTCGTAACCACCTCGGGTTCGAAAGTAGACTCGGCATGTTCCAAGTGCGGCACGTCGGCATCTTTCGCCGGTTCTGGAGCGGCAACGTCCTCAAACTCTGGCTCCGGACTGCCGTCTCCCATCACTTTGTCCTCGACTATCGGTCGAGCAGGGGCAACATCGACATCTTCGAATTCTGGCTCCGGGGTCGGCGATTTCTGAACATTGCCACTCAACCTCTCAGTGATACCCTCGATCACACCAGCCTCGACGTTCACAGAGGGTATCGCAGGCATAGAGTCATCTTGCATAGCATCCGCCGTAGGCTGTGGCGGGTCGACCTTTGCGAGAGATGCTGGCGACAGCTGTAACGGTTCAGGCGTTTTTGATGGTGCTTTAGGCTGGGTCGGAGGTGCGTCGAGAATCTCGACATCGCTGTCATCATCATCTGACGACTGGATTTCTATTATAGCGTCTTTTCGTCGGCGCTTCTCCGCCTCGAAAGCGGCTTCGCGATCCTCTTCATTAACTTCCCTGAGACGTTCCCGCTGACCTTTCACTTGCTCACGGATATCTGACACGTCCTGTGTCATCCAAGGTGGTAACGGCCGTGGGGCATCCTGATCTTCCTCGTCTCTTACAAAACCACCAGACAAGTCCTCCTCTTCCTCGTCTTCGGCCGTCTTTTCGAAGCCACCGGCAAGATCATCAGTGATGGCTTCTTTGACAGTCTTCTCGCTCTCGGTAGGCGGGGCTCGTTTTGCTTCTGGCTTCTTGCCGAATATGCTAGATTTCCAATCGAGCTTCTCAAATGGCAGTGGCCCACCAAATGGGTTCTTGACATTGGAGAAAGAAGGGATGACGGGCCGTGGCTGAGATGCAGCTACTGTTTTCTTCTTCTTCCTCGCCGCGGCCATAGCTGTACCTAAGTCTACATCACTGTCGTCGCTGGCATCGCTACGTCGCCTTTTAGGGATAGCTGCGTTCGCCCTGTTGTTGACGATGTGGGCTATCATGCTACCGCTTGCGGCTGTAACGGGCTTTGATGGCTCGACAGCTTTTTGGGTCCAGTCTGGAACAGGCACATCCTCAAAGTCCTCTTCATCGTCCTCTTGCATCGGACTGCTGGCAGCTTTGTGCTGATTCTGGAGCGACATGGCTATGGCACGGCTAAGGTCTTCTTCCTCATCGCCCTCCAGGTCGTCGCCTGGCCGACTTTCGAACAGACTATTGACCGCGGCATCAGGATCATGGACGAATAAGGAGTCATCATCCTCATCGGGTGCGATTGGTTCGTCTTTGTGGGCATTATGCTGCATCGAGTCAAGAAATTGTTGCCTCTGCTCAGCTAAACGCTTGACTTGGTCTGAGACCTTTGGCAGTCTGTTCAGCCCTTCGATGGGGACATCCTCGAAATCCTCCTCGTCTTCCCACTCGTCCTCCTCGTTCTTGGCCTGGTAGTGAAATTGTAACTCATCAACATCGATTGGCTTGTGGATCTCCCCCAGGTCCTTCTCGCGGCTGACAACACCAAGAGCCCAACCGCCCTCGGCACCGTCATTCTTGACAAGGATGTATTCACGGTCACTTTCACCAGCAATCCGAGCACTGCCGTTCAGGGTGAGGTCTGTGCCAGTCATTCCGGCTTCCTTCATGAGCCGCTGGGTGAGGTGGTTTCTTTCTTGCACCCTCTCGATCTGGAACTTGGAAAACGCCATGCGATCGGGGAACATCTCCTCCAACTGTTCTTTGCTCAGACCCATTCTGAGTCGAGAGCGTAGTCGGGCAGCATTAAGGATATTATAGCGATCTGCTGGTGGCAGACTCATGAAGAACTCGCCTTCGAAGTCAATTTTGCTGAAATCGTAGAGATTGATGTCCTCGCCACTCTGGAATTGTCTAGCGTATTCCTCAAGCTCCTCGACGCTCATTATGCGCGGATCCTCTGGCTTTCCCATCCCTTCGATATTGGTCGGTAACTCGGGGAGGTGGTATGCATCCTGCTTGTAGAACTTCCTGCTCTGCTGCCGTTCTTGTTGGTTCATGCCTATCTCGTCAACGTAGACGAGCTGGTCAGCAGACGGCAACTCTTCTTCGGGGTCCCCTACTGGCGCAGGCTCAGCGCCCTGTTTTTCCAGTTCCAGCTGCCTCCGACGCTTGTCGCCCTCCTCTTCGGCAATGCGCTGCATCTGCACGGCCAGCAGCTTGCCCGCGGTCCGTACGGCATCCTCGCGCCTGCCCTCTCGGCGTCGCTTTCGTCCCGTGATTGTCTGGCGCTTGAGCGCCGGGGCGCCGCCATCGAAGACGAAGACGGGTTTGATGCCGAACCACAGGAGCTTGCATATGCGCCGGAAGAAGCCGACGACGTGGGAGTTTCGGAGCGCATTTCCCTCTTTGTCGCGAACGGCCTTGAGGAATTGGTATATCCAGATGGACGCATCGACGGCTAAGCGCTTACGGTTGAGGGTGGCAAGATTTGTCGGTCGCGCGCAGGGCTGGACAACGGTCCAAAGGCCGTTGACACCCATGGTGGATGTTCAGCTGAGGACTGGTCGCTAACATAGACAGGTTCAAATAGGAAGAAGACAGTAAGAACTCATATCGAGCTTAATGAAACAGCAGACTTCAGCAGCATACTGATTGACCGCACGCGCTGTGTCACGCTTGAATTCCCGTCCAGTTTTGGAAGTGTCGGGTCTGGTCAGCTTGGAACGACGTAAAGAATGATGGTCTGTAATTAGATGGCATTTCTGGCTGCCTGCGACGATGACGATGACTCTGGTTTTAGCGCGTCCCACCGCGGCGGACAAGTCTGGAAGTCTGGCAAGGGTCTGCTAATGTACGTGCTTGATGGGTCAATGGGGCTATCAATGGAACTAATCGATAAGCGTCCATCCCACTCAGCACTTGGCAGCACCAATGCTTGAATGCCCCTCCTAACAGAACCGACCGCTGTCTGATCTTCCGAAGCTCAGTACCCAAGTGCCATCCAATCGACGACTGGGATCATTCTTCAACTAATTCTAATACAACTAAAGACTTCTATATTGCTCATCGCTTGCGCTCGCGTCCTCTCTCAGTTGCACAATGGAGGCCACCAAGGCCACCGAGGCAGAGTCATACCTCAACTCGCTTATCAACAAAACCTTGAGGGTTCATGCGACAGACTCACGCATGTTCGTGGGCACTTTCAAGTGCACTGACGCAGTAAGTCGCCAAGTTATATGTTCTGGAGCATGACACCTTCAGGACTCGGTGAACCTGCGACTTACTGGAAACACAGAACCGCAACGTCGTGCTATCTCTCTGCCACGAGTACAGACAACCCTCTCAGAAGCAGTTGGAGGCAGCAGCAGCAAGCTCCAGCACAGGGACAGTCCAGGCCGAGATGACCTCGAGATACTTGGGTCTGGTTGTTATCCCCGGCAAACACATCGTCAAGATGGAAGCCGAGGAGTTTGTGAGCCAGATGAAGGGCAAGTCTGCTCTGGGCGATAGAGCGCTCTATGTTTGAGCTCGATCACCGGTTGCATCTGCCAACCCTGTCCTGTTCTGGCCTGGGGTACTTGGGGAGGCAGAGAGCCGACCACAAAACACTTTTGAGATGAGTGCCTTGTGCAACCAGCCTCTTTTTTCAATTGCGGCACAAAGTTACTTTCCGCAATCCCAGTAAGGCTGGGAACTGATGACCTGGCTAATGGCCGGGACAAGCCGACATGCTCTGGAACTTTTGGGTTTGCGCGGACCGAATCATTGCCACCAGCCGCGTCGACAACTTTCAGTCGACATATCCTACCGTGCTGTTGCTGTCTCTCAGAAAATACACACTTACCATTATTTATCTGTAGAGTCATGGCTCTACAAGCACAACAACGATTATGGGCTTGAAAAAAGCTCTCCTAGGGACGCAGAGAGAGCAAGTTAACATAATGGATATCATGAATGGAGCCATAGGAAAGTAACCGTGCATCGGAATGAGGCAGCGTTGTTCATTAATCAGGTTGCACAAGCATGACAGCCACCACTATGGCTCTCGGCATGCATACCAGCCCTTTTGTTTGACTGTAGATGCGCATTGAACCTTGGGGGGTGAGACATGGGGATCTGTAGCCCAACAGTCTTGCATCTGACACTGTGACGGATAGCGGTAGTAAAGATTACTCACCAAGATTAGGAATAAGATGCTGAATGTGCCGGGTGTCTTATGGGACCCAGCGGTGTTGGTAACTCTAGCGAAATCAGTAGAGCAGATATGAGAATATTGAAAATATCGATGATTAGAAAGAGGATATACTGTTCAGTAATCACTATATATAAAACTCAAAGAAATAAGATCTCGATCTCTTCTTGCTTTGGGCACACGTAGACGATGAGGGCATTTGCCTTGTACCGCTACTCCAAGCATGCTTCTTCTACTCAACTTATCGTAGTCGCGATAGAGACGACTAGCTAACCCTTATACGACTCAAGGAACGACAAGCCACCGGTTTCCGGGATTCTCTCTAGCATCTCTGCACAAACCGTTGGGCGGTGGAGTATTTGTCTATTCTTAGTGTTACCATGTATGTACTATGCAGTATATGAAACTCTGAAACATAACACCCGATCGATTCAACCTGTTCCAAATAGTGTTTCCTGACCCAACCTAAACCCAGCGCACTTCCCCACATACTTTTGTCTGCATCCTGCAGGAATCCGACAAAGGGAAAGCAAAGACCAAATACCCATTCCGCCTGTCTGAGAAGGAAGGAACATCAATCAATACATTGACCGCCAGTAGAAAGAGGATCGAATCCACCACAGACCTACATACGTCATATCAATACCCGCCTTCCCAGGGCACACCTTGGTGGTGGCCCGTGGGGATGGGATGTGACAGCTATCAAAAACACCAACAATCATACTGACTCGCTGCCTATTTGCCCCCCAACATCGAGATATCTTGAAACTTGCGGGCCCAAACAGTCTTTGGAGCAGTCATGGACCACTCTTGTCAGACCCTCACCACGGTCAGCACGCCGGACCCCTTTATGGTATTTGCAAATGGCAGTTACTACTTGGTAGGCATTCTCGTTCAAGGCGTCTGTGGTAGTATCAAAATGGAAAGCTAACTAGTGGTGAAAGACGTTCACTTCCGGAGACAAGATCGAGATATGGGCCTCGAAAACCCTGAACGGGTTCGAGGAAACAGCGAGGAAGGAGACAATATGGTGAGTAAAAACGCACCCGGATCTCGGTTACGCAGTATGTGCTTACATTCTTTCCCCCAGGACGCCGCCGCCCGGCACTGCGCATTCAGCTGACCTGTGGGCGCCCGAACTGCACGCCATCTACGGACGATGGTACGTCTACTACGCCGCCGCGCACCCCAAGCACGGCAACAAGAGCCACCGCATGTACGTGCTGGGCGGCCCCCCGGCGCACGAGGACCCGACGCAGGGCCAGTGGGAGTTCCTGGGGCGCATCCACGGCATGCCGGACCAATGGGCCATCGACGGGACCGTGTTCGAGCTGCACGGGGGTTTGTACATGGTGTACTCGGGCTGGCCCTTGGACAGCGACGACGAGTCGGACCTGATGCAGCAGCTGTTTATCATGAAGCTCGACGACCCGACCATGGCGGCGGACGGGGCCAGCGGCGAGCCCGTCGCCATCAGCACGCCCGAGCAGCCGTGGGAGTTCTCGCGCGACGCCAACGGCGACCACGGCATCAACGAGGGCCCCCAGTTCCTCGAGTCGCCCGACGGCGGCTGGAAGGGCATCGTCTACTCGTGCGCGGGCAGCTGGACGCACGAGTACAAGCTCGCGGTGCTGCACTACAGCGGCGGCGACCCCCTGGACCCGCGGGCCTGGCCAAAAGGGCAGGAACCCTTACTGCAAGCAGGCTGGGGAGGCAAGGGCCCCTATGGGCCCGGGCACGGAAACTTCCTGTCTTTGGGTGGCAGTGGCGGCAGCGGCGGTAGCGGTAGCGGTGGGGGAGGAGAGACTATCTGCGTGTTCCACGGGACTGATGATCCGACCGACGGCTGGAACAACAGGAAGGCCCGATGCCAGCGCGTCTTCTTCACCGAGGGGGGCCCGTACATGGGGATCTACTGCGGAGGAAGGGATCACGCCACCATGGTCAAGACCAGGGAGGGTCTCATGGCGCGGATCCGCAGGAAGCTCAGCAAGCGGAAGAAGCAGCGTGGGGATGCTCTACAGACGCTGACCGCGCTTTTGGAGGGCCATTAGGGGGTAGGGATGGGTGGTGAGGATTCGGGAATATCAATCATATTGCCCACCATGGCTGGCTATTATTACCTAACGGCTTTGACAGCCCGATTGAGGATGTCATGACTCCGTCAAATGATAATGTCTAGGAATGAATTAATGCACTCTCCTGAATTGCCTGTTTCTGCCCTTGTATCGCATATATCGCAATGTACAATTGGGGTGAAGTATGACCATGGGACGGGTGGATCTTGATATGGCAGAGTCACAGTTGAAGGTCGGGGAATTGCTAAGCCCCCGAGTAGTGTACCAATAGGAGAAAATGAAGATACATTTGAAGTCCATGACCCTGGCAGGCCCGGGAGCAGTCAGCTTCCGGGCTCGAGACGGACCAAGAAGCGGGATTGCCAAGCTTCCATTAGTGTCAGGTTGTGGAAATCACCTACCAAACCGGCGGCTGTCTGGCTGTTTGTACTGGGAGAAAGGCGCAATACGATCTGGATGAAACACTGCAACCGTTTCTTTTAGACTTTCTCAACGTTGCAAGCTTGTTTATGGAAAACGAGACACATGCCCTGGGAGTATTCGTTCGAGACACACGAGTCCCCCAAGGTTTGGGTCAACGGACGACGGCGATGCCAGAATGATCCAGTAGATATGCAATAATGCCTGCTTCTGGATGGAGATTTGGGCCCTTGGGATGGTAGCATTTTGGTAGCACTACCACCACTACCACCGGAGGAAGTAGCACGCAGAGTGGGGACCCTCCCGGGACAAGGCCATTCTCGAATTGCACCGTCAGATTACCAGAACCAATAATGCCTGTGCCATGAGGATCAGCTCCGCAGCAACTTGTACAGGTGACCATCAGCAGATACCACTGTAGAAAAAAGTATCTCTTGTTATTGCTGTTGCAATCCATGCCATGGACGACTGACTCTGTGACTCTGTGACTCTACTCTGTCTTTGTCTTGTGTTTGGGGACGCGCAATTGCCCTGCAGCCAGACAAGGTCGCACACCCTCTTCTTCGTAATACGTACGTTACGACTTGTCCCGAATAGACAGCAGTTGCAGCAATCCAGCCCCCTCTCTCTGCAAAACGAGCACTCTAGAGTCATTCAATACGAGGATCGGCCTTTAGATGGCGGCAAAAAAAGGATGGTGTATGCGGTTAGGTAGGCTGGACTTTTTTGCTTTGGGCAGGCAGTTCATAGGTCAGTCATAATCATCCCACCCTTTTTTTCCCGTCGCTCTTGTCCTTCGTGTCAAAGTTACCGAAACAGGCGTCCAGCCAAGGATCTAGCCCAATGATAAGCAGCCTCGGCCGCTTCTGCTTTCCCCACGGCGCTACCCACCACCTTGCAACCTTTGGCAGCGTGCATACGATGGAACTTCCTTTCGTCGTCGTTCCCTCCGTGGCTCCGGCCGACGTCCACGATTTTGGAACATACGGTTTTCAAGAAAGTGGGAGCGGGAGCAGCGGTCAGGTCAGAGCTAGGTCTCAACACGAACAGAGCACTCACTTCCCCTCATGATTGTCAGTACAGGATCTACATGTAGATGATCTACCATTGTGCGAGCTGTGTACGAGCTAGACAGGATCAATGCTGGAGAAAAAAGCGAAAGCCAGCACCACCAAAATGCTTGTGCTGGGTTGGCTGGGCTGAACAAACAGTGCGCCATCTGAGCAGCAGGACTGAAGCTAGGGAGCAGCAACCTGCAGAGGAGGGCCACAAATGCATCAGTCAGTCCGTATGCCATAACAGATCGAGGAGAAGTCCGAAAATTAAGAGGAAAATATCGAGATAAACGGAATTGAATGAACTACATGAACATCCCATTCGACCAAATCTTTATGCCATATAGCCTAGCTGATGATATCCCAAAGCTGATATAGTTTAAAACCGAGGCCGGGTGGGAGGCTCAAGGCGGCGAGGAAAAAATGGCCGGGGTCGGTTAAGTAAGACAATACTTAGTGGCACACAAGGGGGGACCCTAGACACACGATCTCTCCCCATCTTTTTTCCTCTTCCCAACACGATGAGCTGCAGTCGGTCTCCAGTTGCCAGTGCAGCTTGCATGGCTCCTACATCCTACATACCGCGCAAGACGAGATGCTTCCAGGCTGCTGCGGCGGCTGCTGCTGTATTACGAAGGATTTACGAGCTTATCGGCGGGGTTCTGCTGCTGCTGCTGCTACATAGAGAGCCGCCCCAGTTCTTGGGTGCGCGCGACCGAGCGGAATGAAAGTCACTTTACGAACGGCGAAGGCACATACGCATACACACACGCACGTTTGACGATGTGAAGCCATCAAGGCAAATCCGTCAGACAACCGCCACTAGGTAGAGCTTAGGTATGCATCCGTAGCTTTCAGTACTACGACATCATATTTTGAAGCATGTCTCTCTGGCAGCGTCAAAGTACCCAAGACACAAGACACTATCAGCATATCTGCTCAACTGACAACATACATGAGCCAGCGGATTGGGAGTTATACTCTCTCGGCAAAAGATATGCTTCACATTATGTAAAGTGTCTAACAAAAGAAACAGGACCCTGGAGTTGGGATGTGCAAGGTGCATCTCGGGTCATGCTATGTACAGTGACATTTACCCACCTCTTTAGGCCTCTTAGGCCTCTTAGACCTCCCCTGCCCCCTGTCTATACATGCCACTAGACGGCCTGTGGCCTGCAAGCTTGGTCACCCCGGTGGCTGCTTGGTTCAAATCCCAATCCCTGCCCTTCGCATATCAACATTGGGCATTTCGGCACTAGAGAGGCTGGATGTCACGCTAAGATCGTAGAATGGCATCGTGGATAAGCTCCTTTTTTGATTACTTTCCCTCTCACCGTTGCCCAAGCTCTTTCGATTAATATAACCCCGGACTGTTTGTACAGTATGTATTCCCTTGATAGAAACCCTCGCCTCCCCCATCGCCCTCGCTTTGCCTTCTCTTCCCTCCTCATCTAGTACCTGTCTCCCAACTCGTCGTGGCCTGCACTCGTTTCTGGTCAAGGAAAGCTATTTCTCACTTCTCTTCGCATCTTGTTGCATATATCTATTATTTATCCTTTACCCGTTGTTAATAAGCACTGTCTTCGTACTCCTTACATCATTCGTTGTCGAGTGTGAGATCGAACAAGGTCAGTCTTCACCCCAGTCGCGGAACTTTTCTCTCCATGGCGTCAACCAGGAGTAATGCTCGCCATATGTCTGAGCTCACCTGTTAACCCGCCTTTATATATATAGTCCGGACCTTCGCTACATCCTAATATCCAACCCACATCTACTACACAATGCCTTCGTTCAAGACTGCTGCCGTGGCAGTTGCCACCATGCTGGTCGCCGCCGTTCAGGCCGACTACGTTATCGACCCCTCCAGTGTCCCCATGAGCTCAAGGAGTAGGTCCCCTATCAGTCCACAATTCTGCCTGGACCAAGCGCTAACCATACCCAGGATACTGGTGCGATTCCGAGATTGCGACTTGCCCCATCATCTGTGAACAGACGTCCTCTGGCAAGCCGATCACCAACACCTGCGATCCCGTACGTACTCGGAGCCCACGGAGAATGAATAAAGCATAGAAAGACTTTGTAACTAACCGAGCAAATACAGAAAGCCCTGACGTACGGATGTGTCTGCTCCGACAACAAGCAACCCAACATTTCCGAGTACACCCTGACGCTGCCCTACTTCACCTGCACCGAGTGGGGAACTCAGTGCGTGGCCAAGTGCGGATCCAACAACGACTGCTCGCGCGACTGCCGCGAGAAGCACCCCTGCGGTGCCCTGAACCCTCAGAAGCCCAACGAAACGGCGAGCGCGAGCCAGTCGGCCACCAAGACGGGCGACGCCTCGCCCTCGGAGACCAACAAGATCTTCAACGGCCTTGACGGCTCCGGCTCCCCCGATAACAAGCCTAAGTCGGCTGCCGTCTCTCTTGAGATGGCCAACCTCGTCACCCTTGTGACTGTCGCTGCTGGCGTCACTCTTGGCTTTGGCTACATCCTATAAACGGTGCCATCCGCCTGAGAGAGATTGAGAGGGAACTGATTGATGACACGATATTTCGCTTCGTCCGATCATATATGGAGCGATAAAAAGGGGGGCTGACAGCTCGATTCGGGCCGGGCTGTCAGCTGCAGACCAAGTCATCGGCGAGATGAGACGATGCACTCCCACGAGTGAACGAGTCCGATACATTAATACAGCATAGGAGCTTTATGATTATGTTGTGGGGAGGAGAAATGCCACGCCACACGTTATCATCGCATATCACTGGAGCAAATTGGGCTATCAGGCTTGTTCCGATAGGACGGCCTGACAGAACCGGAGTTCGGTCCTTTATTTTGGGTTACACAGGCCACATTCATTTTTTGGACATGAAATGCTCAAAAAGCGCAGCGAAACTGGCTATGATACCAGTATAATAATACAACCATGAATATTTGGAACGCAAAGTTCCTTGACAACAGCACTCTACGACTTCTGTTCCGCAAACCGTCTGAAGAATCAGTAGTGAAGTGATGCGATGATGTCGTTTCCAGTGATTGCGTCATGGCTCTAAGCTGACATTGCCGCTAATGTCGTGTCATACGCGAATAGGGCCAGGGGCCGTGGCATACAGATGTAGTCTGAACAAACTGCTTGACCAGAATCACACTCTCATATCATGGGCGACTACATGTAGCTATTCAGGCTACCATATACAACTGGCTTCCGCCCACATCACTTTACATATCCGAACAACCATGGCAAACTATGCAATGTACTATGGCAAACCTAACAATCAAATATATATTTCCCGTATAGATATTACGGAATTTGTTTGCGCGAATGCCATTGGTGACAGCTTACATAGTGCTTGGCAAGAGGTGGGTATCACATGCAAAGTGTCGTGCCTGGGCTGAAGTCTGGGATTGTGTATCCGTCAACCCAGTAACCCCCTGCTTTGCGTATTAAGTAATGTTCCTGTGGTGCGGGATTAGGGCGAGCCGATGCGAAACTTAGAACTTTGCCTATAGAAAACCATCGACAGGCGCGTGGTTCGCGATAGGGCGTCTGATTCGTGCGTCATGACTTCATCCGAGAAAACAAAACAAAACCGCATGGATGATGGGCCAAACATGGACGAGAGAGGCGTCTGAATCATCACCAAGATCACGATGATCTGCTGCTTTGTCCTCTAATCCTTGATCTGCTTTTCCAGGCTGCCAGCAGTCGGAGCAGCATCGATTTTTCCAAGTTTCTCAGAAGGGAAGGAAGGATGTTGAAAAAACGCCAAAGTCCCCACTAGCCGATTAATTATAATCCCCGTTTCCCGACTTCAACGGCGCCGCCCTCCCAACGAAACTAGCAGAACTTCTCCGTTCACACCGATTGTTTCGTTCCCGTCCCTCTCCCACCACCCCCTAGTCGCATCTGTAATACCCAAGTCAATATATTCACTATCCACCATGCTTTACTCTTAGACAATCACTCCGAGTCTTCGTCTGCAGGCGACCAATCAAGTACCACCAGAGCCATCAGTCGACCAGTCCACATCCACATGCCAAAAGCGCGTCCAAAAAGTCCCACGCTGAACGCTCTACACGCATACTTTTAGGGGACCGACCCCTTAAAACCACCCTCCGCAACACCGGCTATTGTAGGATCGAACCTAAGCGACCGACCGACAAACTTGCCATAGAACCAAAGCAAGCATGGCTCCAAAGAACAACAGCAGTAGGTCCTACCCCTTCGAAGACGCAACCCCTTCAACCCTCGACTTTGCGCCTTGCCTCGCCTCGCCTCTCGTGCGCACGGATACTGATAGTCATGGCGTTCTTTAGAATCGGCAGCGGCCGAATGCATCTCGGATGATGCCCTGATCCACCTGAAATCGTACAAGTACTCAGCCGTCGACCTGTCGCCAGTCTCGGAATACATACTCAAACCCTACGTATGCATGCACCTGTCCGACCCTGCCCCCCTCGTTGGGGCTACAAAACGAAGAACAATATACTGAGAGGTGCTACAGTGGAACGCGGTCGTCGAGCTCCTTCCGTTATGGTTGGCCCCGAACATGGTGACCCTGATAGGGTTCTTCTTTATCCTGGCTAATGTTGGCTTGCTGGTGATATTCATCCCAGATTTGGTTGGACCGGTATGCCTACTCCTACTCCGACTCCCTGCATCCGCGTCCAGACGATGCGCCGTCCCACCCCTTTTTGTTCCCCCGGACTGACGAAAGATGCTTGGTCAAAATATAGGGCCCCGGATGGTTGTACCTCAGTTTCGCGTTCGGCCTGTTTATGTATCAGACCATGGACAACATCGACGGCAAACAAGCTCGGCGCACCGGCACTTCGAGCGGTCTCGGCGAGCTGTTCGACCACGGCATCGATTCGCTGAACTGCACTCTGGCCAGTCTGCTGGAGACGGGCGCCATGGCCCTGGGAACGTCCAAGTCAGGCGTATTCACGGCTCTGTGCCCCTGCCTCCCCATGTTCTTCTCGACTTGGGAGACCTACCACACGCATACTCTGTACCTTGGCTTCATCAACGGACCCACCGAGGGGCTGCTCATCGCCTGCGCAGTCATGGCTTTGTCCGGCATCTACGGGCCGGATATCTGGACGACGCCGTTTATTGAGCTTTTGGGATCCAAGTTCTTGTTGGGATATGACGAGCTCGTTGGCGACTACACGATTCGCGACATCTGGATCCTGCTCATTGTGGGGTCGTTGGTGACTAGCCAGATCCCCTTCTGCGTGTACAACGTCGTCAAGGCGCGGCGGGCGCAAAACCTGCCCGTGGCTCCCGTCTTCCTCGAGTGGACACCCATGGCCATCTACACGCTCTCCATCGGCGCGTGGATGTACTCGCCCTACTCGACGCTGCGGACGGAGAACCACCTGGTCCTGTTCTGCCTGACCATGTCGTTTGTGTTTGGCCGCATGACGACCAAGATGATCCTGGCGCACCTGACGCGCCAGCCGTTCCCCTACTGGACCGTCATGCTGTGGCCGCTCGTCGGCGGCGCCGTGCTGGGCAACCTGCCCCGCTTCGGCTTCGCGGCCATCTCGGCCGAGCACGAGTATTACTACCTGTGCGCCTACTTCGTCTTCGCCTGCATCGTCTACTTCCGCTGGGCCTTCCTGGTCGTCAACGCCATCTGCGACTTCCTCGGCATCAACGCGCTGACGATTCCTTACGAGAAGCAGCTCGAGAACAAGCGGAAGATGGAGCAAGAGCAGCAGGCCACCTCCAATGGAAAGAAGGAGCTTTAGTCATCTTTCTATACGGTATCGTTGGATAGTTCCTGTATAGATTTCTCTCCATTCCTTTTTTTCGCCCCGCTGCCTCGTCACGCGCACGCGAGGCGTGATGATGCTGGTTTCCAAACTCAAGACCAGCGTTGATCAGAAGAGAAAAGCGAAAGTCTTTCAAGGGGAAAAGGTGTCAACTTTTCCTTACGGGCTGCCAGTGGTCCGATTGGTTATATCTTTTAATAAAACGGCTGCATTATAGCATCGCCTCGAGAAGGAGGTCTTATGTAGCATTCCCCTCTAGTAGCATATAGACTTTTGAGCATGAGTAATGACTTGAGAGCATAGAACTTCAAAGTTCAAATATAATCAATGATCATCTTATATCAGAATTGTATAGGTGTGATCCGGTTTTGTTGCATTACAGTAGTTCTGTCTAAGTAGATATAATAGGTAAAGACTAGTCCATCTATACAACCAAAAAAAACGCATGTCTACTTTACTCGTGGTCAGTTGAGGTGATGACGGCCCTCCAATCCTCAATGATAGCCTGTGTCGACGCAATCTTGTCCTCGATAACATCTACGCAGTCCTGGCCCAGCGGCAGCCGCACCGGCACCGGCTTGCCCTTTGCGGAGCCCGACCGCGTCAGCACGTCGACGATGACCCGGCAACCCTTGACGACGTCGCCCGGCTGGTTGTCGTTGACCTTCTCGAGCGCGGCGCGGACCTGCTCGACCTGCGTCCCCTCGTACGCCTCGTCGAGCGTGTCCTGCATGACGATGCGGTGGCCCCCGCCCGGGTTCAGGAACCCCGTCCGGAAGTAGCCCGGCTCGATGACGCAGGCGTCGATGCCCAGCTCCCGCGCCTCGGCCGCCACGGACTCGGTGAAGCCCGACACGGCCCACTTCGCCGCGGCGTAGTACGCGAAGGCCGGCCCGCCGCGCCAGGAGCCCAGGCTGCCGAAGTTGGCGATGACGCTCCGGCTGGAAGCGCCTCGCTGCGTCTGCCCGCGCTTGCGGACCCAGCCGATCGCGTTCTTGGTCATGTGCATGATGCCCAGCACGTTGACGTTGAAGCTGTCGAACACCTCTTGCTGCGTCGCGGCCTCGACGGGGCCTTCGAGGATGTACCCCGCCGCGTTGACGAAGTGGGTGATGTGGTGCGTCTTCCATTTCGACCCCAGCAGGGCCGACTCGCCCCGCGCGAACGCGGCGCGGATCGTCTCGTCGGGGCTGGTTACGTCGAGGTCTAGCAGGATGGCGCCCCGCTCGGACAGGTCGGTTAGCCCGGACGTCTGGCGCGAGGTGGCGATGACGGCGTCGCCGCGCGAGAGGGCTTCGAGGGCGATTTGCTTGCCGAAGCCGGAGCTGGCGCCGGCGATGAACCAGACGTTGGGTTTGGGGGTGGACGAAGACATGGTGGTGTACGACAAGAGTTTCTTGTGACTGAGGTGGTGTTGTGTTGGGTTGAGCAGATACTTGATTAGGGGGCTATATATATAGTATGACGTAGAGGAGGAGGTTCGAACTAATTACGTACGTTATAGTGCGTACGTTTAGTAGATGATGGTTGTTTATATCGAATATGCTTTCTTCTTCGACAATAACAACACGAGGCTCGAGGCCTCTACTTATACAATTTAACTACTGGTGATGGAGGCGCCGACAATGCATAGGGTTCCGGTCGTTGTCATGATTCTCACAGTTACATGGCGACGTTCAGGCTCACCCACGGATTTATCTGATTAAGACCGGGTAGACAGACACATACAAGTGCTTAAAGCCACCACTCGTTCTTTTCATTAAGTATGGGAGATGAGAATCTTGGTGAGTCTATATGCGTGTCTGGACAGGTCTCTATCGGTAGAGCCGATATTGCTTCAAAATCCGATGTAAAAGATGCGGCGTGGACGTTTATTGGCAGAATGGCTGGTAGAAACCGGCCTGTAGCTGTCGGCGATAGGCCCTTACTGCATTCGCCGATGCTTACTTAGGTCATGGGTGCGCTAAGCTAAGCCAAGCCAGGCCATTGCTGCAGACGCCTGCATCGTTGGGACACTACCGCCGCCGTCCCTTCACTCGCTTGCGGCTGCTGACATTCGGGGAAAGCTACCTGGAATCGCACCAGCCCGAAGAGGACAGGGAGAACGCAGGTTGTCTTCTGGAAGAGTTGTGAATCACTTGCTAGCAAGAGAAAAGAGATAGTGGAAAACTCCGGTGGATAATCAAGCCAGGCACATTTGCCAATTTTAGCGCTATAGCAATGACATCCCATTGGAGAATTCAATCCAATTCAACAGTACATGCCAGGTTGGCCTCCAATGTGCGAACACCCTTACCATATACGTGCCTGCACCCTGCTCACTACAAATCAGATCAGCCCTCATAACATCATCGCAGCCTGCTTTCGTGCGCGCCTCGGGGAAGACGCTGTACTACCCGACTTCATAGGCCTCCGCCACCGCCACTATGGCCGGCCATAATGGCAGACCTCCGAGAGTCTTCCGTTTGGTCCTACTCCTCGCCGCGCTGAGCATCTGCGTCACCTGCGTGCTGGCCTACGATGAGCTCTCCGACGCCGCCCTGCGCCGGATCCCCGGCGGCGGCGCCGACTTCGACGTAAAGAAGGGCGCCCTGCTGGCGCCCATCCTGGTCCCGCGCGTGCCTGGCACCCCTGGGTCGCTGGCGGTGCAGCGGCACTTTGTGCGCTTCTTCACCGAGTCCCTGCCGGCGTGGCGGGTTGAGTGGCAGAACTCGACGTCCAAGACGCCCGTGACGGGCGACCGCGACGTCTCCTTCTCGAATCTGGTCTTCACACGCGACCCGCCGTGGGCTCCACAGGGAGATGTATCGCGGTTGAGTCTCGTGGCTCACTATGACAGCTTGTACCGGCCCGAGGGCTTCATCGGGGCCATTGATAGTGCGGCACCCTGTGCTATGCTCATGCACACCGCGCGCAGCATCGACGCTGCGCTCACGAAAAAGTGGGAGGCTATGCAGGAGTCTGGGGATGCGGGGTCCGGACTCGAGGAGGATAAGGGCGTGCAGATCTTGTTACTCGACGGTGAGGAGGCATTCGAGACTTGGACCTCAACCGATTCTCTTTATGGAGCCAGGTAAGCTTTTGTTATGACATTGAACCCCTTTCAGTTTGTGAAGTTTGCATGAGCAAAGAAGTTGACCCCCTTTCTTTCGCCTGAACCACAGAGCAATGGCAGAGGCATGGGACTCGCAAGCTTACCCGGCCATGTCGACATATCGCACACCACTCCAGGCTATTAGTCTCTTCGTTCTGCTGGATCTACTGGGCGCGGTGGACCCTCACATCCCTTCGTACTTTGCGCCCACTCACTGGTCGTACCAAGCCATGGCCAAGATCGAGGCGCGCATGCGCAAGCTGGGTCTTCTGCGCTCCAAGGTTCAGACCCCCTTTCTCCCACAGTCCGAGAAGCGGCCGCAGCAATTTTCTCGGGGCTACGTCGAGGATGACCATATCCCCTTCATGGAGCGCGGGGTGCCGATCCTGCACGTTATTCCCACGCCGTTCCCGCCACAGTGGCATACGATGGACGACGACGGTGCGCACTTGGACCCGAATACGGTGGATGATTGGGCCAAGATCGTTTCTGCATTTGCGGCTGAGTGGATGGAGGTGGGCGAGTATCTAGATGAGCCTGATGATGGTATCAGGGAGAGGACGGAATTATAACAGTCTAGTATACTCCATAATGCGAAAGTCATTCCGTCACATCCAAATGCCGTAAATCATGGCGTTAAAGGGGTCCTTTCGTAGGATGAGGAATTTCATGTAAATAAATGCAATAGCCTGTTGGTTGGTTGGTGAATATGGTGATGCCTCCTTACATATCACAGTGCAGTCTGTGCGACAAGTAGGACTATTGACACAGTGTAGTACCCCTGCCGGTTATGGCCCGTGCACCTGCTCTCGCACCCTGGCACCCTTGTCCTCCCACCACGTCAGCTACAAGCAAGCAAGCTCGATTGTCAATTGACTGGAGCAGTAACTAAACTTCGATAGGTGTTCAGATGGTGTGCATCCCCGGGCCAGTAAAACAGTGAACTATTTTGAAGCTCGGCATTTCCACTCTCCCCAGCCCAAAACAAGCTGCCAACAACGTCACCGCAGCAATCAGCAAAGATGCGCTTCCTTCACTCTCTCGTTCCTTCTCTGCTCCTGGCTGCTGGCGCAGCTCAGGCAGCTTCCTCCTGGGGCTTCGAAGATGCGACTCTTTCCGTGGGCGCCAAGAAGGCCGACACAGCTGTCAAGGAGAAGTACGTGGACAACAATCGCACTTTCGCTTCTTTGTGAATGCAATTGCTGACAATGGGTCCGATTACAGGTTCAGCGACAAGTCCCTCCCCAAGAAGACCGTCAACTTCGGCGCCGCCGACACCCTCAAGATCATCCTGACGGCCAAGGAGGGCGGCAAGGCCAAGCGACCTCACCAGGCCTTCCTGACGCTCCAGGAGACCGAGTCGGGACTGGAAGCGCCCTTCGTCCTCACCACCAAGGAGAATGGCAAGGCTACCGTCGACCTCAAACACTCAGACCTCCCCGTGCAGCTCCTCAAGTCGACCAAGCCCCTCAAGGCCACCCTGACGCTGGCCGGCTTCGGCTCGGCCGCCGGCTACAACAGCCGCATCTTTGACGTCGAGATCCGCCAGGACCCCAACGCCGTCCCGCCCGTGTACGAGAAGCCGCTGCGCTACGGCAAGCTCGAGGAGATCCACCACATCTTCAAGGACGACCCCCAGAGCCCTCCCAAGCTCATCTCGATCGTCTTCACGCTGGCCGTGGTCGCCATGGTTCCTCTTTTCTTGATCGGGGTATGTACATTCTTTGCGACGTCTATTGGAATAAGGAGAACAAGATCATATGCTAACGTTATGAAAAATTACAGACCTTCGCTCTCGGCGGCAACTTTGCCCACCTCCCCAAGGCCTTCTCGACCGCCCCCGTCTCGCACGGCGTCTTCTTCGCCTCGGTCGTGGGTATGGAGTTCGTCTTCTACATGTACTACAGCAGCTGGAACCTGTTCCAGGTCCTGCCCGTTATTGGTGTCGTTGGTGTCACGGCTCTGCTGAGCGGCTCCAAGGCGCTGGGCGAGGTCCAGGGCCGACGTCTGGCTGGAGAGAGGTAAACGAGACCATATTTAATGTGTCTCTTTTCTCTATCGATGGGGATAGCTCCATCGTACTTTAAAGCAGCCCCTCCAAGTTGGCGGCTCTTGCGTACGCCAAGACTTGGTATTTAGTGGTGAGGTGTAAATAAAAAACACCACGGTAGACAAAACGAAATGTACAATGGAATACATGAGGCTCGATGGATTTTAGTGATAGGCTGTGACACCCACTGAAACTCTGTTTTCACTCCAATGCTGTCTGCTATATACGCCTCGCGTTGATTATCGTAACTGTTCGAGCTACATGCATATGCGCAATCATGAAGATGGATGATGCTGTTTCGTGATGAATTTGTTTCCATACATCCATTACAGCTAAATTGTGCTGCTGGATCAGGCTGACACTCACTGTACCATCATTGTACAACTCCAAGGCATTGTATACACAAACCAACTCACCCCTTTGCTGGACTTCCAACGTCAATATGCATGTATATAAATGAAGCTGTGGACTTAGATGTTCCTTTTCCCCCCAGCTCACCCCTTATGCCTCTCTCCCACTGCTCTATCACTTTCAAAGCATTGGCGGCGTTCATAGCAGCTTCGAAACTACCTCATTTTAGGAATACAAGGGCTGAACTACAGAATAGATCACACCATGAGCAAATCCACAAGAGACCAGCTATCCTACGGACGTCCGTACGTCGACTACTATCCCATGCCGACCATTCCACCTCACAGGGGCGGTTACATGGTTCCCGACCCGCACGGCTCCGAGCCGGCGTTTCCAAAGTGGACTGGTGCATCACCAAAGCAGCGGGATGATGGTGGTGGGGCGGTAGCAGAAAGCACGGCTGAAACGCCGGTAGGAACAAAAGGAGAAAGTAAAGAGACCGTAGAAACAGCTGATGAGGAGAATGTCGTCAGGCGAGATGAGTCAACCATCGAATTTGAAGTAACAGAGATAGAGGAAGAGGATGTGGTAATAGTGAGCACAAGCGATCGGAACGCGGACTCCTCCGCTCCCGTGGAGCAAGAATGGGAGGAGACTACTGCCACGGAGAAGAATACCGTACGAGGAGATCCTGATGCTTCGGATTCGGAGCAGAAGAGTGCGGTAGCTAACGAAGCTGGGGCGCTGCTCAAGGACCCAGAGTCACGGGGTTTTAAGGGTCCAGTATGCAATCCCCCGCATAACCCATGAGCGAGGATCGGGGACTCTGTATGGTAAGGTGACCTGTTCCATGAGTAGAACCCATGGTATTGTGTTATCAAGTCCATTAGGTCAAATGGTAGTTGAGCACATGATGCGTCCCATCTCACCCACTTGTTCAACTCCTAGTGTCACCAAGAAATCTAAACAACATAACTCATGGGTATGAAGGTTTTACCGTAAGTAACTGCTATTATTTAGTCGTCTCGGAGAATGAAAGAAGCAAGCTGCTCAGCCATGGCGTACAACGTCGCCTGAGGGTGACCACCGAGGGGTATAGGCACAATACTCGCATCAGCGACCCGTAATCCCTTCACGCCGAGCACCTTACCCTCCGTGTCAACGACCTTGCCCATAGCCGCTGTGCCCCCCGGATGCGCATGCGCCATGCCCGTCCGCCGGATCCTGTCCTCGAGGACCTCCTCACTGTCATCGGCGGTCAGGGGCACCAAGGGGCTCTCCAAGCCTTCTCCTTCGGATCCCAGTCCGATGACGGAAGGGGGCGACTCCCCCGCCACGATGGCCTTCATGGAAGTCGTCTCCAACATGGCTTTTAGCGTCGTCCGCGCCGCGTGCACGAGCGTATCGCGGTCCAGCGTCGTGGCTAGGTGGTTCGGCTGGATGCGGGGCGCGTCGTTCGGGTCGCGGCTGCGGAGCGTCACCGCTCCCCGCGACGTGGGGCGGAGCAGCATGGTGGAAGTAGCGATGTGGGATCCGCCGATGGGGATGCCGGGGATGGGCGGGACGTATATCGTGATGACCTCGAACAGGTTTCTTTGCAGGTACTGCTTCTCTGTGGTAGTCTTCCCGGCCTCGGAGGCGTGCTTCTCGATGACCTCGGCAGGGAGAGGCTGGGACACGACCCAGTCCCAAGGAAGAGGGCTGTTGGAGAACTTGGGATCCATTTTCGCCTGGAAGGCGGCGCTGCCCAGCGCCTGCCCGAGCGACGGGTCGCGGAGCCGGTAGGCCAAGTACAGGGCGAAGTGGTCGTGGAGGTTCTGACCCACGTCCGGCGCGTCGTGCACGAGGGGGATCTCCTGCGCCTCGAGGACGGCAGAGGGGCCGATGCCTGAGAGCATGAGCACTTGCGGCGTGCGGAACGCGCCGGCGCAGAGAATGACCTCCTTTCGCGCCGTGATGGTGCGGCCGTCGGCCAGCTCAACCCCTATCGCCGTCGTTACGCCATTCTTATCCTTCTTCTCTGAAAAGATGACACGGCGGACGAGCGTGTTGGTATACACCCGGACGGGGTTTTCACTGTCGTCGAGGGGATACACAGACTGGGCCGGCTGCCGCATACCCTCGCGCGCGTTTTCGGAAAACTCGACCAGGCCCCCGTTGTGGCCATGCTTCCGCCGCAAGTTGGCGGGCACGCCCAGCTCGGCCCATGCCTCCCGCACTGGCTCGCGCAGGGGGTATTTCCGGATCCCCGACTCGCCGACGGATACAGGGGCGACGTGCATGGGTCCGTCGCGTCCATAATGTTCAGTATCGGTATCGACATCGTCGCCTGAAAAGAAGCGTTCTGTTTTACAGAACCAGGGCTTCAGACCAGCGTAGCTCCAACGCTCGTCTCCGACGGCGTGGCCCCAGTCATCGTAGTCAGCCGCGTCGGCACGCAGCCAGCCACCGAGGTTGAGGATGCTGCCCCCGCCTAGCACTTTACCGACGTTCAGCGTATGGACGCGGTCGGCCGTGCCGGACACCGGCTCGGTCCGGAAAGAGTAGTCATATTCACTCCCAAGCAGGGATAGGCCGCTGAGGAAGCCGGCCGCGGCAGGGTTGCCTGCCGGGTCGGGTCCCGCTTCCAGCAGGACGACTTGGGGCTTCTTCTGATCGCTATCACCGCTTTGGCTTAGACGTGAGGCTATGACACAGCCGGTGATACCTCCGCCCACGACAACGTAATCCGCATCAGCTAGATCAGCCATTGTGCTTTTTCAGGAGAACAAGGTAAGAGGATCGTTGTAACTCGGCACAATATGATCGAAAGGGAGGGCACTTTGGCGAGACTGTCGGTCTGGCTCGTAAGTGAGTAGAGTGAGTGCAAACCTCCCAGCACTTTCTCTCCATCCCCTTCGGTTGGCTTCATAAGTCACTTTAAGGGACCATTGACGAGGGACTAACGCTGCCTGTGGCTGGATAGCCAGCCTACTACTTACTCTATTAGTAGTTTAGTACACAGGCCTAACTCATGGCTGCTTGCTGCAGTCAGCACAACGTACTTTTTCCTGTCAGGGATAGGGGGAAATGTCAGCCAACACACTAATCTGATAGGTTCGGAGGAACTTCCTGCTACATTGTGAACTTGGCAGAGATAAGGAGGTGTGAGGTATGATGTTTAACGAGGCTTTACGCCGTACGTGTCTCCTCTATTCGTGAAGATCCGACACAGGAGATGTGGACGAACCCAGCAGGTGCTGAGGAATAACATGTTTACTTTGTTTTCCAATAATCAAGGCGCCTTATGATTTGATATGGTTGGGTGTTTGTACGCATCTTCACAATGAAGTCAGCCTTAGATCACTCAGAGCTCAATCTAGTCTTGTAACAACTCACTGGTGTACGTGGTATATAGTCCTAGCTGTCGGAATTTGGGCGAGTAGACTCGCGATAGGCCAATTGTGTAAGACTTGTCACATCCCAATGCAGCCGCTTACATATCTAACCCACCTTGAGCTTTGAGTGCCTTCTATATAGCACTATCTAAGACCATTGTCAAATACATACGACCACATGCACCTGACAACTAGGGATCCCGTCCGCTCTCCCATATATAAGCAGGTGACAGCCGGATTAGTAGTTGCGTCGGTGACGAGCAGCGAATCCCTGGTGTTGTATGTTTTTTTTTGGTTTGTTTTTGCACGGTGTCTTTGGTGAAGCTGGCCCATCGCTGTTTTTATGCTGTGCTGAGAGAGACGGGGCGAACAAATCATCGGGTCGGGGTTCATGCTAAACTTCACGGGGTAAACCCCACCTGGATGATGCCAATGCTGGTCAAGCGTTTCAGACGGAGCAGGCAAATAAGATATCAGGAATTACGGGGAATCGCAAAAGTGAAGATAGCAGTGAGTGAGTGAAACATCGTTTGATCGATGCAATTGTTGTAGACATTCAATAAAGGAACATACATGGAGAGCGGCTCGTACTGCCGAAGGACCAATCAGTGGCGTTCCTGCGCTAAGGCAGGAACAAGCTTCAGCGGCCCCTGGTGGCAAATGAGCAAGGATACCGTCTGAACCTTGAGAGATCTATTTCCATACCAGGCTGTTACCACTACTCTCATCAAGTTATACGCATCAACTATCTCACCGTCAGAATCACGAACACATGATTCCGTGAGATTGTAGACTCGCGAGGACGGCTTGGATCTGTTGGTACGTCAGTTTTGGCGTTCGTAACCTAGCATATTGGGAAGCCTCAAAGCCCTTCGTTGTCTGGACAGGACCTGGCAGACGTCGCTTCCATAATGATGGACTCAGAACAGGTAGTAGACGAAGCGCCTGCCGCTACTGTTCCGCCCAGCTTCAAGGGTCGTTTACGACTTCACGAATTCATGTATAAAACCACTTCTAACAAGAATACCGCCATCAAGTCACCCTCGCCTGTACGGCGGAGTCCTCGCGGCCTCAGCGTGACCCCATCGCCATCAAAAGCCATGGTGCTATCACCGTCTAAATCCCAATCTCCCGCTCCCTCATCCTCATCTGTCTCTTCGAGAAAACGGAAACTCCCACCGGCCACTGAGACCAGTCTCACATCATCGTTCTTTGTTAAACAAGAAGATACCGAAGAAGAAGAAGAAGAAGAAGGCGGTGACAGCAATACAGCCATATCCTCAGCACCATCCAGGACCCCCTCTCCCAAAAAGCGCACCCGCGGCCCCAACGGCTACGCCCCGCCCTCGACCTACGCCCACCTCTCCCCGCTAGTCGACATCCTCGCCCCAGACCTGCTCGTCCTCTTCATCGGCCTGAACCCGGGCCTGCAGACGGCGCGGAGCGGCCACGCGTACGCGCACCCATCGAACCTGTTCTGGAAGCTGCTGTACTCGTCGCGCATCACGCCCGTCCCCTGCCGGCCCGACGAGGACCGCACCCTGCCGGCGCGCTACGGGCTGGGCAACACCAACATCGTCAGCCGGCCCTCGCGCAACGGCGCCGAGCTGAGCAAGGCGGAGATGGACGAGGGCGTCGCCGTCCTCGAGGCCAAGATCCGCGCGTTCCGGCCCGAGGTCGTCTGCATCGTCGGCAAGGGCATCTGGGAGAGCGTCTGGCGCGTGCGGCACGGGCGCAACCTGCGGAAGGCGGACGGGTTCGCGTACGGCTGGCAGGACGAGTCGGAGAACATGGGAGTAATCAAACCAGGTTCGGAGGATGACGACGTTGGTAATAATAATGGCGATGGATTCAAGGGGGCTCGTGTCTTTGTTGCCACCAGTACGAGTGGGTTGGCCGCGAGTATGCGGCCGGCGGAGAAGGAGGCGGTTTGGAGGGAGTTAGGGGTTTGGTGTACGGCCAGGCGGAAAGAAAGGGGCATGAAGGAAGAGTAAATCGAGGGTTCTCCGTAGGTGACAATTCACATAACCTTAAGTCGTCGTCAGATAAGTACATATATCACGATGTTGTTCTAAGATCAACTTGTATATTAGCGTTGCTGTTCATCGACTTCAATGATAGCAAAACAGACTTCTTGGTCACATTTTGAAACAAAACCTGGGTTCATGTATCGCCTTGCGGCTATGTTTTATTGAGCTATCAAAGGGGTATAAAGTATGCTCAATCTTGGGTCATTTTGCCCGGTCAAACCCATCCCAGCGAATTTCCAATCCGGAACGCCAGGAAATGTTTACCACCAGGTCGACCAAATCGTAAGCATCATACAGTAAGTATCATACAGTGAGCGTATATGTACAGAACATTAATTGTAAACAATCCAGAAAGCAGAAAACTCTGGTTTCTTTGCATGGCAGTGCTTAGACAGCGTATGCGATGGCGAAACCAGTCATGACAACAGGCCACCAGCCTGCAGTGTGGAGAAGAGCCTGCATGTCCATGCCGGCGCTATCATTGCCACCACCATTGGAGCCGGAGCCGGAGCCGGAGCCAGAGCTGGAGCCGTCGCTCGATGTATCGTTGGGGATGGTGCCGTTGATGATAATGGTCTGGGTGCCATTGATATCGCCAACATCAACGACGGACTTGTTCAGACCGTTGTAGGTACCGTTGCCAATGATATCATCAAAGTATTTCTGGTCACCATTGTCGTCGCAACCACAATCGGAGTACCGGTCGCATACGCACTGGACGGGCTTCGTCTCGTTCTTGTCCGTCGTCTGGTTGTGGTATGTGTAAGGGCGGTGGTAAGGGTAGCTGTAGGCGCCGTATAAGAAGGCACCAGCCGCGAAACCGAGAGCTCCACCGACCAAGAGACCGGGAACGATGCCGCTGGGAGATCTGCTACCAGGGCCGTAGGATTGGCGCGCACCTCCTCCGTAGTACTGGCCTCCGCCAAAGTTGGATCTAGGGGGAGGAGCTCCTCCAGCAGCTGAAGGTCGACTGTGTAGATTGTTAGTTTGGTTACTCATAATGTGATCAAATATTAAGGGGATATGTCGATGCTTACCCTCCGCCAGTTGAGCCGCCTCCGGAAGATGAGCCTCCGCCGCGGCCACCGGTTCCACCGCCTGTTGATGAGCCGCCGCCTGAAGAAGATGATGAGCCACTGCCTGAACCGCCACGACCAGGAGATGAGGAGCCGCTGCCCCCCGAGGAGGAAGAACCGCCGCCTGAGGAAGAACCACCGCCTCTGCCACCGGAAGAAGACCCACCGGATGAGGAACCGCCGCCAGAAGAACCGCCGCTGCTGCCACCACCGCGACTATAAACTTGTCAGTAATCGGTAACACTTCCGTGAACAACAGATCAAACTTACCCTCCGCCGCCACCACCACCTTTACGCTTCCATAGATCTTCTGTGTCTGCGCGCTCCGAATGTTCTTGCTCTTGCGACCGCGATTCTAAAGCGACATCCTCTGAGATGGGTACCGCTGCGGCATTCGCATAGTGCGTAATCGCCGTCAAGGCGACAAAGGTCTGGCTGAACTTCATGGCCAACGACTGGTTGTGAAAATGTTGATGATGAGTTGGTGAGGCGAAAAAAGCAAAGACTTCGGGTTGTTGTGTCGATGAAGATGCTTGACTTTAAATTATGGAGACGGGTAGGAATGGGAATGTGATGTGTTGTAGGTTAAATAGGTTTTGTCCGGAAACGTTTCAAGGGACTGGGGCAACAGCAATGGAGTGGCAGGCATGGGAGACATGGTGACATGGGCGCTCGGCGAACTTATGACTTTTGTAGCCACCAGCAAAGTTAAGCGTGTTTTGCCAAGACAATGGAGAGGAAGGGATCCTCTTGCTCGTAATTGCGCGCGATGGCCCAATGCGCAAGGCACAGTAGGGAATAGTAGGGACGGTGTGAATGCTAAGCGTCAGCCAAGACAACGGAACCATCGCATCGACGTGTGGCAATGTCTTTAGGTCAGGAAAGGGTGGAAAGGGTCTCCCGTCGTGGGATGTAGTTTGCTCGTATGCGGTTAGCAGCTAAAAGCTACGCCGCAGGCCGATGGCCACACCGATGGGTGATGGCACTGATGGGGGTCGGTTCGGTTCCGTCGCCATGATGAGCACACTGCTAACTCGTCATGGTGATTGGTACAATCACGGTTATTTGTTGGGCCAAGACATGCCTACTTACATACGGAACATGCAATCGGCTTGATAATGTTACCTCCTTCTTACCGTTTTCAAGGAACTGATGGATGTGTCAGAAGTAGTGAACTGAATATGATATGACGTGGTGAGTCATGATCAGGACACAACCACAACCAACATACGTTTCGTCACAGCTGTTGACCACAATGAGTGATGGTACAGCGTGTTTCTCGTCAATAGAGCACTGCCTAAATCGATGGACCCGACATCCTAGGTTAGTGATCCGCGAGAGAGAGATCTGGTGAGCCTAATAACCTAGCAACCCTGCCTGATCTCTCGGCTTTGCTCGAGAAACAACCGAGAAACTCAAATCATGGGACAGGGGAGGGGGGTTAGTTTGGCTGTGATGTTTCGTGTCAAGCCCCCCAAAAAGCCATAAAGGGCATCGGACTAGAATTCGTCGCGAAGTCGCGACCTTTAGCGAAGAATCGATATTTGCGTTGGAATATCCATAATCGAGGCAGTGACGACATAAAATTCGCCCAACGCTGAACGCCTGACCCGTCTGACCTTCTAGCGGCCTTCCGTCGGTGCAGTGGCTGCCCGTGGCTTGGGGGTTGGGGGTGGATGGGCGACTCCAGGTACTACTTTAGGTAGCGACTTTCCTGACATTCCCATTGGCCCATTTTACTGGCACTGGCTGACTGGGCTGCATCGACCCTGCGTCTTGCTGTGAGTCCGTTAATGGCAGTGCATCCAATCCCTATCTCCAGCCAATGCGCTCCAATCGTGCACTTACTTTTTCCGAACGCGGGGAAAGTGATCTCATGCTGACTTGACTCCCAAATACCTGCAGTACTCCGTACTTTGCTGACAGATCATTGCCCTGTCTTGCCAGGGTCGGTGTTTGTGAGATTGACCTAACCTAAGAGGCCGACGGCGTTCGTATTGTCACTCTCCTACTATATCGATCTGGTTAACTTGCGCCGTAGCACACTAGGCTCGAAGGGCTACGAGCTCATGTAAATCTCCGGATAATTAAGGACGGCGCACCAGAGACCCCCCAGCCGCGCTACATACCTGTCACTGCCCCTTTTGGACACAACCGGGCCCCTTTGGTGTATTTGGTGCTTTTCCGGCCAACAAACATCAAACCAGTTTGTTTAGTCGTTATAGTGCCCCAGACCAAGGGCGCAATCAAGATGGCCGATCCTGGAAGCTCCGATAAGACCTTATTGGACCGCCTCAATGCGCTCAAACCAACGACGGTCAATCTCGACAAGTCCGAAACGTAGGCAGCTCCGGTCACCACCCAGGAATTGCGCTGTGCTGACCAAAGAATGACAGACCCGTGACTGCCACACCATCAGATCAGCCACTTTCCAAAGAAGATGCTCTTTCGGAAAGACTGAAAAGTCTGCGGGGTCAGGCGGCAACTCAATCTGCCCATAATTCGGGCAGCGCCGACCCCGGTGCTGACATTCCTAGTCCGGCCCCTCAATCTTCTTCTTCTTTTGGTCCTTCTGTAGCACAGCCTCATCCGGATCAGGCAGAACTTAGCACAGACTTAGGCAGACCAGATCAAATCTCAGAAAACGCCTCAAAAGGCACGGTTCAAGGCACCCAGGATATGGAATCTTTGTTGGATACGGACGATCAGACGTTGGAGGAGCTCCTTGCCGATCTAGGGTCGGACGAGCAATGGCTCGAGGATATGGCAACCGAGTATGCCAACGACGAGCACCAGAGGGTAAGCGCCATGCTGGAGGAGCTCGGAAAGCCCAGAGCACAAGATCAGCGATCGTCTAATTCTCAGCATGATGAGACGGATGACGATGAATCTGATGGTGAACCCATGGCTCGTGAAGCCGACCACGTTCTTGCGAAAGCCCAAGATGAGGTCGAGTGGGAGAAGCTCAACACACCTGATTCCGAAAGTGCTCCTGTTCGGGCATCTGGAACTAAGAAAGAGCCAGCCCCCGATTCCACAGCGGCAGGGGCCTCGAACCCATATCCATTTGATCTCCCAAAGGTGCCAACTGACCTGCAAGATCCGCCAGAGGCGCCGGAGATCCCACAGGGTGACGACTTCGAAGCCGAAATTGCCTCGCGTATGGCGGCTTTGAAGGGACTGGGCGGCAAGGACAGTTCGCTTCCTTCTGTGCCTTCCGCGAGCATCGATGACTTGGGTCTGCCCGGAGTGCCCACCTTTTCTCCCGAAGACCGGCCCGTCAAGGGCGTCTACAAGCGATATGGCTACACTGACGAAGACCAGAAATCTTGGTGCGTGGTCTGCCTGGAGGATGGCGCCATCCGGTGCATTGACTGCGACGACGATATCTACTGCGCCAGATGCTGGAAGGAGATGCACGTCGGGCTGCAAGCTCACTACGAAGACCGAGGGCATAGGTGGGAGAAATACGTGAAGGGCAGATGAATAGAAGAAAGAAAAAGGAAAAGAAGAGAAAGAGCTCGGGTAGTATCGTATTCGTGGGTTCACACGACGAAATTCGCTCTCTTTATGAGCATGAGCCTCTTTCCCGTGCCCTCTGTCCCAATCAGCATCGTATGCATGCTGTTGTACACAATCCAAAGCAAGACTCGGCGTCTGTCGGTCGCCGCGGCATGCCTGCAAGTATTGTGTGCCCAATTTGCTCCATGGGAAAAGGAGAGTAGCGTCGTTACACAAATGTAACCAGCCATCCATCCCGCGTCATCTTCGATGGTTTACACGTCAAATATGTGATGACTAGGATACGTAAGATGGCTATCTATTTACTTCTTATAGGGCCGAAAAGTGCGGGCGCTATTGAGAAGCAACAAGACGACAATCAATTCCCGGGGCTCCTGTCTCACCTAAGCCTGCTGCTTATCGTTGCTTCTCGTTGCAGACGGCTCCTCGCGAATGAAAAATCCCATGGAGAATCCCCATGGTGGAGGGGGGTGTCATGGATGCAGCGAGGGCAGCCTGTGAGCTTAACAGGACCCGGCATATTGGTGCATTAGGGTATTGGGGGCGTTGCGTAATGTCTCTTTCGGACCTGTCACAATTGGCGCGACCACGTTTTTTTTACTCTGTAATCTATCACACCGACTTGACTTGGGGTCGAGTAGCCCTGCTGTTTGCCTCTGCTTCTCACGAAAATGAGATGAAGAGCAACAAGTAATTGGGTCTCCCTTCGACTTGACGGTTAGGCTGTCTTGAACTCTGTTTGTGTCCTTTCTTGCAGCAGTCTCTCGCTCCCTTTACCTTTTCTTTCGCTTCACTCACTGCCTCCTACAATCACACACACACACACACACACACACAGACACCACCATCAACTCCCGGCATTGGGTTAGGGGGTGCGCCAAACGTGGTTAATTGCGTGGTCGATCACTCATGCAAGGAATTATCAGACGGGTGGTGGTTTTCTATGAATAGCCCAATAGCCCTCCCGACCCCAGTCTGGACTCTGTACCCCAGACCCGACCACTACAATAGCATCCATCCGTCGTATTATATTATTTCTTATTGAAGTATATATCACGATGACTGGGGATGTAATATGATTACTTGTTTTTTTGTTCTTATTAGCGCCCCTTCACAATTCTCCCGACAAAAATAACAACTCACGCTGTTTTCTTACCTCCTGGTCGCCTCCCATTCTTTATATTCAACCAGCCATATAGTTTCTGGGCTATTTGAAGATACAACCACCAAAGGCAACAGCGTCATGTTTTCGCGGCTATGGCTATTCCTGTCTATACTCGGGAACAAGGCGGCGTCATAGCCGTCTCAATCGTCTGCACCTTGTTGCCATTGCTCGTCATCGGACTTCGGTTCTGGGCGAGGCAGGTCGTCCACCGCCATTTCGACGCCAGCGATGCCTGGATTATAGTCGCATTTGTTAGCCGGCCCCGAATTCTTTTTCTACCGCAATCTGCTTTTGCCCGTTTCTCCAAAGACTAACTAGCTAATATGATTAATCGTAACCTTAGACCGCGCTCTTGGCCTCGTGGATCGGAGTCCTGTGCAGTATGTAATAACGCCAATTTTCTATCTACTTGACTTATAGATTGATACTATGAGTGCGACTGCTGACCCGATATGCATTTGACAGTGGTCTTCGTAGGCGGTTTCGGGCTTCCTGGAAAATATGTAGAAGATACGTATGGGATGGACGCGATCATAGCACAAGAAAAGGTAAATTTCTTTCCCAACCTATCTACCAACCCCTTTCTCCCCCTTTCGCCAAGCCCCCATTTCCCATTCATTAGGCTGCGTGATAAACAACCCAAGAGAAAAACCAGAATAGAAACTAATCCCGGTTACCAAAAACTCCACAGGCCGGCTACGCCTCCCTCCTCGGCGGCGTCAGCGCCGCCTACCTCTGCAAGATCTCCATCCTGAGCCTGTACCGCCGCGTCTTCACGATCCCCGGCGAGCGCCTCCCCTTCTACGCCGTCTTGGGGCTGACGCTGCTCTGCGGGCTCTCGACGTTCGTGGGCTTCCTCGCCGTCGTCCCCATCGCGGCCTGGTGGGACCCGGCGGCCGCGGACCGGCTCACGCCCGCCCAGAAGCGCCACGACGACGACTTCCAGCTCTACACGGGCGTCGCCACCTGCTTCACCGACGTCATGATCTTGACGTTCCCGCTGGGGCAGCTGTATCGGCTGCGCATTGAGCGTTGGCGGAAGATTGGGTTGATGGCTACGTTTATGGTGGGGTTTGTGTAAGTTGGCCCTGTTGGCTTATAGAATGGACATGCCCGCCCCCACTGTTATCCCCTGACTCTTTTCACTAACAACATGACGGAGGGAAATAGAACGTGCATCGTGGCCATCATCCGTACAGTAGCTACTTACGTCGACCTAAGCAACAGCGCGACGGTGCAGACGCTGTTCCGAGGGCTCGAGCCCACAATTGGTATCATCGCAGCGTGTCTACCGCTGATTCACCCATTGTTACGCTGCAGCAAAGGCAGCGGCAGTGGTGACCGATTTACCCAGAGACCCCCGCGAAAGCAGCAGCAGCATGAGCCGATTGCCATCCGGAAGACGGTCAAAGTCACGGTGACGTCCAGTCGCACCGGCAGGCTGTCGACGACGCTCCGAGGTTGGCCCCTGAGTAGAAACTCGTCGCAGGAGCCCTTGGGGTCAAGAATGACGGCAGGGGTGACGCCTCCCGGCTCCCAGGACACGGAGCTGGCGGTGTATGGCGGTGCACATAGTAGCAGCCAGGGGAGAAACGGGCTGTCACAGGCTGAGAGTCTTGCTTCGACTACGGTATGATCTACGTGTATCGCCGATGGTGTTTAGTACGAAGTATATTATGGGCTAAACAAGAGGCGAGAATTATCAGTCTACATAGCGGCAATCTATCATGAAGGGTCTGGGTCCAAAACCAGTACGAATAATGCAATTAGTTTCATTAAAGCTAGAGACCGAATGCTAAGCAAGTATCCCATTTAGATGACAGCCAAATCGAGTATATTGCTTCCAGGATTGTGTGTTCGAGGTACCCCTAGTCAAATCAAATAGGGGGAGCTCGTAATTTTCGGGAGTTACTGGGTCTCCAATAGCTTCCTGTAGTTCTCTTCGATTTCGTTTCTCTTTAGCGGGTATACATTGACAGCCTCGTGCTGGACAATGATCTTATCCGCGTTCAAGTTAATGAAAACAAGCTGCGCCCAGTTAGTGATGATTAATGGCGAACGGGTGAGTGAGACCCAAAAGAGGATCGGCAGTTCCACTGGGAGCGAGTTATGGACGCCCCGCAGACTGTTGGCATGCCATTCTGCGTCTAAGGGGAGAATATATCCAACTTACCTTTTCGTATTCAGCAGGGACTGGCCCTGGGCTCATGCCGAAGCGCACCAAGAAGGTACAGCTTTGCGTCATCTCATTACTCAACCCCTGGGACACAAGGTACGCCCGGAGCGAACCCAGCTGCTCCTTTGGCCACACCAGCTCCCAGAATGTTTCAGGGCTCAAATGATTAAGCTCAGACGCTGACAAGATAGGATAACCCCAGACTGGACGCGTCGGCTTCCTGATAGACCAGAGGAGGCCACAGGGGTGGAACTCGCACGTCAACAAGCCAGACAGCTTACTCAAATCGCTGCCGAGTCCGCTGCCGAACCCACTGCAAGGTGCTCTCGCCGAGGTGAGGTTGCGGAGATGACGGACCAGCGGTCTCGACCGCTTTGGGATCGCCCAGATCACCTCGCAGCTCGCAGCGGGCCTTACGTCGGAATCTAGGTTGACTCGAGCGGACAGATTGGGATCTTCCAAAATGGCAGTATCAAGGAGGCCGGCGTGCAGGAGGGCTTCGGACCAGAAGATCGGGAGGCCTTCTCGGAAGGTGGTGCGGCAGACCAAGAGAAGCTGTGGCGTGCCTCGAAGCAGAACCAGATGTGGGTAATACTCCTTGCGGTCTCTGTCCTCTCCCATCCCCTTGCGCACCAACAGGTGCGAGTCTGCAAAGACGTATTCGTAGATAGAGATGCGGAGCTCAGCTGGGAGCTGAAGAAACGCCGACTCCGGTGTTGGCGGCTTGTCTGAGCTGTCTGTCGGCGGCTGCCGTTCCATCCCGGTAGGGACTGCAGGCATTGTAAGGTCAATTGCTTGGAGGGTTTCGTCCATAATGGAATATGTCGACGTGGTTAGCAAAATGTGAGAGGTACTATTTTTGTCCAATTTCGATTCTTCAATGCTAATATGCATATACATATATATTTATTCAGACCCAGTAGAGCAAGAGACTCACCCTTCGGAGATGTTAAACCTCAGAAAAGAAGGTATTGAACCCATATAGTCGTACATTCCCAACTCAGTTACTTGATCAGAGGTGATGCTCCTATGGATCAATCCATGGATCGTCCATAGCTTGATTTAAAACCTCCAACATCATGTGTGTTGCAAGTAGACTTCTCTTTCTTTTGGTTCGTTCGTTACACTTCAATGAGGCGAATTAGTATTGCTTAAGATAATATCAATCAGGGATGTCTTCATGTTGTTGCATCTGGACATTGCGGCTACTGCACTTACTTATGATAAACAAACGTGGGTACTTCGACTAATAAGTGCATACGCTATCGCATTAGAGCCCGCCTGCCCGCCTGCCCGCGTTTTCCACTTTCCACTTTCCACTTTGACTCTCTGGGACTGATGATCCCAGCGCGCACCAATGAGACAGCTGAAATCATCGGATGCCAGTAGTGCCAAGGGCTCACGATCGGCTCGGCGACTGTCAATTTACATGGCTAGCCTCTCTGTCTGTCGCTGTAGCTGTAGCTGTAGCTGTAGGTCTGTAGCACCCGCTCTGCAGTGGTAGGTAGTGTGGTAGGCAATCCCCCCACTTATGAGATCACCCTCTCTTCCTCCACCCCCAAGAAGCTCAGACTCTCTTCCCAAACAACACCTGATCCTCGTGCTGGAGCTTTGAGCCCTCGTTCCTCATATCTCGCATCGGGTTCAAAATAGATCGATCCAATTCATTGACTTTCCGTTCCTGCCTGACAGTCAAAAAAACCCTAATTGGATCTATCAAAACCCAACCCAATCTACAACCAACCCACCTCCAGAACCTTACTTAGGTATTCAGATAACGAACAAACATGCTTGGCTGGTAAGGAAGCTTTCCTCTATCCTTGTTTCTTATAGTTCCTATCGTATATCAAGAGCGAGGGCGCCCCACAGATCTTGCGCAAGTAACAGTTCAGCTGGAAGGCAGGTGACCACGAATAACTGAATAACCCATTGACACGTTTGTCCAGGTACCAAGCCAGGTTGGCCGCCCGGCCGCTGCTCACCCAGAGTCTCACGACGGCGGTGCTGTTCGCTACCGGCGATATCACGGCGCAGCAGCTCGTCGACAAGAAGGGCATCGACGGCCATGACTTTGCTCGTACGGGCCGTATGGCCTTGTACGGTGGTGGTAAGTGATACAACTACCTGTAAATCTGGGGAACTACATCCTCCCCTGCCCTGCCCTCACCTCCCCTCGAAAACACGCTGCGGGTAGTATACCTTGTAATCGAAAAGGTCACGTGGTATTGTTCCTGTCTTTCGTCTCTCACCATCTTACAATAACTCTCAACCATGTGCCATGCTTGCTTACTGATACTCCCTTGAAGCCGTCTTCGGCCCCTCCGCCACGACCTGGTTCGGCTTCCTGCAGCGCCACATCGTGGTGCGCGGCCGCCCCAACGCCACCATCGCGGCGCGCGTGGCCTGCGACCAGTTCCTGTTCGCGCCGACCTTCATCGGCCTCTTCCTGAGCAGCATGGCCGTCATGGAAGGGGGATCGCCCCAAAAGAAGCTCGAGAAGAGCTACTGGCCCGCCCTGCAGGCCAACTACATGCTCTGGCCCTTCGTCCAGCTCGTCAACTTCAAGTTCGTGCCCCTGCACCACCGCGTCCTCTTCGTCAACGTCATCTCCATCGGCTGGAACTGCTTCTTGAGCATGATCAACAGCGCAAAGTAGAAAAAAGTAGAAAGGGGAAGGGAGTGAAGAAGAGAGAGAATGAGAGCAAGCAAGCATGTGGATTGTTATATTAGCCAGCGAGCGCGCGGTCTACGACCAGGCCAGCAAGAAGGGAGAACATAAGGCCTGAATACATGGCAACATAGATGGATCTTCTAGAATTTCCTTCCCTTTTCGTGTTTCTCATCAGTCCTTCTGAAGTGTAATTCATCTCTTTGCTTATGGGTTAAGCAGGCGGAAGGCATAAGACACATACATAGAGACTTGTATATACAACCAAGCCTAACATGCCCAATGAAGACAGACCACACGTACCCAAGTACCGATAGAGCAGCACATGATGCCCCAGGCGAGTACTCCCAAACGCACACAATTGTCTTGTAGAGAGCATAAATGTGCCCAGCTTGATTACAAAGGTATTGATAGATATTGGCTATATGCTTAAACAAGACACGCCCAAACTATTCTATATGGATAATTGTGGATATATACAACGAAAGTAAGATGAGAAAGATAATGATGCCTTGCCCCTTTATGGAAATTTTGCATAAAGAAGCGATCGTGATCATCCAGAAAATTAGTCATTATGCTCATCAATATGTACCGCTTTCAAGCTCTCTCCTTTCCCTCCCAAATCCTACACATATAAAACTCTTAGTTCCCATCACGGAATCAAGAGGAGTGCTCCTCCAGGGCGTACTCATATAACCTGGGGGAGGAGCGGTCGAAGCGAATATTCGTTGATATGTACACGTGATATAGTCGTCGTCGTAAATAATAAAGATAATAACAAAGAAGGTTGCCGGTTGTCGGTTGTCGATGTCGGTTATGAGAAAAGGAACTCCTTAAGTACTGGCGACCCAGAGAACTCAGGATTTAACATAATACAGCTATAGGAGCCACGTGTCAGTAACGGAAATGGTTCTCTCCAAACCGTACGAGGGTTTCTACATGTGTAGACTTACTGGAGAAAATACTGCAGACCGGCCCTCCTTTTCTCGAGAAACCTCGGCCGGAACTTGGAGATCAGGCTCTTGGGCGGCAGCTCCGGCACGGCGGCCTCGAAATTGGGAAATGTCCGCATGAGACGACACCGCAGGTCGTCGAACTCGGAGTATCGTTTCCGTATGTTCATATAGCTTCCCTTTTATCACCAACCAGTATCAGCAAAGCTGCCTCCTTCTTTGTTTTGAGGGGGCAAAGGGTGGGGAATTGTAAGATGGGAGAGAACGGAAGAGGAACCTACATTCAACGTCTGCACCCGGATATTCCACACCACGAACGCCCCGATGTTGGTCGCGCTGCCGTTGACGACGACGTAGTCAGACACCTCGACGCTCTGCGCCCAGCAGCCGCGATTCCGGTCGTACAGCAGGTCGTCGTTTTCGTTGTCCTGCAACGTGATGCCGCCCATGGGGATCGAGTCGACCGACGCGCCGCGCTGGTGTCGACCACCGCTGAAGGGCCTACTGTGATTACCTCCAAAGCCACCGCCGCCACTGCCCGATTGCATCAGCCAGTACGGCGGCGATGTGATGGGCGATATTGTAGGCGAAGCGGCGGACCTTGTGCTGCTGCTGTCCACGAATACGTCATCGTCGCTGTCTTCCCCCGCGTCGTCTTCGTTCATATCATTGTTGCTATGGCTGTTCCCCAGATGTCGTGGTTGTGGTTGTGATTGTTGTCGTTGTGGTGCAAAGGGCGATTGCAGTACGTGGTGGTCGTCGGACTCATCATCGTCGTCGTGCGGTATTGATGTGTCTCCTGTTGTTATCACTGTGGAGGGGCCGCTGAGGGGGACGGCATCGACGACGCCTGGCGACTCGGGCTCGCTGTCCGTCTCGGTGGCGGGCGGCGACGGGGGCGTCTCGACCGGGGTCATGGTCATGGCCGGCGGCGCATTCTTGCGCAAACTGAGCGACAGAGTGGACGCAGTCCGGAGACCCACCGAGGTGGCCATGCTGTGCTGTGCTGTGTCTGTTCGTTTCTTTGTCGTCGGGCGGGCTTTGTTGAAGAAGACGATTGATGCTCTCGCGCAGAACGCGGGGCTGAGTGGTGGCGCCTATAGTGTTGGTGGTGGTGGTGGTTGTCGTCGTCGGAGTAAGAAGTAGGTACAGTAGATACAGGTGTGTCCAAGTTGGAATTGCAGATTGATGGGAATTGCGGCCGACCCAAAGTTGGTTTACAGTGGGTGTGTCTGCGGAAAATCGGTTTTCGGGGTGGGTAAGCGCTCCTGCTTAGCGGGCGGCCGTCGAAGCTTACGTAGGCGGCGAATTGAGTTGGGGCTCGTGATGGTGCTGCGGCCAAAGTGTCCCCTTTGTGGCCTTCCTTCTTCTTTGGGAACTCTGTCACCAAGTATTCTGTGGTTGAAACGAGTGAAGAAACACCAACAGTACGTAGTTTAGGCAAGTGATTCTCAGTGAATGGAAAGGGGTGAAACAGATTAAAACGTCCAGTATATGTATTTTGACAGTTTTAGGAGAGAGGTAGTTATGAGAAAGAATCCACCTTCGGTATATTTAGTGTGTAAGTATCGTTGTAGGCCCGGTGATGAGTCCTTTTTCTGGTGAGTGAGTTGTTTCCTCCTACTTGTACAAGTAATAAACTTAGGAAAGTTTTGGCGAAAGGAGTGAGTGAGCAGATGAGCACTGCCGAGTCTGAAGTGTGTGAACAAGCCAACGGTTTGCGTCCCACCACCAAAGGACCTTACTGGGCCCGCATGAGGTCAGTGCCGACCTGTTGTGCATGATTCCAATTCTTTGTCAATTGCAACTGCGGGCTGGCGGGTTCTCCCTTTTCCACAGTGGGGGCCGGCAGTCAGATTGGCAGATTGCTTTGGGTCTCTGGTCTTTGTCTGCAAGTGCTTTATCAAAAAGATCTCAGTTTATTACTACTTCCCATTCTGGATTATACAGCCCCGCTATATTACACTTCACCATGAAACGGGCCCGTCCTTCTCACCTCTTTTAGTCGTATGTCGTGCACACATTGACTAGAGGTCTTACAAATCGGTCGTCCTATCGGTGATGCGATTACGAGACCAGTCATTCGTTTTTCCAACGCTCCCAGCCCACAGTACTCGGGTTTCAAGTTCAAGTGTGGGTGGGACTTGTCAGGTATCACAGAGGTCGACTTCCTGGTCGGTTATCTTGACTCGTCCAAGATGGATCATGTATTGTTGCACTCAAACCCAAGCAATAATGGGCGGCGGCAGATCCTGCTATGAAACGAATCACAAGCATGTGCGTGCGTACAGTAATTTGTATATGTATTTATTCATTTTTGGTATGTAGAGTCGAGTCGGACTCGGTAAAGTTTGATATATGAAATGGTGGTTGGTGTGCGGTGCCGCTGGTAGGAGCCATCATCGATGTTAGCCCTTTGGAAAAAATCCCCTATATAATGCCTGAAATCAGAAACGCTAAGCCCAACAAATAAAAGAAAACCAAGCGCCACGCTTTCTTGAAAAGGACCAAGTGCATGCCTCGACTCATGGCCAAGTGCAGCGACATATTGAACATAGAGACAACCTGATGAGCTCTGCTGATCAAGTCTAGTCGACAAAAAAAAGGCAAGACAATGATGGAAAGAAACAAGTTCTATCTAATCGCGGGAGAGTTTTCTTTCTCTCTTTTTATATAACCCCACCATCCCAAAATGTATCATCCGAGTAGACATTCTCGGCTTCCCACTTAAGGAAGTCTCCGAGATCGTGTCCCAGGTTATAGCCCATGGGCACGAAGTCCACATCGCCGTTATCGCTGGTGACGAGGGTAAAGTCGAGCATGGGGCTCTGCGGTAGGCTGAGCAGGCTCTCCCGCTCGGGCTTGCCGCCCTCGGTCGTCCACCGCTGCACGCCGCCGCCGTTGTAGAGCTTCTCGTGGTCCTCGTCCCAGAACCCGTGGCAGGTGGCCCGGGGTGGCATGCTCAGCTCGAGGGAGCGGCCCTCGGCGGCCGCCCTCTGCATCGTCTGCTGCCACCGGTGGTCGGGACTGTAGGGGTTGTCCCTCTCGATGTCGCTGTACGAGAAGTCGCTGTAGTCTTCGCCAGACTCGGTGCTCGTGGGACTGGGCGCTGCCGGTTCCGTCTCTTTCTTGACGAGTCCGCCGGTTCTTTCGAAGTGCCATTCGTCCCACCAATCCATCAGGTCGGCGACTTCTTCTGCGTCTCTCTGACGTATTGTGTCCTCACTGTCACTGAACCAGTCTCCGGCACCACCAAGAATGGCCATTTGGAATGCTGTCCAGTCCAATCCCTCTTCGGCACCCAGCTTAGGGTCGGGAATAAGATCGGATTTCGACAGGCGGATAGGTCCATGCTTGAAAAGGGGCACGGTTATTGTGCAGGGCGATGATCGGAGGAAGACGAACTCCTCGTCGTATTCACTGTCGCGTGGGGTGAGGCTGGTTTCGATGAACAGCTCGTCACCCACTTCAGTGCTGACTGTCAATTCAGGGATAGCTGGGAGCGCCGGTAATTGCTTTCGTGGCATCCCCCGAAGGTGGCTTTTTGGTGGGGGTGCCGGGAAGCTGGCGTGCTTGGATGACCTCTCATCACCAGGAATTGGCGGAGCAGGCCGATCCGGCATCGATCCAAGGAACAATTCGTCATCTCCTTGCTGGATGGAGAAATCCTGCTTAACCGGCTCTCCAAAGAGATCGGGGTCCGGTTTGTCGTCTACCGGAGTGTCCGTCCACTTGACTCCCGATGAACCTATTCTGGACGGCAGATCATCCATATTGAATGGGTCAATGGGGGTATCAGTTGATTCACTCTCCGCGGGCACTGTCGTGTCCTCGGAGGTCTCTGTCTTAAGTTTCGACAGTCTGCGTAGTCTGTATTGTTCGATCTGTGTAGGGGTGAGCATCTCATCCGCCTCAATTTTCTTGAATCGCCTCCCACTGAACAGTCCAGAGACATTTTCCGAAATCTTAAGTCGGGTTCCGGGTTGCTTCGGGACATATTTCACCGCGGGTACCTTTCGCTGCGGCTTCATTTGCTTGGTTCTCTTGGAGTTGGTCCTCTTCGGCCTTGTTACGGATGCTTTCCGCTCCAGTACGGGTGGCGCGGCGACCTTCGGGTATACTGAGTAGCTGGGTCTCTTGGGACTGTGCTTGAAGGTTCTCGGTGTAGTTGGCTGGGGATCCTGCTCAAGGTCCAATGGCGGCAGCCTGGGTGTTTCGTTGTAAGAGTTCTGCATGGTCTTGGATTCGGCGAGAGCGCTGCCGACCGCTTTGAAAGCCTGATCGGTTTCTTGTACTAGACGCTGAATGGTGATTGACAAATCAGATGACGATTCGTTGTTGTCAACTTCTTGGACTGGCGGTATCTCTTTGTGATCCGGGGGATTAGAAGATAAAGCTTCAAACGACCCCAATGAAGAACCCGATCCAATCGTCTTGTGTGGCACTAGCCTATGAGCTCTTTCAGGCTCTTTGGATGGTGTCAAGAACGAAGGGCCTTCGCTCCCGTAGCTAGTTGCGCTGGAGAGGCGGTAAGAACGATCACTCCAGTCGTCCTTGTCCCTTGTTGTGATGGTAGTAGAAGTTATGGAACAAAGAGGCGATCGTCTCAAACCCGCAGCCCTGGGAGAAGCAAACTCCCCATGGTGGTCGCAGCTGCAGACTGAGCTGGACGAGGAATGTGACCGTGGGGTCCCGGTTGGTAGAGGCGGTAAGGGGACCAGGACATCGTGCAGACTTTGCGGCCTGCTGATAACTAGGGGGGTGGGTGGCCTTTTCCTGCTTTGGGGGCGCCTCGACGTGAACCATGACTCCTTTCGGGAAGGCTTGACAGAATCCGTGTCGTTCTGTTCACCGTAGCCGACTCCATCCGTGCTTCGAGGCTGCCGTTGAGAGAGCAGCCTGCGAATCCTAGCCGTGGACATATTCAAGCGTGTGTGTTAGTGGATGCAAGGGAGGCAGGCAAGCAAACAGGCAGGCCGGTGGGGAGATTGCATGGCATATATCAACCAGCAGAGGATGGGGTATATGGAAGAATAAAATGAGAGGTGGACGGTGGCCGAGATGAAGGAACAGGGCTCATCTCTTCATAATATCTGTCTGACATGGCCTCTGGTTGGGAGCAAGGGAACAGGGGCATGAGTATGCGTCTCTCTTTGTAAGTGCTTAAGTTAGCAGAGTTCGTTCCTCCTTGGATAACATACACGAGGTGTGGCGCGATGAAAGTGCGACTTGGTGGGTTACGCAGAATAGTCCCAGGTGGATTTGGAGCAGGGGGGTGTTACCAGGATGCCCAGGATTCCTCCCAAGTTATTTTTGTAGAAGACCCATTGGCCGTTTACTATTTCGTCCCCCAATATGGAGCTCCTGCGCCGAAAAGTGACAGGCCGGAAGATCTGCCAAGCCGTCTGACGTACCGAGCGCAGTACATACAGCACCGTACCTACAATGCATCGCTGCATCGCTGCATCGCCCGGGACTATGTATGTGTGTCTCCGTACAGTATTTGCATCTCTTGCATCTCGAAGCAGAAGCAGAAGCAGAGGCACCCGTCAATCTGACATTTGTCTTGCCTGCCACCTCTACCTCTTCGCATCATGTTGATCAGCAACCCGGGGTGGTGCAGGTCTATGCAGAGCGTGTGTAAGGCTAGAATATTGCTGCAGGCTCGGGATTGGCCATGGGACTGGTTTATACGGGAGCTAGAGAACGGATAGTCGCATGCGGAAAAAGCCAGCTAGTATAACATTGGCCATTCATTCTCTGCTGGAGATGTCTGTCGGTTGTCAACAGACAGCATACAGAATACGGGTCCGTCGCATATATTGAAGAGTCTACTCCATACCAATCCAGGGATGGCACCCAGGTTGCCAGGTTGGTTGCCAGCTTTCGCTGTCGTTGCGGGTCTCCTGCCATAATGCAAATCCGAGTTGCGACGAGTCGGTGGCCGCAGTCACACCACAAACGGCGCAACCAATGACGAAAACCACCTCGATCGAGAAGGAGGAGAGCGGAGAGCGGAGCGTAGATGGAGCGTGGATGAAGGCCTTCACATCGGCGACATTGACGTCGTCTGCCTTCTCCAGTTTCCTAGTCAAACGCCTAGTGCATGAGGCATATTAGAGGCTACGCCATCTTGTTAATATCCCGAAGGTCGCCGACTAGAGCAGTAGAGCTACCTAGAGCTAGCAGTAGAATGTCGTTGTCTACAGCCAGTTCTGTACAGCCCTAGACAGCTAGAGTGAGTGCATCGGGCCCGGCTCGATTCAATTACGGGGCAGACGGCAGGGGCAGAGGCGCAAGAAAGCAGGAGGAACAATTAGAGGGGCAGGCGCTGGGCAGGTTCTATTTCCATACAGTAAGGTGGATCGAGGGTGGTGGCTACTGGTGAGGTTGGTGGGGTTGGTGGGATTCTGGGTCAGAGCCCAGACCTCAAAGCCCCAAAAAGCCAAAACTGCCCTGAACTGCGAGTCATGGAGAGAGCATTGGAATGCCTCTGTCGGATTTCCTCCTTCTAAGGTTAGGTACTTGAGTAACCAACAACATTGCGAGCGGGTTGCACGCAAGGCAGCCAAAACACTGAAACCAACAAGTGGGAAGTTAAGGTAAGGTAGCTTTGTAGAGAATATGAAGGCGCAGGTAACACGAAATACGAGAGAGGTATGTATGTATTACTGATGGATTACTGCAATTGTTTAGTATGCCACGCAGCTACGGCCACTAACAATTGAAGATCGATCGAGCTGAGGATAGGTAACCTTAGGTAGGTAGAGAATGAATGCGCAGGGATGCCATGACCAGACAAACTGGCCCCCAGATTCGGCGGCTGACATTGTGCTCGGTCCCTGCCTGGTCCCTTGCTTTTGAGGCTTTGTTCATTCATGCTTTCCTTTCTTTGCAAACCGTTGACCGTTCTCAGCCACCACATCCATGCCAGTATAAACTTTTTTTGCAACTTTCCTTCCTTGCATAGCATACCATTCCTAAGCTGCACCTGACGTACACGCAAAACACAAGACACACTTTCAAGACATTCTGCAAGCAATGTCCAGCCAGCCGGTGGGCTCCGCCATGTAATCCAACAAGAAGGAAAGAAAAGACGATGTTGATGACGACACCCAGTCAGTCTCCTTACTACCCGTATCTTTGCGTAAAGTGTCTACGTAGTATGTAGGTACCGCCCGCTTACACGCGCGATGTGACCCCGCGTATCTGAAATAGACGGCACTCCAACAACATGATTTTGCACTTCGGCGTCTACAGCAACAGGAAAAACTGCCTATGCTGACTCGATCTCACCACCTGCCCTGCTCACCCAACCTGATTCGGCCAACGTGAGTGGCCAGCCCCGAGCCTCCGCTTGTCTTTCCTTTTTTTTGCCGCACTTTCTGTGACCAAGATAGGACCATGGGTGCCGGTTCTTTTCTGCACGTCAGCGCGGCACGGTCCCACCAGCCAGCACGACTTAGGAGACGAAAGTACGCCGGCGAATGAGAGAATGAGAACGAGAAAAAGAGAGAGAAACACATCACATCATAGGCACTGATCATTTCCTCCATCACTAAAAGACAGAGCGTTCTCCTTTTTGCTACAGCGACATGCTGCAACTCATAATAGTATACCTGTAGAAAAAGCAAGCGAACTCAGGGATGGCACTGCAGCAGGCCTCGTAAGCTAAACTGCCCCCTCACACCGACAGAAGAGCAAAATAGATGGCCAAGTCGTCGTCGCCGTTGCCGACGGTCGAGAAGAGCCGGTCTTTGCAACCCAGCAGCCAGCCGTTACGCGCGTGCCCAGGGATATTACTGGTAGCCGCTAAGCGCGATAACCAATGTAAGGCGTTTTCCGGTTTCCATCTCACCTCAGTCAGGGCGAAGAGAAACCAAGACTTGAAGACAAGCCAGTCATGTAAGCTGCAGCAAAGGCCGCAGTAGTCGTGACCCGAAAATATACCTGGGTTGCAGCCACCGTTTTCCGTTCCTGCGTCCAACGTGGGAGAAAAAAGTACCAAGCAGAACAGAACGAAAGAAGCAATTACCAATTCGGCCCATTCCAAAATGACAAGCCGACGATAGGGCCGTCTTTGTTGAGCCTTCGCTCCGGAGGAATCCTTCTCCTTGAACCGTTCGGTGGGAAAGAGAGGAAATGAAGGGCGTGTGCCGATCAATGCCACCCGATTCGTTGTGGACTGTGCCTCAATCTCTTTCCTTTTTGCTGGTGAGTCTAGATGTCTACCCAAATGTTGCGACCCGTATTGGCCGTATCAGAGGGCAGAATTTCTCTCTCTCTCTCTCCTCTCGTTGCTTACACATGACGGCCCGCAGCCCTAACCGGCTGCTGATCGATCCTGTATTGCTCGCAGCTCAGGAACGAAGAAGCCACGCAAACACGCGGGGATGGGGGCCCCCTGGGCGGCTGGGGGCGAATAGAGGGCGGGAACTTGCGTAGTAGGTATTTGAATATGGAGCGGATGTCGCAAACGAAGGATTCCGTGCTGACCTAACAGCACTTTTTTTCATTCCTGACCATAATTTGCCCGGATGTCGTTCCTTCAATGGATCCGCATCCACCTCGAGAATGGGGGTCGAGGCCGTGCCGCACCCAAGACGCCGCACGTGGGACTCTCAAGATGACCTCAACATTACTCATTGGCTGCAATCTTGTCAGCAACCCGCGTGAGAACGTTACAAAATGTCTCAGTTGGCAGCGAGAAATGGAGGGACCAGCCGCACTCACTGGGAACTTTTCTTCCCGTGCAGCTGTGGTCCCTTGGTGGGTTGCGATTGATGGTGGTGTTGGGTAGTAGAGGTGGTGGCGGCTGCGGCGGTGGGTCGATCAGGGGCCGCAGCAGCAGTTGATGCGATCCTTCGCCGGAATCAGGCTGCTGCCGAATTCGACCAAGGCGAGCGCTGCCCCTTTGGGGGCTCTTTTTCCAAGTCATGAAGTGATTGATGATTTTGTAGTAGTCATCAATCGACGCCGAACGGCTGGGGTGAGCTGAGCTGAGATGAGCTGAACGTCTTCCGATAGGACCTTGGGGGCAACCATGAACGGCCACTTTCGAAGAAATTCATGAAAGCCTTGCCTCGTTCTTTTGCTAGACTTCAGCTCAACGGCGCAGAACCTGACAGGCCAATGGCTTACACAGAGCCAACGCAAGCGCACGACTTCTCAGCCTCAAGTGAACGTCAGAATCATCTATTGATAACGGTGTGGTCTAACCAAGGAACCACTGCTTGGCACTTCTAGTGTCCGCAGAAGACTTCTTCTATCGGGAAACCCTGCCCGGATCGGCGACATGAACGTCTTGTCAGGGACAGCTGTGTTAAGTCATCCTTTGATTTGTGAGAAGATCCATGTAGCCATACAAGATAACGGTTCGTAGGATGCTTCCCTTCTTGCATCTAGGCCACGTTGAGTCCATGTGTTCCCCGTGGATCGGTTTCAGAAGTGTCAAGGGGATGATATCTGCATACACACAGTCCAAGAGGCGACGCTTGCTTTTCCCCCAGACAGCTCCTTTTCAACGTAGGATCATCTTGTACACCACTCTCGGTGTTAAATTTCACACCCGATGGGCTATGGCATTAACCATCCATCTTGCGTTCGCCTCCGAGTCTCGAGCCGGATCTTGGCCGACAAAATCCCGATTAATTATTCACATCAGGTGGACAGTAGTATCATAAGCAAATTTCATTTCTTCATTATTGTGAGACGAGCCGATAATGAGTTCATATATATTGCTCACCACGCTCTAGTTGACATACACGTGGCTGCCGTGGCGAGGCTCAGTCGTATATCCTCTTCAGTTGTAACAAGCGCCGCGCATACGACGTTGTACCACAATAGGATATCCAACTCCGAACCGGAGATGCAGGCAGGGGTGAGAATAGAGACGCACTTAGTAAGTGAGTGAGGGTGAGAACGTGGCCACCCACACGAAACAAACCCGTTCTTTAACGGAAGAAGGCTTCTCGGATTCGCTCCCATTGACAAATAACCAAGTATTTTACTCCAAACACCTAAGCCTCCACGAGAGGAAGATTCGTACTTCCTCTTCATAAAGAGTTGCCCCAGACCGAGATTATGGGCGCCCATCGTGTATTTCGCAAACTCCCCCATATAAGGGATGATCTTGATGAGACTGGTCTAGATCGCAGTTGCTGCGATCCTTCCACCAGTGCCTTCTCTCGCGTGTGGCACCATCAAAAGGAGTGTCGTCCCCGAAACTCCTCACAGCCGACGGCCCTACAATCTCGTCGAAAAACCGCCGAGCATGGGCGGAGGGAAAATTCATAAACTCCGAGTCCGAGTGTTCCTTTGCGCCGTCCTGGAAGGCTATGTACCTAGAAATACAGCCCTCTCTTCTCGTAATGTAGGTAAAGTAGATATGTAATGAGGAGCCGGTCCCACCCGATGAAGCATGTAAAAAGGAAGAGCCTCCCAACATGGAAGCGAGCGTATACGTAGGTAAGAATAAGGAAGGGGTATCTCTCGAGCGGCAAAGGTATGGATCGGTGCCGGCCGATATTGCAAAGCATGATAAATAGTGGCGTCGCTCAGCCTCTTAGTCTCATACCAGGACCTCGTTGTTTATGCGCATCTGGCGTGATGTCGACGTGCGGAGGAAGCCGGCCGCCGCGTGCTGCGGGACGTGGACGTATTTCTTTTCGGGCATCGGCGCCGAGCTGGTTTCCTCGTCGTCGTGTGGGCGGCTGCTTGAGCACAGTGCGCAGACACAGCTGCGCAGGAAAGCGCAAAGCCCCTGGAACCCCGAGGGGCGGGCGCCGTGTAGGTTTGCTGAGGTTCCGGACATGATATACATGGCGATGGGTATGTTGGTAGATAGTTCTTGGATAAGGTATGAGAGCTAAGAGCGAGGAAGTTGGTAGTTCAAGGTAAGCTGCTGCGTCACGGACGGGGTAGGCTGGTTCTGATCTTGTCCGAAGCAAGTCGTGAAGGTTTTATATGAAGAAGAGATAGCCTGTATCATATACATGTAAAGCTTCTTTCACTTCATTCGCATGTATCAAACAATAGAAGAACGGTGTGCCCAAGAACCGAGGGAAACAAACGCCATTGTCGCTCAATATAAGAAGTCTCAGCGTCCTTTATTTGAGTTTAAGGCAAGGGAGACAATGAGTAAGTGGGATCTGCCCGATGATCGCCTGCCGGACGAGGTCCCCAAGTCTCAGACAACAACAGAGAGAGAGCCTCACTAGCCGACCGCCATCTTCTCCAAAGCTGAACCTCCATCAGAAGAAGAAGAAGACGGTCAAGGATCTCGAACGCCCGTAAGAGTCAGCGTTTATGCCCTCCTCTAGTTCAACATGATGATGGTTGGCTGTAGCCCCCCTCTCCACCACCCACCCATCCCCTCATCGCTCGCGCGCCCGAAGACAAGCGTTGGGTTGTTGTTGCTAGGCTCTGGACGGTTCGAAAAGAAACGGCAAGAATAGCCCAATGAGGGGACCGTAACGTAAAGTCGAACGCCTCGTCTTTCGCACGCCACAGCCCCAAAGGGAGAGGGACGACATCCAATTCGACGGACCAACATCTCGCAAGACCCTTCTCCAGCTCCGCCTCGATCGAAAAAGGCATCCAGAGGGCTGGAAAAACAAAAGCTGATCCACGCATTCGGTACACGCTTTCTGACTTCCCCAAGGTGTGGTGGCGCGCAAGCCGCCACCGTCACCACCATCGTCCGGCCAATCTGGAGCCGGAAGCAAACAGGTTGTTGGTAGACAAGTGGACTAGTCTCCTACAAGCTACCGAAGAAAGCAGCAGAGGACTCAGGATATGCCGCCGCCGCACATGAAGAGGTGTCCTCAAAACGGCATGGTCTCCCCTCAGCTGCTATTGTCCCGCCGTCTGTCGGGCTAGCCTGGCGGGCTAAAAGGTCTCGGAGGGTTCAGCTTCATGCACACAGCTGCTGCCACGCAACCACCATCTGGGCACTTTTACCATGTGCACTTTTACCATGTGCGCAAACGGATGCTGGACGAGCTGGAAGACTATGGATGGTAGGATAGTTCAAAATCTTCTAGAATCGTGATCTTCTATGATAATCGACACATGGTCGACGTATTGGTAATCCAAGTTGACTCCCGGCAAGATCTCACAATTGCTTTTTGCGGCCACCGTATTGAAATTATATGACAATAGTGGCTCACCAAATAAACATGTCGATCAACCCCAGGCATCAGATATTGAAACTTTATAGCGTTTACGGGTGAGGTGAGGCAGAGGATAGGTCGCAGCTAGTGGGCGCTTTTCTCATGGCGTTTCTTTGGCGTTGGCCTAGCCTTCGAGCCTTTTTCTAGCTATGCTAACGTGAGGATACAAGCCTAGGATACGGGCTGAAGCGATGAGGGCATCCAAAAGGCGGTCGATGACGGAGGAGGGGTAGCATCTTACCATCCGTGTCACAAGTGATACCTCGGTGGCTCGATAGCAGAGGCGACAATTGAATGGCTTGCCGCGTTGCTGTCACGAACTTAGAGGGCAACATAGTGAAATGCGTAATAGACAACGCCGAACCTCGTCAGTGGCTAGTTCAAGAGTCACATAGAGAGAGAAGTAAACATATATACAAAGTATCGCAGGGTAGTGCTTTTGTTCAATGCTTAGACCAGTAGTGTTGGCTTTTGACTACCAGCGTAGTGGTCAGCTATCAGCCAAGTCGCTACATTTGTAGGCTTAAGAAAGACCAATTAACGGTATGAATCTTTGAGTGATGCCCAAGGATACTACATCAGCTAGGTAGGGCCACTGAGTCAAGCCTTGCCAAGCTTGCACGCCTCCCTTCGTCTTGACTAGTCCTCTTCCCCTCCGCTCTCCTCGGTGTCCAATTCATCGTCGTCGTCCTGGGCAATGTAGGGTACAAATCGAAAATCAAGAAAGCTGGTCGTGCCACCCTCAACCTCTACCATAAACTGCAGGCTCAACACACCTTGTCCATCACCCCGGAAGCTGACCTTGCTAGCAACACGCATTGCTTCGGTGGCGGATTTGACCAAGTCGAACTTGAAACTTTGCGTCCACTTCGTTTTGATGGTGAAGGTGTCGAGGAGGTCTCGGCCACTAGTAAAGTCGACACCTGCGCTGCCTAATGCTCCCCCACTGGACAAAGCCAAGAAAGGTGCGTCTGGGGAGGCACTGATGGTAATCCGTGTTGGTGACATGGGTGCTAATTCTGACAGACTGTCAAGAAGCAACTTAGAATGCATTATGATCTTGAACGCAAGATCATCGCGGTCGAACGGTATATCGTCCGGCTGCTCGGGTGTATAGGTGACCATGTTACAACGGGTTTTCACCCCTGTCTCTTCTAGGATGATGCTGAGTGGTGAGCCATCTTCTTCGTAGAGAAGGCAACATGTTCCAGGCACCCCAAGTGTCTGGTGGCTGAAGGCATCAGGTCGGTAGTTCCGCAAGTTGCTTCTATAAGGCTCCGCTTCGGCTTTGGCCTGCTTGGCTGCCACATCTGATGCTCCAAAAATCTGCAGGGCCTCTAGGAAGGCTGCCAGGTTGATCTGGAACTGTGGGAGTGCTCCATCTTCATTCTCTGCTAAATTCAGGGAATAAGTAGTGAATAGCTCCTTATCTAAGAACGCTACGCCTAGAGGAGTAAAAGAAAAATGTTAGGCTACTACTCGTATACATTTAACGAAAACCCCCCTATAGGAATCCTACCTTGCATGACTCGGGAGTGGTCGGCGGCAAATCGGATACCATCTTGAGTGATCTGGACGTGGACCTTCGCTGTAAAGCTAATGCACTTCAGCAGCTGGTAGATCTGTCTTGTCGAGCTGGCGATAGCCTTGAATAATGGTGGCTGCGGGGAGCCCGATCGTATGGAGGACTCCATTGTGTGGAGGGTGATAATGGCGGTAATGGCGGAGAGGACAAGGTTCAGCCAACGGGTCTCATGAGCTTTTCCAGTCGGGAGTCACGGATCAGTGTTGTGTGTTCAAGCAGATTTTGTGCGCCTTAATCCTCTATGGTACAGGCCCACGACGTTCTCGACTTCGCGATGCCTCTTATTATGGGTATCTTCTTTTCGCCTTAGACGTAAACTCCCACCGCGCAAAACATGTAGACCGTTCCGACCCTATAATATGCGTTAGATGGCCGTTGGGACAGGTCAGGGGCGAAGAGGAGGAACATACGCCAATGCCAACGAAGCTGGGACTCCAAGAAGTGGGATGTTGATGAACGACCGGTCTAGATTTGTCCTCATTAGCGATTGGGAAACAGAACAGACAACTGCCTGATGGAAGAGAAGGAGGGTGGCCATACTCAGTGCGAATCCGCCAAATAGGGCCACGCCGAACAGGAGGAGAGAAAAGCCGACGGTGAATTGGGTGCCTTTTCCGACCGTAGGCAGAAATGGAGTGCCAGGTGCAGTGGCCCAAATCTCGCTGAGTTGAGAATCCATGAATGTAGACAGACGAATCGCCGCGGTAACGAGGGGCACGAAAAGGCCGGTTGAAGGAGAGCTTCTGTGCTTGCAGGCTAGGAGAATGCAAGAACAATGATGGCTTCTTCTCGAGGAACTATGGGAGACGGTAATGGCGAAAGTTGTTGGACTTGACACGAGCTTCTGAATATCCTCGAATGCCGGAAGCTTAAGCTGTCCTCAATTGTTGCTGCAAGGGTAGGTACGGTCCAGTGCAGTAGGTACTAGCGCATGGGTACCTTGATCGCGCCTGCTTCAATTCAATTGACTGGAGCAGCGGATGCGCGCAGTTGCGTGCCCCACTGACTGTCAGGTACGTACCTATCTCCCAGCGCAGCCGATAAGCAGGAGCTATGGAAAATTGATTGACCGTAGTCCGCAACACTTGCTTTCCCGTCGTTCAAGATCCAATTGGGCACTGGGCACTCACCAATCACCCCAGTTCCAAGCTGCTGCCTGTCCTTCCGCGTCTCTCTTCCGCGCTTATCGTCAGCCTTAGCGGATTTATCTCCACACGTTTCACCCAGTCCCGCTTACGTATCGCATGCTCTCCCTGAAAGTCGTGTCGCAAACTACGAAGCGCATTCAGATAACCAGCGCCAGCTCCAGATGCCTTCATGATGGTGAAAGATGAGAGTAAGCTACAAATTTCTCCGATTAGCGCGTTTTCTTCATCCTTGCGACTTGCTAACCAATCGTCTCAACTCCAGATGGCAAGCGCAAGGCCAGCGACGAGCCTTCGTCGCCAACGGCCAGCAAGAAGGCGAAGCTCAGCGATGAGCCATCCGAACCCGACAAGGCCAAAGAACCGGCCATGAAGCCCATCCCTTTCCCAGAAAAGGTAAATACTCTATCTCCAAGCCGAATAAACAACTTTACTCTGGGGAAATCTGCCTTGGATAGCCTGGCTCTGTTCTCTCACCGCGGCGGCAGGGATCTCCGCCCAAGTAGCGGGAATTTGGATCGCGGAGACAGCAGATATTCCAAGGGCAACAGTGTTGCTCTTTCCCCCCATAACCCTTATATTTCGTGTATTCAGTGCTATTTGAAGTCTTGCTAACAGAAACCCCCCGAAGCCTGCGGTCATCGAGGAACGAGAGGGTGACATAGAGTTCCGCGTCGTCAACAATGACAACAAGCGCGAGTCCCTTATCATCCTGACCGGGTTGAAGTGCATTTTCCAGAAACAGCTCCCAAAGATGCCCAAGGATTACATTGCGCGACTTGTATACGACCGAACGCATTTGTCCATAGCTATCGTCAAGAAGCCACTCGAAGTGGTCGGCGGGATCACGTATAGACCATTCAAGGGCCGCCAATTCGCCGAAATCGTCTTCTGTGCCATTAGCAGTGACCAGCAGGTGAAGGGTTACGGTGCACATCTGATGTCGCATTTGAAAGATTATGTCAAGGCCACTAGCGATGTCATGCATTTTCTCACATATGCCGACAACTACGCCATCGGCTACTTCAAGAAACAAGGCTTTACGAAAGAGATCACACTGCCAAAGTCTGTCTGGATGGGTTACATCAAGGATTACGAGGGAGGTACTATCATGCAGTGCTCTATGCTCCCTCGAGTACGTTATCTGGAGATGGGCCGTATGTTGCTCAAGCAGAAGGAATGTGTGCACGCCAAGATCCGCGCATTCTCGAAATCCCACGTCATTCACCAACCACCCAAAGAATGGAAGAGCGGCGTCACATCAATAGACCCCCTTTCTATCAGTGCTATTCGCGAGTCAGGATGGTCACCCGATATGGACGAGCTGGCTCGACAGCCTCGCCACGGCCCCAACTACAACCAGCTCCTGCATCTGTTGAACGATCTGCAGAACCACCAGTCTGCATGGCCCTTCCTGATGCCCGTGAACAAGGACGACGTTGCGGATTATTACGACGTTATTAAGGAGCCCATGGACTTGTCCACCATGGAGGCGAAGCTCGAGGCCGACCAGTACGAGACGCCCGAAGCCTTTATCAAGGATGCGAAGCTCGTCTTTGACAACTGCCGCAAGTACAACAACGAGACTACACCCTATGCTAAGAGTGCGAACAAGCTCGAGCGATATATGTGGCAGCAGATCAAAGCCATTCCCGAGTGGTCGCATTTGGAACCTTAGGAGGGTGTCCGTTTGCCAGCACCCCGCAAACGCGGCGGGAGAAGGAAGAAGGGCCATTAAGGAATCGTACAGGTTTCTCTGATGGCATCATGGTTTTATTTATTTATTTTTGGGAAGATATGAATGAGCCTTACCCCTCCCTCTCTCTAACATGCCATGGCCGCACGAGTCAAAAGTTCGCAGAGGGAGAAAGAATTAGGCCAATCAAATAAGGCAATGGACAAAGGGCGTTAGGGGAAGCGAAAGCGTAAATGCATCACAAGGGGTTTGGTTGTTTGATTATGTAGAGGAAGTGCCTCGCGAGGCTGGCCGGCTCGGCGTTCAGGTGGTTTTTGCATTGGAAAAAATGACATCAAAGGTATCTGATACCACTATTGCACTATACCTTTATATATACTATCCAAATTCATTGATACCTAAAGCGGAATATTCTTCGTAGTCAAAGGGCTTGGATTCAAGTACGGGAAACCGACCCCTTATCCACGTCTGAAGCAGAGAGTTTTTAACATGCTTAACCAGAACCGGTCTCGTTGAAGCGTTGGGACGTAAGCAGGCAAGTAAGTAGTCTACAGAATTGGACGAATTGGTTGATACAAGGAGCTTAGGTCCTGACTCGGGAATTGTATCCTCGGGGTACTGTGTGTCGTAAGACGAAGAGGGTTGTCGCTAGGGAGTGGTGTGATGGAGAAGCCAGAGGAATCGATCTAGGGGAACCATCAACAGCTTTCGCTAATCTGACGGCAGTTTCACGTCTCGAACTACCGTTCAAGCAGGAGGAACACAGATTAGAGTCCTTTGTACGAGGGCCCCCTTCTAGGCGGACCCCTGAATCAAGAGTCAACCTAACCAAGCTCCCAGGCACATCTATGTAACGCCAAGAAGAAACGTGCGCCGGCGAAGAAGGATCAACTAACTCTCTGTACGTCGAAGTCACACACGGTTCACACGGATAACTTCCAAAAAGAATATAGCCATTGAATCATTTGTTTCATGCAATTCGTTACCAACGCCGCTATTCTATGAGTAGTAACTTGAAAAAAGCACACGCCTAATGGGAAAAACACCGCCCCATCCGTAGATGAAAAGTCAAAAAGAAGTAGTGTTGCAACGCCCCTCCCTGTTGTATAAGACCATGATGATGGTCGCCTATTCTGGAAGGAAAAAAAAATCGCTTGGCCCAGTGCTGATCTGCATCCCTCGTCGATGGTATCGGAAATTCGGTAGAGAGGCAGGTGGGCGAAAGCAGCTCATGTTGTTTCTAGTGTGCATATTTGATGGATGATAATTGTAGGTAGGATCGTCAAGATCGCAAAAAAAGAACTGCGTTCCAGTGTCCAGGCACTGAAGTAGTTGTTGTTAAAGGGGTTCCGGGGTATCTGATAGAAGGAGACAAGTACGAAGGAGAACGTTGCAGTTTTTTTTTTCAGGAATCCAGTAGCCGGGTAATTTCTTAGGCACTGGGCTGAGCGGTACGGCTGGGGCGCACAGTCTCGGAGCCCGGGTTAGAGCCGCTGCCCTCGCCGACAGGCAGCCGTAGATTGGAAACCGTGCTTCTCCATTGCACTGTCTGTGACGGCACGCTATTTCGGTGCGTCGATGGCGCCACTCTCTGCCTCGAAGCAGGTTGCAGAGGGGGCATGCCCGCGGCTCCCTCGCTCGCCAGAGTTCGTCGCAGCAGCTCATGGTAAGCCGTGGGCACCGTATTCCAGCGCCCAGCTCGCGCCGCGCTAAGGTAGTGGGACATCGAGACGAAATTCGGGTGGCGAGCCAACGTGGGCGAATCCCGCATCGTCGAGTCCCGCATCGCCTGGGCCGAGAGAAAAGGGAGCTCCCCGGAGTCAATGGCGTTCTTCAGCCATTGTTCCCACTCTTCATCAAGGGGCTCCGTGATATTGGCACCCGCCTCCTGGCGCGCTGTTCGTTCGAGAAGGCGTTGGTTGAGAGCGATGCCTATCGACTCCAGATCGCCATCGCTGTCCTCCTCGCCTTCCATGTCATCATCCGCATTTTCGGTGGTGTCTCCCCCTTCCGTTTGTGCTCCCTCGGCCTCATCTTCGCTCGGCGTAGCGGCTGCGACGGCTGGTCTTTCCTCGGGTGGCACCCATGCGGACATGCCTTCATCCGCAGTATCTCTGATGGTGATACCGGAATCGCGTTCGAACCGCTCCTTTGCCCACTTCGTTCCTTCCCACTTAGTCAGATTAGAGATCTCCGAGTGTGTCAATCGCAGTCCATCGAACGCCCGGAACAGTCGTCGGTGCCAGGCCCAGCGACTGAGTCGTATGCGGTGAATGGGGTTGCAGTAATCCAAGCCTGGATACTTTGCCTCCTGCGTGTCCAGGTGGCCGTAGAATGAGTGTACCTCCTGGCGGACTTCGAGGATGAGGTGACGGTGAAGTAGGGCATGGAAATTTTGCGGATCCGACGCCTTGGGCTTGGTGAACATGTACTCGTAAACGAGCTGGTCAATGGGACGGCCCTTCATCTTGTCGATCTGCTTGGGGGGCTCTCGGAGATCAGGTCCAAAGGTGAGGTCGTCTTTGAAGTGTAGGGCTGAACGGATTCGTGGAGCTCGTGTCGAGTGTGTGGCGGGGGTTAGGTGGCAGAAATGAGAGAGAAGACAGCGCAGTCAGGCGTTTTGACACGACAGAACTAAATCGGCCTGTTTCCGCCCGTCGAGTTGCCAAGTTCAATGCTCGCAGACTAAAATGTAAAAAATCCGCCGAAGGAAAAGGTTTGGTGCCCGATTCGGTTGGGAAGAAGCAGCGTCGATTTAGTTTGAGATCCGTGGAGGTAAAAAGTCTGGTGGCTTGAGGCTCGATCCTCGGGGTCTGTGGTTTGGTGAAGCTAAAGGCTGTAGTGATTGTTGGATAGAGTTGACAATAGGTCAGGAAGGGGGGAGATTTGGCGACAGATCCCTTCTTTCAAGGCAACGCAACTGCCAGCGAACGGGCCCAAGTGGATGTGGATGCGATATACGGAGTAGCGAGTCGTAAGATTACAGGACAAGCAAGTGTGTCTGCAATCAATGTTGGGCAGGTGTGAAACCGTGGTTGGGTCGGCAATGGTTGCTGTTATTGCTATTGCTATTGCTGTTGCTGTCACAGTGAAGAAAAGGGAAAAAACGTGTCAGACGGCGGGAGGACGAGAAGGTGATGGAGGCAGGCGGAAAGAAAGGGACGGATTTCTGGTCTGGGACGATCTGTAATTAGAACATGGGAAAACTGGACTGCGGTACCATCTATCGGCGCGGCGCCTTACATGCATCGTTAGCTGGCACGGTTCTAGTAGGAGTAGGCACGGTTCTAGGGCCCCTGTTCGGCTGTTCCTGTTCTTCCCAAATGCAGCTAAGAATAAGTACCTACATAAAATTTACGACTTTCTGCACCCGGCCTGATACAGGTAGATTATGTCGGTACCTACCCACATGTAGGTAGAGATAAATGATTCGGAATCCAGCCACCCTGTGCACACAGCATGAGAGAGAGAAAGCGAAAGTTCCAGCCAGGTCTTTATTGGAAAGAGCAAAGGCAAAGGTGCGAGGTGCGACGCCAGCTCGCCCGCACCGCATGGAGTCTGGTCAACATGTCAGGCTCTACTCCCTAGCACTAGACCATTTATTGCACGGGGCTTGGAAACGGGCTGGAAGCATCGAAAAAAAGGTGCCCATATGCATTTCTCCCTTCACCTAATAATTAATCTACAATACCAGTCTAATCAGCCACAGAATGAATAATACGTTTACGTGACCTCCATAGCTGACGATACGAGATCACCACATGATGGACAGCCGATAATGAAAGTCAATGAATGAAATGACTGGTGGCAGGCAGGTTGGACTCCTGCTGACGGGGCAGCTGGCTGGGAACGGACGGACATCAACACATTGCTCGCTGTATTTAATCATTACTATGATTCAATGCTTCATGTTATCAGTTGACTTCGAAATCATGAGTCTGGAAAGATGGATACCCGAGTGGCCACAGAAACCAGCCTGCCGGTTTGCATGCTTAAGCTCAGCATAAGCGAGCGGCACTGACAGAAGCGTATTCCTAGTAGACAGCGGCAGCCCCGAAGTCGCTGCTGATCAAAAGGCCCAAGTATTGAGGCTGTTTGAGTTGACGGCTACTTGTTAGTGCTGCATTGCATTTTGATGGATGTATGTACGGAGTTTGGATGCACATGAAATATGCTGCACATCAACCTAGAAAATCCAGCATTGCAACCCAACCTTCTTCTCCATTCTTCCTGTCTTCTTCTTCGTCGTGTCTTTTCCTGCGTTACATACCCGGGCACATGCAGTGGGACATGGATGGGATTCCAAAGCGGAGCCACCAGGCTCTGTCCCCGGATTTTCCAGGGTCTTTCCCGTCGAACAGGACTGGACAGGAAAATCAAAAGTTGTTTGGATGTACCTTTCACAATACCTACAGCCTACAGCCTACAGCTTCGGCAAACCACATGAGGCTCAGGCTGGCTGTGTCACCCACTAACACCAACAACAGGTTCACCAACTCCAATCGGATGAACACAACTCAAGTCTTTCTCTTACCAAAGTCAAACATAGCTATTTTATCAGCTTGGTGTGCTGGGAGCCCGAGATTTACCCGGTGCTTATGATTAGGTACATGTTGATAGTATAGGCTGGACTGCTAGACAGTTGCCTGTATGTGTGTGTTATGCAGCTATGTAAGGTTGCATGTATGTCCAGCCTGGCATCCCCACTCAGGATATGCGATGCATCTGACCGCCTTTCGCCTCTCTTTTCTCTGTTCGTTTTTTTTTCCTAACCCGCCCCTCATCACATGCACTTGTGACTATATTACCGACTTGAGTATACCTATGTCAAGCTGTGATTGGTCACGGTACTAGCACCTCACATCTGCAAGACAGCATTCATTGGCCTTCGACCCTGGTTATAGCAAACACTTCTATTCGATGCTCCGTTAAAGATGGGAGAAAAGCTCCCTTGCACCTTGAAAGTAAGGAACGCTTCTTTCTATATGCACTGGAAGCTCGTTGCGTTACGTGCAGCCAACCACCGACACATATTTTCGGTCCGTGTTGGAATAATTTTATTTCTCATCTTCTCCCTGCCATAGATAGATCTGATGTCTGGTCCACAGTCCAACCAGAAAGCGTTCTAAGTTTTACACACCCAAACCCCCAATGTCTCCAGATGCCCACGTCCAATATGCAGTGGAAATATTTGGAAGACAGCGATGTTAGATAAGGTTCTCAAAGAAGATGGGTCGACCAAGCGAAGAACATGCTCATGGCACCGAAGAGCCCATCGGTTACAGTACCGATCGAGAGTGGTTTACAGAATGTATGGTTACTTTAGGTAAACTCTGAACGCAGAGCCTAGCTGTAGAGTAAGTAATTGCCCTAAGTGAAATGATTTCACAAGATATTTCTGCAACGTCATCGGAGATGATATACCTACCGGCTGGGTCGAATCGGTGAAGAGCAGGTAGATATCATCAATGTTCAAAATAAATCTCCAAAACCATTCGCTCCTTCTCGCAGAGTGACAAAACTCTATGAGAGCTCATCTTGAGGGTATTGGTCATCTCCTCCTTCGCTCTCAGCTAGCCGCAGAGCGATCAATTCGCGCCCCCAAGATGTCTTTAGGATCACTTCCAGAAGAGCTTGTGCTGAACATAGCTTCTTTCCTGAGAAGAGGTGACTTTAACATCCTGTCACGAGCATGCAGAGACTTTGAGAGAATCCTCAGTCATGAGTTATATCTCAACGACAGAAAAGGGGCTCGGAAGGCATTACGATGGGGCGCAGAGAACGGCTTTGTCGGCACTATCATGAAGGCTCGGCAAGCGGGATGTAATCTGAACGAAAGCTCTTGGCAAGACTTTGTGATATATAGCCTGGAGAATATGATCGTCAGACTACAGATGTCAAGCGTACCAAGACGGGAGGCTCTGAGATTCAATGAGAATAGAGAAGGGTTGTGGCTTCGCCGCACGCCTCTGGTTCATGCCATTCGAAATGGCCACCATGACGTTGCTCGCTACCTGATTGACGAGGGAGCTGAGTTGGATGGATATACCATCGGTGGGACAACCCGCGGGCGCGCCTGGCTGCAACCGATTCATCATGTCATCTTGGCCGCAGCTGAAGCAAGAGTGCTGGACATAGAGACAGAAGCGGCTCCTTGGCAGGACTTGCTTCTCTATATCTTGGAGAAGGGAGTGGACCCCAACACTCCTGGCCTGGTATTTGAACCCGGCGTACTCGACGAAGCCGATGCACCCAGCCGGGCAGTCACGCCGCTTGGGATGTCGTTACAGGCCGGATGTCCATGGGAGATTACAAAAACTCTGCTGAGCCACGGCGCAGACCCAACTATGCGGACCGGGTTCTCGCTCTGGCCGGAGACTCCTTACTTCCAACCCTTCGAACAAGTATGGTTGCAGCTTGTGAGGTCCGAAGAGGTGGAGCTGTGGAAGTCGACAGACGGGTGGTCAAAGAAAGCAGCAGAAGACCGCATCGAAAAGCTGTGTCTTCTCCTGGGAATCATCCCCAACCTAAACGAGGTGTATGTAAAAGAGGAACCTCTGCTTCTGCTGCTCGCATCCCATGTCAGCTCCGCGCGCGCCAAGCTCTTAGAAGCTGTCAAGTCGCGAGATTACCAGGTCAAGGAGGGGACGGCAGAACCGCCCATCGTCCGCCTCATCTCCGCAATGAAGGCAGACGCCAAGCTGGGCCACCTGACACGCGACCAGGCGACGGAGATGCAGTATGCCGCCTCCGCCGTGGAAATGCTGGACACCTTGCGCAGCCTCGGGGCCGACCCGAATGCCGCTACGGAGCTCCCTCCTCTCCAGCAGGTGTGTTGTTATGGCGGCGCTGGTCCGCAGTGGGACGCCGTATTCGAAGCGCTTATAGGTCACGGGGCGCGGCTGGACGCCGACACCACCGGCCATAAGCGCTGGACGCCCTTGCACTGCGTCTGCTTGGTGAAAGGCCCGATCAACTTCCGGCGTCTCACCAAGTTGCTGGAGCTGGGGTCGCCCGTCAATGCGCTCAGCCCGGGGGGCAATACAGCACTGGATTTACTGGATCAATATCAATCCAACTACCACGAGCCGTGTCCTTTACGGCAGGCCGGGATGAAGATCATGAAAGAGGCCGCGAAAGAGGCCATTAGAAAGGCCGGTGGTCTCTATACATTGGAAATTCCCACGATGGGGAGGCGGCGGGCAAGGCGATTATTTAAGGCATTGTGCAGTGTGGTCATGGCTATAATCGTCATGATATGCATGCTCCAAGTCAGACGAATAAACTAGTCCACCTCAACGGCCGTAACTAGCTATTCTATATCAAACGATTGACATAAACGGCGGCTCGAATAATTGAATAATTCTAAGGAAGTGGTTATTCTATACCTATCTACCCATATTATTACTGGTATTATTCCACTATCCAGGGCGGCGAGAGGGTTGACCATATTATTCCAACGATCCCTAGACACGGTATATTGACCAGTAGAATTTCGCAAACCCCGTTTATGTTTCTAAATATTAGGTAAATATATACGTACATGTACTATATTGTCGCCGTGATACATGAGCTGACCTCGAGAGTGGACTGATAAGAAGAAAACTGCTGGTTGTCCAGATCATACCTTTCCTTTTCCTACGTGGGATCCTGGCCTTTGCCTTACTACTAAGTTTTCCTCGGCATTGGTGCTACCTCTGCTGACCTCCTTCTCGCGCTAGTCACCACATCCTCATATGCTGGGGGTGGCAGCTCTTCCCCGTCCTCCTCTCCCACGCCCGCAACTTCATCTGGGCGGTTTCTTTGTCTCCCTGAGTGTTGTTGCGCTTCTTCGGGATATAGAGGCCGTGACCTCAAAAGACCTGCATCTCTTGTGATGCCATAATCATAGATCCCAATGTTGTTGGTATTGTGGTTATTATATGACTCCTCTTGTCTGTATCCGGAGGGGCCGCTCCGGGGTGCCCATGCCTCCTCTGCTCGATACGGCTCTTGGTAAGATGATGATGGGCCGGCATAGCAGCCGTGGCGCTGACCCCTGCGGCAATGGCGCTCCGCCCGGCGAGCCCCTCTTCGCTCCCGCTTCGTCATGGGCATGGTAGGACCCGTACTGCTGCTGTAGTAGCTCGGGTGGGCATTGCCAAATGGGATAGGAGGAGCGGCATACCGCCCTTGTTGTTGTGTTTGGTATTGATGGTCGATTCTGGCGCCGTATTGAGGAGTCCTTGAGCCACAAGGAGGTGCGTCATGGTGATGCTCGTCTGGTCTGGCTGCGTCACGTAAGGCGCGAGCTACTAGACCCAAGATGAAGGCCATAATGGAATGTTATTAAGTAGAGGGTCAACGACTCGGAAAATGTTCGTTGGCTCCTTCAATGAACGATGTCTCTCAGTTGTGAATGTAGTCGATTTATACTAGGATGGACAGTGGTGTGGTGCTTGGCAGGACCTGAACAAGACAAGAGGAATTGCTCAACTCTTATATTCCGTTATCTTTCTGCGCCTAGTTCCTTCGCTGTGTCAGTCCCTCGCGGTGTCGGCATCGCGAAAGACGTTGTGTGGCTCAGATCTGAGGACGGCGTGGACACTAGATGCGTTCGTCGAAACCAAATAGGCAGGAATGGGAGCAGTTCCTGCAAGCCAATTGGTCCTTCGCATTCGTTCAGCACTGCCCCTGGGGGCTGTGGGGGTAAAGCTTGTTTGCTAGCGCATTGCTATTTCCTAGTCGCGAACTTCTGCAAACCCCACGGCTGCGACGGCAGATCATGATGATATAAGAAACCAACCTTTTGATTTCATCCGGGACCAAAGCTCTCACATATACGGCTCTTTCACTGATGTGTCTATATGTTGACTTACGCCGGTACTACTCAGATGAAGAGCAGAGGACCTTACGACATGCTGTTCCATGACTTCCTCGAATCTTCTCATTGGCACAACTATCTGCTGCAATTCCTACTGTGTAGCCAGCAGTTGATACTTGCGAATATATTTGCCGCGAGAGCACGTACGGGGCAGGTGGATTTTCATGATAAACTGGCGTAGCCAACCGCGTATACATATTGAGCGGACGGTATCAAAAAATCAGCTGGCCCTGCATCGGAAAGTCTCAACTGAGAGTGCCCTCTGTTATACGCGGGCTGTGATTTAGGCATAACAGTAGAGTTGCTTCATACAGTGTCTCATGGTTTCGGTAATAAAGTGCTATTTCAAGGAGAACCATCATGATCTTCTCAACCACAGTGAGCTTGGTGACCCATGGCCTCAGGAATCCAGGATCCATTCATCAGACCTTCCACTTTTGAGCTGCTACGAACACAATATATGGTTTATCATTCATGAGTGAGAAAATATCTCATGCAGTAAACTCCCAAGTCCACACGTCTCGATCTTCTTTCACCTCCATGTAATCAGGCGCGATGCATTCCATCAAGGGCCATGAGCTTTAACTGGTCCACACTCGCCGTGGGCTGTTTATTTACATATGTAGTCTACCTACTGTACCTACTCCTAAATTCCATATCCAGGCATACCCCCACCCAAATTGTGAGAGCCAAGGGAGCTTTAATACGAACTAGCTATTGATTTCTCACCGGCAAGCGTGGTCAAGCGGTCGAACTCGCCGGACCGGTCATAAGTAAGTATTCTTCCAATCTTATAAGTCCCCTGTTCAATTCCACTATACCGCGATCTGATGAAAGAGTTCTGGGAGTTGAGATAGAATGATGACAATCCATACTCACCTATCCATATTTGAATTCTGACGCCACGACACCTCCCCTCAAATTGATTAACACGTACACCTGCTAGGACTAACACCCACCTTCCATCTAGGTTTATCTCAATTCAATTTTTCTTCTTGCTAAGTAGTGTCAGAAACAACGAGCTCGAAACATATATAGGGCTATCACATGTTTTTGTCCTACGCCTGCCTACCTGGGGTGGTCATGATACACAACAATGTAGCAGGAGTATTGACAGAAACAGCCTTCGTAGATTAATATGTAATTTACCTTTTTGATATAGAATATAACTTCTTTTCAGTATGGAAGGCATACGCAGAAAGATGATCACTCCCCATGTAAATGTTTGCCGCAGTGCTGTGTCCGAGATACATCTAGGTCCGGGGCATCCTCCGAGATATGGCTCCGGTGCACGTGCCCCACCGGAAAGGATGGGCGGACATGCATGCAGGCAGTGGGGTCGCCGCTGGTCGCTGAGATTTATCCACTAAAATTTCTTTGAACAATTGCATGGCTGCGCAAGCCTCCCAAATAAATTACTTTCTGTTCCAGCCGACGCCAGCATGCATGTAAAAGTTCCGTAGAAAAGACCCGACCGAATCTTTTCCCCCTATCGCTATCGGTTTTGAGAGCCAGTCACACTCTCATCCCACATAGTCTATCGTTACTGTTGTTGCTATCATTATTGTCATTTAATCCCTTCTTTGCCTTCCTAGCAACCATGCCTTCCACCACGAGGCGCAAGATCGACGCCCACGCCCTCCTGACCTCGCAAGGATGGCGGGGCAAAGGCCACTCGCTGCATCCGACCAACGACGCGACGGGCCTGAAGCACCACATCCTCATCAAGCGCGATGGCAATGACGGCGCCGGGCTGGGCCTCAAGAAGGACCACAAGGTCGAGGCGTGGTGGATGAACGCCTTCGACCAGGCCCTCAAGGGCATCGACACCACCTCGGGCACCATGAAGCGCACGGCCGGCGGCGGCAACCTCGAGCTCGACAAGATCGTCTCCAAGGGCGTCTACAAGTACAGCGGCGGCAACGGGCTGTACTCGAGCTTCGTCAAGGGCGGGCTGCTGGCGGGCACCGTGGAGAAGAGCCTGACGACGGGACTGCTCACGCCGCCGGAGAGCGGGGTATCGACGCCCGCTGCTACGATCGACGAGGACAGCAGCAGTGGCAAGAAAGAGACCAAAGAGGAGCGTCGGGCCAGGAGGGATGCGAAGAAGTTGCAAAAGGCAGAGAAAGCCGCAAAACTCGAGGCGGAAACAAAGGCAGCTGCGAAAGCAACTAAGAAAGCGAACAAGAAAGCAGAGAAGAAGAAGGCTAAGGAAACATTGAAGGCTGGAGAGACAAAAGAGGAGCGCAAAGCAAGGCGAAACGCCAGGAGAGCCCGGAAAGAGGAGAAGAGGCGGTTACGTGCTACGACCGGCTGAGCCACATCCCCTTATTACAACGAGAATATTCATTATACCCACGCGTACGGCGAAGAAACGAGATGGTCGATTCGAATGAAGTCATGGGAGCGCATAAATATGGTTGCGGGCTCTGGGTCGGGAATGAGACCCCGTTGCAGATTTTATTGAATCAAGTCAGCTTGGGTATCTTGCCTGGCTTGTTGGAGAGCAACCATGGCCGCCTATCCCAGAACTCGTCTTTGATGACATCCAGATGCTCGACTACTATTCTGGCCTTCGCCCGGCGCTTCTTGTCATTCTCAGCCTGGGTTTTGGATTGGGTTATTGGCTCCGCCAGATCGTCAATCGTTTCCCCCACCTTGTCGGACCCAGGCTCCACGAGCTCGTACTAGCAACTGTCAGCGGCGAACTTGACGACATGACAAAAAGGGTAGCTTACGTCTCGAAATACAACGCTGCCCTTCTTGAAAATCTCAGGCTCGTTGTTATAGTTCATGTGAAACTTGGAGTACAATAACTCGTTCTTGTCTTTCGAGAGGGTGCCCTGGGGATAGTCAGTAAGCAGCTCGGTTTGCTTGGGATGGCAACCCTTCTTACCTTGAGGAGCTCTTCCGCCTCCGTCGCACCCATGCCTCCCTGTTGTATCAACGTCCAAAACGTGGTATTGTACAGGTTGTTGATGTGGCCTAAGGGATGTTAGCAATTTCCAGGTTCAAAAAGCCGAGCAGTCGTTGACTCACAGTCGACTTGTCGCCAACTCATATAGTCACGCAGGTTCTGAACGCTGGGGTAGCATACTGCGCGCCCGTCGAAGCTTGGAAGGGGAGGCGCAAGCGGCATGTCGGTGAAATATGTTGACCAGAGGTGGACATAGTATGCGCTGAAGGTAGATACCACAGTGGAAACCAATTTACTATTCATCAAATAAGTCTTCTATTAGTAGAGAAGGGGTTTAGTCAACTTACCTCTCTCTTCTGTCGTATAGGGTGCATGTCTTGTGGAATACAAAGCTGGTCGTCTGTTAGTTAGGATACCAACATGTCAAGTAAGGCTCAACGTACCTGTATTCATCGCTGACACCATAACCAATGGTGATATCGGGGAGATCAGTCATGACAGCCTTGGCGGCCGCGTTCATGAGGTCGAGAGCTCTTCTATCATTGGGTTTCTCGAAACCATACTTGGCACACAGCCTAGTTCAGTCAGAATAGAGCGAATGGGGAGAAAGCATAACGAAGACTTGAATTTCTATGTAGACAATACATACTTAGTGAAACCCTTTCCATCTATTCTCACGACTACCCATGTGTTGGGCAACAGATAGTCCGGCCGCTCGAAATTTTTGACGTACTCAAACCTGGAATAGATGGGTGTTAGTCGCAACGGCTTTGCCAAGAACCGCATTCATCGATACGCTTTCCAGACGAGTTTCTCACTTTGAATTCGCCATGTCGGTGATTGGTTCTCAAAAACTGGACCGAATACCGACACACCAGACTAGAGAAAAGTGAAGGCTGGGTCCTTATATCGTTGAGAAGGTCTCGTAACTTCAAGACATGAGTGACTCAATTTGTCGAGGCGCTGAATGGGATTTTGATACTGCACCTCTCTCTTTGGCGGGGTGAAGTGCTATTTAGTGGGGTTTCGGCTGCAGTAGCCTAGCAGATCTGCCCCTGTCAAAAAGATATCAATCCCTGGAAATGCGCCAAGTAGCCTTGCATCATTCCGCTGCTGTCAACCTGACAAGCGCGAGGCTGCGTCTACAACAAAGTTTCCCAAGATTACGAACTCAATCGCATTCCGAGCACTTGGTGATCTCTCCTGCTCCTCTTGTCGCAAACTTTCTTTCATGCTTCCACTCTGCACATCGCCAACATGTGTCACTGAAACCAGACACTAATCACCCGATCAACCTATCACTCCCACCGCCACATCCCAAGTCGGCTTTGTTAGCAGCAGCGCGATTCAGTCAGTAGCTGCAACAGCGTATCTTGCTAGCCAATATGAACCTCCTCCTATCCGACGACTACCTGCTCCAGGACTACCCCGAAAACATCACCAATACCATTCGGTCGGGTCACACAACATGTCTGCGCTTCAACCGCAGGGGCGACTACCTGGCGTCGGGCCGCGTCGACGGCACCGTGGTGGTTTGGGACATTGAGACGATGGGCGTCGCGCGCAAGCTTCGGGGCCACAGAGCAGCCATCACGTCGCTGAGCTGGAGTCGCTGCGGGCGCTACTTACTGAGCGCTTGCCAGGGATGGCGCGCTGTGCTGTGGGATATGGCCGACGGGACACGGTATCGTGAGGTGCGGTTCCGTGCCCCTGTCTATACTGCCGAGCTACACCCATGGAACCAGTAAGTTTTAGCGAGAGACAGGGCCTTGTTACACAGCCATTAAGTACTGACTACTAATCAACTGTGCGCAGTCACCAATTCGTCGCATCCATTTTCGAGCAGGCTCCCTGCCTAGTGGACATTACCGAGCCGATCGACGTTAAGCACATTTTACCCTCTGCGATGAAGCGAGCGAATGCCGATGCCGACGCAGCTACGAAGGAAAAGCAAGCAAAAGAGGACGCCAAACAACAGACCACCGCGTCAATATATACGATTACTGGAGATCACATCTTGGCAGGCACGAATAAAGGCAAACTGAACATCATAGATGTCAACACACATGAGATAATATGGTCGGAAAAGATATGCAGTTCTGTGGTCACGACACTCAAGTTAACGGGGTCCGGCCGCGATCTGTTAGTCAACTCCCAAGACCGTATAATCAGGACATTCAATGTCCCCAACCTCTCGGCCGACGACCTCGACCCCGACACCATACAAGTACCGTTGGAGCACAAATTTCAAGATGTGGTCAACAGGTTATCATGGAATCACGTCACGTTCAGCGCAACAGGCGAATATGTTGCCGCATCGACCTACAACAATCACGAGCTGTACATATGGGAACGCGGCCACGGTAGTTTGGTAAGGATGCTGGAGGGGCCCAAAGAAGAACAGGGCGTCATAGAATGGCATCCCAATCGGGCGGTCCTCGCGGCATGCGGCATGGAAACCGGGCGCATTTATATATGGTCCGTGACGAGTCCGCAGAAATGGTCGGCGTTGGCACCTGACTTCTCGGAGGTCGAGGAGAATGTCGAATACGTCGAGCGCGAGGACGAGTTCGATATTCACCCACAAGAGGAGATCACCAAGCGCAGGCTGGATGCGGAAGACGAAGATATCGACGTGTTGACGCTGGACCCCCAAAGTAAAGGCTACGACGACGATCTGGACGGTGCGGCGTTTCGGATACCGGTGTTGTTCAACCTGGGCGAGAGCGACAGCGAGGAGGAATTCGTGGCAGTATCTACGGGTACGGTGCGGCGAAGGAGCTTGGGCGAAGGTGGAGAAGCCGGGGCTGACCAGAACGAAGAGAAAGCTGCAGTCGGTGGCAAGAGACCCACGGCCGGGAAGACAACTCGAGGCCGGAAGAGGTAATGGATGTACTCGACGATATGAAAGTGATCATGTAAGCGGTGTAGCATCCTAGCGGAAATAATCCATGCTTGGCGCGTCCATGTCACCTACATGGAAAAGGGGTGCATAGACAAATAGAGAATGAAGGCATGAATAAGTTTGCCAGCTTTCTGCAGCTCCACTGCCCAATGGATCTTTGGCTGTTTTTTTTCTTCCAAACAATGCTAGCGACATAGATCAATACGTACAGTGCGACCTAACCAGCCAGCGAGCTACGTCGATGCTTATCCAGCTTCTGCGTACATTGAGCTCCGGCTGGGTAGCTCAAGCTCCAAGCACTAAGCACCTAGTAGTACTGTAGTCATTGGGATGTCTGTCTATCGCAAGATGGTGATCTCGGGGCGAACCAATTTCCCGGAATCTGTCAAGTGCTGCAGCAGGGCGTTTTAAGGTTGCAGTAACAACATGTGTCTTTACTACGTAGTAGGTTAGTAGGAAATAAACAATCGCTGCAGCGCTGGGCTCTGGTGTGACAGGAATGTAAAGTAAAAAAAGCTCAGGGGACGAAGAGAAGCGATGGCGGATTCTGATTGGTTCAAAGCGAAGAAAGATGGATTGAGTCATCGGTAAAGGGATTCTTGAGCCGTGGCCCACATTTCTGCAATAAGCTTAGTGGCCGGCCTGGCTGGCCTTGCCTCGCACCTTTCCGCCTTTCCCAGCCTGCTTGCTTGCTTGCTTGGCCGCCTACCTTAACTCTTTGCTGGCAGGCCGCCTTCAGAAAATCTGAACCGTGCCATTCTTTCACCATACATACACCACGTCGACAACCACTTCCATCAACACGCGCGTCGGATATCGCGTCCTCCCATCGCCAGCGATTTTCCGACATCGTGTCATTACCGAGAATACTTAATTTTGACGACTCCTCGCCTGGCGACACGGTCTGCGCGCGCCCTGGATTGCTGAAGGGGTCGTGTGTGAGGGTGAGGCGAAACGGCCACAAGGGCCTGTTGGATCTGGCGCTGCCCATTTGATTTGGCATTGCTTTCCATCTGCAACTACACGAGGGAATTAAACGCACCAGCTTCTCACCTCTATCAAAAAATTTCGAGCGACAACCGTTCACCGTCGCGACCGAGCGACCACCTGCTATATACTCGCACTGCTTCGCGCTGAATCCTGCCTACGCCGCTCTTTCCCTTTGGCGACCGTAGTCACGATTCCACGAAACAAAGGCAGCCCAACCCTTCTTTTCGATTTCGCGAGCCGACCTTTCGACCTTTTGACTCATACAAATCTCATCAGAGCTTAATTTTTTATCGCGACTTTTCTCGATACGTCTTCGGTCTTCTATCGCGACTTTTCTCCGATAAGCCTGCGGCCTTCACTCACTTATTACTGTCGACAACCAACCCTTTGTCGACTGTGATACATCTAATCATCAACCATGGCGAATCTTCACTTTGCGCATTCTGATGCGCCTCTCAAGACGGTGGAGGAGATCCAATTCGGTCTCCTCTCACCCGAAGAGATTAAGAACATGAGTGTCGCGCACATTCTCTACCCCGAGACCATGGACGAAACGCGTACCAGACCGCGCACAGGAGGTCTCAACGACCCCCGTCTCGGCTCTGTTGACCGCCAGTTCAAGTGCTCGACGTGTCAGCAGAACATGTCTGAATGTCCCGGTCATTTTGGTCACATTGAATTGGCTAAGCCTGTCTTCCACCCCGGCTTCATAAAAAAGATCAAGAAGATTCTCGAGTCTGTGTGTCATAACTGCAGTAAAGTCTTGGAAGACAGATCCAACGAGGAATTCAGAGCTGCTGTTTCTACACGAGATAAGAAGGCCCGATTCCAGAAGGTTTGGAACGTCTGTAAGGCCAAGAAGATTTGCATGAACGAGGCACCCAAGGAGGAAGATGGCTCGTTTGATCCGAGTGGGAAATCGGGACCCCCGGCTGTTGGTCATGGTGGTTGTGGCAATGATCAACCCAACGTCCGCCAGACTGCTCTTCAGCTCTGGGCTACCTCAGAGTCTAAGAATGAAGACGGCGTCAAGACCAAGGATAAGCGTCTGATCACCCCGGAGATGGCGCTGAATATCTTGAAGCGCATTTCAGACGACGATTTACGCGACATGGGTCTTAACACTGATTATGCCCGTCCTGAGTGGATGATTATCACGGTTCTTCCCGTACCTCCTCCGCCTGTTCGCCCCAGTATCTCCATGGACGGCACTGGTCAGGGTCTCCGCAACGAAGATGATTTGACCTACAAGTTGGGTGACGTTATCCGCGCCAACGGCAATGTCCGCCAAGCCATCCAAGAAGGCTCGCCTGCCCATATCGCGGCTGAGTTCGAACAGTTGCTTCAGTACCACGTTGCCACCCTTATGGATAACGATATCGCTGGACAACCCCAAGCGCTCCAAAAGAGTGGCCGACCTGTCAAGTCTGTTCGCGCTCGTCTTAAGGGGAAGGAAGGTCGTCTTCGTGGTAACTTGATGGGTAAGCGTGTCGATTTCTCGGCTCGTACTGTCATCACTGGTGACGCCAACATTTCTCTTGACGAGGTCGGCGTCCCCAGAAGTATTGCTCGGGTTTTGACGTATCCTGAGACGGTCACACCATACAACATCCACAAGCTTCACGAGCTTGTGCAACGAGGTCCCAATGAGCATCCCGGTGCAAAGTATGTGATCCGTGCAGATGGTACCAGAATCGATTTACGGCATCATCGACGTGCCGGAGCCATCACACTCGAGTACGGCTGGAAAGTTGAGAGACATCTTCAGGACGGTGATTTCATTATCTTCAACCGTCAGCCCTCTCTTCATAAGGAATCCATGATGGGTCATCGCGTCAGGGTCATGCCTTACTCCACCTTCCGACTCAACCTGTCTGTCACATCACCATACAACGCTGATTTCGATGGTGATGAGATGAACCTTCACGTGCCGCAAACCGAAGAGACTCGTGCTGAGATCAAGGAGCTTTGCATGGTTCCCCTCAACATTGTCTCCCCGCAGCGTAACGGTCCATTGATGGGTATTGTGCAAGATACATTGGCCGGAGTGTTCAAGATGTGCCGTCGCGATGTTTTCATCACCAAGGCTGAGGTCATGAACATTATGCTCTGGGTGCCTAACTGGGATGGTGTTATTCCCGAGCCTGCCATTTACAAACCCCGACCCCGGTGGACGGGCAAGCAGATTGCGAGCATGGTCATTCCCAAGGAGATCAGTCTGTTTACCAAGCCTCCATCAGGCGACAAGTGGAACCCCATTGAAGATGAAGGTGTCTTGATCCAGTCAGGTCAGCTTCTGTTCGGTCTTCTGACGAAGAAGAACGTTGGTGCTGCTTCAGGTGGTATCATTCACTTGGCTTACAACGAGCTTGGCCCTGCTGGCGCGATGGCTTTTCTTAATGGGTGCCAACGCGTCATCAACTACTGGCTATTGCACAACGGTTTCAGTATCGGTATTGGTGACACAATCCCCGATAAGCCAACCATCGAGAAGGTGCAAGTCCACATCGATGATCAGAAGTCCATTGTTGCTCAGCTTACCGCCGAGGCTACAGCTAACACGCTGGAGGCTGCGCCTGGTATGAGTATTCGAGAGACATTCGAAAGCAAGGTTTCAGCGGCCCTCAACGCTGCCCGTGATAAGGCTGGTACAACGACGCAGAAGAACCTGAAAGAATGCAACAACGCTGCCGTCATGTCCAACTCTGGTTCAAAGGGTTCGTCCATCAACATTTCCCAGATGTCAGCTTTGGTCGGTCAGCAAATTGTGGAGGGTAAACGTATCCCGTTCGGCTTCAAGTACCGAACTCTTCCCCATTTCACCAAGGACGATTACTCGCCAGAGGCTCGTGGCTTTGTGGAGAACTCTTACCTGCGAGGTCTTACGCCATCTGAATTCTACTTCCACGCCATGGCTGGTCGTGAAGGTCTTATTGATACCGCCGTCAAGACTGCCGAAACTGGTTACATCCAACGTCGTCTGGTCAAGGCCTTGGAAGATGTCAGCGCTCGATACGATGGTACCGTGCGAAACTCTTTGGGTGATATTATCCAGTTCGTCTACGGTGAGGATGGTCTCGATGCCATGATTGTTGAGAAGCAGACCATGGATCATTGGGTCATCCGCGATAAGGACTTTGAGTCCCGCTACCGCTTGGACGTCATGGAGGAAGGACGAATCACTGCTCTGGACAGCCTTACAAATGGCGGACAGATTGCCGGTGACGCTCAAAGCCAAGCTCTCCTCGATATGGAATACGAAGCGATCCTCAAGGATCGTGAGTTGCTCCGTCGGTTGAAGATGCAGGCAGACAAGTTGGAGTCCTCCTTCCAGCTTCCTCTCAATGTTGGACGTATCATCGAATCGACCATGAAGACCTTCAATGTCGATGATTCGAAACGTAGCGATCTTACACCCGAAGATGTCATCCCTCAAGTCAAGGATTTCCTCTCAAGAATGGTGGTTGTTCGAGGTAATGATCCTATCTCGAAAGAAGCAGACGAGAACTCGACGCTTCTTTTCAAGGCTCTTCTGCGTGCTCGTTTGTCCTTCAAGCGTGTGGCCATTGACCAGCGTTTGAACAAGATTGCCTTCGGCCACGTCATGGGCGAGCTTGAGAGCCGCTGGTCTCGTGCAATGGTCAACCCCGGTGAAATGGTTGGTGTCTTGGCTGCTCAGTCCATTGGTGAGCCTGCTACTCAGATGACGCTGAACACTTTCCATTTCACGGGTATCTCGTCGAAGAACGTGACTCTTGGTGTACCTCGTCTCAAGGAAATTCTTAACGTTGCCAGCAACATTAAGACACCGTCGATGATGGTGTTCTTGGATGGCGAAAACGCAACCAAGGAGAGGGCCAAGGCGCTGCGTAATGTTGTCGAGCATACTCACCTCCGCTCTGTCACTGATGCTGTCGAGGTGCATTATGATCCCGACATTCAGTCAACTACGATCCCAGAAGATGAAGACATGGTCGAGTCCTACTTCTTGATTCCTGACGAGGCGCATGAGAACATCGATCGACAGTCGCGCTGGCTTCTTCGATTTGTCCTTGATAGACAAAAGATGCTTGACAAGAACCTGACGGTCGACGATGTTGCCAGACGTCTCAAGGAGGAGTATGCCAGTGATCTTGCTGTCATCTGGAGTGATGACAACGCTGAGAACCAGGTCATTCGTGTGCGTCCATTCAAAGACGATGACGACAAGGATGAAGACGGCTCCAAGGTTGTTGAGGACGATGTCATGTTGAAGCGTCTGGGTGATCATTTGTTGGAGAGTTTGACCCTCCGTGGTGTTAAGGGCATTGAGAAGGCTTTCATGACCGAGGGCCAGAAGCTTTCCATTACTCCTGATGGCGCTCTGTCTCAGGACAAGGAGACCCCGGGATGCAAGGAGTGGTTCCTTGATACCCAAGGTACAGCCCTGCGTGAGGTCTTGGCAGTCGATGGTGTCGATTGCAAGCGCACTTCTACAAACGACCTGTGGCAGACTGTTGAGGTCTTCGGTATTGAAGCTGCACGAATTGCATTGCTTAACGAGTTGCGACGAGTTCTTGCCTTCGATGGTTCGTACGTCAACGAGCGCCATCTCGCTCTTCTTGTAGATGTCATGACCTACAGAGGTAGCATTGCTGCTGTCACACGTCACGGTATTAACCGAGCCGACACTGGTGCCCTCATGAGGTGTTCGTTCGAGGAGACTGTCGAGATTCTGCTGGAAGCTGCCGCTACCGGTGAACTTGATGACTGCCGCGGTATTTCTGAGAACGTCATGCTGGGTCAACTTGCGCCTATGGGTACAGGCCACTTCCACGTCTTCCTTGATCAGTCAATGCTTGATACCGTTATCTCGGACAACTCCAAGATGGGTCTCATGCAAGGAATGACTATGAAGGGCAGCCAGGATGGTGGAGCCGCAACGCCTTATGATACAGGATCGCCATTGAACGTTGATTATGGCAGCGGCGCCTTCAGCCCGCCTGACATGGCCATGGGTGCCTTCTCTCCCATCGTCGAACAGGGCTCGGCCTCGCCTGGTGGATTTGGTACGGCTTACGGCGGCTTCGGCGGCGCTAGTCCTTACAGCGCCCGAAGCCCTGGAGCCACCAGTCCGTTCGGTGGTACTTCGCCTACGTCTCCTTTCAGCTCGTATGGCGGCAGCTATTCGCCTACCTCTCCGAGTGCCGGCTACTCGCCTACGTCGCCTCTTATGAGTGGCAACCGTTACGCCTCGTCGCCGCAGTTCAGCCCGTCGTCTCCCTCGTTCTCCCCGACATCTCCAGGGTTCAAGGGTACCAGTCCATCGAGTCCCAACTACAGCCCGACGTCGCCGAATTACTCTCCCACCTCGCCTTCGTCTCCTCGACACTACTCCCCGACATCGCCGGCGCACTCTCCTACTTCGCCGACCTACTCGCCGACGAGTCCGAACTACAGCCCCACATCTCCCAACCTCCATGGCGGCGGTGCCACCTCGCCATCCTACAGCCCGGTCTCGCCCAACTACTCTCCTACGTCGCCGGCTGCTTACTCACCTACGAGCCCTAACTTCAGCCGTGGTGGTGCTCAGCAGTCGCCTACGAGTCCTCAGTACTCGCCTACCTCTCCCCAGTATTCTCCCAAGACTCCTGGGCCCGGCGGTGCTACCAGCCCCAAATTGTGAGTAATAATAATGTTCAACATCGTGCAATGGCATGTTCTAATTATTGTAGTTCTCCTACCTCTCCTAAGGGCGACTGATAATACATTGGAGATATGTACCCTCAAGGTTTCCAGCATCTGGACCCGTATAATACAGCACATAACTGGCGTTCTTGGTGGTTCTTGTGCTTTCGGCTATTTCTCCAGGCTTGCATTTTCCTAGCGGTTTTGTGATTTGGCTTCCTCAAAAAGGAGGAAAGGCCTGCCTTCAGCATAGACGAGAGATAGTGAGAGACGAAAAAAGAGGGAGACGAATTTATTTATTCTGGTTTTATTTTCCCCCGACGCAATGAGTCCATTAAAGAGAGAATGAGGGACGGACGGACGGACTTACTTATTAAAGAAGAGAAAAGCGCAAAAAATAAGTTTTGTGTGAATTTTGTACACTACCAAATCAATGGGGGGAGCCTCAAAGACACAAACATGCTCTTACCTCCCGTATCTTATGAATCCCCAAAAAGAAGAGAATGATGCCCCAGCAGGCTGGATATAGGAAGAATAAGAGGAGATTGATGATAAGATATAGGCCTCGGCTTCCCGGCGCAAAAATAACAAAAAGGGCAGGTGACTCTCGCTTCGTATGGAATGGGATGGGGGGACGAAGTGGGAGAATGGCTGGCGGCTGGGTGGCTGGCGCGGGGTGTGGAATACAGATTGCATTCTTTATGAGACAATGGGCGAAAGCTGTGTGTATGTGTGAGAGATTGTGTGTGAGCGTGCGTATGGCTTGGTTTCTCTCCCCTTCTCCTCTTCCTGTTCTTCTTCCTCTGCGCTTGTGTTGTTGAAGTCGGGGTGAAGTCATTTCTCTTCGGGCATTCAAGATCAGGGTTTTGAAGTCTCTGAGCACAAGAGTTAGTTTATGGGGTGGGACAGGTCGCACAAATGATTGAATGGGCATGTCCCTGTACTACATGCAGTACATCTGGTTTTCTTGGTCTTTGCTGTTATGCTGGCTCTTCTATCTTGCGGTGCCCTCTCCTATTCAGAATGAAACAATCAATTTGACAACAACACCAACTGCTTTTCGAGATAGACAGATAGGAAGTTTGCATGTTAATACACCTGACTTTCTTGATACTGCTATGTACTTGCTTGCCCATCGTCCTCCCTTTGTGATGGTTACTGATCTCTTCATCTTGATAGCTCATGTGTAAGTTGTATTCGCCAGACACTTATCTATATAATAACGTTTCTTATATTTCAGACAGTTACGCCTTCTTCTCCTGAAATTGAAGTCAAGATAGCCCAGTTGGGGTGTTGATGGGGGGTGGACAGGTGGTGCCAAGCAACGGAGGGAACAAGCCACATAGCTTCCTATATAGCCCTACGCAACCACCAAAACTGACACATACGACCATATCCTGCTGAATATTAGGGATCCCGTCCGCTCTCCCATATACAAGCAGCAGAGAGCCGAATTAGTACTAGGGTCGGTGACGACCTGGGAATCCTCGGTGTTGTATGTTTTCTTTTTGGCGTTCTAGCTTCTTTTTGCTTATGGGGAGTTGGCACGGATTCTCTCTGTGGTTCGAGCACATGGATGACATGCCTAGGAGACGGCTGTGCTGGTCAAGAAGTCCGTGGGAGATAGCCTGTATGAGACAAGGCGGGGACGGTCGATGGAAGGGTGTCTGTCCCGTCTCCCCTTTTCCCTTTGAGCACTTATTAGGTACGTCGCACCACTTGTCAGCAGCCCATTACGGACTTCTGTGCGCAATATCGCCTCCATACGAGGAAACTACCACGGCCTGGATGTTACTGGCTGAATCCTTGCCCTCGGGAACAAGGTTGTGCAAACAATCCCATGAATAATCAGGACTGATGGTAAGCTCATGCAGCAGTGAATCAGTGCCGTGACCAACTCCAAAGCAGGTTCGGGTCTCAAGGAAAGTTTTTGTTAGGCAGGGGCCGACACACTGGGAAGTCCCCAAGAATAGGAACAGACGGGCAACACAAGTTCTTAATTCCGCCATTGATATGCCTCCATCGGATGGACACAGCTTATTTATACTGGTTGCCGTCAAAGCTAGACAATGTGATAGGTAGATAGATTATGTTATAACCTGTACTTGGATGAATAGGAGCAAACGACCAGGGATAGAAAGCAGCAGGCAATTTGGGAAGAGACCCTTGGGTCTTGAAGCAAGCAAGCAAGCAAGCACATATGCTTGTTGACCGCCCGGATATATTTCCTAACGAGGGGGCTGAGAGAAAAAGAGAGCACACCGAGTAGCCGCTCACCCGAACGAATTTATGTCAAAGTCAGTCTGCGACATCATGTCGATGTTCGTCAACGACTTGTTGGATGACAGTCATGTACAAAGTATGCAGCTCGCCCCATAAAGACGGCTTCCCCCCACCACCACCACCACTGACAGATGCTGGCTAGCACATACTGCTGGCTCAAGCTCGACATGTAGGACATATGTAAAGCCGGGAACCCACATTGAGACAAATGCCACAATGAAGACTCTGCAAGGGCTCTGGAAGGCAGGGCAAAGGAACTGCATGAGAAAAAGCCCGGGTCTGATTCAGAAGAACGTATAAGAGACCAACAGGGCCATCTAAGTGACATGGGGGTGGGCTAGCAAGTATCTACCGTTTCCATCGTGGCTGTCATGATTATTCCATGTATATTTATGAGATCCTTGTTTGGCGGGAGTGAAGCGAGCAGAAAAAGAAGAAGAACCCCTTGAGAAAGAAATTTCCCCTTTTCCTTTCTTGTTCGGCGCCGTTGGTCCCAACTGATCTCGGCGTCGCGAGCCGAAGCCACTACCAGCCGTGGCGTTCCCCCGCTGACTTTCCCAACAGCTAATTTGAGAATTCCCGCATCTTCTCCAGGACGAGTCTCGTGTTCGAGCGAGGAGTAAGACCAGGTTCATCGTACCGACTTTTCTGGGATTTGACGGCAGGATATATCGCCCGTCATTCGCACCCTTGTCAGCCCTAACAAAACTTGTTCATACAACCCTCAAGGTAGGTTGCAAGTACTCCAGTGAGATGTAATACAAGTTGCAAGCTTTTTATTATTCGAATTTATCTCGGTAGTGTCGTCCAGACCGCCACATAATGTTTGCTTGGAAGCGCTATCTCGAGTTCTCGAGTTGATGTGATGACCGGGAGTGCTCGGTTCTCCTATGCATCTGGTAGACCGCTTCAAGAAGTTTGAGCATCAGTGACCAATGGCAAATCCGTAACGGTAAGACTAAGGCTCTCCCATATGTCACTGGTCTCTGTGGGATATAGCATCTCTATTTAGATAACACCCTTCCCGTCCGAGTACGAGGCGGTCTGGTGGTAGTTGGCTATTATCGCATCAGTCAATCCCCCCCTTGCCCTGTTATCGGGGTGGGTGGAATTGGTTGAGTTATTACCGTTATATAGTACTAAGTGATACACAGCCACGGAATGCTGTTATAACTCGGTTCTTACATTGCTAGCTGCCGTAAGCAAAAATATAAGCGGCCGATCTGCCGCTGATGGATTCAGCAACGGCGTAGCCCGTCTGCATGGAATAGAAGTCAGCTGCATATTAGTCTGTATCACAACCACGAGGGTATGGGTTTGCCTCTGTCTGTAAGACCCCTCCGCTCGAGACGCAGTCTCCCGTAGACGATAGTCGTGGGACGTAAAGGAGGGTGGCGATCGTGATCCGAGGCGGAGTTGCCTGGCATCGCTTGACCTTGGATTGGTAGACTTGATGAACTGAAAAAGTCTCGACTAGCATGTTTTGAAGTTGGTGGACAATACTACCGTCCCGTTGGCCCACGGCCTTGTGATCATGTAGACCACTTGCATACATGTGTGAGGGGTTCATGGAAGATATCGGAGAACGGCCAAGTTACCACATTAACCGTCGTCTGGAGTGGCACTCAAAGAGTAAGTTCTAGTACCTAATGGTACATGTCACTTCATCGGGAAGGTATGGCCAATAGGTTATGGTATGTTGCGGATGTCCTGGTGCTCCAGCCAAGTTGGCCTCGACTATCAATCATGGGTGTGGTACAAATTGACATACGCTGATCTTGAAAGGCCTATCCAAAGGCGAGTGCCAACTCGTCTGAAGCTGGCATCCCCCCAAAGGGTGTGCATGCTCTAGACATTGCCCTTTCTAGCAAACAAATCCCAAGAAGGGGTCAGATAGTGACCCAAGACGCCTCAATCTTTCGGAAATGACTTGAAAGGCCCCCATCACATTGGTGTCAGACCTCGTACAGGTGAGATTCTGTTGTTCTTGACGGTTTTGACAATCCGAAAGCGCCACGACGGGGACGTCCATATGTATGTTGGCGACTGGTGCAAATAAGATCCAATGGGCGTTCTTCCTTGGCCCCATCGAGCCCTGAGAAGTATGATAATGCCTCGGTCTTTGTGGCTGTCTGTGCCAAAATTGTATTACCGAACCTACTTGGCGGTCTACATGCAGATATGGTCTCCTCATGAGATACTGCGTTCATTAGGTAGCCATTGGGCGAAAATGTCGAAGGATTGTGTCAACAGGTGTGTTAGTATTAGAGCTGGCTGGATTGTCCCAGGCCCTCTCGCATATCGTTCGGTCCGATATATTTAATACCTCAAGGGGAATTGATTGCAGTCCACATAGATCAGGACTGGTCCAGAAATCGCTGCATTTCGATCTACCATGATGAGACACGACAGAAGCCTCTGGTGATGGAAGGAAATTCGTTTCCAGGGTCTGTTTGGGACATTCTATGCATTAAATGTCATGTAATATCTCCTGGATCCTGGATCCTGGAACAGTCAGGATAATTTGTTGCTTGCGGTGGTTCATCGGCACACTACAATCAATGGTTCGCTTTCCCCTAGCACCAGAGTCGGATAGAGAGCTTTGTATAGATCTTTACCACGCCTGCGGCTAGTGATAATGGGGACATTTGCAGATGTCTATACCGAAAGATTGAGATCTATGAGGTTGTTGGAGAAATTAGCATCCGCCATAGAATACACCAGCCGTTCACTATCGCAGCCAATAAAGATATCCGAGTTGGTCTTCTTGTTGGGTTGCCCGCAGGACTGCGGACTTTCGTATTCCCTAGCATCCAACTAATGTTATGACCGGGGAGTGGAGGGTGTGTAAAAGTGTGGCCGAAGAAGCGCGCAGCGTCTGGGGTGCCAAATGCGAACGGGTGGTCTGATGACAAGAAACTAGAGAGTGCCAAGTGGAAAAGTACGTGCTGTAGATCGATCTCAATACGTCCAGCATGGGTCAATTCTCAATAGCGGTGCTTTTCACGGTGAGTCTGGCCCATAAGCACAAGGACAAGGTTGATACAGGCCAAATGAGCATTGACCGAGGACGAAGGGAACAAGGAACAGGGGCCGTTTTTTTTTTTAGCGCGACGGCTTCCTTACCGTGCCCACGGACGCGAGGGACACTCAATCGGATTGAGTGGTTTGGCAGGGAGCAGGGAGATGAGTCGGCCTGGGTGAACGAGGATGATCCCGGCTTAGCCTTGTAGATAGACGGCGGATGTTCTTCTGCAAGCCAACCCAGCCTGCCAGGTGCCATGAGCGGATCTAGGTGAGACGTCGATATGGAATTAGCCGTCTTGTTCGAGGCAAGAGTTCCGAGCCGATCAAGCCAATACGACGTCGGTGGGATTGACATCTGCTTTAGGCCTGATCTGGCAGCCATGAAGGGCAATCAAGTCGCCGCCGAGGAACACATGTTTGGGTCGTTGAAAGCAAGGGACAAGGATCACTTAAGTCCGAGTGGACCGCATTGAGACCACGATATCCCCCATGGGTCTGATGACGGCGTCAGTATTTTCTCGACAACTAACAGGCACAACTGCTTCGCAGCTTGGTTGGGCAGATGATGAGATTCATCAGGTGTACAGATGGTTTGGCTTGTGGCTCGAGAAGATGTATTGGTCGACCATGGCCGACCGACGGCAAGCTGGCATGTAATATGTAATGCAGTGGTAGGCAGGCAGGCCTGAACCGTCTGATAGGATAGGACAACGGTCCACGCAAAGAAGAGAGATGAGATGAACAGATGACATATGACTGACTAGTGCAATAGGAGGGAGGGAGCAGATGACAGCCGCCGAGCCGCGGCAAGGTAAAGCCAACATCAATGTGGATTACCGGGGTGAACCTGCACCTTCTAGGGCGTTTTTCTGGTTGAGAAATCACACTTAATGAGATGCGTCTGATAAACATCAATCAAAGTCATTAGCAGATATCGAAAACCAGACAGTGCAACGAGTCAAGTTGATGGAAAACCATACATCGAAAATACAATAAGTGGGTAGGGCAAATATAGGCAGGTAGCACCTGCCTGCCTAGCTGCCTAGCACACCTCAAGTGCTTCAGGTGTCTCTTGTTCTTTCCGTTTCTTCCCCCTCTCTCCTGGAGACTTCAATTTCTGGTTCCTGTCTTCTATTTTCTTGAGACGACGGGATGCTACTACAGGGTAATGAGTGCGCAGTCGGAGGAAGGAAAGAGGTCGCGCTAGGGCGGGGAACTCTTTCCGTTTCCACTTTGATAATCAAAACTTGCCTGTGCTTTTCTCTGGATGCAAGGGGGCACCGGGGGAAGCTGCGGATAACGCTTAGGCCACTGGCTTTACTTCCTAGTGCACTTATACTATGATATTGCGCCTATATCCAGAACACCTTAAGAAGTACGCAGTGGAGTTTGATTAGCTTCGAGCTTGATGCGACTTCACCTGATTATCATGCATCGCGTACTCGCCTCGCCAGCTTGCAGAACTTGCCTCGGAGTTTCATCTTAACGAGACCTCGAGTATCACCACTACCGACTACTTACCAAACTACCTACCTACCTTACAGTATACGGCAAGTACCGCCAGCAAGTACGACACCTGAGCCAGGTAGGTGTGTGGGTTGTGGGTGCATAGCTTCGACCGAGTTGTCGTTGCCCGCGTCTGTCCTACCCTTGCTAGTTCCTATAGGGGCGCGTCTATGGGCAAGCGTGTTGGAAGGTAGCGTCATGTTGGTTAACCTTCTTGATATAACAATCTGAGTTTCTGTGGCTGCCTGGGCTCGCAATTGGTGGCATATCCCCTAAGCGCCGATAGAAGCTGCACGTAGAAGGGGGTGCCGATCACATGGCAGGGGATGTAAGCGGCTATTCGTTATACAATTAGGCATACGGTTGGGCCATTGACGCCTGGCGCATTGGCATTTCTCAGCAGCAATGCACTGGAAGATAGGCTATGTCGCATTCTCGTGGGAAGTAATATCGAGGGGACTCATCCGGCAACGGGGGTTCCAAGTGTGGAGATGCCAGGGGCGCTGTCAAATTCATGTGGGGTGGGTTCGGTGTGGAGTGGGATTCGCAATTCTGGAGGGACGAGGAACGAGGGGCGGTACTTGCTGCGTACCTGGCTCCGGCTCTGTATGTCGTCGAGTACCGAGGGAGAGACATTCATGTTGACTGAATTGAATCATTCAACCTGATCCACCTAGACAGAATCAAGGCAGGTCATTACCCACCCAGCCTGCTGGCTGCTGGCTACGGCTTTTGCCTACCTAACATTACCTCACATTCTAGGAGTAGGCGGTCGGTCCTCCACCAACCTAGGATGCATGCTGAGACCAAGCTAGCTGGTCTCGACGATGGGTTTGATGGATCAATGATATTCGCAACGATCCTGTTCATATGAATAGTACCTGATTAGTCATGATGGAGCATGATCGGTAATTTTTGGACCAATTACTGACATACTATTCTTTTGGTTGCATGTTGTAGTAGTCATGTGGGCAATGGTCGAGAAGCCTCCCCCCTTCGTCAGCCAAGAGGTAGTGGCTGTCCAGTTACACTGCATACCCCTGATGCCTGATTTCCTTCGATTTTCATTCTTTCAGCGGCCACAGACGATCAGCATCGCATGAAGCGACGAGCCAACCGGCCAATGAGCCGGCTCGAGTCTCTCTGCTGCATGGAAGAAAAGAGCAAAGAAAGGCCGAGGAAGCGAGCGAGCTAAAGGTCAGCTACCAAGGCTTGACCCCTTTTGAGGAAGCCCTCATGTCATGTAAGGGGCCTCCGTTGTCGCGATACGGAATATCTTGTTTGCTCTGAAGCACATGAGAGAAGCGATGAAGTGAAGTCGCAATATACGAAGGGTCTCGAAATCGGGCCAACAAGCTGCGTCAATCGCGTGTATTCCGACAAATCAGGTTCCAGAGCCTGCAGGTGGTTGTTAGTCAACTAGTCAGCTGTACAAGTATGCGGCCTGCGGTCCGGCCTTTCCATTGGCTGCCTTATCAAAGACCCCCCCCCCCCCCCATTACATACTTACCTAGCATGGTGCACCTAGCAAATATGCCTTGCGGGCCGGTGGGGGCCGTTCTAATAATCATTAGTAGCGTCCGTACCTTGTCATCGTCCATTAGCGCAAGTTAGGTCTGAATGTAATCCCATGGTGTGACCTTTCCAGGCCGAACCATGGGCCGTGGCAGGGCGAGGCAAGGCACTACACGTTATTTTGGTTAGATGCATTGCAAAACAGACAGTAAAATTCTTCTGCACTTGTATCGGGGCAGCAGTCAATCCATAACCTTGGGTTTGGTAGCAGAAAGTTGGGTATGGGTGTGTGCCTGTGTTAGACATTCGAGCATGCTCCTTTCGCATCTTCGGCTATCAATCCTCTGCGAGCGTCTGAAAGAGGCGACAACCGTTGAGAGCAATCCTGCAAACTTCCTTGACTGCAAATTTATCGCCAGTGACAAGCTTGATTAGCATTTTTCACCCAAGTAAATCCATCGGGTCTCAATCACATGACTCTAGTGTCATGCAGGTCGACAAGACAGCATTGAACCTAAGTAGAACGTCAACTCCACAGCCTACAGCCAGCCTACATACATGTACCCAGGTATGGATCGTTCTACTTGCCCTTTGCCGACAGTAAGCAACTAGGCGAAGCAAACATTTGGCCATCGAAGTGGCCTTCTCATGTTTGCTATTTCTGCACTGCGAAACAGAGCCACACGATCCCCGTCCCCCTCCATTCTCGGCTTGGCACCAGCTGGGTGCATTTGAGGCAAAGGAGACAACCCTATGGTGCCAGATCGCCATGTAATAACACTTGCAGGGGAACATTTTCACCGGAAACAAATAATTGATTGGATGATGCTTGCTCCCAACTCAACGCACCTTCGATATAACAAAATATAGAAAATCAGTCCCTTCCAAAGAGACCACGAGTGAATTGTACAACAAAACACCTGAACCAATAGAAACGAAATACCCCAAGACCCCCCAAAATCCATCATAACCCCGTTCAAGCATTGATCATTCGCGCACATAGACATGTGGTGCCAGCACTTGTTCATCCAAATTCAATGACAAGCTAGCGTATGTTCTGCCAACGTGAACGCTTTGCCATGACGGTATCGAAAAGAAGTTGATAAGAGAATACGATTGCTCGTGAGATTCTTGCAATGCCGTTGTTGAAGGTGTTCCTCATTTGCGAGGAATTTCGTCAAGCACCGTTGCTGCTAAAACCCGAGTTAGCACGGTGAAACATACCCCATCAGGGATTGAAATCTGGAGCAGGTACTTTACGCCTACTTATTTGAGTGCGTGGGGCAGGGCTCTGTTGTCTTGGTCTCCCGGTCGACAATTTGGTGAGGTGGAGGGTCACTGGGTTTGCAGGCGGAACCTCTGGCGATATCTCCCTTCTTCTGGCAGCCATCGGAGTACACAATAATCATTCGGAGACACATGATGGACTAGACTGCAAGATTTCCTCGTGTATGATCTCTACAGGCTCTCTGTTCCGCGTTAGCATGCTGGATGTGAGAATACTGGCAAACAGAAGATGGCCATATAAGTCGAATAAAGAGCAGGATAAACACACCTCTTGCTTGTGAAGCTGGCTCTATATGGAATAAGTGATGGGCTCAGCGGCCTTGACGGTGTATATGCTTTGACACAAAAGGATTGCAGGTTGGCTGGAGGTCGAGAGCGCACTTTTCCGTATGGACTTGCGATATATGGCGATGCTTCATAAGGATTGATGATGGTGATTCAATGGGGATGAAGGGGGGGAACAGACCCCTTATATATCCTCAGAGCCGGAGTTGATTATAGGCAGACGACAGCCTACCTTACTTCTCCCGACAGAAAGGTGTTGTTGCCTTGGATGATGTCAAGTAACGGGACGAAGTTGGCTTCATGTGGTGTTGCTTTCTTCTTCTCCAACATGAAATAATGATAAGAATGCCATCTCAATCGGGCAAGTGATGGGGAACGGGAATTTGTAGATCAGACCATTCAGAAGCCGCGGACTAGGTACACTCTGTCGGATGGTATTCTGAAGTCGAAGTACTTAATCGGGAATCAAGCAAGAGGAAGGAAATAATTGGAAGCTCGTCCAGGAGGAGGGGTGCTCCTGTATGCGGCCGAGGGGAGAAGTTGGGAGCAAGACGACATGTTCGTCCAATCCAAAGCTATATCGACGATATAGAACACGGCCCGGAGCTGGGCATGATAGAAGGGGGCACAGCACAGTAGGTGTGAGTCGATAGAGCTAAGGCTAAAGTGTGTGCTTGCCTTCAAGTCTGCGAGAGACCAGACCCTGGTTCCCGGCAGGGGGGCGGATGTGGACCCTGGGATTGGAGTGAAAGGGAAAAGACATGTGTGGAAGGGCCGGATGGAGTGTATGATGTAGGTACGGTACCTCGCATCATGTACTTGAACAGTACCTACATATCAATAAACACATCAATGATGGAATAACATTAACACTTGAGATACAGAGTTGCCGGTGAAGGCTTGAAAGTAGTCGGCCTACTCCGTACTTGAACTTGAAAGAGGTAGACCGGATCTGCGAGGCCACCCTCAAGTGGAAAATCCTGGAAGGCAATAATGCGTAGCGAAAATTTGGAAAATTTGGAAGCAAGTAAAACCACCCAGACCGTGACCACTTGCACCTTTTCGCGTTCGGGGGAGCATTGGTGCTTGCCTAAGGTTGCTGGTCAGTCGATTGCTCAACGTGGATGTACAGGGGTTGGGCGTAGCGGGCAGGCGGGCATGGTCCCTCCCTGGGTCCATCTCCACCCAAATCACTTCCCCGGCTGAGAAAAGACCACTTGGACCAGAAGCGAAGGCACTGCTTGGCATCACTCACCAGGTTCCATAACTGTACCAGGATAGCCCTGACTCTGGATGGGAACAGAATCGGACTGTTAGTCAGCCTGGATTGGCATTCCAGACAAACCGAAAAAGCGAAGATGCGCGGAAAATAGCACCGGCGACTGAAACCGATGGGCGTTGTCTATGGAATACATAGTAGTAGATTAGGGCGCTGGCTTGCTCTGCTCTGCCTCTACCAGAACAGAGCGCAGCACTTGTGCAACATCATGCCATGTGAGCAAGACTGAATTTGCTCTACATCTTTGATTAAGGGTTTCGCGGTCCTGCTGGCACTGGCGCAGTCCCATTGGCGAGGGTGTCGAAAGAAGGCGGGCGATAAAGGTTGCCTTCTCGCTTTCAAGTCCTGCGCAATCGAAGCCAACCGCATGAGGCGTTGGCTTTAGTCGCATCAAGCCTGGATAGTGGGGGCAGCGTATATTTGGAATGACTTACTTCAGTCAAGGAAGGGAGCTTGATAGGATGCCCTCATGGGTGCTTAATACCACATGATTGCGTCTTTGCATTTGGTGGGCATCTATCTGGTCCATTAGCCCCAGCCCAGCCCAGGTGCCAGGAGCATCAGTCTGGGGGGCGGCCATGGATCATGGCCCGCGTGTAGCGTCAGGGAAGGATGTAAGTGGTAACACATTATATGTAGGTAGTATAATTAAATGCAAAGTACATGACTACATACTTCCATTGTCCTGCAAGAAGCTCCTCGGGCATACCTGGTATGCATGTCAATGTGTACATGGCGAGTACTTACCTACAACCTACAATCCCTCCATCCTTACCCCCTACCATGCTAACCTGCCAGCCCTACTCAATCTTCAATCCTTTCGCTTCGTCCAGCAGCATATTGGTACATGCCCCATCGACTATCATGTCTCCTGTACTGACTTGCCTTACCTCAAGTGCGATCTCGCTAAACGTAAGTCCTTGACGTCCCGATCCAAGCGAGCATCCTACGACGAAGATGGGCGGGCTGGCCTTGGATAGCGAGATCTCTCCAAAACTACGGATATTACAGCAGCCTGGACCACGATGATGAATGTCTTCTATTTCATACTCTGTAGCGGAGAAGATGCTTCGGCTCCTTGCATAAGCACATACGTTCGGGAACGTTAGACGGCCGAGCAGAACCTATCCCTTACTGACGGCATGGCTTCTACCGGCTTCAATATGCCTTCTCCCCCACTTCCATCACTCTTGCAGGCAGCCGGGTCAAACCCTGCTGCCGTTAGGGTTGGCTGTTATATGTATCTACGAACTCGCGCCTGACATCCCGACATTGCTCACTTGTATGAATTGCTCCAGTAGAATGGCCTGACCACCCGGAGACGCACTTCTGGCCCTAGAACTAGCGCGCATCTCCCTCTCCGAAGTATTCTAGACTCATGACCGTTACAGTCGCAAGCTACAAGTCACTGGTAAGGCCCACCATTTGACAGGGTCCAGGCAGGCAAGATGCCTGATGGTTGTTCACGAGTATACAGGATCGGATAAGTACACGAGCTCACGAGCTTCCTCATGCGGATACGATTAGCATCCAACGACATTGGAGGCATGAACGCATTCTTCTGACGAGAGCCTTTCCCTAACAGGTTCGTCCCGGCCCGAGCCAGCTCTAGGAAGTCCCGTCTTCGTCCTATGCCCTGGGCCATATCCTACCCTTGAGGCCTGATTTGCCCGCCTATTTTCCGTGCCTATTTAGGTTAAAAGAAACGAAGAACCAATGGGCCCGACTCGCGCTGCTTTCTACTATCGTACACCTGTGAAACCCCAGTGCACACATACTAAAGTTAGGGTCGGATTAGATACTTGACGCAGGGTCGTAACACTTCGGTCCCCTACTCGTGGCCCTCTCTCATGTCACTCATATTGCCCCCGATAGCGCGACCCAAAGCTAGATTCCCTGGATAGAATCCAAGATTTGTATATGTACATTGTGAAAGGAGCTGAAATCGGCTACCGGCCAGCCCTGCACATGTAAGAGCGCACAAACAATGCGGCCATCGAGGCGACCCGCTTACCGGTACCAAGGAGACAACTTGACATACGTCAGGCCGTGATCCCACGATACATACTTGGCTGCGTACCAACAGCACCCTTGCAGATAGTAGCCTTGACCATCCCATAGGGCCCAACGTGCCACTGCCACAATCTGACAGGAATGCTCCAGGTCCCTAGATATGCGACCATCGTGGGAAATCTTCAACGGGTCCTTGTGGCACAGTCAGCTATATCTCTCGGGGGCCATCTGACAGCCCAGCCTAACCGTCGAGGCACAGCATCACGAGGGTTGGTGACGAAACACAGACTGGCGCGCCGAGCCGCCATCGGAGGAACGTATTCCTTCCGGACGGACCATCTCCTCGTTCTTTAGCAACCGAAGATCATGCACAGAGGATGTAGGTTGCACGCAAGCTATTTCGGTGACATCTAAAAGACCGGCAATGCGGGCATAGGCTGCCGCCAACGTTGCACGTCATGACGGTGTACTGACTCGACGCAAAAACCAAATCTCAACCAAGTGTTGCCCATTACTCCGCATCGCCACGATCCACAAGTTTTCGAGCGTACTCCGTTCATGAGCTATAATTCGCGGCTTACGTGCTTGCTGTAATATGATATACGTGAAACAGCCGCCCCCCAAGGATCAGAATGGGCGAGCTGGCGCGGGAAAGTGGCCGCTCTTACCTAACGACTAGCATTAAGGGTTGCATCACGAATATGAACAAGCGCCAACAGGAATCTCACCGGGCACCGTCCAGGCACCGAAAGTAGTGCTCATTCCGTTGGAAGACCGGACAGTGGAGTCGGTTGCGCGCTTGTGGGAATGTTGTAAATCTCTCAGTGGCTTCTTTCTTATTGACTTCACGTTCATTTCGGACAAGAAGATTGAAGCGCAAGTAATAAACCTGGTTGCAGCCAATGACAGCCCCCCATCACGGGTGGTGTCACCAGCATAAGCGCCAACCTACCAGCCCGCTGGGATTTTTACACCACACTTGTGGAGAAAAACCCTCATTCGGGTCACCAAATTGTCCCGAAACGAACAATGCCCGCGGTGCTCATCTTGTAATTGCGCAGTTGGGAAAAGTTGACCACCTCTTGAATTTGTCCCAACAAGCAGTTACGCGCGGCAAATGGCGGTAACGCCAGCTTTTGCCGACGGCGGAATGGGGACTGGCTTGCTTGAATCACAGATCTCCTTTTGGTCAGGGGTCGCGGCAATGAATAGACGGCCCAATATGACTGACTGACTGACTGACTGTCTTATCTGGGGGAGCTCTCGGCCACCCTCCCCTTTGGACCTCGTAGAAACCCTTGACGGGCACAAGACCAGACATGGGACCTCAATCTTCTGAGTTTTGTCAACGCACCGGTCCGACCTTCCAGAAATGACCTGGGGGCCCTCAGGCAGGGTAAAGACATGACCCTAATTCCCGACGCATAGCTGCCCTAGTCAGGCCGAAATACCTCAAGGCCAGCGTACTCATCGAAGTTACTCTGCTCAAGAAGTACCTGTCTGCTTGGTACAGAGAGCTCTCCCACACCGTCTTCAACCAAAGGCAACCCCTTATTCGGTGAGCCGTTCCATCCCCTCACCGCAACCCAAGCCATCACGGTGCTGTCCAATCAGTAGCCGTCGCCCGGCATACGGCAAGACTTGTTCACGCGGAAGAACTCCGAACTGGTGTGGCTGCATACCAGACGAAGAGGGTGGTGTACTCGAGTTGGAGATGAGAATTCGATGGTATCGGCGAGTGCAGGCAGCACTGGTCATTTCATGACTTTCCGCACCTCTTTCGGCCAGCGTGACTACACCCACTCAGTGTAAACCAGACCATCAAGCTGCGAGGAAAAGTTGCCTGGCGCACATTCCAAGTGACACGAGCCCTAATCAATCTGCCGTAGTTCGTCCACTACATATGAAGAAAGGTTAGGAGCTAGATACACCCTTACCGTCCCTCCACAGGTGATATGTCTTCCGAATCGGACAAGTCTTGCATGGTGCCTTGATTGTGGCCAGGAGAGCCAATCGAAGGCACGGGAGACTGCTTGTCACGTGGCTGACGAATTACTTTCTGGTAGACGGCGCTGATGTACCGGCAAGTCTCATACGGCCTTTGCTACCTGCCCGACGTCTGTGTTGTTTCTTCCTTGGTTTTTGCCCCCCGAGCCTACTGGGCGCTCGATTCACCCGACCTCGTCATGGGTGATCAAAGTGTGTCTCCAACGGGCCGGTACCGTGGTCCATCTTTCAGCAAACAACTTTGAGTGAGATGTTTAGTGATCCAGAGCCAAGCACGACCAGTGCCATCTTCTTCGCGATTGCAAACGTGCAGGCGATACTCAACTAGACCATCACAAGACAGAGATGATAGAGTGCCTCATGTCGCCTCTAGCCAAGTTCACCTCATAGGGCAGATGGCGAGACCCAGTACGATGTTAGACCATTTAATGCGGTTGACATCGGATCGCTGCGGATCTTGGTGCAAGCAAAACCCTGCCTGGCCTGATGACGAACTGACCCCGATGACGGAACTTCGACCCAAAAGAATGAGATCATTCGATCCCCAATGGGCAATTCTTCTTAGCTGAAGGAATCGCCCATTCTGGCTGCTGCCAAAAGGCTTGTCTTCGAAGCCGAGGGCTAAAGTGAACAGGTCTGTTCATAGGGCTGGCTGTCAATTAGCTAATACCGAGGATTTCGCAACCTATGGAATCGCCAGTAGCCAATATTGTTTTTGCCTTGCAGCACCCGGGAATTCCCTAGATATGGGGTCGTCGAGCCGGCCCAGCCAATGACAGTCACGCAATGGCGCCCGAGAGGTTCGGACAGGAACACGGCGATGGTCAACCACGTCGAAGTGCTTCCGATACCTCGGAACGGCACCGGTTCTCCGCATTTCTAGCCGTCTAAAGGCATACGACACCCTTTCTTCCCTTTCCTCCATCATTTTGGAGTTCTGAAGTCCCGATTGCGACCGATTTTGAGTCGTACCACCTCACCTCAGGACAGCGCTGCTACCCCCGCGCGCGTCCTGTCTGCTGCGGTTAGTGAAGGAACTAATGTCTCACCCAATCACGACTAACCATTTCAGCAGGAGGACCGCCAGTAGCCAATTGCGACCTGCACGTGGGACTCTAGACGCATCCATTCTTCACCTCCTACTGCGGGCAAAAGGGCAATTTCTCGAGCCCGTGGCCCGGCTCCAGCCAGATGGGCACAGAGAGTCGTGCTCGTGCAGGATTCCTGGCAGGCCAGGCAGGCAGTCGCTGTGACCCCGAGTGCCCAAGTCTGGTCCAAGTCCAAGTCCAAGTCTGGTCTAAACTGGACTAATCTGGTCTTTGCACTCTGCAATCTGCACTCTGCACTCTGCACTTCTGCTCTGCAAGGGAAAGTTTCGAAACTTGCGGGCATGCGGGCCTCGCGGCAGTCCGAAAAAGAATGCAAATCCATTGAAGTCATTGCCCACCCACCATCTTCTTGGCAGTTGCGTTATCAAACACACGCACACACAATGACACACAAACGGGCTGGGTCAATCAATGGTCGATCCCACTTGGTTCACTGTCCCCCCTAAGTAGGTAGCTACTCTCTATTGATCCATCTGGGGCAGGCAGGCATGAGCCAAGCGAGTATGCAAGGTAAGTTTGCATTCAATGCAGGAAGGCAAGCTCTGCCAAACGGCATATAAAGAGGTCACCCTCTCTGTCGGGTTCCAGACTCCTTCTCTTTATACTCATCCATCATTCTCTCTCTATCTCTCTCTGTCCTTTACAGAAACACAAACACACTCACACTCACACGCAACAATACTTCTTGACCGTCTTCCTTGAAATTCCCGGCGAATTTTACCATCCATCTGCAACCTAGTACAATCAGGTTACCAACCAAAACAAACCTCACCTTCACAATGTCTTCTCCCACCACCACCATGAAGGACATCCGCGCCCTTGAGCGCCCCGGCATGGCCTTCCTCTCTCTTGCCCCCACCACTTCGGACAACCACCCTACCACCCAGAAGGCCTCTGTTGAGCGTCCCATCGGCAGCCGCCGCACCTCCAGCCTGGGCAGCGAGAAGAGCTTCGCCTACCTCAAGCTGGGCCCCGTCCACTGGGGTGAGCACCAGGACGACCACAAGGATGACTTCCACCACATCGAGTAAAGGATGTCTATCCCTCGTCTACAAGCCAATACGAACAACAGCATGCACCACCTAGCTGTGGCAGATCAAAGCTGCGTGTGATAAGCACTCAGCCATTACGATGTTACGATAACCAAAACCCAATATAAAATGTACTTTTTTTCCTTGTGTATTTTGGCCAGCGTTCAAACTCATCCCAAAGCAACGGGAAACTGCGATCTTGCGATGCGCTTTGCTTTGCATTCTTTGTCTGAGGGGTCCTTTGCGAAGAGGGGTATGGTGTTTTGGGAGAATGGGTAGACTGGCCGGGAAACGGACTGGAGCTTCACGAGCTTTCCTTGCCTACTTGAGAATGTCCCAGCCAAGAAATGTACCTAACTTCGCCCACATACATGGGATGGATACGGGGCTACGGCTACGGCTACGCTGTCTCAGTAGCACCTTCTCAAAGGTGCATCCTTACTAGAAAATCCAAAAACGATTCTGATACGGATCATTCGCTCATGATAGTCTTACCTCCTTCTTAAAATGTGTGCCGCGCATGTTCCCTTTCGTCCGCTTGTGTGCCATTTCGATCCGGACTAGAGAAAGTCTACCGCTTCCATCACGACGATGTATGGCATTTACAGGAGCGCCTATACCATTTTACCACAAGTTCACAATGCGATGCCGCGTGTAGATGCTTATTCGAGCGATAGCCATGTCCCTTGGGGTCATCGTTGCATTAAGGCCTGCAAAGCTGATTGGCACGCGCCGCGGCCTGCCTACAGTGAGACAAATGTGCCAAGATACCTAGATACGACGTAAGAAACAATACAGAAGCAAAATAAAAAGCCAAAACTTTCAGTCTGCATAAGACCGCCTGGGCACGACGCAGGTGTCTAGTGCCCAGGCGGCCGGATGCACGGAGGTAACCGCAAAGTTCTGTCGCGATAAGGGTGTGTTTAGTAATTATTAATAGAAGACTATATTCCCCCTCTTGCCTCCCAGAAGCTCCTCCGCTTTGGTGGGCAGCCCCCTCCATTTTTCTTCTCTGTGCTCAATATTGGGTTCCAACAAGGTCCTTGACGGTAACACAATAATCAATGGTGAGAGGCTGCAAGATCGTCGTGGAGATCCGCCATGCGCCAAGACGTTTCTGTTTCTCTCAATGTCCCTCACCGAAATCCTTCCAGATTTAACAGAATGCTACGGTGCGTCTCTCTAGCTCGCTGGGCTTGAAACGACAACACAACACAACGTTTCTCTCCCCCGCCGCCCCCCACCCCCCGGGGAACTGATAACAGAGATCCCAAAAGATCCAATTTCCGACGTCGAAGGTGTTGTAGCATATGAGAAACACTTGGCACGACTTCAAATCTCTGGAGCATGCACAGTAAGGCTTGCAGACAGGGCTTATCTCACGTTAGTATGGTAAAGGTAGTGATCGACGCAGCTGATTCGGGCGGAAGCGAGATGGGGGGATTGATATCATAGAGGAGGTGTGATGAAGCTTTTTGGATAGTGCTGATAGTCCCTTGATTGCGTCATTCCAGCTCCTCCGAGAGCCCACGTAAGCAATAAGCAGACTTGGCTATGTTATAGCCTACGTACATCATATAGCTGTAGCTGAAGACAGACAGATTGATAAGAATTGCAAGATGGCTAACCACACACACGCGGATCCTGCGTAACAACAACCAACAGACACTGGCAATCTTAATCCTCCCCCTCACCGCTGTTTAATGGCGTTCGGAATATGGATTCGCAGGTGAAGAGAGGGAAAGGGCGCTGCAGCAGACCTACTGTAAAGGCTGTCTAGGTTAGGGGTTTGGGACCATAGAAAAGGCCTGAACTAGACCCCCCAAGCCCCCGAGCTTTCGAACTACAGGCGGCCCGCCCCACAAGATCCCGTCGCTTCGAACAATAACGGGCCCCGAGACTATTTTCATAATCACATGAAATGATAATACCGAAACGTACAACTATGCTGCCCACGATAGGTAGGTGATAGTCCTCCGAAGAGGCCGGTCCTTGCCAAACATGAGGCTGGTGGCCCCCCGCATTCGAAGTCCTGCCACGGTACACTGCATGCTTGTCTGCTGCATCGGATAGCAGGGGGGTGGCCCCTGGACCCTGGACGCCGAGCCTGCGTGAAACCAGCCAGGTTGGGTCTTTCTGTTTTGTTGCTATATTGAGAGAGGCCATCTGGCAATCTGGCAATCTGGCAGTCGAAACGAAACAGCCCTCCGAATGAATATGAGCCTTTTTAAGTTCCAACGAACGAAAAAAGAAAAATCCCCATTCTTTCAGATGAACTAGTACAACGACTTGGCGTTTTGAACGAGCCTGGTTCTAACCGCTTCCCCTGGACGTACGCATTACATAGCATTGGACAGAAACGCTCGAAGGCGGAGCGAGTGATCGACGGCACATGCTGCACGATAAACACCACGGCAAATGCTGGAATAGGGGAAGACCAAACACATGCACACACACACACACACACAAACAAACAATGTACGCCACCAGGCTAGGCGTTTACGTGTCTGATGATTAAGATTTGCACCTGCACATGGTCTTTTCTTATTGCTTCTGCACTCTTGGCATGTCTTGCCCATCAGCGAAAGCGCGTGCATTGAGTTTCTTGGAAAACGCTTGGCGGGGGGACTACCGTAGGCAAATTCGACGCAAGATCTGCGTTTAATGGTTTAGGATTACCGGCTTGGCGGTGCTATTGTGTAGCTTGACTATCTCGCCCGCCCGCTCTGGGATGCTTGGCAGCGGCTTGGTGAGGTAGGTATGTATGACACGAAAAGAAAGGAGGCGCAGCGAGACAATGATGTTTGTTGTTGCTGTTGCTGTCGCAGACTACGGGATGATTGGTATTCCTCGCCGCCCAAGGGGATGATGCGAAGGATGATTGATTGATGATGATGAGGATGATGATGATGGTGGTGGGGAGGGAGCATGGTGGCTTAGGTGTTGACGATGCCCCAAATCCTCCTTTCCTCCACTGCCTGTCTGCTAAGCTGTGACGACTATGTTACGTTTTTGCTACAATTAACGAAATTACCTGCTGGGGGACGGAAAAACATGGGGGCCAGCCGCCCCCCAATCCTTCCGTCAGCAAGGGATGGAGATGAAGTCATCGCCAGAGTGTTTGTTGGTTGTGGCAATGAGGTAGACCTTCGATGCGGCCGCCACATGGCTGTTAGATCTTGAAATAGAGATAGACGGCATATGCGATGCGATGCAATCTATTTGAGGTGCACACAATCACAGCTCAGCCCCGGTCAACATTGGTCTGCGCCAAACTCTTGGGCCTCAACAGCCCGTAGGTAGCCGTTGATCGCGATGTATGATTCACAAGGAGTTGAGCAGATGAGCGCTGTACTATGCATGGAGGAACATCATGGTGGCCATCTGATGGTCTCCATGTGTTAGGTATTGCAAAGTAAGTGATCACTACCTGGGTATCTGTTTCCGTCCCCGTGATCTTCATGTAATCCGTTTACCTTTCACCAATCCGCAAGATCTCCTGTACGTTCCCGTACGTTCTCGCCAACCTTTTCCAGTCTACTTCTAACCACCGCTGCCAGTTCGATCTCATCTCCCGCTCATTGCACGGGCAGTCTTGGCGACCTCCTTCGTGGAATGCACACCAGAACCTGAGATGCATACCAGCAATCCATATCTCTACTTGCTCCAGGTCTGGGTCGGCGACAAGACACAGCAGCCTCTGGAAAGGAGGCGTGTGCTCTAGGTCGGCCCCGACGCCGGACCGGCGGGCGAGCAGGGGCCGAGTCTGGAATATGGTCTCCAAGCCCGGCGACAGCAGCTGGAACCGTAGGTTGCGCAGCTCGCCGTTGAGCATCATGTCGCTGAGGGCCGGGGCGAGCTTCTGCTCGAAGTCTCCGCCGAGCCGTTTCAGTATGACGGTCAAGGAACGGATACGCCGCCGGACCGACTGGACCTCGGGGCTGAAGAGCTCGTTTTCCGCGGTGAAGTCGTCGTAGGCCCGCCGCGAGCTGACGTCCACTACGAACCGCCGCTGCCGGTAGAAGACGGCGGAGGCTTCCTGGTGCATCTGATAGCTGACGGAGAACAGATCCCCCAACGCGGAGCTCGCCTCGGCTAATACGGAGTGCCGTCCGTACGGGCTGATGGTGCACTCGGAATCAATAGGCAGCGCATACTGGAGAATGACCTCTCTGAGCTCGCCAGGCAGAGAGAAGAAAGGAAAGTGTTTAGTTGAAGCCATCGCTTTTGATATAAGCGGCTAATAAGGCTGTTGGTGATATGATGTTGAAGATTAATAGTGTTAGATCTGTCAGAAGGCTGGTACTCCAAAGCTGACCTCCAGCATGCTACATGCACCTGTATTTCGGGTACGATGAGATAGAGTAAGTAGGTAGCTATCTCACGATACTATCTCGCGCACTCGATGTCAAGCTCGCTAGCCTAATTACTGGTTTCAAGTCCACCAGATAGAATGTGTTGGCCAATTGCGGTTGAGAATGAATAAGGCATCAAATGTGACGCCATCTCGAATCTCGAGCTATCTATCTCCCTCATCCCTCCAAGCACCGGACGGCCCACCTTTTAAGCTAGGGGGAGGTGCTACCAGTAAAAGAGCAGCAGCCTCTTCTTTCCCCCGACAAATATCCGGGTTTGGCATTCCAAGTCGCGCGAGTCCCCAAGCAACCGCACCGCACCTGCCAGGTACCGCGCGCTACAGTTCGTTCAAGCTGCAAGTGGGTCTACAGCGATTAATTCTTGGGTAGCTACAGCACTTTGACAGACAGACATCGGACATTGGAGGAAAGCAAGCAGGCTCAGCTCACTTGCATCCACGAACATCCCACATTCAAGACAACAATAAACAAACCGGTAGTCCTACTGCCGAACCTTGGATCCGCGAAGCAATGAATTGAGATAATGCGAAATAGCTTACAATGCAGTGCTACTCGGAGCTGACGCCTCCCACGGCTGTTACCCACTCCATTGTCCTCCCGTTCACTTCGGCGCAAAGCAGCAACCTAGTCGTTGCGCGCGCCTCGCTTCTCCAGATCTTCACCACCAAGTCTGTGTCCGCCGAGCTCGAGCATGCCCAGAACTCCAAACTAGAATCCTCCAAGGCGACCGGCCACTACGACAGTCGAATAAATGACGATGTCGGTCTCGAGTCGTCCTTCTTGGGAGGCGATTCCGTTCCTGTGCGATCCGACCGATCTCTGCATACGAAACTGGTCCTCGTAGCCGAATATCCTCTGTCGGGCACAGTAACGGGACTCGCGCGCGTCAAAGTACAGAACTCCAAGTCGGGGGGAGAGGCTATATTGTTGGCCTTCAGAGATGCTAAGCTGAGCACGGTCGAGTGGGATCCTCAGAAGCGCTCCATATACACAACATCCGTCCATTACTACGAACAAGATGAGCTGCAAAAGGTGCCCTGGGCCGCTCCTCTCAGTGACTATGTCAACTATCTGGGAGCCGATCCTGGCAGCCGCTGCGCAGCCCTCAAGTTTGGAGCGCGCAATCTAGCGATTTTGCAGTTCAGCCATGCCGATGAAGACATAGAAATGGATGACTGGGATGAGGACTTGGATGGGCCCCGGCCAGCCAAAGAGCCGTCGACATCTCCTGTAAATGGAACTAGCAGCAGTGAAGAGACATCATTTTCATCCTCATTTGTACTGCGCCTCTCCAACCTTGATCCTAGCCTCATCCATCCTGTGCATCTTGCTTTTCTACACGAGTACAGAGAGCCGACTTTTGGCATTTTGTCCTCTACTATGGCGCCGTCGTCAGTACTTGGTCGGAAGGATCACCTCTCTTACATGGTCTTTACGTTGGACCTGAAGCAGAAGGCGTCCACCACCATTCTCTCCGTCAATGGTCTCCCGCAAGATCTGTTCCGTGTCGTTGCATTGCCAACACCCGTGGGCGGAGCACTGCTCCTCGGAACAAACGAGCTCATTCACATTGACCAGTCGGGTAAGTCGCATGGGGTAGCCGTCAACCCATTTGCCCGGCAAACTACATCATACGGTCTTGTGGATCGGTCGGATCTTGAACTGAGGCTTGAGGGATGTGACATAGAAGTCATCTCGGCCGAGACTGGCGAGCTTCTCATGGTAACAAATGACGGCAAGATTGCTCTGATCAACTTCCGGATTGATGGTAGGACTGTCGCAGGTCTCGATATCAGGCTTGTCGCGCAAGAAGCTGGCGGGTTCCTCCCCAGGAGCGGTGCCTCCACGCTAAGCAAGCTCAATAAAAACGCTGTGTTTATCGGTAGTGAGGATGGCGACTCACTCGTGCTTGGTTGGATAAGGAAGCAGGTCCAGTCCACTAAAAAGAAGGGCCGCGTCCACGACGACACATTGGATCTTGACATAGACGAGGAAGATCTTGATGATATGGACGATGACGACTTGTATGGTGAAGGGCCTACGGTCCAGCAGTCCGCTTCATCGGCATCTGGAGCTCCCAAATCAGGAGAGCTGGTGTTCAGGATCCATGACAGACTCGCCAGTATTGCGCCAATAAAAGATTTCGCCATTGGCCAAGCTTTGATCCCGTCAGAGGACGAGTCCGAAGCCAACTCGAAGATAGTCAAGAGTGATCTTAGTCTCATCTGTGCTGTTGGAAGGGGCAACAACGGCGCCGTGGCAGTCCTCAACCGCAACATACAACCCAACATTATCGGCCATTTTGAGTTCCCGGAAGCACGAGGATTCTGGACGATAGCATGCCAAAAGCCGGTGCCCAAATCTTTACAAGCCGAAAAGGGGGCTTCCTCCATGGGCGCAGAGTTCGACAAATCATCGCAATGCGATATGTTTATGATAGTATCAAAGGTTGACTTGGATGGCTACGAGACTTCGGACGTGTACGCACTCACAGGGGCTGGATTTGAAGCCTTGACGGGAACCGAATTCGATCCTGCCGCAGGCTTTACAATAGAAGCTGGCACGATGGGGAATTCCAAGAAAATCATCCAAGTATTGAAGGCTGAGGTGAGGATTTACGATGGAGGTACGTATACTTTTCCTGCGTATGGAGATGATTGAGGATGCTAATCCTGTCAGATTTTGGACTTAGTCAAATCCTGCCCATGCTCGATGAGGAAACAGGAGCAGAGCCTAGAGTTGTCAGTGCCAGCATATCCGACCGTTATCTCTTACTGGTGCGGGACGACTCGAGCATATTTGTTGCTGGTATCGACAACAACCTAGAGCTCGAGGAAATTGAGAAAGAAGACGATACGATCCTGGCCACCAAGTGGCTATCAGGCTGTCTGTACGAGGACACAGCTCACACCTTCACCTTGGAAACGACAGATAAGGGCTCTAAACCAGGGGAGAGTGTCCTTATGTTTCTGCTAAGTGGTGCGGGAGCGCTTCATGTAAGTTTCAATATGCCAAGTTTGATAGCTTCACTAACGCGTTATAGGTGTACGCACTTCCGGACCTTTCGAAGCCTATCTATGTGATCGAGGGCTTATGTTATGTTCCTCCCGTGCTTTCTGCTGGCTATTCAGCACGACGAAAGAGCGCCAAGGAAACACTCACGGAGATTTTGGTAGCTGATCTCGGTGACGCTACCTCTTCGTCCCCGTACCTTATCGTAAGTTGGTACTCGTGTGCATGCTGGAAATATGTGATAGCTAATAATTGCCTGCAGGCACGACACTCTAACGATGACCTCACAATATATGAACCTTTCCGCATTGCTTCTCAGGACTCGGCGGATCTGTCGAAGTCACTGCATTTCCAGAAGGTCTCCAATGACCGGTTTGCTAAGAGCCCTGCAGCGGTTGCGGAGGATGAGGCAGAACAGCAACCCCGTATGGCTCCCCTACGGAAATGCGCAGACGTCGGCGGATACAAGACAGTATTCCTCCCTGGTGCATCCGCCAGCTTCGTCATCAAATCATCCAAGACAATGCCGAAAGTTATTGGCCTGCAAGGCGATGGCGTTCGAAGCATGAGCTCGTTCCACACGGAGGGGTGCGAACGCGGATTTATATATTCTGACTCGAACGGAGTCGCAAGAGTCTGTCAAATTCCTACGGCAGACACAACATACGCCGAGATTGGAATGTCCTTGAGGAAGCTACCCCTTGACTGCAATGTTAACTCCATAACCTACCATCCACCATCAAGCACATATGCTGTTGGCTGCGATGTCATGGAGCCTTTCGAGTTGCCGAAGGAAGATGATTACCACAAGGAGTGGCAACAAGAAAAGGATCTGACTTTCAAGCCTATGGTGGCACGCGGCCTCATCAAGCTCATCAACCCGCTCAACTGGACCGTCATTGACACGGTCGAGCTCGAGCCCTGCGAAACCGCGATGTGCGTCGAAGCTCTCAACTTGGAGGTTTCGGAGTCAACGAATGAACGCAAGCATCTCGTCGTGGTTGGAACAGCCATCTCGAAAGGCGAAGACTTGCCGATTCGTGGGCGCATCCTGGTTTATGATGTCGTCACGGTCATTCCCAAACCTGGGCAACCAGAAACCAACAAGCGTCTTAAGCTGATCGCAAAGGAAGACATCCCCAGAGGCGCTGTCACGGCACTTTCCGAGATTGGCACCCAGGGGCTCATGCTTGTTGCCCAGGGGCAGAAATGCATGGTACGTGGTCTGAAAGAGGACGGGAGCCTGCTCCCCGTAGCTTTCATGGATATGAGCTGCTATGTTACATCCGTTCGAGAGCTGCGTGGCACTGGCCTCTGCCTGTTGGCAGACGCCGTGAAGGGAGTTTGGTTTACCGGATACACCGAGGAACCTTACAAGATGATCCTTTTCGGGAAGAGTTCAACGGTACTGGAGGTGCTGAACGCCGACTTCTTGCCTTATGGAAGCGACCTCTCTATCGCAGCCTGCGACCCTGACGGTGGAATCCACATAATGCAGTTCGATCCCGAGCGTAAGTTTTCTCCTGTATCATCTTATTTATTGCAATATACTAACGATGTAATAACTAGACCCCAAATCCTTGGGTGGTCACCTTCTGCTGCACCGCACCACGTTCTCCGTCGGAGCCCATATCCCGACGCAGACCAAGCTTCTCCCTCGTACCTTACCTCCAGGCCACGAGCTCCTCGATGGAGGGGATTCTGAGGATGGCAACAACACCAGTGCATCCAGTCAACAAGCACAGGTGCTGTTCCTCGCCTCCTCCACGGGTCTCCTATCTGCGCTGGTTCCCCTGTCGGAGCAGGAGTACCGCCGCCTTTCGTCGCTCAGCTCGCAGCTCGTCAACTCGCTGACCAACTACGCGGGTCTGAACCCGAAGGCGTACCGGGCGCCGATCAGCACCGGCGCCGTGGGCCGGCACCCGCCTGCAGTGGACGCCGGCGTGGGACGCAGCGTGGTGGACGGCGCGTTGCTGGCGCGCTGGAACGAGCTCGGTGCGGACAGGAAGGCCGAGGTCGCTGGCCGCGTGGGCTTTGTTGGCGTGGACGAGGTGAGGGCAACGCTGGAAGGAGTCATGGGCACCGGCGGTTTGGCGTACTTGTAAATACATACACAGTATAGGGGCATGCATGGCGTGGCAGATTTTTCTAGGTTATTAATATAACATACACCAACCCCCAAGGCGTTGAATCATAAGACTCACATCACATTACGATGCTAGTTCAAGCTATAGGCTTATTAGTGTCGCTTCAACTGGGGCGAGCTAATGAGCTCCCGACCGTTTCAAAACAGTGGCTCTTGGTTACTCGGTAACCCATTTGCACAACTGATTTGGCTAGGTTAGTCGATCTAAGATGATCATCTTGATAGCTACAGTAGATCTACCACGTACGGGTCCTCAAAGGTTATCTATTACACGATACTTCTCTGTGACTAAGTCGACGATATTAGGCGAGCGTCAAGGCCGACGGTATTACATGTGACATATTCAATTGTTTGGTTGCATTCTTGTTTAGGCACCTGGGTACCTGGCTTTTGGGCAGGTCGAGGCCTTGCTCGGCTTACCGGCACGGGCATTCGTAATCCTCTTCTCCCCACCAGACCACCCCCATGGGCACCAGGTTTCAATCCTACTTATTAGCCAGCGGGTATTCTGCCAAACCAGTTTCCTATTATTACGTCACAGCAGCTTCAGTTCAGTTCAGTCATATGGCAATGTATGTGTGTGTTGTTGCAATACCATACACCAAGTTTAATACTTCCAACTACGATTACAAGGCTATGAGCAAGCAGTAATCCATACCCAACCCGTGAGAAGCAAGAAGAAACCCAGTTGCTAGTGTTGCCATTTCCGCAGGGTACATAATTCGAGATTGCCAAGCCACGCCGATCCCTCTCGTTCTTCAGCTTTCTCTTCCCGCTCCAGGCCCTGTTCTTGATCCAACGAAGATGGATTGTGGATTAAAACCAGTATTCTGATTTGTTTATTGTTCTTCTACTTACTCATATGCGATACGTACACAATGCAAATATGACCGATATTTCCCCTCAACCCATTATACACGAACGGGAAGCTGGTGAGCCAACTGCGACGACTGCGACTACGACGACTGCCTCTCTTCGATTCGACGCCAAAACCCCACCACCGCCTGAACCACCACAACCAGCGCCGGCTTTAGAGGGGTCGTCCCTACCGCCAGCAGCACCACCTCGAACCCCGCCACCAGACGAGTCCAACACCCCGTCTCTGGACACAACCGTCGCCTCGCCCAAGTCGACGTCGACAACGCGATCCCACCAGGAGTACCTCGACTCGCTGCAGCCGCCCTCGGGCGAAGAGATCCAGCGCCTCGCCACGCTCCAGGACCAGCGCGCCCGCGAGCGCAAGCAGCACGTGCGCGACCTGCGGCACAAGGAGGCCGACATTGCCAAAACCGAGATCAGCGCCCAGCGAGACTTTATGGAGACCCGACAGCACCACTGCATCCAGTCCACCCTGAAACACGCCGGCCAGCCGTCTGAAGACGAGAGTTGTAGTAATACCCACGACGCTGCTACTACCGCTCCGGTGGTCTCTTCGGTCGATGGCGTTACCGACGCCGCGGCCGCCGCGGCCGACAACGACGGGCTCGATGGCTTGCAGGATAAGGCGGCGACGCTCATCCAGCGCAGTTACCGCGGCTACCGCGTCCGGCGGCAGATGAAGGGGCTCAATCTCGACGCCAGCACCCGCTGGACGCATGCGATCCGCGACGCGAAATGGCAGCACTTGAACAAGCCGCGCCCACGCGACAGCGGCACCACGAGTCCCGACGACGAGAGCACCGCTGCCGGCAACGCTGGCAGCCGGCCGCGGTCTAGCACTTCGGCGGCACGGCAGAACTGGAAGAAGGTGGCGGCGATCGCCATGCGCGCCAATGGCGACGAGGACTCGTCGCACTCCGAGTCGGAGTCAGAATCTTCTTCTGACTTGGAAATGAACGAGAACATGTCAGAGAAGGAAAAAGAAAAAGTGAGGAAAAGGAGGGCCAAAGCTAAAGCTAAGAGGCGGAAGAAGGCTAAAATGATGGGTCTGCAATATTTCCTTGAAATGGTGGACGTGAAACATCGCTACGGCTCAAATTTGCGGCAGTACCACGCAGAGTGGAAGAAGGCGGACACGAATGAGAACTTCTTCTACTGGCTTGATTACGGTGAGGGCAAGAACATCGAGCTCGAGGGATGCCCCCGGGACCGGCTAGAGCGGGAACAAGTACGCTACCTGAGCCGCGAGGAACGACAGCATTATCTGGTCAAAGTCGACGGCGAAGGACGCCTGTGCTGGGCAAAGAACGGCATCCGCCTGGATACTACCGAGCAGTGGAAAGACAGCGTCAACGGCATTGTGCCTGTCGACGACCCCACCCCCGCATACGCACCCGACGTCGAGTCGCATTCACAGCAGCATCACGACCCAGCGCGGCACCCCGAAGACCACGACTCCACGTCCGGCTCAGACTCCGAATCTGACGCCTCGGAATCCGAACTGGAAGCCGCCCGCGCCGCCAAGTACGCCACGCCGACCCTGGACGACGCTAAGGGGGTCAAGAAGATCAAGCATGTCTCGGCGGCCACCATCTTCAACCGGCTGCTGCGCAAGTCGGTCAAGAAGAACACGTGGATCTTCGTGGCCGACACGTCGTTCCGCCTGTACGTGGGCATCAAGTCGAGCGGCGCGTTCCAGCACAGCTCGTTCCTGCAAGGGTCGCGCATCTCGGCCGCGGGCCTGATCAAGATTAAGAACGGGCGGCTGTCGAGCCTGAGCCCGCTCTCGGGCCACTACCGCCCGCCCGCGGCCAACTTTCGGGCTTTCGTCCACAGCCTCCGCGACGAGGGGGCCGACATGAGCCACGTCAGCATCAGCAAGAGCTACGCCGTCCTCGTCGGGCTCGAGGCCTACGTCAAGACGCGCCGGAAGGGGAAAGACGCCCTCCACAAGGCGACGCTGCACCGCGACCGCATCCTCGACCCCGAGGAGGTCGCGCGCCGCGAGGAGGCGGAGCGCGACAAGAGCGAGAGCGCGGCCAAGGAGCGCCAGTTCCTCCAGAAGGAGGAGGAGAGCAAGAAGGTGGAGAGCCGCGGCGGCGGGTACCGGCTCCTGCAGAAGCTGGGCCTCCGGCCGAAGGAGAAGAAGAAGCAATAGTATTACTGCTTCCTTAATACTTGTTTTTGTGTATGAGCGAGCGCGCTTCTGCTGTGGTGGAGGACGGAGAGAAGTGGTTAGCCATTCCACCCATGATTGATACGACGACGACTGGAGTTGCGCATTTGCATTGTTCCATGAGCATTTTTGGGGGTTTTGTTTTGGTTGGGCTTGGAATAGAGAGATATTCTTCTTGGGCGTCTTGAAGGGGGAGTCGGAGGTTTTATTCAACTAAGTACCTACTGTTAATGGGCGGCTTTACTACTTTTGATATCCCCATACGTTTGATCCAGCCACTGCTAGCATTTGTTTATCACTAAATCCTAACACAACACACATCTTACTGAGAAACCCGATATGTGAAAATTATACTCAGAGTCATGTCGCTTCCGTCTTTTTCTCAGACCCCTTTCTCCTGTAAGTCTGGGTTGGGCTGGGTTTGCTACCATTACTTGTCGATGCCAGCTGAGACACTGTCGTCAAATGGCAAGTATTTTAGGGGAGGTTAGCGAGCGCAGCCCCTGCTTTCGATAGGGCTATACAGTCAAACATATTGGGGCCCAATAGTCTATACTGTATGTGATCTTTCTCATCCTGCGTATTTCTCGCTTTGCTTCAGATGTTTTGAATGAGGCCCTCGGGAGTAACTGCACCATCAGATTTGATATGCGTCAATATGCAGCTTTCGTATATAAGCTTTCACACCCAGCCCGCCCAGTAACAACCGCGTCTTGGCGGTCAGCTTGCCATCTGCTTACTGGGTCAGCAGCAACTCGATTGGGGGGTTTTCAGTGCCCTACTGTAGTGATTGTGAGGCAGGTCCGCTTGGCGGAAATGATGGACGGCCTAGGCCTATGCCGCCAAGTTGCAGGCGAGTAGACATATAGTCTTCTCGGAGAAGTTAATTCCAACAACTAGAAGCACGTTCTCTAATAGTGACAGCGAACAGCCCTTTCACTTTCTGGTGTCACTTGTGGCATGTTGACAACCCTTTTCCTTGCCTGGGTCGGTGCAGACTTTTGTACCAGCTGGTATTGCACTCTTTCTAGATCAATAGGTTGCAACCTCGCCTACAGTCACTCTCATCCTCTTCTTTTTTTTCGTTCTCCTTTCCTGCTTCACACCACCCCTTTCTTTATAGCTAGTATTCGTAGCGACATGGTGCTGCTTATCTTGCATGCCTAAGCAACTGTGTAAGTTATAGTGTATGCATCATCCCTTTAATAGCCTATAAACCGCCCGGCCAGCGTTACACGGCACCCCCGCAGCAGCGGCACACTCCCGTAGTTGGCATGCCATTCGTGGGTTTGGGCGAGGAGAATACTTCTTGGTCCGAATAAGAAAGCGATACTACATTGGGCGTGTCAAAGACAGCATGGCGATTCTCTTGATTGGGCCCTTTGAGTTGTCCATCCATGTCCAAAGTAACCTCGCATTCCAATCCATGTCTTGTTCAGTTCTAACAAATACGTCGATATGAGTTTTGACTTGCATATGGGTGAGACAAGACCAGCCAATATATAGTTCGAGGCGGGTACCCGTCCATTGCTTCGAAGGCCCATCTGATTACCAAAATCGGATTTCTCTCGTTCTTGTATCTATATCTATGGTCGATTTTGTCTAGATAACATTACAACAACCTGACCTTGCCAGGCCCCGACCAATACTCGCCGTCAATCTCTGCGCAAAGAGTAGAGGATGGAGGCTGTGCGGCATAACCACTCGCTCTTTACGGGGAAAGATAAGAAGAAGGCCCATGAGGAGGTGATTGTCGCCGTAGAGGGCGGGGTGGAAGTCAATGCAGCTGGCCACCCTGATCAGCTGAAGCGGCAGTATAGCCTGTGGGATCTCACCGGCATAGCTCTAACCATTGACAACGCCTGGGCCGCGCTAGGGTCTTCAATCGCAGTTTCTATAGCGTATGATGACTCCTCCCTCCATTCTATATGCATTTTACGATGTCGATGGGAACCCAAATGCTGATCCTCGGACTCCCATATGTAGGAACGGTGGGCCAACTGGTCTTATATACGAGCTGATTGTAGCTGTATTCTATTATGTGAGTATACATTAACCGTTTATCGGCTGACATTCGCGCGTATCTCGTCACTAATCCGACTTGTCAGATTTTCATCGGCTTGTCGCTGGCAGAAGTGAGTCCCGGTCTGAGTTTTTCATCATGGAGAAGTCTCTCACGGGGGAGGACATGTCTATATCGCCAATTCATGCCAGTCCTGGGAAGCTGACCATTCTTTATTGCTTTTTTCGGCGAGTAGCTGGCATCCTCGGTTCCCACAGCAGGCGGCGTCTACCACTGGGCCACCATCGCCGCCGGGCCACGATGGGGCCGCATGGCGGGCTTCTTCGCCGGCTGGATCAACTTCTACGGGTGGATGTTCGGCCTCGCCTCGCTGCTGCAGGTCACGGCCAACATCGCCGTGCAGATGTACGCGATCTACCACCGGGACACGTACGAGCCGGCCGCCTGGCATGTGTACGTGGCGTACGTGCTGGTCCTCTGGCTCTGCGCGGCGTGCGTCATCTTCGCGAACCGCCGCGCCGTCCCCTGGACGCAGCACGCGGGCATGGTGCTGGTGACCGTGGGCGGCGTCGTCACCATCATCGTGGTCGCGGCCATGCCGAAGCACCACGCGAGCAACCGGTTCGTCTGGGACTCTTTCGAGGAGAACAACCTCACGGGCTGGCCCGGCGGCGTGGCCTTCTTGCTCGGTGTCCTCAACGGGGCTTTTACCATCGGCACCCCCGATGCCATTACTCATCTTTCTGAGGAGCTCCCGCGCCCGCGCCACGACTTACCCAAGGTGATTGGATTGCAGATCGGTCTCGGTGGTTTCTTTGCCTTTGTGTTTGCCATTGCGCTCGGGTATGCCATTACGGACCTTTCGGCGCTGTAAGTGGAAGAAATGTCCCCTTATCTCGAAGACTCCTCCGCCAGCCCCTTGAAAACAAGGATGACAGTTGAGGAATAACACACTGGCCCTTTTCCTTATTATCTATCTCTCTCATTCCCTACCTACTCTTGACCAACTTTTGAATTAATGCGCCCAATTCCATTAGTATCGAACCTGGAAACTTCAACACCTACCCCCTGGCCATCATCTACGAGCAAGCCACAGGCAGCGCGGGCGCAACCCTGGCCTTGCTCCTAATCCTGCTGCTGAGCACGGTGTGTTGCAACGTGGGCACGCTGCTGACGTGCTCGCGTGCCTACTGGGCCTTGGCGCGGGACTCGGCCGTGCCCTTCTCGACGTTTTTCGCGCGGGTCGACGAGGCACGCAGCTGCCCCATCCCCGCGGCCCTGTTCGTGACCTTCGTGGCCACGGGGCTGGGCGCCATCGCGCTCGGGTCCACCACGGCGTTCCTCGACCTTTCGGGCTCCTTTATCATCCTCACCACCGTCTCGTACGCCATCCCGCTCGTCGCCAACATGGCGACGGGGCGGCGCTACTTCCCCAGGGGGCCGTTCCACATGGGGAAGAGGGTCGGGTGGGTGATCAACGGGTTGGCGGTGTTGTTTATCGTGCTTGTCGATGTGTTGTTCTGCTTCCGTGAGTATTCTTATTATTGTTGTATTCTAAGCACACTCTCTCCCCTCCTGTTCATGAAGATTACCAGTATCCCCATTTGCCCCCAAATACTCTTCCCCAAAGCAGCCACAATGGTTGATTATATGCCTTGCAACTATGCTAACCAAAACACTTCCGTCACACATCAGCTTTTGCCATTCCTACGACGAAAGACACGATGAATTACAACAGCGTCATCTTGGTCGGTGTCGTTTTTCTTTCGGCTATATGGTGGGTCATGCACGCGACGCGGCACTACCCGGGGCCCAAAGTGATGAAGTTGTATATCCACGATGATGCTGCGCCTTGGAGCCAGGGCCAGAACGGAGGACCGCGTGGCGCTGAAGCATATGAAAAGACAGTTTGAACCCGTGACCGGGAGACCATGTCAAACGGCCGGCTTATTCTGTAGAGCCTCCGAGTAGGCTCCGGTGTGTTTTGCCCAATGTTCTCAATCCAACGAAGGTGCTACACTATGCTACAAGTGTATCAAGTAGAAATATTGAAATTACTCATATATATTATACAATGAAGTATCAGCAGTTTAGAAATGGTATCAATATATGAGAAAGATTTGTACAATTCCTGTGTTTGGGTATTTCCGTCCAGAATACCTGGGCTAACGGTCCACCCCAACCCCCTTTCAGAGGGGGTGCGCAGAGTTGCACGCGCCCATCGACTATAAATCAAAGTTGGCGTACAAGCAGGTGCAATTCCCCGCCCGGTCCGGCGGCGGGACGAGGTCGCCCCCGACCCGGTTCCCGTCCACGTCCCGGCAGTCCGGCGTGTCGCGCGTGCGCTGCACGACCTGCACGGCGTAGGGCCAGGGCTCGAACGTGGTCGATGAGGTGATGGACACCCCGTTGCCCCCGCTGCTGACGGGCGTCGTGAGGTTGGTGGGGAACTCGGCCGGCCTGCGCGTCCAGATCGTGGCCGTCACCGTCATGTCATTATAGTAGCACGTGGCGGCATTGTTGTTGTCGTCATTGTCATTTTCGTTGTTGTTGTTGTTGTCAGATCCGCTTCCTCCACTGGTGCTGCCTCCTTCCCCCAGAGCCGTGGTGGGGACAACGGCGGCGCCGTGTATCGAGAAGCTGAAGGTCAGACGCTCGTTGAACTGGTTCGCGTCCAGTTGTGTGAGGGACAGGTTACTGAACTGGGGCACGAAGGGGTTGGACGCGGCCGATATCTGGTACGCCCAGCTGTTGACCTGGGTGATGATCCAGAAATACGTCGCCGAGGCGTCCGATTTCGACTGATTATATGTCTTGAAGGGGTAGCACCGGAATGTAGCGTTGTTCGAGGTGCAATCGTCAGCGACGTCGAGCAGTGCCGTCTTGAATGCGTAAGACCCGGCGGGAAACAGCACCGGCTGTTCCTCCCCCGATTCAGAAGGCATCGCCGACTTGCTGTCATTGCGTTGCGGATTTTAGTGCAAATCTTCTCAGGGGACACCCAAAATCGACTAAGTAGGGAGTTGTCTGGGGTTGAAGGGGTCATTGAGAGGCGGGCAACTTACTTTCTTTGCCGCAGTCCTAGAGTAAGACCTACGGCAAGGGCGACTATGGCGCATACAGCCAGAGCCGCCATGATTACGAAACGATACCACCCCCCTCGCTTGGCCAGCCAGCTTTTGAGGCTGTGGCCATCAGCCTTCTCCGACTCTTGGACTGGCGTCCTACCGCCATTGCCGCCTGTGGCAGCCCCCCGCATGGACAGAAGACTACGGGTAGTGGTGGTGGCGGCTGGCTGCGGCGGGGCGTGTGCTGTACGGGATCTGTTCGCGCGAGCCTTGGCGGCGGCAGCCAGCGGCGACACCCGCCGTGGCGACCTCGGCGGCACTTTGGGCACCTTTGGCGCATTTCCGGCGTCGTCGTCTTCGTGGCTGGCTTCGTCCTCTGCAATGACAGGCAAAGGGTTTATTATGTTGTGGAAGCTGGTCGGCGATTTCCTCCCTCCCCCTCCCCCTCCCCCTCCTGGGGAGATGACTCCCCGCCGCATGATGGGCCGACAGCGAATGAAGAAGAGGAAGAAGAGAAAACACCCGCTTCTGCTGCTTAGTTACAGAAGGTTGTTGTCGGCCATATGCCAGTCGTGTCTTGGATTATACATGAAAGGGTGTCGTCGCGAATATAAGAGATAATCAGTTACGCAGGAACAACGATGACAAGAGTTGCCTGTGGCTAATGACATCCCCAGGCTGTGTAGAAGCCGGATGACTGATGATCCTATTCTAACAACCACAAGGGTCCCCGTTGCCGAGATGTTTGAACGCGTAGGCTCAACCCGTCAAGATCTCGTGATCAGTGACCATGGCCCTGAGCGTATTGTGAGACGGTCTAACAGCGAATGTACGGGAAGCGAAAACTGTAAATATCATAGGGGCCAGTAAGTAGCAGTGGTAGTTTAAGACGTGGCGCTATACGATCAGCAACGAAGTAGGTAGTAGCCCTTCCTCAAGTCTTCATAAGCGAGAGGGGGGAGAAAATGCGCTCATGGGCTCGAAAGTGGCAGCAGGGCTATGGATGGATGAATGAATCGAGGTCGCGGGAAAAACACAGCAGACAAATTAAGAGCAATTAGCGAACAGGCTGAAGACAGTAACGAGGATGGGCTGTCCGATACTCGACTAAGAAACAGCACTTGTCACACCCACTGATTCGTTGGTATATTCAGATGAAGCCCTGTCCCCAGAACGTGCGCGTCTGATCCCTCTCTCCCCGCGATGGGATGGAAATACACGTGCTAGTCATGGCATCCATTCCCCCCTCGTCTAAAGAAAAAGGAGCAAGAAGCTCGAATGACGTTATTTCCCTACCCCAGCCTCGGTGGTTTCGTGAAGCTAATGTTGCGAAAGGCATAGTGTCGACACTGGACGGCGGACGACGCTGGGCATAGCTCAAAAGCTAGGCTTAAGATGTCGATGCAGATCTATCAAACAATTGTCCATCAAGTTCGCGCTGTACAAGAGCCTCGAGTGTGATTGGATGTACTCAAAGGCGGAGAGAACGGTAGCCGGGATGGTGGCGTGGCTTAGCAAGGGTACTGCCTGCTAGCTTCTGATAGACTTAGTCGACCCTGGCCTGCCATTTCAGCTCACCATGGTGATGAACACAGCTGAACATTGATAGAATATTGCAATCCGCCACCATATGGCGGGTAAAACTTCTCGTAAACCCCCTAATATACATGATTTGCGATTGACGGCCCTCAGCTGTTCTCAGAAGCCTCTACAAACTCATCTGAATCGGTGACAGGCTGAGACTCTTCTTCCACGTACGGTGGGGGGCTCAGGGGCTCGTCTTTCCCATCAGCCGTCCATACCTGGGCCAACTCCTTCTCAATCTCCTCACGTCGCTGCTTCCATTCTTCCACCTGGGCGAGCCTCTCCCGCAACTCCTGCAGCTCGCGCTCGACGTGCATCTTCTCGCGTTCCGTACCAATGCGCTCGAATTCCCATTCGGATCCGTCTTCGCCCATGCCCAAGGCAAGATTGAAAGTATGGTATTTCTTCAAAGAAGCGCGCGTAGAAACCGTGATAAGAGCTGCGGCAGGTTGTTAGTTTTGCTTCAAGACAGGAACATATGAATAGTGGGGGGATACTTACTAATACCCCTTTCCTTGCAAGTTTCGTAGAGCAGTCCCTCAACGTCGCTAGATACGGCACTAGTGCCCTCATCGATGATGGCATATTTGGGCTCGTGGTAGAGGAGACGTGCAAAACCCACACGCTGCTTCTCACCGCCACTGAAGACGTCCTTCCATTCTTTGCGAGTGTCCCAGCCACCTTCACGGTCTGGCAAGTAGCCGAGGCGTGCCGCATCGAGGGCCCGTTGCAGGTCGTCCTCGGATTTCCGCTTAAGTCGCATGTCCACCTCTCCGTCGGGGTAGATGACCTGGTCGCGTAGTGTACCGATGCTGAGATAGGGGCGTTGCGGCAGGAACATGATACCGTCTTCCCCTATGGATTTGGGTCGACTCATCAAGCCCCGGTATACTGGCCAAAGACCCGCAAGGATGCGCGCGATGGCTGATTTGCCAACACCGTTTGGCCCAGAAATCAGGAGATGTTCACCGTTACGTACGATTAAGCTGAGTGACTCTATAAGCTCATCACCGCCCTGGGGCCACAAGCCGGGCGCAACAACAGGCACTTGCTCAAGGCGGACTCCGTCGAATCCCTTTTGGGTGGTTCCTTGAACATCCGACAGGGAGTAAAGCTCGTTGCCAGTTGGGCGAGGGACGTAGGCGTTCGCATGAACCCGATGCAGTGTTGAGATGAGCGTGTATACACGACTGGTGTAGCCAGCAAGTTCCGAGAGGTCCTTGATCGAATACATCATTCTGCCGCCAGCATCGGCAAGTGACAGCATGAGCCGTTTGTTCGTGATGAACTCCTTCATGCGGCCACGCTCACGGCCGCCTTTCTCTCCACTATCGGCCATTTCCAGTGCACCACCCAAGCCACCCCAAGCAGGAAGGAATGTTGGCAGTGACGACAGTAGGTAGCCATAAGCGCTCCAGCTGTACTTCAGGATGAAGTCCTCAAGAATATTGTATCGGATCTTGAGCATATATATGCCTTCCATCCAGCTTTTCAGAGACTTGAATTCCCTGTTGAGGAAAGTCTTCTCCATTTCAGCACCGCCATAGAAAGCAACTTCCTCGGCATTGGCTATGAGTCGCGCATGTAACGCGCGGAAGTCGCCCTCCTTGCGGCCCTCTACGGCCTTGAGCTTTCCAAAAGGTGGCGAGAGCTTTCGTAGGATACTGGCTGTCAGGAAGTAATTGCTCAATAGACCGGTCAGTGCCAGGGGCCCAAGGGACTGGTACAGCTGATAGTTGAAGACACAAATATCAACGAAAGGTTTTCCGAGTGACGAGTATAGGTTAGCTGCCGAGGCGCAAAATAGTGTAAGATCTTGGGTGATAAACTGGTCAGCCCCTTGGCCTACTCCACCATCCAGATTTGAAAGCTTATAGTAGTTCAGGTTGTCGTTGAGGTACAGGTCGTGGATGTAGCGCGTGAGACGGGTTCGGAAAGCAATGGACACCTTTGACTCCAAGAACTTGATCATGGAGTTTACGTATGAAGCAAAGCTACCCAGACCGCACCACTGAGAAACCAAATGGTCAGTCTACACGTAAATATCATCCAGGGCATAGAGCTGTGACATACCTTAACGAGTCCCCAAAGGAACAGTTTACCATTGCCGGCCACCAGATCTCGTACGATTTCACCATCCAATCGTGCCACCACAAGCGACAGATACGTTCGAAGCATCAGGAATACTCCATGACTAAGTAACAAACCTGCCTCTTTGCTAGACCATCGAGGGATCATGATGCTCATCAAGCTCAAGAACTGATGCAAGAAGGCCAGGTTGAGGCCAGGCTTGGCCTGGGCCGAAGGGACAGTACCGTCGCCAAGACCCGAGATCTTGGGTGGGTTCAGGAACAGTCGACGATGCGCCTCAAAGGTCAGAGGCTTGGTCCTTTGGATGACGACCTTGGATGTGCTGTCCTTATAAGGGACATATATAGTGCGCGACCCATCCTTATTGAACAGCCAGGAGTTCTTTCGCAGTAGTTTCTTTCCCTGCTCTTTCTCCACGCGCCGGTTCTTCCACCACCGTCGACTGCCTTCAGCACCGAGGATGATCGTTGTCGCGAGCGCTATAGTGGCCAGCAGCTTGGTGCGCTTCGTGGTTTTTCGTAGACGATCTTGGATCAGCTTCTTATACTTGTCGATAAAGGCCATGATGATGTCTTCGGACGCCGAATGGCGCAAGGTGGACTGGGCAGCCATGATTGCGAATCACAGCTAGGAGCCGTTTCGATCAGTTATCCAAGGGGTCGCATCGCCATGCCATTAGGGGCAGGAAACAGACGCCAAACGAGACAGGACGTCACAGAAACAGCAGCGACGATTTGTTTGGCAGTGATGCTTTGTAAAATTGAGATATATAGTATCAAGAGGATGCGCGATAGGGATAATGCTCGTCTAAGGATTGTAGTGGCCGGGCTTGTGGTTGTCGCTTCCGATCGTCATCACAGGCTCAGACATGTGAACATGTGATGAGATGGCCCATGCCCACCAAAGCAATAATGTTCCGAGGTTGGAAGTTGCTGGTGCTGGCGTCGGTGTCGGGTGTCGGGTCTCCACCAAAGCTCACAAAGCTTACCCCAGATTCCGACCCCATTCCTGGCTCCAGTCAGCTGAGAGAGAGAGACCAGTTCACATATTATCCCTCTGGCATTTGTCTGAAAGCTAGACAATACAATGCTCCCCAGGTGCTGGAACTGGATGGCCTGCAATAAACTAGTTTACACTTACCAGGGGGTAGTTCTACCTAGATGCTGCTGCTGCTGCTTTATTGTTCCGAACAGCATTTCACTGCAAGTGTTCTGTTGGTAGCATTAGACGCTGATGCGCCGCCATTCTCGACAGTTCACGCAAGGCTCGATTGACTATTAGGGGAATCCTTGGAGGATTGAACAAAACAGCAAGCAAGCCTTGGGTCTCGCGTACAAGTAAAGCCTAATAAGTCACGTATATTCCCTTTGACTAAGCCGCCCAAACCGAGTAGTCGAGGTCTAGACTAGGGAGGCTCTTCTTGGGACATCCATTGGGGATAAAAATAGAGAAATGTGTTCGTTTATCAGCAAGCCCCTAGGAACGAACGCGGGGTACGAGAAGCGCTCGCTGTGTGATCAATAACCAACTTCAAGCAAGGAACGGCTGCCCAGGCCCATCACATCTGATTTGCAGGTTTCCCCTGATATGCATTCCCAAACGCCATCATAGTTCTCGGGATGGAAGGAGCAGCTATCGCTGAGTGGTCCCAGAGTCCGTAGTGTTTGCATGCGCAGTCACTAGGCCGGCGGTACGGGAGCCAATAGAAAGACAGAAGCACATACGCTACACTCTGACTCGACAGCACCCAGATGCAGATGGGCTTCTCGACTTGTGCTGTATCGGACTCCAGGTTGGCGGATGCATCCCCGGGAGAGCCCGCAACACCCATTCTTTAGTCCTATAACTTTCAGCCTGTGGGCAGAACCATAGGCACCATTTCAAACAGCAGAACCATCATGCAAAGAGTCGAGTCCAAGGTTTCCCGGGGACGAGACCCAATGAACGGCCGGCTTCGGGGACGCGGAGCATTTCCAAGGCGCATTATGTAGGCGACTTGGATGAAGCGCTTTGGGTCTTGAGGGGTGCGGATCTGGCCAACCTCAAATCATCTCCCAGTACTCCTCGCCGTTGGCAGCCCAGTGACAGCGATGGTGGAGGCAGTGAGCATGAAGTAATGTAGGGAGAAGGAGAGGCTAACGTATCAATTTTGTATCTACTACTAGTGTCTGGTCCGCACAGAGTTCGAGCGGCTAATGGCCCGTTGCCAGCCAGCGCCGGCTCTATAAGCTCGCAAAGGGTCACTCACAGTATGCGTGTGCCTGGCTGTCCCATCTTGAATTACTCGTTGATGTAGATGCTGGTGGAGGCAAGGAGCATGGCTATGGAGCAACTAAAGATAAAGTGGGCGTGAACGGGCTGGCAATTTGACAAGTGATACTAAAAGGACAGTAAGTCAGTTAGGTTTTGTATGCGGGTTGCATGGCCCGTCTAACAAATTGTCCAATATGAAAGTCGCAATTCTTAGCTCCAATACAACTCGGGGGTATTTCCACTATAGGTGGGCACCATGCTTGCTAGGGTAGTGGGGATCCATACTGGATTGATTAAACTCATTCATCCTCGACCACCAAAACAGCAGGCTTCAAGTTAGGAGTAGGAAGTAGGAGCACCTATTTTACCAATTAATAACAGATTATGGGTTGCAACTATGTACACACAAATTGACTTGCAGCAACTGTCTGCTGATAATGCGAGCTGGTAAAGTGAGAACCCGAGAGCAATACCGCAAAAGAAAAGAAAGAACTGGAGAGAGAGAGAGAGAGAGACGGATTCTGAATTTCCCAGTCAGCTCACTGACTGTTGCTGATCAACCAGTGACATTGAGAGGTACCCTACAATTTGCTGGCTGCTGTTCTCCTCCAGTCCAGTGCCAGTCCTCCAACTCTCGGCCTAGCATTGCCCGGCTTCAAGAGCTGGTACTTACTGACTGAGCAGGGGGTCGAGGGAAGGAAGGAAGGCAATCACAGGGGGGGCAGATGGCCGGCCGTATTACATCTCTCTTCTCTTTTCCAGTCTATGTGCTGTACGGTAGATTGCCCCCAATCTTGGACATCATCTCGCTTGTGGGTGCTAGAGGGAACAGGTCGCCCAGCGTCTACAAGGTCTACATGGTCTCTACATGGTCTACAAGCAACAAGTCCGCAAGTCCAGGCTAACGTAGCCTCTTGCCCAGAATAGTGCAATTCATCCGATTCTCTACCAGTCTCTGGGGGGTCCATCATCTTACACCTTCACCATCCTCCTTCTTACTACCCTTCTGTCTGTCTGTTGTCTTGTCTACTTACCTACCTCCCCCTACTCTTCCACCAAGCTGCGATGCGAAGCCTCTTGCGCCGACAATCGTAGTTGCCGTGTTTAGATTCGATTCAGTAATTCAGATTCTTCTGTTCGTGTTATTACTTGACCACCCTTTTTGATTCCCACCTAGGCTCTTCTTGTCGATCGGCGCGAGTCCTGTGCTTTTTTCCTTCCCTTTTCATTCTCTTCTAGGTGATTAGTACCTCGCTCCTTCTCTCCACATCCACCGAGCCATAGAGCCCAAGCACCCAAGCACCCAAGTTCGCATCCAGCGCATCAGCCAGTCAAGCGTAAAGCCATTTCCGCGTTAAAGTACAGTCTGCCGATCTCCACCAAAAACCACCCCCAGCCAGCTGCGCTACGCTACTGCTACCACGATACCTCCTTACCACGGCTCACGACGCGCGAACCATCTTCAGCCTCACTCAACCTTTTTCCATTCGTGCACCACCAGCGCTGCCCTTTCCATCGGGCCTCTTCAATTCGCTTTGCGCTCTGCATCCAATCCTCAGTCCTGAATTCGGCTTGCGACCTACGGCCCCGAATTCCGACCGGCCTCAACGGCCACTAATTTGATTGTAGTCGCAGCGTTAGGGGGTTGGGCAGCCATTCGACGCTCACCAGCATATTCCGCCGAGGTGAGTAACTGATCACATTCAATCAACTGCCTCTTTCTATTGGCAACCCGCCAGTGGCATCGCTGGCAGCCATTTCCATCCATTACTGCCTGCTCGTGAGAGTCACATTGTCCCGAGGGTCGTTTAAGGGGAAAGGCTCACCATTGTGTTACCCTGTGTGACACCTTGTATCCTCCCACCGCTTTCTCAGGCCGTTGTGCGCACCATCTGAGGACGACCCAAATCATTCTCATTCTCCCTCATTCTGCATACCATCACGCGACCCCTTATTTTTCCAATATTGGAATAATATTCGAAAACCTAGCTCACACCGTTCCCGCTTTAGTGCCGTATCAACGACCATCTCGCTCGAGAACCTGTCGACACCCGCCACATTTCGTGTAGATATGTCGAAGGGCATCGAAGAGAAGCCTCAAGTTGATTACGACGGATCCAAAGAAAAACAATCGCTTGCGCAAGACGACGGAGCCAGTTCCAAAAAGGGTAGAGGTTTACTCCACGTACCCTCGCGATCGTCTTCCCAAAAGAACCAGTCATCGCCGACCTCGACAGGGTTAAGCGGCGTGACGGCAAGCGATTCTAGAGACAGCATCGGCGGCCATTCCAAAGAATCAAAGAACAGCATGTTGGGTCGACAGCGAAATGGAAGCGCGTCCAGCCACCACTCTGGGGCTGTGACGGGCCCGACCAGCACGCCAGGTTCCACGCAACCCAACTCGCCCGCTGTAGCACCCCAGAAACGCAAGAAGGGTGGTCTGCTTTCCATGCTGGGCTGCTGCGTGGTGCCAGACCATGGAAATGCACTAGAGGGCGGAGAGGAACCTCTGCCATCTCATAAGCTGGATAGAATCCCTCCCAGGCAGCTGACTTCAAGCCGGCGCACCGGCACACCATCCGAGCAAACCACAGGCAGCAAGAGCCAATTGCCGGAAAAGGAGAAGGAAAAGGAACCTCAAACCCAGGCCGTTCCCACAACTGAGCAGTCGAAGACGAAGCGCGCTTCCGGATCCACTGCCCAGGACCAGCCCCCGGCGACTGACCGTGAAAGCGAGTCAAAGCAGACCACTCTGGTGGGTGCGACAACGGGACCTAGCATTACTGTGAATCCGCCAGTCTCCGAAACCTCAGAGAAGGTTGAACAGAGTGCAGATGCTTCCGCTTCCAAGGATGCCGAGGGCGATGTTCCTATGCCCGATGCCGAAACTGCGGCTCGGGTGAGCCAACCGGCCGTTGCCCCTGAAGAGCAGGAGCAAAATACCGTGCCATCCCCGCCCCCGGCAACTGTCCAGGCACCATCCCCGCCTGCGGCCGTCCCCGACGAGAGTGCGGTTGCGGTGGCGGAGACGACACCGGAGCAAAAGTACTTATTACCTCCTATTGAACCTCACATGAAGGGAAGAAAGTGTCTTGTTCTTGACCTTGACGAAACATTGGTCCATTCTTCATTCAAGGTATGTATCTGCCCGTGATTAGTTTGTTACGCACCATATCTGACTTGTGACTTAGATTTTACACCAAGCCGACTTCACGATACCCGTAGAGATTGAAGGAAATTACCATAATGTCTACGTCATCAAGCGTCCCGGTGTTGATCAGTTTATGAAGCGGGTGGGCGAGCTTTATGAAGTCGTAGTATTTACTGCATCAGTTTCCAAGGTAAGTCGCTTACTCGTATAATGTGTAGCCGTGTAGTGCTAACTGGGTTTCAACAGTACGGCGATCCTCTTCTCGACCAGCTTGACATCCACAAGGTTGTCCACCACAGGCTTTTCCGTGAAAGCTGCTACAACCACCAAGGAAACTACGTCAAGGACCTGTCCCAGGTCGGCCGCGATCTGAAAGACACCATCATCATCGACAACTCACCTACATCCTACATCTTCCACCCGCAACACGCCGTGCCCATCAGCAGTTGGTTCTCCGATGCCCACGATAATGAATTATTAGACCTCATCCCGGTTCTTGAGGATCTGGCAGGCTCCAACGTCCAGGACGTCAGCCTCGTCCTTGATGTCACTCTTTGAAAAGTTCTTTCTTCCAACATCCCCAAACTCAATTGCAGCCCGGGCCCATCGAACACATCATAGCGGAAGGCGTTGGGTGATGATTTGTGTAGATGTACAGTTTAATCATATATAATCAGCGATCGGGAGCCGTTTGCTCCAGGGCCTGGTTACCTATTGGGTCAGTCCTCTACTTGCCTGACGCAGCAGGATTCGGCCAGGCCCGCATTAGTTCAAAATAGAACGAAACTTCGCTTTCGTTGCAGCTCTGGGGGGATGCCTCAGAGATGCGCCCCAAGCTTTGCAGGCTGTGCGGTGATCTACTTCCACTCTAAGTTCAAGTCTCCGTTCGAAGGTACGCATCGAAGCGTTCGCAGCCCCCATATCTGAAGGAGTTGGAGGAGGAGGAATAGGATGTGGTCGGTACGATGCAGTACAGAAAATGTTTGGGTTTTCCTTTGTCACGTCTCTTCTCTGCACTGCGGTGCATCGGTAGCACAGCACAGCACACATTTACAGGGTGTTTTAGCTCGGGGTCTGCATGCAGACCATTTTTCGGCACTCAGGTTGATGTACACAAACTTTTGCGGCGGGCCTCTCTTTCATATGTTGCCCAGGCAAATCGATACCACCTTCTTCTCTTTGAGGCTTGTTCCAGAGGCCTGTCTTGCTACAGTTATGGAAGCAAGTAGCGGGGTGTCATGGAGGGGGAGATGATGGGTTCTCGGGGAGCAGAACAGATGGGAGGGGGGAGAAGAAGTAGAAGAAGGAGAGTGAGAAGGAGAAGGGGCAGAATTCAGAAGAAGGGGTCGTCAACCGGGCATAAAAAATGGTGGGCAGACCTGGGCGCGATGTGCTTCTAGGGATTCATGTAAAGCGTTGATTAGGATACCACCACAGATTCAAAGAGGCCTTGTAATCGCACCAGTCTTACGTGCAATAATTTTAAGCTGCTATTTATAATGGATAACCATCCGCAAGCCATATGTTTCAATGACAGGAGGTTGACATCGGAAATCAAAGGAGATTTTGCTCGTGCTGGGTATGTGGCGAAAGCGGTTCCAGAAGCAATCATGTCTATACCGATGTCTCAATGTCTTAGCCCCATGATAGTCGACTTGCTGCAGATGGCTTGACTTTCGAGGTCTAAAATTCGAGATTAGCCTGGGTATATCTATCTACTTAGTCTTGGTGACATGCATGCTATATATGAGTACGTAATGAAACTACTAATAGGAATATATAAAGTCATTTAACCAGATATATAGGATAGGCATGGAATCTAGATATTAAAAAATGTAGAGACCAAGGGCAAAAAGGAATGTAGAAAGAGAAAAAAAAAAAAGGATTTATATCTTGATGTCCGGGGTTCCATTCCCTTCAACTATATATTGCTGAAGAGAATCGAACCCCGAGCTACCGTAACTCCGATGCGGGGAATCGAACCCCGGGCTACACGGATCTACTTAATGAGAGCGTGTAATGTTAGCCACTACACCACATCGGATGATAAAAGAGTTGGTCTTATGAGAGACTATACTATATCGCTAGTTTGAGTCGTGGGAAAAGTTAGCTAGTCTCCTGAGGTGGTGGGCGACGATAGGGGTTGTCGGGGTTGGGTTAGGGGGGGCAGCGCATAGGAAGGTCCCATAACCATGAAACCTTTTCTCCTGTTTCGGAGACTATAGTAAAGTAGGTATGTCGGTTTCAACTTGCGAGAACAGAGGCATGTCAGCTATGAATAATGATGTTATCCACTTGCTCTCGTTGCTCGGACTATGCTGAGCCACTGTCGAGAAGTACATCGTCTCTCTAAGAGCTGGCTCAGGTGCTTGATGGTATGACTACTTGAGTCTTTCTAGTACTATACGGATATAGGTATACTCATCTACTAGGAGAACTAGGGAGGTTATTATTGCCTAGACTTTATGGTGTCCTATTGAACTATTGTATAGTCGGTTTCTACCAAGGCAAGTGTGGTAATCAGCTTCACTACGGGTGAGGGGCTTTACCGTAGTGTGTGTGGTGTTGTGCGATATGCTTGGCATGACACCTAAGTTAAGAGAGCTGGGATTTTATAGTTGACTAGCGGGCTTAAGACATTGCTGTTCAGCCCAATGCATCGCGCAATACATCAAGCAACAACATGGGTAGCCATCAGTCACTTCAAGTCATCATTGGTTGCCATATAATTTTTGTATTTGGCTTGGATCTGTCAGTCTCATCATGTGAGACTGTGTATCGAAAATCTACTCGTCCATTTCATAAACCATTCCATCAGTAGCTTTTTGTCTAATCCATAACCAATTCATTTCCTAGAGGACATTTAAATCGCCGCAGCGGAAATCTCCTGTCCCTTGTACTTCTCCAGACCCTCACCAGCCTATAAATCAAAAGGTTAGTATGGCATTCTGTAAGTTTGGTGGATGGACATGGCAAAAAGTAAACTTACGTAGCTTGTCAAGGGGGAGACCTCGAGACCCTCGCTCTTGACGGTAGCTCCGGCAGCCTTGGCCCATCGCTGTCCCTGCGACAGGATGTCCTCCTTGCTGGTAATCATGTTGTCGTCCTTGGCATCGGTGCCGTTCTTCAGGGGGGAGAACTCCTCCTCGCGCTTGACCTCGAAGCAGGCGAAGTCGTTGAGCTCCAGCATGTTGAAGTTGTCGAAGACGAACTGCTCGAGCTTGATGCCGTTGGGCTTCTCGGGCTTGACGGCGCTGCCGGTCTCGGTGTCGACGCAGGGGATCTTCTTGCGGGCGATGTGGTGGGGCAGCTTGGACATCCAGGCGTCCATGCCGTCGAGGTAGGCGAACGAGTAGTAGTGGTTGACGATGTTGGCGGCGCGGAACTTGAGCACGTCGGGCTGCTTGGGGTCCTTGGCCTCGGCCGTGGCGCTGTCGATCTCCGAGTACTCGACCACGTCGGGCTTGCCGTTCTTGGACAGGATGAGGCCGACCGACTCGGTGGCGTTGCGCTTGCGCACCACCTTGGTAGCCAGCGACACGCGCTGCTCGGCCGAGAAGCCGATGAAGACGGGGTCGGCAACCTTGACCAGGCAGTTGTCCACGCAGTAGGCGTGGATGTGCTCGACACCGCGCGCCTTCATGTCCTTGAGGACGGTGGCGGCATCGGCGCCGAACTTGGAGGTGATGGGGGCCTGGTACAGAGCCTTGTACAGTCCACCGTTGCCGTCAGGGGCGACGGCCACCTTGCCCTTGCCCTCGAGCATGATCTTGCCCTCGTTGGAGATGCAAGGCAGGACACCCTGCTCGAAGATCATGACATCCTCCTTGTTCATGCCGAAGTACGAGCCACGCTTCTGGCGGTCCTCCTCGGTCTCGTCGGGCAGGATGTCGCCGAGCGACTTGCCCTCGAAGAAGTTCTCGGTGTTCTGGCGGGTCGGACCACTGGTCATGACGTACCAGGGGATTGTGACCTTCTCCTTGGGAGAGTACTTGTTCTGTGCCAGCTCTTGCGCCTTCAGGATTCTCTCGGCCTGGATCTGGAAGAGGGACTTGTTGGAGGGGAGCTTGATGTTGAAGCAGCCCTTGGGGGCCTTGCTGCCCAGGCGAGTGCCCTGGCCGCCGGCCATGAGCACGACGGCGACCTTGTTCTCGGAAATGAGCTTCAGGCCCAGGTCGTACCAGCGGTCAATGTCCTCCTGCTTGGAGTCGAGGATGCTGGCGGTGGCGGACTCGGGGAGGGGCTCGACGGTGGCGGGCTTCTCTTCGGCCGGGGCGGGCTTCAGGGCTCGCTCGGTGATCTCGTTGATCTCCTTGGGGTCGAAACCTTCGAGCTGGAGGTAGAGGGCCTCCTTCTCGGCGTCGGAGAGAGAGTCGTAGAATGTGTGGACCTGACCCTGGCCGGCAGCGGCATACCGCTCCTTCTGGGCCTGGACATTCTGCTCGTTGAACGGGGCCGGCGCCATGTTGTCTGACGAGGGAGGGGTAGTTTTATAGTATATATCGACTTGAGGAGGTACGCAAAAGTACGAGGAAAAGTAAAGTCGCAGATAGAGAGAGCGAGAGCTGGAAGTTGAAGATCAACAGACAAGAATATACCCTGGAAGCAATGGGAGGGGTCCTTGGTTGACTTTATTTATAGCTTGACTCTGGCTAGTGCATTAGTCTACCCGGTTGGTTGGACAAAGGAACGAATATAGCTGAAACTGCGGACACGACGTACTATTCTGCCGCTACAATACACGAACTGGCACCGCCAGCACAGCCGTCATAGTGGGATGGATACCTGAAGGTAACCCCGCGGGATCGTATATGCAAGGCCAATTGATTCAACCATGTGTTCGGAATTCGGATGCTTGGACAAACGCAGAAACGTCAATACAAACAACATGTTTTGCCAGTCCAATCAGACACAGTACGAGAGAGTCGGCTATTTACTACCTACCTATGTATGCAGATAGAGGCAAGTCGGTCAAAGAACACAGCCGATTCTGACGTATTTGCCTTTATGCCATTCTATGGTCTGAACATGAATGGCACCAATTGAGCAGGCATGAGTGAGCGAGCAGTCATGCACCCTGCGCATTTGCACAATACTGGGGATTTCTAATCAATAGTTACCTACCTTATGTACTTGTGGTGATTTCATATCAAACTTTGAGTATCGCCCTTTTGAGAATCGAAATTATTCAGGTACAAAACTCCAAACCTTATTCAACTATTCCCAAACACCTGAGCCTGCCTAGATTCTAGATTCTCTCTGTGACGGGTGATGGAGAAAGCTGGATAGGGGGATCGCATGTACTTGGATGTTTATTACAGTGGATTGCATTCATGCGTACCAGCTAAAGGCAGGCAAAGGGGAAGCTCTGTAGGTGTTTTATGTACTAGAGCCCCCCTAAGACGAGCTAGCTACCTGGAGCTTCAGTTGGTAGTCAACTGTACCCAGCGCTCCCATTGATGCTTTTGTGCCAAAAAAGCACCCCCCAGACAAGCAGTCGACCCAACCTTGGAACTTCAGAAGAGGAAAGATCGCAAGCGCATCTCAATTCACCCTGCAGCAGACCATGTTGAATCGCGATGAAACCAGCTTCTTGATGCGTGTACCCTGAGAAGACGATGCCGACAAATCCTGCCAACAATCTGCACCATTCTTACCAATGGCGACAATCAACAGGCGGTCCACCCGACACGCTTCAGAGGCCCAACAGGCCCAACAGCGACAGGAGCGCAGCAGTAGCGGGCGAGGTGCTGCCAAACGGGGTCGGAGTGAGATTACCACCGCTACACCTACTAGCAGCAGCAACAGCAACAGCAACAGTATCGCGACCACAACCTCGACGCGCAGCAGTCACCCAAACCTCCCCCAGCAAAGCCCTTCCGCTCGAATGAAGCGCCCTCTGGAGATAATCGACACCAACCTGGACCATCCAAAGTCCAAAAGGGCCCGAATCGCCGTCGAAATTCTCTCGCGATCCATACCTCCAGGCATTAGCCCACCCAAATCAATTGCGGTGAGACCCCAGACCGCCGCCAAACCAGCGACCGTCGCGACAACGCAGCGAAAACTGCACCACCAGCGACAACAGCAAACCCCCCCTCCTCCCGACTCGGAATCTCCGCCCCCCTTTGCCGCCGCTGCCGATCAGTCATCATCACACAGCCAAACCGCCGCAGACGACGAAACCACAAACAACCGACAATCACCACTGCCCTCACTTACACGGCACCAAGAAAAAGTTAAAAATGGCATTAAGCACGAACTAGACAGGTTGCAGCCAAATGCAGCCGACACCACACAACCGCCCAAGGAGCAACAGGGAGGCCGGAAGCTACGTTCACAGGAACAAACGAGGTTCAAAAGCGAGCTATCGGCCTATTTCCCCGATTACGATGAGGTAATTGGCAATGATGCAAAAGAGCAACGTACGTAAAACCCACGGCAGACAAACCCAGCCAGCCAACCAGCCTTATTCACCCCTTTTTTGTTTGCATATATTTTATACTGTGATCTTGGGATCATGGCTGCGACCATTGATTTGGGCTGACCTTTACCTACCCCAACAGACGTGCTTAATGTCGATACCCCTATAGTCATCATTGACACTAATACAACCCCTGATGCACCACCTCATGGTGTTCGCATTTTGCCAAGCCGACATGCTGCCCATCACCATGCAGGACCAGCATCCACTACAGCCAAGACTGCCAGTCAGGTAGCGCATCCCTATTCGACGTTCGCATCGCCAAATGATGCTTTCCCTGTTAAGTCATATGGGGATGATTTGTATACGAACCTGTTCGAGTCGGAAATCGTCGGCGATGCACTTCATCAAGAGGATGTGGACGATGACAACGAGGATGACCCTCTCGCAGACGAACACTATGAAGCTGCACACCGAAGAGCTGAACGACTGGAAAAGTCGATCCGGAATACGGAGAGAGGGCGTGCACAGCATGAGCGCGACCAGATAGTACGGCTGCTCAACGACTTACAAGGACACGATTGGCTGAGGACGATGGGTGTCAATGGTGTCACAGAGAGTAGGAAAAAGACATTCGAGCCAGCACGGGATCACTTTATACATGGCTGCCAGTCTATCCTGGAGAAGTTTCGCCATTGGACCCTGGAAGAGAAACGACTAAAGCTTGAACGAGAACGGGCACTAGCCGAACGAGAAGCCGGGTCGGAAGGCTCAGAAGAGCCAAGTGAGTTGGAAGAAGACGAAGATGAGGTTGAGGACAGCGACCAGGATGATGAGATGATTAGCGCTGATTCTGATCGAGAGATTGCCGATAGCGTGAGCGACGGCGACCCACCAGATCACAGCGACGTAGACGCTTCCATCGCCAAGCAGCTGCACGAAGAGGCACTCGCACGAACCAAATATACGGCATCGACAGGGGCAAGGAGATCTCGAACTGACCTGCCGCCGCATGCACCAGAGTTCTACGAGCCTCCGCGAGAATTCACTTCATTCTTCACCAAGCGCCACGAGCGCGAAGCGTCTTTGAGGAAGAGCCGAAGAGGCCGTACAGTCATGGCTTGGGGTCACCCGATTCCCGAAGTTGAGGAAGACGACTTCGACCTGACTGAGGAGTACAGGGATGAAGACTACATGAAGAGCCGGGCACGGCGGAAACGGCGTGACAAGAGAGGACGCCGAGTGTGATTCAGCACCTGCTGGGTAGGATTACCTCTGTGCGTGCTGAACCACAACCATGTCGGCTTGACTGCATTTTACTGGGCATATCAAGGCGTATTGTGCGGGACAATGATATCCAATGGCGGATCATTTGCTATGAGTGAACTCAGCTTGGGTGTATCGCTAGTTCTGTTACTTAAGTTAAGCACACATGCATGTACAAAAAATAGTTACCAAATTCTGTAAAAGTCAAAGGCATGATGGATGTTATCTGTAGGTAGGCAATGACTTGCTATTGTGATGTCTGATAAGAGAGGTGTGAGAGAAGAGAGGACCTTTAAAGTCGAATGTGTCGCTGTAACTGTAACAGTCATGAGCGGATTCCATTAATGCTTGATCTTGATTACCTAACAAGCCCCAAAGTCAAACAGCTGATGGGTTGAAGGCTTGAAGCAGTTCAGATGAGAGGTGACAGGGGTTATGTCATAAGCACGGTAGAGCACACGAGCACGGGAGGCGGCTAGGTAAGAGGCTCAGTTAAAAAGTTGGACTCCCAAACTCGTTGCAACCTGGGTCCTGGACGCGTCTTTTTCTTGGCGCGGCTGGCAGAGCTGGAGGAAGAGAGGACCCCACCAAAGACAGCTTACCACGGATTTGATTGGCTCAAGCTCTCTAATTTCCGAAAGCTCTGGCATCAACCACTGACTGATTGACATCCTTGACACCCTAACCACTCTGATCGTGCAAGTCAAGCCTAAACCGACGCCTGAGCCTGAAGGTGGACAGACACCAAAGGCACGGTACACTCACTCAGTGAACTATCTCCAGTTAGCAAGGCTGCCATGCACTGCACTGCGACATCGTGAACGTCGGATTTGGTCTTTTTTCGTTACCCTTGCCTTCTCTGGCACCAACTTGCGCGACACCCACGGCCATTTTAGAATACAGCATTACTCCATACAACTTCTGTACCATAGCGAAACTTCTTTCTTTTACCGGCCGTCTTGCGCCCATCAATTGCGCCGCCTTCGTACCGTCGCCATTAGGTACGAAAGAGCGAGCTCTCCCAACCTGGAGATCGCACCGACACATCTGCAACCAAGAGTGTCCCCCACTTCAACCTTTCGCTGCCTTTCGTGTATCTCCGACCATTTGTCACTTGCGCTGCATCAAATTTTTAATTCTTACCTTTGACGACCTGTGAATTTATTTCCTTAACTTCTGAGTCGGCCGCCACCGACCGAGGACTTCGCGCTTTCCACCCTTCGATCGCGTGTTCACTTGACTACGGTCACCTCATATTCCACATCACGGCCCAGCAAGCGCCTTCCGATATTCGACTGCCTCTCTGCTCTACCACGCAACCCATCGATCCGACTCCATGAAAGGCGTCTCCGATACTCGATTGCGGTCTTCGTAACGCGCCGACTGCCTTGACGATGCCTGGCGCCATCATCGAGCCGGATCAGGTGCCCGCGCAGGATGGCGATGCCGGTGCTTCGGGTGAGCCTCCGATCGAGGATACACCAGTTCATCCTTACTCCGTCTTCCGGGAGCAGGTATGGCTGGACTTCGACTTGCGCGAGAAATCCGTCAAGGGAAGGGCCGACATCTTTATCAGCGTGACCGACGACTCCCTCGACGAGATCTTCATCGATGCGCGACAGTGCAACATCGATCTCGACAAGATTACAGTCAGCGGCTGCCCGGCGAAAGCTGTCTACGAAGATCCCTACGAGGCTGCCAACACACCAGCGGCCTACGAATGGAGCGCACAGCAATGGGCTATCCGGAAACATCGCATGCGTTCACTGCTGCACCGCCGGCGGAAGGAACTTTCTGCAACCGACCACGAAAAGGACAACTCGTGCACGCCGCTGGATGGCTCTCTTCGTGTCACTCTACCATCACTCAAAGATCGACAAGCCGGTTTAATAAAGCTGCGGGATGCGCCTCTGGAGCAGAAGCAAAAGCCGGACCCAGCCGATAAACATCTACAAGATATGAACGGAAAGCTTTTCCACAAGATTACCATTCCCTTCACCCTACGCAACATTAGGGATGGCTTGCAGTTTGTTGGCGTCGACGAGTCCGACTCGAGGTATCCCCATATATACACACATCACTCGGTCGAGCCGGGCATAGCCTCGTGCATATTCCCCTGCATAGACGACCCCGGTTGTCGGTCTAGTTGGAAGATCTCCCTCACTTTCCCAAGAACGCTTGGGGATGCATTTCAGCGAGCGCCTGTTGCACAGCCTGGGGGCCTGCTCAACGGCAATCGGAAGCGAAAGCTTGGCGAAGAGGAGCCACGGCGCCGTGGTGACGCTTTCACTGAAGAAGATAAATTGCTTGAGTTGACTGCTGTTTGCTCGGGCAAGCTGGAAGACGAGACCCTTGATTCGGACGACGAGACGAAGAAAACAATGACGTTTGAGTGTCACAACAAGGCTGCTCGACATATCGGCTTCACCATAGGGCCCTTCGAACATGTTGACTTATGGTCCGAGTTCAGAACCGAGGAGGATGATAACAAGCTTGGCTCTAATGCGACCAAAGTTCATGGCTATTGTCTTCCTGGTCGAGCCGAAGAGGTTAGAAACACTTGCGCCGCTATTGTCACTGCTATCGACCAATTTGCCATGGGCTTTGGTCGGTATCCTTTCGACAACTACAAAATCTGTTTCGTAGACGACATGGTTGCGAATAACGTACCCCTCTGTGGCTTCTCCATAGCCAGTACGCGGCTGCTCTACCCGCGCGAGATTATCGACACTGAGATCGAGACCACTCGAACTCTGGTTCACTCCTTGGCCTGCCAGTGGTTTGGTATCAACATCATTCCTAACACAAGTGCGGATGTCTGGCTGGTAGTTGGCATTGCCTGGTTCATGACAGACTACTTCATGAAGTTCATTTGTGGCAACAATCACTACAGGTTCACAATGAAGGCGAGGGCTGATCAGCTCATTGAGATGGACATGAATCGCCCTTCACTCCATACACTGGGCGAACACCTTCATTTGGGTGATTTTGAGGTGGAATTCATGGACCTGAAAGCGCCATTGGTACTTTTCATTCTGGATCGTCGTCTCAGCAAGTCCTCTAGCTCCCAACCAATCGTGCGGCTGATCAACAAGATGGTCAGCAAAGCAAACACATCCGGTGACCAGGGCGACGAAATTTTGGCGTCAGAGCCATTTCGAAAGGCATGCGAGAAACAAGGGCAAACACGCCTCGAAAGTTTCTGGAACCAGTGGATTTTCGGGTCCGGATGTCCCCGTTTCGACGTCTACCAGAAGTTCAACAAGAAGCGGCTCTGCGTAGAAATGACGATTCGGCAAGTTCAGGATATTGCTGCCCACAAGGCTCGAGCTCTGGACAAAGATGCTTTCTGGGGCGACGTCTTGGAGGAAACGCATTCGGTTTGGGCTGGCGAGCTGCAGCATTGCTTCAGTGGGCCAATGACAATCCGGATTCACGAGGCTGATGGCACCCCTTATGAACACATCGTGGAGATTAAAGAGGACACGGCCAAGTCGATCAAATTCGAGATCCCCTATAACACCAAGTACAAACGGCTCAAAAGGAGTAGGCGTCAACGAGATCGACAGATCGCGGCCAATTCCAATAAGAATACTGAGGAGACCCAAGAAGATGGTGCACTTCTATACTCCCTCGGTGATGTTCTACAGGGTCAAGATGATGTGGAAGAATGGGGCCTCCATGATTGGAACGAGGACCAGGAAGCACAAATGGACCAGGAATCATACGAGTGGATTCGCATGGACGCTGATTTCGAATGGGTCTGCACCATGAAGACCAACATGCAGCCCTACATGTACGTGTCCCAGTTGCAGCAAGATAGAGACGTTGTGGCACAACAAGACTCGATGCTGTACATGGAGTTGCTCTCACACAAGAACGGGGCACATCCTCTGGCCTCGACTATTCTGACAAGGACGCTACGCGATTCCCGTTACTTCCACGGCATTCGAACCATGGCTGCAACTATACTGCAGCTTCATGCCGTGGATGGACCGGCTGAACGCATCGGGCTGAAGCATCTCCTGAAAGTCTTTCAGCACTTCTACTGCGAAGAAGGGTCATACACGCCAAAGCCGAATGATTTCTTCAATAAGCAGGCGTACCGCATCCAATGCGCAATTATTGAGACTGTGGCAAAGGTGCGGGACAGAGACGGCAAATGCCCCGAGGAAGCTCGACGCTTTATCCTGGAGCAAATCCAGCACAATAACAACGAGGAGAATTGTTTTTCGGACCAATTCTACATCTGCAAACTTATCAAGGCTCTGGCCACATGCCAGATACCCGACGAGAAGAAAAATAAGACATCGATGTCTATGTCCATGTCGTTCGGTGATGGCGATGAAGATGACGATGGTGATGTTGTTGTCGACAAGGAGCCACAGGAGTTCAAAGAGCGCGCACTGGAGGAGATTGATCGATATCGTAGGATGGACGAGTACTCTCCTTCATACCAAAACTGTTTCACGGTCGCCGCACTTGACGCCTTGAGCCAGATGATGAAGGCTAAGGTCATACCGACAGATCCTCTGGTCTTTGTCCAGTACCTACAAGACAAGACCATTGATGCTGTCCGTATCAAAGGTTTTGAAGCAATGGTGGAACTGGGACACCTGTCACATCCAGTTTTCCTACGGTTCCTTCTGTCTGTGATTGCTACAGATTCGTCGCCATTTGTACGAAGCCAGCTGTTCAAAATCTTCTGCCGTGGGCTGGCCAGCATCGCCATCGGCGAGCATGAGGACCCCGACAAGGATTCGCCAGCTGGAAATGACGGCCTTATTGTTGATGATACAGCCCTTGAAGCCAAGCAAAAAGCTAAGGCCCGTCGGGAAAATCTCAACCTGGCTCTGAGTGCGCTGAAAGAAAAGACAAAGGATGACGCCGTTATGCAGGAGGTTATCTGGAGTGGGTTGAACTCCCCTGTCTTGTCCGTGGCCGAAAGGAGGAATTTGCTAGATCTGTGCTCCATCCTCTTTGAGGAGGACGAACAGCTCACGCTTAGGTTCAAGTACCCAACCTACTGGTCTGCTCACCGTGGCGAAAAGCAACGCAATAAGGTACGCAATGACGCTTTCCCTGGGGACATCGTTCGCGGTGACGTGTTGACTAATCATCAAATGAAGCTATCGGTCAAATTCAATCGCCATTTCCGGACGCAGTCCCGAAGAAAGTACAAGTCGTACGAACCCCCATCAGCCACGTCCGCAAAGCCAGAAGCGCCCAAGCGCACAATCACTCTCAATCTCAATCTCAACAAGAGCCTCGGACCCGCCAAGGCTGCCTCTCCATCTGCAAGTGCTCTGCCTCCTGTGGTCGTGAAACCGAGCCCCAGCGTGAAGTCGAGCCCCAGCGTGAAACCGAGCCCCAGCGAAGCGAAACCAGCCTCGACTTTGATCAAGTCCACCCCCAAACCCCCCAAGCCCGCCCCAACCGTTACTGTATCAACCTCTCGACCAGAACCCAAGCCCAAATCTGTCAGCCCAGTTAAGGAGGCTCCCAAGGAGGATCGTCGTGATAGCATCTCGGTGCAAGCTCCCCGTCCCAGTGTGGAGAAACCTCCGAAGCCTTCTACTTCCATTGCTACGGCACCGGCCACTCCAGCTGCACCGGTCAACCCATCATCATCGTCTTCTGATCGTAGGCCTCTGCCCTCCTCAGCCGGGCCACAGCTGCCTAAAGCAGCTGGCTCCTCCAAGCCCAGGGACGACTTTGGCAAGCCAAGAGATGGGTCTGTCAAGCCCAATCTGATCAAGATTCGAGAGCAGTCATTCAAGCCCCGAGACGGTCCAAGGGAGGGTCTTCCAGGCAAGCCCAAGGAGTCCAAAGAGTCGAAAGAGCCCAAGGAGCCGAGAGAGCATTCATCTAAACCAAAGGATAATGCCTTCAAACCAAAGGAGCACTCGTCAAAGCCAAAGGATTTCCCATCTAAACCAAAGGATAAGGATAATGCCTTCAAGCCAAAGGATCGGAATCTGGCCAAGGTCCCGGCGCCTGTCAGTAAGACCAGTGGTAGTGGGGGCAACTCTCCAGCTTCCCTTGCCCCAACAGTTCCGAAGACATCGAAGAGGCCCAGTAACGAGCCCAGCGAATCGCCGAGGCCGAGGAAGATTGTCAAGCTCAATACCAAGGGTCTCCCGGCACATATCTTCAAGAAGCGGTCCAAGATTGTCACGGTCAAATTCAAGGCCTGGGACAGGATCAAGCGAAAGCCAACGCCTCCAAGAACAGCTAATCCGGACGCGGGCTCGATTCGTGCTAGCAGCAAGAGCCAACACCACCAGTCCTCTAAGAATCAGCACCGCTCAGGGTCTGTTGGCTTCTCGAAGCACAAATCTCAGTCACCTCATGTGTCCCAAGTGTCTACGCCTACGTCAATCACAAACAACTCCTTCCCGTCACCGCCGATGCGCGCCACTCAGACAATCAAGCCCTCATCGGCCAAGATCCTAAGTGGTACGAACAATGGCAACGGCATCAAACCTATCAGAAAGCCTCTGCCTGGCAGCACGCCTGGTGGCGGCTCCAGTAGTGGCTCAGGTGGCGGTGGTGGCGGTGGCAGCTCCCACGACCGCAGGCCGTTGCCTTCGGCTGGCCGTACGTCGCTCCCGTCAGGAGGGGCTCCTGGTGCCTCGTCGTCTTCACATTCTTCTCATCAGCCCCCGCCAGCGAATAGCCAGCCTTCTTCCCTCTTGTCTTCGACAAAGTCCAAAATCAAGATCAAAGTCAGGCCTTCTTCGTCTTCTCAGCCGCAGTAAGGCTCGGCAAGCGATAGATAGGCTTACGACTGCTCACGACTCTTGATGGGCGGTCTTGTCCCGCAACAAAAGCACACACAACAAATACACACTTTCAGTGCAACGAATTTTTCTCGTTCCGATCATTGATGATGACACCCCAACTTTGATGAGGTCTTGGGAATGATCGATTACCAATTTCTCTCGCACGCACCATAACTGACTGCATAGCATGGCGTTTTTTGGAGGGGCAGGAGAAAGGCATAATTGCAATAAAATTAAGCATTGCCTTTCTACACGTTCTTCGATTTTCTTCTTCTCTTGTTTTTCCCTTGACTATACAGGTTATTTTCGTCTATTGCTTTTTCGTCCTTTTTCCCTCTTCTCACGTAATCGATCATGTGTGTTTCATGTGGTGTGTGCGGGCATGAATGGTCACACAGGAAACCAAAAAGGGGAGGAGGGCCAAATCAGAGGAGACGAGGTTGGCTGGCTGGCTGCTCAAGATTAGCGATTGGGTTTGATTTCCATGGAAGCTAACCGTAGATGCACACTGAGCGTTCTCGCCCTTCATATGATGGAAAAAAGGAATATGTACAAAAGAAGGTAGATGCACATAGCATCATTATCGGCGCAAATCCATTTTTTGAGCTCAGAGGACGAATTATTTACGTGGATGATGGGATAGCATGCGTAAAGAAGCTCGCACCCAATTTGGATGGCGAGCAGACTAGTACAGTTCTGAGCGCTCAATCAAGATGCATTACGTTACTACCATTGCCTCTGTGACTATGTCTGACAATTCGTACTGATGCTGATTAGCTCAGGTTCTATCACGGGGCTTTGCTATGTGTCCATCGCCTGCTGACTGTCACTGATTGTCTGGTGTGAAGTGATTCGCTTTCATTCATAATACATCCATCTGTTACACGAGCCTGATGCCACGTTCGAAGGATCGGTTCAAGAGCCGCCGCTGTTGGGGTTTGAAATATGACCATGTCGAGCCTACCCAAACTTGGCCGCCCTTCGTAGGTACATAGATCTCGAAAGAATGTCGCCTCTAGCTACGTCAGACAACCTTTGCTTATGGAAGGACGCACACCAACTCTTCTCTTTCCGGGTAGTCGTCGAGGTTGATGGCAGCTAAGAAGCCATGCCACCTAGACAGAGCCCCTACATAGCGTACGTGGCTCATGCATATGAAACGCTGCTAGTATACATCCTCACCCTTTTGGAATTCACATCATTATCAGATTTTCGTCCAGGACATCTTGTTATACTGCCTCTGGGTAGCCCATCCTTTCTCATCCACCTCGCGCTGTCCGTCTCGACCCAGTAGCCCCGGCGGCTCCAGAGACCCCGATGCGCTCCTCGCGACTCCGCGTCATACGCCCCTCGCCCGCTCCCGTCGCATGGCCCCGAGTGCTTACATACCCCGTCCCCGCTCCACCCGCCGTCCTCGACCCCCGCGTCGTGGGTGCCGAAGCGGCCGCGGCGCTCGCAGCCGTTCCGCGCGTCGCTCGGGCTCTCGTGTTTCCTCCCCCTACCCCTCCTGCCCCGCCTGCGCCAGCGGCTGTAGGCCTGCTGGGCGCCTGCGGGATGTGCGACGCCGCCCCCGGGGCTGGTGCTGCTCCTGCTCCGAGACCGATGACGGGCGGCGGGACAGGGGTGACGGTGGCGTGGTGGTTGTTCGACGGCGCAGGGGTTACGGCGAGGTTCGCTGGTGCTGGCGCGGACGGCTCGCGCGATCGCCGGCTGGCGGGCGGACCCGCGCTGCCTTCCCTGGACCTCGTCGCGGCGGCGGGCGGCGGGCGCATGGACCGCGGCATGGACTGGATGGCGCCGGCAACGTCGGGGTCGTAATCGGCCATTTCTTCGTCCTCGTCTTCTTCCGTGTCGTCGTTGTATTGTTCTTCCACGTCCGACGTGTCCAGCTGCTGTTGGCGCTGTTGCTGCTGCTGTTGTTGTTGTTGTGCGAGTCGTTGCGCGGCGAGGCGCTGTCCGCGCTGGTCTAGCACGGAAGGCTCGCCCTCGTCGGACTCATCGTCTTCGTCCTCCTCCTCCTCTTCTTCTTCCTCGTCGGGACTGCCGTATCCCCAGTCGTTCGCGTCGGCTTCGGGCGGGGAGGAGAGACCGCCGCCCTGGGGTACGTCGGGCGTCGCGTGTAGGGGCGAGGATTGTTGCTGGTATTGGTGGTGGTGTTGGTTGTGGTGCAGGGGGGACGAGGGCGCAGCGAGGCGCGGGGTGGTCTCGCGGTGTAGACGGCCGCGCGGGGACGAGTAGAGAGCTTGCATTCGGGGACCACCGCCGGCCTGGGCCTGGGCTTGTGCCTGGGCCTGTTTCCGAGCCTGGAGCTGGGCCTCTTGGAGCTGGGCTGCTCTGCGGTCTTCGTATGACGCTATGTCCTCGCTTGTGAGGGTGAGGGTGGTAGGGGGCCGGCGGAGCATCGTGATGATGGTATTGGTGACGGCGGGGTGCGCGCTCGCTCGTGTGTGGTATGCCGGATCGCTATGATTGGGTTGTGGGACAAGCAGAAGGATGCTTATGAAAGATTACGCTGCAAGGGTATATGTGCTATGGGTATGGTTCGCGAGGGACAAAATTCGCTATCCAAAACTCGTGTATTGCCTTATGTGAGATTTGGGCTTTGAGGTGGTACTAATCACGGTTATCGCTGTAGTCGCTGTAATCACTGGAGAGTTATGACGCGCGAGGTCAGAAACGAAGATTACCTTAACCTAGGGGATTAGGTTAGCTGGTTAGAGCTGGGAGACAGCACTGTTGTTGATTGGTGGGGCTGTAGGGCTGGATAAAGTAACCTAGGTTGGTGGGGTCGGTGCCAGTGGTGCCAGTGCCAGTGCCAGTACCTGCGCCTGTGCCTGTGCTTGTGCCTGGCGGGAACCCAGGATCTCGCCAAAAGTACAACAGCACAGCACGTCAACTGACATTGGAACCTTGGAGTTACCTTACCTAACCCAACAAGATGGATCATCCAGAGATGCGAATGGATATGACGGCATCCACGGACGGAAAGAGGTCTCCAATATACATATGTCGCTCCCCCCATATCGTCAGATTACTCACCTTGCCCTCGCAAATTGTGCTACGGACCTCGTCTCCTAACCAATCAACGCTCCGATTATGGGTTCTTCACTGTCCTCCTAAACCTCACTGGGAAGGCCATACACCTGTTTGAGGCAATACAGCCGCCTGAGGCCTGAGGCACAGCTAGCTCTATAGCCACATGGGTCCGCTCACAGCCCCCAGGGCAGTCCAGGGCAGTCCAGGGCATCTGTCTGCATGTACCTTACACGATGCTTGCATGGGACACGGGCTGCTCACCTTCGGCGGGTCTAGCCAATCAACCTTCTGTCTGCGAGGCCAGAGGCCCTGTAACCCCCAAATTATTGTCATCTTGTTTTAAAAATACTGTCAGATTCCAGCATCGTGGTTTCCACCCTGATACCGGGGGCCAGATGGGGCTGAGATCTTGGATATCCGCTACGAGAAGGTAAGTAAGTAAGCACTTGTTCAGCTTCGTGCGTGAAGAAATGCCAGGACGGGGAGGGAGCGCGGTATACATACTCCCAATCGACCCCCAATGCGTTCAGGATTCAGGTAGTATTAGAATTTACTTTCATTCTCGTGCATGTCATCTGCCGGATCCAGAACTCACTCACCTTGAATACGGGCATATTTGGGCAAAATGGCTGGTAAGTACTCAGTTCCGTGGGAATATGTCTGGTCTGAGAAACAAACTGACACTGGCTTTCCCATCCAGGATTAATGCAACTGTTGAAAGATCGCGCGGCTAACTCGCGCGACCCGTGCCCGGCGGCGGACGGCACCATCTTCAATGCCGCCGTCGACTTCAGGGTGAGCTGCGGCATGGACATGCCCAAGTCGGACCTCGCCCAGGTCAACGCCAACAACTTCACCCACTGCATGGACATCTGCATCTCCTGGCACCCCAAGTGCGTCGGCTTCGGCTTCGACCCTATGGGTAACGGGCTCAGCAAGTACAACTGCTGGCCCAAGAGCTTCTTGGCCCCCGCCGTCACCCAGTCCTTCATCATGGACTCGGCCGCCGCCACCAACCTGCCCATCGCCGCCGACGACTGCAAAACGCTCGGGTCTGTCTACTCGGCCAAGAAGACCGGAGATCAGTTTGAACTGCACTGTGGACAATACTACGCCCCGGGCAGCTTGGCCGAGGTGCAAGCGTCTAGCATGGGCAACTGCATAGATCAGTGCGTCCAGTACAACAAGGACAACCCTCGAAAATGTGTCGCGGTGGCCTATGAATCGGCCCAAAACTACGGATATCTCAACTGCTACCTCAAGCAGAGTATCGAGAAGAGCGGCATGACCCCCAACCCGAACTACAAATTCGACATGGCGGTCGCCGTAGCAGCAACCGCCACGGGTTCTGCTACAAAAGCAGCCGATACTGATGGGCCAACCGCGTCTCCTACCGTGCCACCAACACCTGCAGGCGCCACCCTGCCGTCCTGGGTAGTAGGAGCGATTCTCGGCCCGATATTGGTCCTGATCTTGGCCGGTCTTATATTTCTGTACTCGTGGCAAAAGAAGCAAAAGAAAAAGGCCGATCAACCAAGGCCGACCTTCAAACTGTTGAGTATGAAATCATCATCTTCGTCATACTCATCGACGGCTCCTGCTTCATCACAAAACCACGACCGGATGGCCCACGGCCCCTCCCTGTCTCCATCCCCATCACCGTTTCCGCCCCCAGCTCCCGTCTCGGCCGTCTCGGAAATGAGGGAGCTGGAAGCGCAGCAAGTCAGACCCGGCGAGTTAGAAGCATGCACGCCACACAATATCGGACATGTGCCGGAGGATAACAGTTCGAGATGGAAGGTGGCTAGGTTTTAGAAACGGCAAAAGAGGCGACACAGCTGCTGAACCAGCCACCCATGGATTTATATCAAGTTATTTCACCAGCGAACCGCGATTATTTACTTATTTGAGACCTCTAGAAGCCGTAGAATATAGAAACACAGTTAATACTAAACATGGCCATGGGCGGCTAAACTCACTTTTCATGATAAAATGGATAACACTATCTCAAGATTGGGTGAATGGCATTGCTGATGCGTGTACCTCACACCGTTGATATTCATTTGACCACATGCCCAGTCACATCATTCTGGAGTGGTTTCCAAAATCGCGTATCCAAATAGTAGGTAGCTTCTTATTTCTCTTCCCATCAATTCACCCCTAACGAAATTCGTATCAAGCTTTAATAATATTCCAATGGGCCCAAGTGCCGATTAATTATTGTCGATTAAGGAGTGACGATATGAAATGATACTAATTACAGTAGAATAAGAACGCAATGCATAATAAGAGTGCAACGACAAGACGACTTTTCTGATCCGTATAAGGTCAGAATGTCAAATCTCAGTTGATTCTGTAACTCAACGCGTTGAATGCAGTAACCGTTTCCCGCTTCCCGAAAATGAATAACCCTTTAGCCACTTGCGTGGCAGTTGTTGCACTTGAAGTTAACAGTCCCAATCGGTACCGGGAGAAAGACGAAGGACCTCCTCGTCCGACAGAGGCACGCACCCACCGCACCTGCAGACGAACCCCCATTGAGCAAATAGTTCCTCGCGAGATGACCCATACGTAATCGTCAGCTCGGTCCCGGCCGCTACGTCGTGGGTCATGGTGAACATGATTCGGCGCTTCTCGTGGTCGAACCTGTACGAGACGTTGTTGCGGGGGCTGCAGGCGTGGTTGAATCGAGCCGCCACCAGGTAAATACCGCCCTGACCTTCACCGACATTGAAACTAGGAACCGTGTGTCAGCGGGATTCTTTTCGAGCTCCAATCCCAGGATAAGATCCATCAAGGGGTTCGGGTTTGAATTACCTGTTCGTGCGAAAGATCGATGTGACCTTGTCGTAGCCCGAGACCGTGCTGTGGGCAGCCATACGCTTAAAAGCCTGCTGGGAGGCATCAGTCAACTTATCGAACTCATCGTATAAGGAGACATGATCGGCACGGAACAGCTCGGGCTCAACCAGGATCTTCTGGCCCCATTGCAGGTCTTGGGAGGCGAACGCACCGTATCCCGCAATGCCGGACTTGTGGATCTCAAAGAAGCGGTTGCGGTAGTGCTCGGGCGAGCTCGGGGGGCCGGGAGGGTACTCCTCGTCGCCCTCCTCGACCTGGCGGCCGGGGCGGGGGAGCGGGGGCGCTCCGGGAGGGCGGTTGGTCTCTGCGAGGAGTTGAATATACATATCAGCTGATGCGTCAAACGGTGGTGAGGATTCTGCAATGAAATTGAATTTACCATGAAGCCCGTCGGTCGAACCTCCGGAAACACCGCTCGTGCTTCCACCGTTGGCTGGAGGGTCCTCTGTGCCATCGGTAGTACCGGCACCGCTGGCACCACTGCCTCGGCCGGAGTCCGAAGGGTCGTCCACCATAATTCCGCTGTCGGCGCCATTGGCAGCAGAGCCGGCAGGTTCCTCTCCTGCCATCTCCTCGTCTTGGATTAAGTCTTGTGGAAGAGGGACGAAGGAATCCCGAATCTGCTGTTCCTCCAACTGTCGATCGACCCTAAGCTACAGTCAGTGTCCATTTCGCCTATCTCATCATGTGTGGGCGTACTTACTCCAGGCTAAGTCGGAAGTGAGGCACACCGTTGATGCGACCGCCGTACTTGACGAAGGGCAGACCATTGGGGAAAGGCTTCTCGGCCAGCATTCGGTTCAGGAGCAGGGAGCCCGAACGTCCAGCACCGGAGTCCGAGCTAGAAAGGCTCTCCTGCATGCGGTTTCAATGTGAGTTTACTACTTTGAAAGGTGGGAAGGTAGGTTCGAAGAGGCTTACGAGTCTTCGGGTAAGGTCATTGATGTCAAGCTCTCTGGCATCAGAACGGTTTCCGCCGCGCTGCGAGATAGAATCGGAAGGAGACACCTCGGAGAAAGAAGAAGATCCCTCTGAGGAAGGCATGTTGAGATCGCGGAGGGACAGATGAGAAGCCTAAATAGTGAGTTTGATACCGTCATGCAAACTTGTGGGGTGGGTTTGTCTTCTTACCCAACTCATCATGGAAGGTGGACCAAGGTACGCGTCTTGGCCGTCGCTCACACTGCTCAGAGGTGGGCTTGGAAGCTGCATCGGGGTCTTGGGAGGATCCATAGCTGACGGTGGGGGCCGGGTCGTGTTTGTCAAACTAGAAGACCAAGATGCGGAGGTGAGCGTATAAGTCTACAGCAACTTGGCTTGTGTATTCACAAACACGGGGCTGTTGACCAGAACCTACCTTGTGCGGTAATCGCCTTTGGTGTCACGATTGCTGGTAGGGACATAGAGGTAAGGAAAGGGAAAGAAAGATAATATGGGAAAGGAAAAGAGAATGCAGGGCTTTATCCGACTCTAAAACCAAATGCGGAGAGTACGAATGACGAGACGAGTGACAAGACAAGTGACGGGATGAACGACGAGGACGAGTGACGAGGAAGTATGCCAGGAGGTGGTTCCCTCTTCCCGGACAACTCCCGCCATGCGTGAGAAGTGAAGGGTGAGTTATTATTGTATGGGAACGCCGGGGAAGTGGTGAAAGGCCCCATGAAGATATTGGAACTAACCACCAGCGAGACAGGTCGTTTGACAGACGCTGAGAACCAGTTATTGCGTGGATATATGCATTTATAAGTCTGGAGTCTTCCAGCAAGAGCTTGTCCTTCTTGCTTTGTTACGTTTAGAAGTCGATATAATTCTGTCTAAACGACGAACGTTCGTGGAAAAGGAGAGAAGAAAGAGGGTTGAAAAAGGAGAGGTAGCGAGAAATGCAAGGATAGCTGATCCTAGGTGTACGTCTAGGTTGGCTGCTATATCGCCGACCTATGTGAATATGAATGAAAGGATAGCAACAAGGATGATTAACACCTCATCCTTTTGACTAAGAAGCGATGTCCTTGTATTAAAAAAGATCAAAGACAATTTGTTCCAGTGTAATAGCCGATATTGCTGGTGTGGGATGGTGGCCAGGTATGCCACGATCCTATTCACGACACCGTACCCAGATCAGACCGCGTTCATCACCGACACACGCATTTCGCTTTCCGTTGACGACACATGAGTGATCACCTCTATTGGGCATGTGAGTACGAGGTGACTTGCTCATGCGCCACTTTCCCGCCCATTCTGCTCCTTATTGTGACGCAGCGCCCACCTTTTGGCGACAACAGATGCGAAGTACACGCCCAAAAACGGCGTACTGTATAGACATCCCTGGGTGGTATAACGCTCAGATTTATAGTCTTTTGGGTTCAGGGGAGGCGGCCAGGCCGACTGGGTTTTGACCGAGCGGAATCGGGCCACTGGTTCGCTAGTTATGGCCGTTTCAAAATAGGGGGAAAGCAGGAGTATACATGCTTCAATCCCGTTTTGATTCCCTCACCAGCTGAAGGCAGAACCAGGTGATTCACTTTCACTGTAAGGTAGTACATTCCACTGCTACACTTGACGTGTAAGTTGAAAGCGCACTTCTCACAATCCTGCATGACCCACCCGGCACTGGAAATACGCTGACTCATGCTGATAGTGCCCTCGAAGTTCCCCATCACGCTCTTAGCCTTACGGTTGATGCCCTTGTGGTATTTGTGAGTGGTCTCAGCCTTTTTCTTGGTGAATGGGGTCTTTGTTGTTGCTTGGTCCGGGGTGACGACGTGGACGACAGTGGTCTTGCTAAGGGCCGAGAAGGTCAATTGACTAATTGAGCTATTTCCCACGCTGGCATTGACCATACTGTTCTTGATTTTATTGAAGATAAGGGCCAAGAAAGTCCATTGACCGGTTGGGCCGTTTACCACGGTTGGCTTTGACCTTGGCCTGATCGTTCTTGATACAGTCTGTTACGATTATCTCGTTCGCGGCTGCCAAGCCATGAATCAGCGAGCTGCTGCGCTGGCCGCTGTACAACGTGCTGACGGGTGACCTGGGCAGAAATAGCTCATACCTCCAGGAATGGCTGCAGGATGTGCTCGATTATACCGGTCCTAAAAGGGGTTATTTGGTGTGAACAGCGGATAAGACCCGATGAGAATCCAGTATGTTGACTTGAAATCCCAGTCCTTACGCCCGAAAGATAGACTGGTGTATGCAGCGACCTCTCTCGCAGCATAGACATCGATCATGCGAATGAACGAGCGATTGATTTGGCTGGACGGTATTGAATATATCTTCCCGATACATGGTGGATTGCTGTTGTTGACAAGCTGACTAATGCGAGTCATTGTAGGCTTTAAAATATGCCGGGTATAGTGGTTTCCTAAATTGGAGTTTGACAGAAGATCTGATTGGCCGGCGAGGTTCACCATTGTGGAAAATTGAAGGTGAAGGATGCGAATCCTTTTAGCCAAATGTCAATTCCTCACACTTTGATATCCGGCCTCTTGTGCTAAACACTGTACCACAAAGAGCCACAGGGTACCATGATGGGGACAACAGAAGGATAGTATTTTCTTAGCAGCGTGAAAACTGGGAGAAAGGGAATGTAGTATTGAGCCTCGGGGTCCATAGGAATAGTGAGCGAACGGTGACAAGTCTAGAAACGCATGACACCCTTCGACTGAGGCTGTAGCGACATCAGCGTGGTTTGCGACGCGGCTACAGCGTGTGGGTGTCATCCTGTCGTTGAACTGATACACTTGCCAGACGAGTGCGTGCACCAACGTTTCGGCTGCCGGCAACGTACTCTCGACGCAGATGATTGCGTGAGCAAGATGATGTAATATGCTCAAGCCTCTGGCTTCAACCATAACTAATCCATCAGCTTCTCCAGGTGCAACCTGATTCACAAGCTCAACCTCGTTTGATCCCACCTCTAGATGCATGTAAGCATGGTATGATAGCACAGCCATAATCTAATCGCCCCCAACCAGTTCTCTCGTCAGCGTCACCATCTTCTGTTGTCAGGTCTCCGCACCTGTAGGCGATTCGCACAATCGGCTCTAAGATACACCAAGAGACACATTCCTGTTTCCCTTATAGAAGGCTGCAGGAACACGTTGTAGTGAAGAAATCTTCAACTTCAAAAGTTTGGTTCACGGATTGGTTCGCGGATTGGTTCGCGAATTGGTTAGAATCCCATGGGTACCTGTGTATGCCTGACTAAAATTAGACGGCCGGAAACCAGGCCCGCCGCCACGCATGGCAGCATGGGTACAGTGAGAAGGTGGGGAGCGTTTGGGGGCCGTGGGATGTCAAGTGGGTATCAAGTGAGATGTGTTGGGGATATGTACTCTGTAACGGCGTTCGATGATAGATTCGATGCTGTATCGGGATTGATTGCCCTAGACAGTGCTGAACCAACTGGGCAATCTCCTGTGTGTTTGGAATATGTAGAAGGATCCGCTGCATGGAATGTGAGTGTCAGTCATGTTGTTGCCCAATCACATCTCCGTATCGTAACGAGTCGCATGACCACACTGTCGAATAACAAGCTCAAGCTGCGGCAACGCCTGCACAATTGACAAGCCAGCATTCCATGCTCATGCTGTCCCGTCATATTTTATGAGATCCCGTCTGGGTGTTTTCATTTCTTGAACTGATCCAACCAAATTAAACGTTGTCGAGGGAGGAATACTCGCCGGGTTTCGCCGGCATCCCATCCATCGTCTGTGGAGCATGGGGATCCTGAATAAGGAGAAATCCCAAAGGTGATCGCAAAGCTGGACTGGCTTGCCCCCCTTGTGCTGTAACATATATCCAATTCCAATCGTAGGTCATTCGACAGGCTCGGTTGTCAATGGTCCTGCTGGAAACTTACGGAATTTCCCGCATGGTCCCGCCAGGCCCGTTTCTTCATCGGACCTTGAGGCCTTGCCAAGATCGGACCCATGGACCACGGTTCCGAAACGACTCTCCGCTCAACGGTAATATTTCGTTGAGGCCAGAGTTTTTGGGGCATTTGATGAATAGTAGCTGTTATTGTAGTGCTTGGAATAAGAATCCAGCGGAGTAGGAGGTCATGACGATCCAGTGAGAACGCCCACCAACGGGAGATTGGTGGATGACGAGATGAGGGATAGCAGGATGAGAGTGTGTGGCTGTATACGGCTGTGGATCCCAGTTGATTAGTTTCGATCGAACAGAAAGAAGGCTGTTGATCCTTCCTCGTCTAAGGAGCTGCTGTACAATGGACCGGTGTGTACGCATTTAGTCAGCTGGGTAAGGATGAAGAGCAGAGCGCGGAGATGTACACTTGCATCCAACCCAAAACCGAGGCCGAGCTAAAGAAGAAAGTCAAGTTGCCATAGGGCTCAGGCTTAAATCGGATCTAGAACCAAAAGGCAGGACCTCTTGTGTGACGATGACATACGTTATTAGAGATTCTCATTGGTGGGTTATAACAAAGACATGGTGGCTCATCTTCCGTGGATCAAAATTTGTAATCATATCCCGAGGTTGGTTGCGGTTTCCATTGGTGCAGATATACTTGGAAACAGACCGTTTTCCCGTTTCGAAAGATAGTGCCAGTATCAGCAGCTCCGGTAGAGGGAGGATGGAGTTGACTGGTGCTGGAAAGTTTACGTTCTGTACCTAAGAGACTGCATGCCACCATTCAATTTGTTTGCTTAGTGAGCGTATGGCCGGAGTTAAGAACATATAACACCCACGATTCGGCAATGCAGATGCTGCAGGTGCGAGTTGGTTGTAAGGTTAGCTGTAATGCAGGTGCAAGCGCGTGGTAGTGGTGGTGCAAGTGCAAGTGCAATGCAAGGCATCTCGGCCCACATCTTTGGGTTACCAATGAACTGCTGCCATCCCATCAGATCTATTTTCATTCTATCACCATCATCTTCCTTGTCCTAGGTTGCTTATGAAAAACCAACCCCAGATAGGGATCAGAAGACTCGAACCATGTTCATATTGCCAGATGCGAATCGACTTTCAACCCCGACTACTCCACTGAGTCACAAAGTGTCTAGTGCGAATGCGAATACATTGACTGATTATCATGCTGCCTGCGTGCTGGGCCGCACAGGCGCGTTTGAGCCGCGCACTTGCGTTGCCAGAGCTTCGAGCACACATACGAAGCCCTTCGGTCGTTGCCAACAGCTGCTCGTTTTCAACATCCGAGATGTCCGGCAATAACACCGTCCAAATCAACCCAGGCCACGGGAGCCGGAATACATGATTACCTTTACTAATCCAGTGCCATGTCGTAAGGTTATATCGTTCTGACTCCATCGCGAGCACAGACACCCGCCAGCCCGCCAGCCCGCCCCCGGTTGTGCCGCGGAGGATCAATACAATGTCACAAGGCGCAGTATTCCGCCTACCGTCAGCCCCCACGGCTAGGCTTTCATTTGAAGCTTGACGCGATAGACGCATATGCTTGCTGACTTTAAATCGCTTGCAACTACCACAACTACCACTCCTCATATGTAAAACTCAAATAGGACTGTGCCGCGGAGGAATATCGGCTCCTAGGACGCTCTTGACCGATGGCGAGCGGACGGCGCAGTCAGGATCTGTGGAGAATAGACACCGTCCAAGCCGCCCAACTCTGGCTGTTGGGTCTTGTTCTCTACGGTGTGTGACTCCTCCGGGAGTGACAATCATATACCCAAGGCTTGCGTCCTACGCGTGCTCCCTGCGGCGTGGCAGTCAAAACGTCCAGACAAGCCGGCTGGGCCGCAAATCCTACCGGCCCCTCTGCAGATTGCGACAAGCTAGGACGGCCAATATTATTATAATAGAAACAGCATGCCATAGGGCTGAGGCTATGCCTTCGGATGCTGCAGTCTATCGCTGTGTCATCCGCACGCCAGCACGACAGATGATGAGGTCCTAGCAAGTTGCTTGCTTGTAAGTTCGATGGCGAGTGAGTATATAAGACAGATTGAATCATCACACAAGTTTTTCACTACTCATTCCTCAACAAGCACTCTCTTGTCTATTAGACAATCGACACTGTTCATCTTCAACTGCTTTTATCGCGCATACTTCAGAGACGATACTACACAAAGCAACTATCAGGTCAGACAGTAGATAATCGATCTGCCAAATACAGAACCTGAGACTTTCACGATCGAAACTCCTTCATCCTATCAGACACCAAACAATCTTGACGCAAAGCTCATTAGAGAGACACAACCAAAATACTTAGTCATATCACCTCAAAACTCCGACACGTTTATTCAACAAGAACATCCACACAAATCTCTATCCAAGATGCCTGAAGGAGACCAGACTACGGGAAGCGGTGCTTCAAGCCCCGCCGACAGCACCGACAGCCAGGACGAGACCCAAAGAGGACGTAGCCGCAGTGGCTACAATTAGGAGGACTTCTGTATCATGTATCACTAAACAACTGGGCTCGGGCTTGTCAAACTGGACGTTTGTTATTCGGGGAAGGATTTGGGTTTGCCAAATGTGCGGGAGGGGTACACTGTACCTGGGAAGGGCCTTTTCGTTATATTATGGGATAGACGCGACTTCTCTTCTTGCTGTGTTATCACTGATTTCAAACCCCTCAAGCCCACTTAGACGGGCGAGAGCAGAAGTCTCGAGACTTTCGGGGAACCAATATACGCGCATTGCTTTTCTTGCCACTATACTGCTGGATACTGATGCATATGTTCCGTTTTCCACCATTCCGATGTATTACTCTTTTCGCGACATTGGGAGTTAGCTAGAGACCAGTAATATTGCACCCCTTTCTCCACACTTCTCCGGCAGCGTCTAGGAGTTGTAGGCCTCCGGAGTTTGAGTTAACGTATGCCCGAATCCGCTCCGCTGGCCGCGGGGTTCGGGAGAATTATGGTAGGTAACAAATCTCCGGCACCATTGGATTGATCCTGGTAATAAGCTTCAGTTACGTGATGTTTGCTTGTTCCCCCTGCTCCCCTTGGGGGTGGTTGCTCATTCGCTGCCCGCTTCTCCAATGGATGACGGAAGCCTAGCAAGCAGCCCCCTCGCTTCCCTATGACCCGAGTCCCGTGCTCGCGGTACGAGCGAATTATTCTCGGAGTTCTATTTCATGCATGCTTCCAATCTTGTTTGTAAACCTATGAGGACCTGGTTGTTGGACGTGGCCAGCTGTGATATGTCAGATTACACAACGTGATGTATAGAAGTGATTCTTAAGGTACGCCATCCCGCCTTCGACCTCCAGACTATCACAACTCGCTTACTCTTGGCGTCTGGGGACAATTCAATTAAAGGGACATTGGTCTTGATGCCCAACAATTGCACGACTTCTCGGAGACTTCGGCAACATCGTTGGGCTAAAATTGTTTTCCTGGGGTACCCAGGGCAATGGTAACGGTTGATCACAAGGGTCTGTACGGATGGGGTTGGCATCCCCGGACACGGTAGATTACACCATCAGTATGAAGCGTTGACTGGCATAACCTCGACGCACTGACCGTTACCTGAGAACCGATACAATGTTTTCTCCCAAAGTCGGCCTGCCAGGGTGGGTTGTAAACGTTAGATGGTAACAGAAGAGGGGCCATTGAGGCAGGTAATCTGACCATACCCCTGAAATTCCAGCCAGCAGGCAGGCTCCAAGGGATCGTGCACCGGTCCTGAAGATAATTCTACCCTCACGGACGTGTCCGGACCGACTTTTGTCTCGTGAGACGTGTCACGTAGCGACTTCTATGCGACCGACTTTACTCCTACGGTGTCGCGTCATGTTTCTACATGACTTGTCGTTTTCGGGCTGCATGGTCTTACCACAGAGGGAATAGGGGAAAATCCAGTCCAATGGTAGGTATTGCCTCTGGAACCATCTTGGTCTCAGTTCGCTGGTAAAGAAGGCAAGGAGGAGAGATGGCAGGGATTATATGACGATATATTGTTGCTAAAACTTTACATGGAAACGCAAGAACGGCGTGGGTATATTCTGGAAAGTAGACAAGGGGTAGGATGTATCGATCCTTTACAACAGTATATATCCGACCAGTTCCTTATGGGAGTGATGACGTGAGTCATCCAGCTGCTATCGATCTAGGAGAAAAGTGCGAAACAGAGACAAGAACCCGGAAACAATTACATGGCCAACAAGATATATGTAGAAGAAGAAAATAGAAACCAACAGCCGGCCTCTACTGCTCACTGCTCCACGTGCCCTCGTCGGGCTCACTCGCCATCTCCGCGTATTGGTATGGCGGAGTCAAGGAGACGGGTGCCGACGTCGAGCACAGGAGAAATGGAATAGACGTCTTCCGTACTGGCTCGGCGGATGGTGCATTGATGCCGCGGGCTATTGCAAATCGTCTGTTCCGCCGTAGTGGGAAGATGGAGACGATATCGGTGAGGTGGTTCTGGGCGGAGGCTGGCGAGCTGAAGGGCTGCGTCATGCCGCAGTCGTTGCATCGAGGCTGCTCGCTGCCGGCGGGGTCTTCGTCTTTCTCGTGGGCTCGGGGGCAATCGCAGACCCAGCAGCTCGATGACTGGGTGCGTGCCACGACGTGTCCAGGCCGGTACAGACCAATGCTGATGCCGCAGTCGACGCATACCCTCCGCAACGACTCGATGGGGCACCAGGGCATGTCCATCCGCCTTACTTGGATGGTCTGGTCCGGTTCGAATTCGAACATGTATTTCAGTGTCATGCAGTTGTAGCAGCCGAATTTATCTCGACATTCGCGTTCTGCGTTGAGAAGCCGAGCGTAAGGATCGCCTCGACCATGTTGAGATTCGTCGATATCCTGTGACCGAGACTGTCCGGGCCGATTGACTGGTTCGGTGCTCTTTAGAGATTTCTGTCCCTTTGCAGGTGGCTTAGGTGCATACGCAGCCCCTTTAGCCATACTGAGAGCTTTCGATAGAGGTTGGGGGAAGAAGGAGGCGTAAATTGAATGGGAGTAGATGTAGCGAAGGATAAAATGTCGATGGAAGTAAACCCCAGAGCGTCAATGCAAGTGATTTTATAGCGCTTCTTTTGAGCAGTCTACCAGTTTCTAGGCTTCATATTCGTGAGTCGCGGACAGCAAATGCAGATGGGCATCGTGACATATATATATCAAAACACGGGATACGGGCGGAGTGACAATAGCGAATCGATGTATCGTGGTGCCATTGTAGTGACACACTCCCCGTTTGGCTCCCCCATCTTGAAGGTCTTCTTCATCAAGGTCCCCAGGCGGTACCCTAGTCTCAGTGTGGCTACTCTAAAGAGCTACTATTATGATTGTAACCTTGTTGTCAGATCGTGAGCTCTACCACACCGGACCGTTCCCTCGGGTCGACGCGATGCTGTCCTGCCGATTCCAGTTATTTGCGTCAGGTTGGAAACTGACCCAATAACGACCCCCTGGTGTGTTACAGGGCAGGTCCTGGCAGGGAAACTGCGATGACATTATGTGGTTGCCGATCGAATGTGCAAACCGCAGGCCATCGTTGGTGGGATGGCTATCGCCAAGGGTTCCCGCAGGCCGGGCTTATAGCTTTACCAACCAGATAACGAGCAGTGACAAATTCTTCATATAGGTACTCGCCAGGCTATAGCGCTTTCACGTTTAGTGGTAAGAGTTCCGGATCATAGCTGTAATCCTCGATACGGAACCCGCCGTAGCTGCTTGGGGGGAGACATGGGCACAGAGAGTCCAGGGGGGCTTCGAATGCGGCATGACGCCCGCTGGCCTAGTTAAGGCTGCATGTATCATCGTGAGAATATCGGACAGATTGCTTTCGTTGGTGAAAGTACCGTATGCAAGATGGGCTTACTCTGGACCTAGGCTATCACCCCAGACGCCTAGATGCCCAGGCCCCTAAGCAAACGCCGGTTGGGGGTGCCGGACCTCGGGTGCTTTCGCAAAAGAAACAAGTACGAGTTAACAGAACCATCTGGGGGACCATGGAATTGACACATCAATCGGATAACTGCTGCAAGATTCTGCTGCGTATGAAATCTGGTCGAAAGACCAGGATCGATGTTCAGTTGCAGGTCGCAGGTCGCAGGTCGCGCACATAGGGGAATCCATGGTTGGGAAAGTGGGACCTCCTTCTTCGTCACATCCATTAACTTGACAGAAGCTCATGCTGATACCTCTCACGATGTACCTACTTCCTAATACTTCAAGTTGTTCATACCTAGGTACCTAGGTATGCAAGTGCAGGCTCAACTATAGTGCTAGGACGAATCGTCACCAACGAATGGCATCTTGGCGTGTTTCCCACTTCTGTCGTCCCCTTTCGTCGACGTGCATACAGATTTGCATCGTGTGCCATCTTTGCGGCTTGCCATGCACCGACCGGACGATGGATGGTTCCAACAGCACGATGTCACGATGCTTTGATGGTAGGCTCTCAGGCTGGTAGATCCATCAATTCGAATCACGCTCTCTGTCCCAAAATAAAAACTCAGTCTCATCAATACCACCTACCTTAGAAGGCGACCACTGCGTCTCCGAGATTCTTCTAAAGCGTGGAGCCGGACTTTGGGCAGCCAAGGCCAAGGATGAAATCTGACAGCCTCGAGCCCAAGCAATAACCCCCCGCAATATTATCATGATCAACTGATGTTTTTGCGATCTCAGCCTAGCTTCATTCTAGAAGACCTTGAATATGAGCATGGCAGCCTGCATGGAAGATTCGGAGAGCAAACCAATCTACCTACCAAACACCAGCATATCATACCATTTGGGTGTGTGATTCGGGAATGGATGACGGCTTGTAGCTATAGCGTGCTAAGATTAGCTGGCTTGATATCAAACTGCTGTCAGATCACTGTAATAGATAGCAAAATGCCATTGGATCCTGCATCATGCACCTCTTGGCGGGCTATCCAGCCATCCACGCCCTCGATGGCTGTTTGCTACGCCGACTGCATGGATCAAAGACGTATATCAATTACCACTTATAAGCAGGGGGGCAGCAAGCCAGAACACGCAATAATCACCACCACGCTCCATCCCAAGCAACATCCCGCACCGAGCGCGCACAGCTCACCCGAGAAAGAGTGAAAGCCTCGTTGGATCAACTCAGTCAACCACGGTACCAAGGATCCAGTACCACGCATGAAATGCTATTTTCAGGGCCGAAATAAGGCCTTGCTAGCACCGATGCCCTGGAAAATGAGGATGGGCGATATTGGATCCCCACACTGAGCCGCGCTTACCTGGCCAATAGCTATCGCTGCCGAACCAAGTAGCTCGGCCTGCGGGTGCCTCGTCGTGAGTGGCTTCAGCATCGAGACTTCTAGAACGTCACGAATGCTGTCTGTCGGGAGATTATTGGGTTTCAACTGCGCCACTGTCACGATTTTGGTCAGAACTTGGCCGTGTCTCTTCATGCAGCACTTTTCATATTTGCTAAGCCCGCGGATTCGACGGAAATATCCCGAGGCTCCGGCGAACCGAAGGACCCTCTACCAGATCAACCCTAAACGGGGGAGCCAGTGACTGGCTTGCTTGCCCCCGTGTTAAACCCGTAAAGATGTGGGCTTGCTTGGGGGTTCCAACATGGAGGAGACTGGGAAACAATTCTCGGGATTCGGGTACGCACCCTACTGGCTTTCTGTCCAACAGATGCTCCCCCGTGGTCGAGTACATCTCTCTGCAAATACGACAGCGCCCGGGTAGTGGGCCGTGGCAGAGAGGGGAAGGGTTCTAGCAGCAGATGCGACTACCCTAATTAGTGAACGCCGACCCAATACGGGGGGTCTTCTGCAGACCTCCAATGTACGTATCTGACGATGTCTGAGATAGATGCTACGTTGGTACGATAGGCTAATCTCCTCAAAGTCTTGGCGTCATGTGTGACGGCAAGCCGGCGACCACAACTGCAACCGAACACGATCACAAAACGTGGGTGCGCAGGAGATCCCAGTCACACGGCTCACAGACAAGCGATGCAAAATGTTACCCCAGATCTTCCAGTGTGTTGCGTAAGCATGTACTTCCTTGCATAACGAGGCAAGCCCGATCGTGTCCAGAAAAGATACTCATGCTTGTCCAAAACCGGCCAGCCGCATTCCATTCTCTTGTGCTAGCATCTCACACAATCTGCTGCCCGGCCCGCTGTCATATCATGATACCCATAGCCACTACTGACAATAGTATATTCGATCCGCTCCTGTATCATGAACTGTTCCTTTGGCGCTGGATGGAAATCGCCGAGATACACCTTCATTTGACATACTCTCATATCTCACTCTGTCAGCTGTATTTGCTGACTTACCAAAAGCAGTCTGGACTTCACCACAAAATGTCCGCCACCTGACGGCTGAAATTTGAACTGGGATGCCTGCCTGCCTGCCTCATATCATCAACAGCCAAAGGTATTCTGGCATTTCTTCTCTACTCCTTGCTTAGTTAGTTGGTCAAATTACACCGCATATCTAGTAAGGAAAACAAACCTCTGTGTTGCCTGCTGTATTACCCGCATGCATGTATAAATGTCCGCACGTTTCTGTGTGACCTGCAAACAGGCCGGAAGCATTTGGGCTGCATGTGTAGTGCGACCTGTGGCGCATATGAGTTGCACTTGCATCTCGTCGATATGTTGCCGACATGTCGCCGAAGAGCGCTGGTTGACCGACACACGCTTCGAATTGTGTGTGAGGCATGGCCGCGCAACACCACATGTCGAATACACTATTATCAGAACCGGAGATGCTAAAATCTGGCATGCGCGCCTATCTTCATATACTTCTGGGACATGCCACTAGGCTATCGTGGGGGTGATGTCCTGCTTGCTTTACTACACCAAGTTTGGCTTCTCTGAACAAATGGCAAACCAACATACACACACAGAGAGAGATGAGAGATACAGACAGTGGCATACCGTAGTAAGCAACCTTGACGGTGTTGATGTGCTTGACTGTGGTAACCATGAAATGCCAGATGCTAATCTCTTCAAAAAGTGACACATTTGCATGAAACATGCACCGCATGTAGTGGCTTGAAATTGTTGCGAATTAATAATCAAGGATCGCTTGAAAAAGAATCAATTGATGCCGTTTATTGTACCTAAATGCGTCCCAAGTCTTTAGGGCCGTCTTCCCCAAACGCCTATATGTGCAGATCAAAAAAAGGAAATACGAGGAAGCCACCAACGAGGACCTCTAACAGTCTGTTTTACTTACAAGATCCAACAAGATCAGATGTGATGGGTAATTATATGCAGGTGGTGGCAGTAAATCCCTAGCGCGCCTCGTCTTGCGTGTGCTCAGGGACGGCGGTCTCGTCGTCTTCGCTTCTTCTGTCCCGAGGCACCCTGACAAACACGAGGGCACCAATAACCAACAGACACAGGCCCGCCATGCCCCAGTACGGCAGACCGATCCAGGCACCTCCCAGGCGCATGCCCAGGGCGAAGAGGCCGGCCAGCATGGGCGGCCCGTACATGGACCCGACCACTTCCGCCATGCCCACCAAACTGAACAGACGCGAGCGGTGCTCGGGGTCCACGTAGAGACTCATGAGGCTTCTGGTGATCGAGTTGAACCCGGAACCAAGCGACAGCACGAACAGCCCAACGACGAAGGAGGCCAGTGACGTCGCCGCGCCCATCCAGAGGAACCCGAGGACCAGGGCGCCGTAGGAATAGCGGGCCAGCCACAGGTCTCTCGTCTTCTCGTCCTTCATCTTGAACGGCCACGGCGTCGAGTCCGACACGAGGACCTTGGAGATATAGGGCAGGACGAGAAGCGACTGGAATACTTGGGCGATGCCGTAGGCCGTCTGCACGTAGCCCGTGTCGCCGATGGACATGTGATAGCGCTTCGAGATGAACTGGACCAGGAACTGGAGAATCGCGACAATGGTCGGGATCGAGACCGTACACGTCAACAGGAGGAGGATGACAGATGGTGATTTCACAATCGACAGGGACTCCAGCAGGCGGTCGTAGATGTGCGCGACGTGGGCCTTGAAGCCAACTGGGTGGCCCGAGGCCTCCTCTTGGGCGTCTTGCTGCTTGTGCTTGCCCGTTTCGGGGATGAACATGAAGGCTGCCGTCCCTCCGAACAGGAGAGCCAAAGAAACCCACATACAAGGCCAAGGGCCGGTTTGCGCCATCATGATGGAGCAAAGTGCTGGAGAGACTAAGTTGCCGAGGATGGCGGCTACATGGAAACGCATGAAGGACACAGCTCTGTGCACTTTCGATTAGCTGCCAGGCCTTAAATGCCAAAGAAGGAGAAGCATATTGTAGGAGTTCTTACCGTCTCTCCTCGGGAATCACGTCAGATACCATACTGAGTAAAGAGGCAGAAATCATGGCGTTGCCGCCGCCGACGAAATGAAACCCCCCAGCAAGGAGCAGAACCCAAAGTGGGATGACTGTATACCAAGCCAGAACCATCATGATCCACAAACAAGCTAGGCCCATACCAGTGATGGCAAGGCCGACTACCATCTTGCGGCCGATCCTGAACAATTTTCAGTTAGTGATTTGAACGGCCGGCGGATAGGAAAGTCGTGGAGCTCGGGCTTGACTTACCGGTCGGCTGCAATTCCCCAGGGGAATGCAGCAGTAAATCCACAAATCGACTGGATGAATTCGTACATGGCAAAGATGTAGGCCACTCGCTCCTGGATGCTGTCCAGCTTGCATAGAGATTCGTCAATGGGGCCGTCGACGCGCTGCATCTGCTCGTAGTGCTTGTGGCAGACGGCGTCCTCCACGAGACGAGTCATCGGTATGGTGAAAAAGCCACCGGCAGACGACGCGACCAAGAGGACGATGCATAGCAGGTTGACGATGGTGTCGCCATCGTGGACTTTGGGCACATGGATGCTGGCGATGGACTTGATGGATGTCGTCGAGAAGGCCGACCGATGTGCTGGTCGCTGCCGGCGATGCCGTGGTAGTGCTGGTGGCGCCGCCGCCGCTGCGTCTGCGTCTGGCTCCCCGAGTAGCCTGGCTTGCTCGGCATTCCCTCCTACCGCCACATCGGTATCGTCATAGTCGTGCCCATGTTGGTCACTCATCCTCATTCCAAAAACACAAGATCGCGACGTATTGGATGAATAGGATGAAATTGAACAAAAACTCGATGGGATTTCATTAGATGAGCTTCCGTAAGGCCCTTATCTATTTTCTTGTTTTTCCCCAGCCAAAGGCCCCATAACCAATAGGTTAGGTGATGATCTAGCACCCCTGCCAATTTGTAAGACTGCCGCGTCGTGTCTCGGAGTAAGAATTCCTTTTGCCTTCCTTCCTTCGTGTTGCGTAGGCCCCGAGGACCGAAGATAACGGGACGTGCCGCTCCTTTTTTTGCAGGTATGATTTACATCTTGGGTTCCTTCTCCATAGATAGAATTATCTGTATGGAGCGTGTCGTTTACGAAAAATCGTGCGTGGCGCGACTTGACAGTGCATTTCGAACATAGCTTATCGTGGCCAGTGAGTGATTGGAGTGAGCTGCTCTTTCCATGTAAGCTCGTCATCTTCAGCGCCCCTCAACTTGAGACAACCGACTGTATCGCCTATGCACACCATAATGACCGTACTGCGTACGCACCTTCCTTATTTGATGGTATTCGTCCCCGTTGGATGTTTGCAGTGACGAACTCTGCCCACGCGTCACGGCACTCTGACTCTAAGTTGATCGTAAGTCCGATCAGATCATGCACGAATTGGTGACGTCGAATGGAATCAAGCTTCGCGTATTCTCTTTTAGAAAAAAAAATGCGCAAATTTCAATCTGACTGCATCGGGATTTGTACTATTTTGAATTCCGACCAGACGTAAGATACCGCCAATGCACACGAAACAGTCTATGGATGACGTATATCGAGCGAAAACGCCGTACAATCAGACCAATCTGATCACTGATGTTTCTTCATCTACGTTGCCTGTCGGCTTCGGCTCGAATCTGATTCGACAAGCGCATACAACACCCCCGGCCACACCACCACTCTACCCCAGGCTTGGGCCCAATGGCCTGGCTCACTAAACCCCTAGCGGCTTCGGCACTCCTCGCTTGACACCCGGCTCGCCCAGCCCCGGGATGATATATGGAGCTCTCTTCTCCATCGGCGTGCGTCCGATCGGGAAGAACTTGGTGATGGTATGTCCCGGCCCGTACGCTTCTTCCACGAGGTATACCGTCACTCGCCACCACGCCATCAGCGCGGAGAACATCCAGAAGTACGACGCGGCCTTGATGCCGCGCGTCACGCCGCCGTGCAGGCCGTCGCCCGATGCCGAGCCTCTCCCGCCGTTGTAGGCGAACAGGCAGCACGCGATGGTGCTCCCGATGGCGAGCGAGGTCAGGCAGGCCGTGAGCACTATGTCTCGCGCCGTTGCTGCCAGCGCGCAGGACCAGGTGAAGACACACAGGATCACGAACCAAGAAGCCAGCTCGGGGAAATGCGTGTGCACTTCGTGAGGCCTCAAAGCGCCTGCCGCCTGTTCACAAGAACATCAGTCATCCTTCCCGATGCAACACACTAGCTGCTCTTTCGTGCATGTCATGGATGCAGGAAGCTACTTACCACGAAAGCGTACAGGATGCCTATAGAGATCCAGAAGGAGCCCCACATGGTGTTGATGACAGTGACCAAGGTGTCTCGTGCCCGGAACCCGTAGAGGCCTGCAATGAACTGGGCAAGGCCCCCAAAGATGCCGACAAAGGGGAAGAATATCGAGGGCGACTCGGCGTTTCCCCACCAGTTGGCGATATAGCTCGCGGTAATCCACGTCGAGCCTGCGAACCCCGCCAGGCCTAAAGCTGCTGGCGGTGCAATCGGTTGCAGGAAGATTTGCACACCAGGCCGCTGCTGCAGCATCTCAGAGCGCCTCTTCTCATCTTCGACCGTCGACGCAATAGACATGGTTGCGACTTTGTATCAGGTATTGTTCTTCTGTCTGAATGATTCCTGAAGTGAGTAAACAAACAAACATCATTACCCCCAGCACCGGTTTATCCGAACTGCAGCTTTCTTATACCCGACTGACTGGCTCTGCCAGTCACAACTACATCATGACTAGGAGGGGCAGGTTTGCCGCATCATGATGTTGATATAGTGACCTCAAGGCCTTCAACCCGTGTGAATTAACATTGACGCTAGTGAGCGTTAATCCAAATGACTTGCAGAAGACATTCCACTCCCATTACCATCTTCTTTCTGTATTCCCAAAGCTCAATTGCATAACCAATCTACGAGCATGATACCATCCTGTTATGCGGGGGAGAAGTCTCGATGACCCTGGACAATATTGCCACTCTGGGCGAAAGGAATGTCTAATCATCAAATTCGCAAAACAAACTGCTGCAAACAAGTTCAGAAGCTTCGCGGTCGTCTTGAGTAAGCTATGTTGAAATTTGCCTGAAAGCTAGGAGAGAGCTATGAAGTGCTCCAGTGGCATATCGATCGAATACGAACCCGCCTCAGTCAACCAGAGGTGCAACCAAGCTATTGGCCAGCAGCATATTGGAGGCGGTCGTGAAGGCGACATCAGTGGCATCGGCCCTAGATTGACAGGAAGGGCGAGAATGCATCGTCGTCAAGCTCTTGAACATGCAGGTCAACAACTCAACATGAGATACACCGCCGTAGGCGCTCCCGTTTAGACCATAGGACGGGGGTTGATGATGAGCCAACTCAACGCCCCATATATCGTCTGGCACCATGCCCGCGCCCTCGTACTGCACCACCTGCGTTGCCCAATGGAGCCAACTCCACCAGGCCTCGGGATTCAGGCTGTGGTCCTCGTCTTCTTCGAATAGCGTTACTATCCCCTTGACTTCGCGCTTGGCGAGTCCACGCAACCACCAGACGCGATCCAGGCTTTTGAGTTGGCCGAAATGGCACGCCAGTATCACGAGGGCGCGCGGCCGCCGGGCCTGCAGCAGCTCAATGAATCGCCGCGACACAGTAAACATGAACAGGACAGGGGCACCAGTATGTGGTATCCGGTGAGCCCAATTCAGCATGGACACAGCGTGATGGTAGGCTTGTTCTGTCAGCATCCGCGACGCCGGATCCAATTCCATGGAATCGAGCTCATCTGCCAGTCCGTCCAGGAGCGACCCAAAAAAGGTCGAACATTCTGAGCTCAAGGTGATGTCTAGGCCAGGGAGTGACTGGATGATGGGAATGAGGACCGTACTCCCCTGAATCCATGACCAGCTGCTGGATAGGATCGCTTTCACGCCTTGAAATGAGTAGAACCAAGATAGGGGTAGTTCATACTTGGGATGTTTGGGACTGTGATATGCCCATACATGGTCTTCATCCGGTAATGGTGACACAGGTCCGTAATGCCCGCCGTCTTCTTGCTTGATGATAGTAAGATGGTCCCTATCTCCGTCTCCTAGTACCCGTGAGGCGGTAGCTTGGAAGGTGATGAAAAGGGCAGTTATCAACAGCGCTTCGGCGTTGGACTTTTTGATGCCCCGGCTAAGGCTGGCGTTGTAAGCAGATAGGGCCGCAGCAGTATACGCATGACTGGCTCGGACTAGTGTGTGGTCGTTTGGCGACGTGGTCCGTAAGTGCAGCGCCGACACGGCCAACATGACGTCCATGAGGAAATTAGCTCCGCTATCCGCCAAGGCCATTTCCGCGGACGCAAAAGCAAGCTGCGGCACGCGCTCGCGCCAGACGGCCTCGCTCCCTGGGCCCATCACCGACAGATGCTTGTATGTTGAGGTGGTGTAGTGATGCAACAGCCGAAGCTCGAGCATCCGGTTCGTCCCCGATGTTGGGCTGAGCATTTGATGCGGCGCCGACGGTTGACGATAAAGGGTTATGGGCGAGCTGCCACATGATGTCTTTGATGATGGCGCTGCCCAAGAGACACTACTGCTACGCCTCCACTCGTGGCTGCTGTTAGCTGGGCTCGAGTAGTAGTAACTCCCCGGTGGTGAAGAGATCTCGGGCACGGTCAGGAAATTGCTGTTCTCGAAGTCGCAGGACACGCCGTGCTTGACACAGTTGCCACAGGACGGGTAGACTTCATCACACTTCGGAGAGGACACAGTCAGCAACCCACTCAGGCTTGGGAGACTTTGAAGTTGCGGCTCTCTCTTCTCACCTTGATCTTCCGGGATTTGCACCGCTTGCACCCGTTCCGCGACTTCTTGTGCGATCTCCGCGGAGGCATACTTTTTATCTCAGTATGGTGTTGCTACAATGTTGCACACGAGGACACTTAGATCCTCGCCGGCTGTTTCAATATGCGGGAGTGGTATGTATATGTCGTTCTAACGCCGCAGACGTCAGGCTAGGCAGGCTGGCCAGAATAGTCCAGACTCAAGGGGGGCACGTGTGTGTTTTATGTCGTCAGTCTTTGACAGGCGTGAACCGCGGCTTGCGAAGAGAACAGCGAATCGTTCCTGTGATAACTTGTGACAAGCGCTTAATGGTTAGGGGGAAAGAGCTACAAGAGTCTGGCTGTGTCAATGGTACGATGAGTGGAAGGTTCCGATTGGCAGAGTTAAAAAAGGGGAACGATGCCGCGCCAGGGATGGGTGGGCTTTGATTTGCGGGGAGAAGTTGATTGTGAGACCAAGTAAGTGGGCGGGGGGGGAAAGACGGAAGCCGAGAAGAATTTGGAAGAGAAGATGCATGGCGCATGAATTTAGTCTGGGCTGAGCGGGAAACTTGTTCAACTATATCTACGGAGTACAGGCTACAGAAGGGGAATGCTCGCCTAAGGGCACATGATGGCGCGGGCGTCATTTCCTCCGGGGGTAGTATGATAACTCGCTTCTGGTCGTCTGGTAAATGGTTGTCAAAGACACTGGGACGCAAGTGTCTTACCCTTTTCTCCCACAGAGGCTGTGCAACTACCATACGGTCCGACTCCTGAATTGTCGATAACTGGCGGGCGTCGTTTCATAGATCAGATGAAGTATTGATAAGCCGTGATTGGGTATGAGATCCGCCCAACATCCCCTTTGAAACATGAAAAAGGGGAATACCGTAGTAAAAGGCATACTATCTGGGTAATGGCCAGTTATAATAGGCGCAGTAAGGCTATTAGAGACACATCAATATGTCCTTACAAGGACCCTTCTGGGAAGCTATAGAGAAACCACGTAGTACGACTATACATGGATTTTGCTGGGCCTTGGCCGACTCAGCTTGACTCGAGTTGGGACGAATCAATGCCTCGGATCTTGAACAATGGTCAATCAAGTACTGTATGCGTGTTACTCGCATCGGTCCAAGATTACTTGGGCCCTCATCGATCCTCATCAGGTCGCCGACCTTGTTTCCGGAGTGTTCCCTCTTTTAGACAGTGGGTTGCTGTTGTTTATCTTGCATGTGCTTCACCTTGCCTCTCCACATACATACTCCTACATTGTTACTGGGCAGTTCTCGAAACTCGCTAGAGAATTACACGCGCGGCTGAGCAGCAAAGGCTGGCGCCTCCTTCTTCTCTTATTTTCCCCTTTTTGCTCAAAGGCAAAAGGCTCAGCCGCCGTCGCCGTCATGGCAATTCGAGGTTGATACCGCGCTGGTGTTTCGTTCGAACGCCCGCCATCTTCGGCGGAGCAGGGAAAGGATCTTATCATCCATTAATCTTCGTCGCCGTCATAGCTCTCTCCCTGCGTCCTTTCTAGTGTCGGCTCTGGGGGGGGGGGGCCTGAGGGTCCTGGGGAGGCGCCAAGCACTTGACGGACAGAGGGGTAACATAGTATGGGTCTGTCACCCGATGGGGAGGCGGAAGTTTATGCGGACTGTGTAGCTTAGTTGAACGCCAGAACGAGTCAAGAACCTGCATATCTCCAGACGCGGCGTGTTAGTGGCTGTGTTTACTTACCTACCAGGTATCTGCGCACTTATCCCCCGGTTTGACAATAGTGACGAAGGTCTACCATCCGACCAGAGTTAGTTTATCAACTTTGTGACTCTAACAAAGACGTTGGCAGAATGCGGGCTGAACATCCGCATCTTGCGTGCAGGTATCGTGGACAAGAGAAGAATCCCACCAGCCCCCTTTGAAACTTCGGTAGTTCATGTCGGGTTGCTGGCTTGGAAGGAAGGGATTTCAGTCAACATGAGGCTCATCAGAGAAGAGGGAACGTTTAGAAGATGTCGCCTCATGGTTTTCAAGACGGATTGATACCACTAGAAATCCTTATCGTCTACAAATGAAACTGTTCGTACTGAAGAACCTCGGCCAAAACGTTCGAAGGAATGGCAGGCTCCCTGGTAGACACGGCCGATAAAAAGACCAGGCTGGTCGTTTGTTGCTTCAGGTTGTCTCCGATACGGCTGATGTTCTTCCTCTCTCGTTATTCTCTCACTCCGAGTAGTCCTGAGGTCCTTGAGTCCCTGAGCACAGCAGGCATCTCAAACGGCAGGATGTCACCTTTCATCCCACAATCAAGGTCCTTTCGCCCTGTGTATGTACGCGAAGCATTACGCCACCCCGTGCGTCCTTTCAAAGGTGCGGAGAGAGCTCCGCTCGTCTTCACCTCAAGTCGCGAATATTGGCTTAGCAAAGCTTCAGTCCCGCACCCTTCGCCGTCGAAGACACACGACACCCATTGCGTAAGATCTTTCACTCCAGTTCTAAGCCATTTGAAACGGCTCAGGCAACTAGTAGGGTCGTGGCTAGTGCCTTACCTAGTTATGTACATACATACATATGCCGGTATCTTACTGTTAACCCGTCTGCGTCTGTTACTGATAGCAGCGAGGTGATGTTTGACATGACTAAGGACGCATACACATACTGCAGGCCAAAGAACTGGCCAACCCAGCCCCTTACGTCTCTATCCTATAGCCTGATCTTCATTGAATTTGAAACGTCCAGATCGAAGATTTACCATCGAACCAAAACAGACCTACTTACTTGCGGATGATGAAGAGAATATGGAAGGAAACCAGAAGGGGCCGGTAGGCAGTACGGACCCCGACTCAATCACCACCACCACCACCACTATTACTTCTTACTCCTGTGGCCCGCTCCCTTGCCGTTCAGTTCCCGTCGAGTGGCGCCAAGGTTATCTTTGACATCTACACTAACATGCTGACCACAGACCAGACTCCTCTATTCTACTACGCCGAAGAGAAGGTGGCGCCATTGGGACAACTCTAAACTCACAGCCCGCCGGCCAACCAAATTCAGAGAGATGGGGAACTCGACATCGACTTGTCTTGAATGGCATCAGATACGCCGACTTAACCTTTTGAATTAGACTAGTGCACCTGTCAAGAGGGCGATCAACAAACCATATACTTGCCTCGTTCGATATAGGAAGCTTGGTATGGTGTGACAAACTACCTGCAAGACGTTAGTTGGGCCGTGGTTAGATGCTTCGCTACGGCTTTTAAGTGCCGCCGACCCACGGCCCCTATCTTATGCTACCCTTCAGCAAGAAAAAGGCAAGTCGTTTAGTCAATGGCTTGCTTAAACCGAGGAACACCACACACTAGAAGGTACAGCAACAGTTGGGATATTTATCCTTCATAGACTGTATAGCTAAGCCTAGCCTAAAAAGCTGGAATCTCCTTTTACTAAATATCTAGTAAACATCAGTCTATCCCACTTCGCTTCCTAGGTACATTAAATCAAATGCTCATCATAGCGCCCCCCCTTTTCCCAATCATTTTCCGTCCATGGTGCTGAGGCGGATCTCTACGGCCCTCCTGTGAGCTTCGAGCTCCTCTACCTTCGCGAGCTGCATAACAGCGGACCCAACATTCCTCAAGCCCTCGGCAGTCAGGTTAGAGCTGGTGATGTGCTTCAAGAAGGATCCCAAGTTGACACCCGAGTATTGCTTGGCGTATCCATATGTAGCTATGTGAATGTTAGCACCAGTTGGGCTGATAGGCAAAGGACGGATATAAAAACTTACGTAGCGAGTGGTTGACACCGGCAGAGTAGTCACCTACACTTTCAGGCGTCCATTGACCAATGAAGACACTGCCCGCATTCATGACCTTATCCACAACCTTCTCGGCGTCCTTAACCTGCAAGATCAAGTGCTCCGGCGCATAGTCGTTGCTAATCACCATAGCCTCATCCATGTCCTTCACTGTAATAGTGACAGAGTGGTTGATCGCGCCTCGGACGATGTCAACACGCGGCAGAGCCATGGCCTGCTTGTGGAGTTCATCCTCTATCGCTTGCATATGCTGCTCATCGAGATCAACAGCAATCAGAACCACCTGACTGTCCACGCCATGCTCAGCCTGTGATAGGAGATCCGAGGCCACAAAGGCAGGGTTTGCGTCCTTATCAGCAATGACGAGCACTTCAGACGGACCAGCCGGCATGTCGATACCCACACCGGCATTGGTGTCGTTGCTCACGTACATCTTACCAGCCGTGACGAACTGGTTACCAGGTCCATAAATCTTGTCAACCTTGGTGACGCTTTCTGTGCCATAAGCCATAGCGGCGACAGCTTGCGCCCCTCCTGCCAAGACGATGCTTTCAGCACCGACCTTGTGAGCAACGTAGACAATCTCAGGAGTAATGCTACCATCCGATCTTGGAGGCGATGCAAGCACGATCTTCTGGCAGCCAGCAACCATGGCAGGAACACCGAGCATGAGAGCGGTACTGGGCAGAACAGCCGTACCGCCGGGGACATACAGGCCAACTCTCTCAATAGGTCTCGAGAAGCGACTGCAGATCACACCGGGCATAGTCTCCACCTTCAATGGCTCTTCCCGCTGTGCCTCGTGGAACTTTCGGATGTTCTCATAAGAGACATCAATAGCCTTGATGGTCTCTTCGGGCAAGTTCATCAACGATTGGGGGAACGGTGCCTTCAGCACAGGCGAAGTCAAAGAAGTTGCCTTTTCGAATTTGTGGGTGTAAGAGAGAAGAGCCTTGTCGCCGTTCTCTCTGACGTCGTTGATGATGGGACTGACAATGCCCATGATAGCCTCGGCTGACTTCTGAGATGGACGCTTGAGGGCTTCAGTCACCTTCGCTGTGCCCATCTTGAGAGCATCAAGGCGCTTCATTGTGATTCTACCCATATCCGGGGCAGTCTGGGCTTCAGTCGCTGGTGCTGATGTGAGTGGGGTGGTGGCGTCCTTAGCAGTCTCCTTGGCCTTCTCAACTGTTTCGTTGGTGATGCCTTCCTTCTCAGCCCACTTGCCCTTGGCGTTTCCTGTTCTCCTCTTCACCTTCAGGCTCTTTGCATCCAAGTTCCTTTCGATGTCAGCCAGGCTGACGCCCTTGCTAACAGCCTTGGCAAGGGCGAAGTAGATCAGGTCAGCAGCCTCGAAGGCGATCTCTTCAGATGTCTGTGCATCGCAAAGCTCTTCGGCCTCTTCCATAATCTTGGCTCGCAGCAGCTTCTCGTCAGAGAACAGCCGTGCCGTGTAGGAGCCTTCAGGCGCGGTTTCCTTTCTCGAAACCAGAGTTTGCTCCAGTTTTGAGATGCCCTTCAGGTCACCAAAACATCCGAATTGGTTCAAGTGGCAGAACTTGCCCGTTTGCTTGATGATGAATTTCAGGGCGTCATTGTCGCAATCAAGCGAAACTCTCACTAGTTCCTGAGTATCTCCTGATGTAGCACCCTTGTACCATAAGCCACGCTTGCGGCTCTGGTAAACACCGGTTTGCGTCTTCAGCGACTCAGCGACACTCTCCTGGCTGCTGTAGACCAAGCCAAGGGCGATGCCTCTCTCATCGCAGACAACGGTGGGCATCAGCTTGTCCGGGCGGTCCGAAATCCAAGCGCCAGACAACATGGTTGATACAAAGATCTTGGACTGGTCATCCTTGTTGGTAGTCAGGCCCGTGGAGGGAACGATGGGGATAGCCGAGATCTGAGAGCAAACATCAACGAAATGCTGGTAGTTGGTTCCCTGGATAGGCTTGATGTAAGTGGGCGGCAGCTTCTCAGCATTGGAGTGCTCCAAGAACTTGGCGACATCACACTTGGACTGATCAAAGTCCTTCAGGAGGATGCCGTACTCGGTTCCCACAGAAACGCTGGCGAGGTTAGTGACAGCCGGGGCGACGCGCCCCTTGAAGTCGGCGAACTCAGTTAAGCGTTCAGGCTGGACAAAGATTTTACGAGCGCCATGGTCGAGAAGAGAGACGATGTCGTCCTTGGATTGGACGGCGGTGACGTCGAAGAAAGTGTGGAAGGAAGAAGCGTGCTGGTCCAGGTAGTTGAGCAACTTGTCGAGGTTCTGTTGAGTCACGTCGAAGAAGACGCAGCCAAGACAGGAAACCTCATCGCGGGTCAGCCCCTCGCTGGATTCGAGGCCGGGAGGTACCGCGACGCTGACCAGGAACGGGAGGGGGAGAGTTGTCTCCATATCAATTGACTTAAGCAATGTAGATTCCTGTCAAAGGATACTGGGTGAATATGGAGAATGAAGTGCACCGTGAGTTGATCAATGACTTAACTAAATATAATAGTCTCTTGGAAAAAAATATGATGATCCTGTATCGGCCGGCCTCTGGCTTTGGCGGGGCAATTGTCCAGTCATTCACTCATCGCCCGTTTCTTGGTGCTCGCATTGCCAATTGCCCCTCCATCGAATGTGCAGAGCGAGTAATGGGCCCATTTATTCGTCACTGCTAGATATTTAGGCTATGGTCTGTGCATCCAGTCACAGTCACTGTTCACAGTCACAGTCGCTATCACTGCAGCAAGCAGGCAGGCAGGCCGGCGCATCAAGGCACTGGACTAGGTGTAACTGTCGATAGCGCTCGCAAATGATATAAATGAATAATAAGATTGTGATTTTCTTCAGAGGAAGGTCTTACTTGCATCTCAATATGGGTCAAGCGTTATTGGCACGACGGTTGGATATCGAGATAGGCCAATTGGTTGGTGACGGGTTGCGTTGGTCCAGTCTGCCAGTGTTATTTGAGGTGCCTCTGACCGTCGGATTAACGCCTAGACGCCTACGCATACGCCCAGGTACGCCTTCCACTACAAACACCTAACCTTAGCGCGTATTTTCGCTTAGGCGACGCAGCGCCAGTATCGATATCGAATTAGCGATTGGCATTGGTTGACTTTCCCAGCTCATTGACCTTACCGCGAACCTCTCTCTTGGTTGCTGGCGATCAAAAATCGGTTAAAGAAATCTACAGCATCTTGCATTGCATCGAGCAATTAGGAAGCATCAAGCTACCGATATCATAATTCATTCTCCCCTCGTGGCACTTTCCTCTGGCCGACTATTGCGTCTCTCAACAACACAAACCTCGATGGCCTAGCCATCTTCGAGGAAGCTCTTCGCGTACCACCTTGGAGCGCAATCCTTCGACTTCGATCCACCCTTCGATTCGACCCCGGTATCACCACTAACGAGAACGCAACGCGAGCTACCTTGCAAGATACGTTGGTATTCTGAAAGGACTTCGTACACCGCCGCTGCCATTACCAGCTACACAGTCGCAACTCCCAGACGCACATCCGCGACCGGCATCATGGCGACATCCTCGCAATCACAGCCCAACGGCATCCCGCCCTCCTCCGCCGCTTCGGGCCCCTCCCAATCACAGCCAACCCAAGCGACCTCGAGTACCTTGCAAGCCTCTTCACAACCCGCCGGCGGCGCAGGCCCTACACCCGCCCCCAACGGCACCGGTCAATCACAGCAACCCTCGACCTCGGCGCCGCGCCCGCGCGACGCGCGCACCATCGAGCTGCTCCTGACGAGCCAAGGCGTGACCTCGTACGACAGCCGGGTCCCCCTGCTCCTGCTCGACTTCGCCTACCGGCACACCTCGTCGGTCCTGTCGGACGCGCTGCACCTGACGACGGACCCCTACACGTCGGCCGCGGGTAGCAAGCCGTCGGGCGCCTCGGGCGCCGCGCCCAGCGCGCCCGCCAACGTCGACGCCGCCGTGAGCACCAACGCCGTGAGCCTGGCCGTGGCGTCGCGGCAGGCGTACCAGTTCCGGGGCGGCAGCGGCGCGGGCGGCTCGGCGGGCGGCGGCGCGAGCAAGGACTGGCTCATGGAGCTGGCCAAGGAGCGCAACCGGGTCGCCTTACCGCGCGTCCACGCCCACGAGTGGGGCGTGCGTCTTCCCAACGAGCGCTTCGTCCTGAGCGGCATGAGCTGGGGCCTTAAGGACCGCTGGGGCGGCACCGGCATGGGCGGCGCCGAAGACGAAGACGATGACGACGAGAGCGAGCCCGAGGGCGGCATGGAGGATGCCATGGAGGGCGTCGAGAGCAGCGATACCCTTAATAAGGAAAGTGGCAGCGCTACTAAGGATGGTGAAGGAGGCCTGGACGAGCTCCTCGGGGACGACATGGCTGATGAAGACGAGGATATGGACTTGGAGTAAAAGAAGGAGCCCGGCAGATCTGTAACTTTAGGGGGTCTTCGTCCATCACGATGGCGATCAAGCATGGTTTTATTAATTCTCCAGAAGAGTCCAAAGACTGCGTACAGGCGTTTGATGGCGTTTTTTTTTACTGGTATCATCAATTGGATGGCTAGGGGAATTTTCTGCAGCCAGCCAGCATGCTCAGGGATCTTAAGAAGCTGGAAAGTCTCAGACGACAGAAGAAGTTGTCAGTAAAAGTTTGGCCAACATCATTGGGCAAGCAGTACTTTAGGTAGACTTATTCACGAAAGCACAGAGAACACCTTGGCAAATACAGAATCAGTGCTTCAATGTACATTAAAGAAGAATGCTCTGTCTAATGATTCTGAAAAAAAGCCCCCCAAAATGAAACTCCACGCTATGCATATGGAAGGTCCTGGGTAAATACCAAGCCTCCCCTTACAATGGAAAAACACCCAGCCATGCGACAATATCCGCCCAATGCAATGGAGTCGCCAACTATGTTGAATATGATAGTGCTTTGCTCCCTTATTTTTGCACCTTTACCTCCTTCTCTTGTTCCAGTTGCGATACTCCCGTAATAATCTCAGCAAGGTCGTCGTGAACAGCGATCTTGGGACTAGGAGTTTGAGCCTTGGCCTTCGCATCTTTGGGGATATCCAAACCGTTATTCTCCTCTTCTGCTTCTTCCTCGCCGTCATCTTCACCATCCTCATCAAACTCGGCCTCCTCGCCGTCGAACTCATCGTCTTCGACCGCTTCGTCATCAACGTCCTCATCATCAGCATCTTCTTCATACTCCTCCATCATGGATCCCACCATGTGCTGCTCATCCTCGTATACGCCACTGCCACTGAAGATGCTCTCTACCGCATCGTCGTCATCAATGCGGGAGAGGTAGCTGTCACCAAGGTTCCCGACGTCATCATCTTCGTCATCCTCCTCTGCATCCTCTTCGTCGTCATCACTGTCACTGGCGCTAAACTCGTCCATTTCCAACGGTGGCTCGCGCCAGTACTTGAAATCAGTGTACTCTTCTCCACCCCCCTTGACTAGGGTCGCTACCGGGGGAAAGTAGTGGTCAACAATATCGGTCATGTTGACATAGCTCAGTCTGAGCTTGTTGAGAGAGAGCAAGTCCAATGATACCTCGGCATTGGAGTTGATGGTGAAGATGCGATTGCGTGGCACATCGACTGTGCGATACGAGATTTGATCTGTCAGACGGTTGCCAAATCCAGCATAGAAGCAATGACGGTCCGGACCGTAAAGGTTGCGTATATCTCGAAGAGTAGCCATCTTGAAGACGTGTGGCTTTCGGAGATAAATTTCACGCCGAAGGGCCGCCATTGTTCGATCCGGGGATAGAATGGTCGGGCCGCGAGGAAGACGGTAGTTGTCCTGGACAACGCCATTCAAATAAGCCCTCGTTGTATCGGCCTGTCCCACTGACCGACTGGTGAGGTACATAATGTTGTAGCCATTGGCTACGATGTCACTGTACAGCTTGGCGACTCCTGCGTGTGTCCAGTCCCGGCCGATCATGTTCAACACATGGCCCAAAGCATCCGACTTGGTGATAGTTCCGTCAATATCCGAGATGACAACCGGAGTATCGTACTTCCAAAGGTACATACAAGCCTGGCAAGTAGCTCTGTTCACAGTGAAAGCCACAGAATTCTCGCCAGGCTTCAGGTTCAAGGTCTTCAGCTGATCGCTAGTCAAACGAAGAGTCTTGGCATAGTTCCTGTTGGGGTCGCCGACGTGACTCGAGCCAGGAGTGGTTGGGGGCGTCCCCACGCTCGTTTGGCCAGCATCCGATTCGCTTCGGCGGTGCGAAGGTAACGGGGCCGACGAGGCAGAGTCGTCACTGGCATAGCCTGGATCGGATGCAGCATCGATAGCAATAGTAGCAGACGGCCGCAAAGAGGCGACAGTCTTCTTCATAGCGGCCTCTTTCGCGTCTTCGCTGCTGTAGATCCAGAGATTCCCTTGCTCATCCATACCGAACAGTGCGCCTATATCATAATCACCCTCCATCTCTTCAGACAGGATCTTGCGCGCCACAACCTCGGCGCGGATAGCGTCCTCTTCGCTGCTCTTGTAGCCTGTCATGTCCAGCATCAAGTCGCCTGTTTCGGTCACCTTGCTTCGGATGTTCGCAGCGTGAAGTTGTTCAGACAAAGTCAAGGCTCGTTGTACAGCTTGTTGCGGCGGTAGAGGAGGAGGGCTGATCGATCTATGGGACGGCTGGTTGCTATCTTCATGCTCTGATCCTTCAGGCATCTCGTCTCGCTCGCTACGCGCCCGTGCACTATACGGAAGAACATTGTCGCTGCGAGATGGTAGTCGGTATGTATCGGGCGTGTCTCGTGAAGGTGGCCGTCCACTGCTTAGCGTCGGGGATGTTGGGTGATGTCCTACCTGTCCTGTTAAATGTTATATTAGTATCTTCGTCAATTCATTCGAGAGTAGAGGCAACAAACCTGGGACTGGCGTTGGACCTGGGCGAACTCCGGATCCACTGAAAGACCGAGTAGAAGAGCGGCCATGATTAGATGGCTCATCCAGCTGAAGCAAGTCGGGTTCTTGCAAGGCATCCGGGTCGTCATCTTCTGCCGCAAGAGGTGGGCTTGAAGCCGGAGAGACGAGCGGAGATGTCTGCAAGCTTTGTGGGATGGTGTCGCTGGTCTCGAAGACGAAGAAGGCCTCTCCGCCTTCACCCAGTTTCATGGAATATTCTTGCTTTACTCCATTGACCTTGAACTCAACCTTCTTTTCATATGGGCGCAAGAGCGAGAATTTTCCAAAGCGAACGTGGAAAGGGGAACAGGATAGGCTGCCGTCCTCCTGCTCGACCACGATCACATCAATAGCACCGCTTAGAGTCGAGGGATTGATTGAGTTCCATGCGGTCGACACCGAGTCGCTAATATTCCGGACGTACTGCATTATGCGATAGTTGGAGGGGAACGCAGCTAATTCGATTTCGGTTGTAGGAAGCCTGCCAGGGAGGTCGTCCGACAGAAGGATGGGTTATCCTAGGGAAGTCTACCAAAGGCGAACTTCCTTCTTTTTGCTTTTTCTCTTTCTCTCCGGTACAAACGCAGGAGTGGCCCGCCCTGCAGGTTCAGTTTCTCTCAGATCAGTCGGCCACACAGAGCTTGGTTTGAAAAAGCCCACAATGAAAGTGTTGAAGTTTGGCGACCAAAATCTGCTCGCCAGCAGTAGATTAAGCGTAATCGCAGCGTGGTCGGTTTCCTAGCAACACAACGGCCTGCTCGTCACTCTGGGCTTGTTTGGTTCTAGTATTGAGTGGTTATGACAAGGGCAATCGCTGATCATGCACAGCAACAGTAGCAACAACAACGAGGAGGCGTGTAAACGAGCGAAAATAAGTGAGTAGTATAGAAGGGCAGTTAGGCCGGTGGTGATATTTTGGTGGGCTGCCACAGACACGAGGCGATGATTATATAAAGTGCGATTACCAGGTCGTAGGCTGGATGTAACAGGTGACCGGTGGTCAATCTGCTTTGGGGCGTAAGCGGTGATTTTTGCTGGGGACCCTTGAGTGAGCGAAGTGACGTAGCTCGAGCAGAAACAATGCCGAGGTGCAGCTGGCGGAGCTAATAATGTGACCTGAATGCCTAACTTAAGTAAATGCGAATAGGTACAGGACTCCGTACAGGCACAGACAGGGGCTGAATGCAACGCCTTACGAGACGAACGGACGAAACAATCGAGAAGTAAGACGATCAGAACATGATCATGGAAAGCGTCTGGAAAGATATCGTGTGGTTTGACTTCAGCGACAAAACAAGAGACGAGGGGGAATGCTGGCAGGGCTTATTACTGCATGTCAAAAGGTCAAAGAGTTGAGACATTCATTGGGGGAGCGCACTTATTGAGTGCAATGTTACACACTGCCAGGACGCCGCGGCAGCCCCCAAGTCTCCCCCCAGCACACCAACACTTTTTTTGTGGTAGAGTCCAGTGAGTCCAGTGAGTCCCCAGCGTTCGCTAGCCCAAATAGGGAGCCACATCCAGCTGACTTTTTAAGTAGCAGCTGTCTAAGTCCAGGTCACCACCAAAACATCCCGACTGGCTGGTATGGGCGCCCGTCAGCAAATAAAGCTGCAACGGCCCATCTGACACGAGTCGTGTACGGGGGATGCCTGCGCAAGCATGTGGTTTTTTTGTTGAACCCAATAGCACTCGCGTTTTGTCCCCCCAGACTTCCAAGGGGCTCAACGCCCATCTCATCGTACTGTATACTTAAGTATTCGTCCAGGCATCCTCAGAAGTTCTATTAAAACGCAAGATAATCAGACAATGTTTGCCTGACCGGGATGAGAAAAGGGGATATCAACAATAGTGCATTCGTGTTCCCTTGCACGAACCTCCAGCGCAAGGCCAGCTCTAGCCAAAGGGGGCTTTCAGCCAACCAGCCAGCCACCAGGTCGCCAGGTAACTGCTATTAGCTCTTAGCTTGTTATTTCCGCAGACATGGAAGCTCTTCATGCAGCCAGCTGGGTGCTGGGTGCTTGACCGTGGTAGTGGTAGGTAGGTACCGTTGGTCTAGAACAACGCTCGGGAACGTCTCCGTCTCCCAGGAGTTTCTCTTCGTTTGCGATAATGCTGAAGCAGGATACTGTTACACCAGTAGCCTGGCTGCCATGCGACTCGTGGCAGACCTCGTGGTAATAGTTTGCGGAAGCCTGCGATCCAACAACTCATCCCACATGTCTCATTCTCATTATGCCGCTAGATGTAAAGCCCGTTCCGCCCGTCCCGTTATCGGGCTGCCGGGCATCGCCTGCAAATTTCCTTTCTGACCGGGTCGAAAGGAGACAGCAGGCCCACTTGCGTGAACCAGCCCCAGAAAAATGTCATTCCGCGTGCGTCGCAGGCCTTTTTGCAGTGTTAGTGTTCCCCTCTTTACTCGATGAAGCGCATCTGGAGGATAGCATGTGACAATGACAGTCGATACTCAACCAAGTCAACCTACCAAGCACTCGTATTCTCTTCTCCGTGGTGGGCCGTCGATTCGTCTTCCCCACGACCCGAAAGCCCATTTGCAAGAATGGTAAAAGCATGTGCAGTAGGGTTGTAGGAAGAAGAGTGCATGCCATCTAACATGTGCATGCGGAGATTGCTGTTTCTGATGTAAGGGGTCATGTCTCAATTGTCAATAAGTATATGTAGCAGAGGCAGTATATCAACACCCTGTACGCCGTGAGTCGCGAGTGGTCATACAAATCACCACAAAGAATCATTGTACATCAAGAATGTGTTCGAGAATCGCGAGGTGTTAAAATGAATGAAATCTACCTTACTTTATATTAGCACAGGCCGGTAAAGTAGCTCAATGTTCCAGACTAGATATAGCGACATCCGGAGTTAAGTATATTTACTCCATGTTGCTATATTCCAATTTAGGAGGCAAGCCTAGTTTATCTCATACACAAATGAACGCCTTAGTCTACGATATATTTGCATGCAGAGTAATTATAGTAGGAAAGCTTTGAATGTAGCTTCGGAGCTGAGAAGGCAGCGGCAGCTAGTGATTGTATCATAGCTGGCAACAGCATACATACATCACCATTATCATGGGAAGGCCTCAAACGTACAATGTAGACACAAACACGTAACCTTAGCCGGTACTTGAAGTAGGCTAACCTTAATGCCAAACAAAGTTATCAATGTATGTATCTGGTATTTCTCATACCCAAGCCGTCGGTAGCTACCGACGGTACAGACCCAGAAAGCGCAGATGATATGCGCGCATTATGGCCGTTGTCGAAGGCAGCGGGTGGTGTGCTTACTGCAGCCAACACCCCAACCACACAAGCAAGGCTTTGGTCATTGGGCCGTCTTCTAGCGTTGCCAAACCCGGCACGGCAGTTGAGGACATCCCGTCCAACCCATCCAAAATAACCCTGCATACCAATGTGGTAGCCGGCATTGATGAGTACCATGCATGCTTACCTCAAGTTGGGGAATACGTCTCTTCTTCGTCCCATCGATGTCGTAGGCTCGCAGCCTAGCCAACAAGTCAAGTCGAATTGTAGATGCCTAACGTTGCTGATGTTGTTGGTATCTGCATGCGACCAGTTTCCCGTCCCGGAGCTGCCTGCAGACATCGGCAATTCGCTGCATTGGAGCCAGCTCATCCAATGCCCAATGCAGCCACGGCCTTCCAATCGATCGTGCAACTGCCATCAATCAATCCACTTTCAGCCTGGCATCTGGGCAAGTAGGTACAGTAGTTGCGATGTCCACGCGTGCACACTTGCCATCTCTGTCCAGGCCTATGTATAATTGAAGTGACCTTGAGAGCATGAAGTAAGAGCAATGCATGGACGGGTGATCCACTCCTGCTAAAGAAGAAGACAACGAGTCGGATGGCGACGGTTGGAAAAGAAGAATGCCAAGCTTTTTCTCATGGCTACCAGAACTTCTAAAGTACATACATCCGAAACAGACTTCATTGTTGCGTTGACTGCGGGCGCTACACCAACGGTATTTGCATATGGCGCTAGATCTTTGGAGAAGCATCGTCATTTACACTTTGTGACTTTGGGTCGGCTTGTTCGGGCAGACACTAGAAGGAATTCCGTTGCCTCGCCTCGCCTCTTTCGCCTCGTCTCGCTTCTCTTCGCTTCGTGGGCCACTGAAGAGAACACAGGGAGAGAGATAGAGTCCAATTGCCCTTACCCACACCCATCCAGCTGGGACTCAAGACCGTCGCGGTAAGCCTAACGACGGGTGGGTGACGGGGTTTCTGCAAGCCTTGCAGCGTGGCAGCTAAAACCCAAGAACCTTACGCTCCTCTGGTCACCAAGCAAAGCACTAAAGCACACCAAGGCTGCAGGCGGAGAGAGGAGAAACATTTTCCAATTCCCAGTTTGGCGGTCCTGTCCTGTCCTATCCTGTCGAACCCAAGACCCAAGAACCCCGATTGTATTACTGCTACTAACCGTTTAACCTTGCATTTCAATTACCGTACCAACTCCAGTCTTTCCTTTACTTCACACCCCCCTCCCCCTCCCTCTGCTTGCTTGGTTCTTTTTTTCCCTTCTTAACCTGTCTATCCTTTTGGTATGCTCTTTGGTCAACGGTCGAGATCTCCCACGATATGTTATGGACCCCATGGGCGACGTCTGTTCCTTCAGTGTTGGTCGTCTGTGCCGTGCTTGCTTGGTGGTTTACTGAGCCCAAGACGGCGCACCTCAATGCCATCGTCACAATTGGTTTGATGCTCTTCATCTGGTCCATCGCCCCGACCGAGCTGGCCCAAGAGACGCCTACCTGGTTATTTCAGGCTGCTCTCAGTTTCCTAGCTACGTCGGACCTCGACATAGTCCTCATATTCGTTTTGAGCCACTTCACCATGATCATTACAGGCATTGCCGCCTCTTGGTACGTTTCTCTTCGCGCGCAGCAGCAGCAGTAACTTTGGCCCATAGAGCGCCGTATAAAACAAAGATTCTAACCGCACCGCGTTTTGTACAGGTTGGTGTGGCGAGCCTGGCAGGTCCTCCGAAAGCCAGTTCCCGAGCTTATCCAAGTACTTGGAGTCGAAGTCCCCGACCCTCCCCACGTCTTTCTCGCCGGCATTCGCAAAGATGCAGCAACTCTTAACTGGACTCGGCCGCAGACTAATAGCACAGTCGCAAAGTTTCTCATACAGGTAAATGGGGTAACTGGTATGTACAGCGTCTTGCAAATTCTGGATCTTTCGGTGCACGAGCTGGGATTCGCAATATTAACAGTTGGCGTTTCATAGTGGGCGAGTCCTCCAGCCAGGAGACGGCTATAACCGTAACCGGCCTCAAGCCGAGCCACTTCTACAACATTCGCGTCATCGCTGTGTCGCACAGCAACTTCCAGGCTGGCAGCCGATCTATCCGATTGCGTACGTACAACAAAGATGGCCGGCCAGAAACCGGTAACGGCAGAGTCCCTGCCAGTTGGGTTCCCGACGACCAGCCCTCTTCATCTACAGAAAGCCATGATGATGAAGGAAACATACGAGTACCAACCGCCGCCGTCGAAACAGCCTCGATCCCTGAAAGTACAGTTGTTCCTTTGCAGATCAGTGCAACTGGCTCTGTTACGCGACGTAATACCCTCACAAGGAAGCACTCCCCTTCAACGGCCAGTATGGATCAATCGGTGAAAGATGCACTGGAGAGGGTTCCTGAGGGGTCTTTAGTGGAATTAAGCACACGTTTCGAGAACATCAGGAAAGACCAAGAAGAATCCCAGGCGCAATTAGAGAAGGACGAGAGGGATCACCAGAAAACAATGGATGAATTGACGGAGGAGAAAAAGACCAAAAAGCAGATTTTGAAAGAGAAGGACGAAATGACGAATAAATACAAGGCCGAGATGAACTCGACGGATCGCGCCATGAGGAGCACTCAGACGAAAAAGACCAATGTCGAAAAGAGGCTGAGGGATAGGGAGAACGAGCGGAAGAAAACCCACGACGATATGGCGAGGTGGGATAAGGAGATGGCCCAGATGAAGAAAAGGCAGGCTGGGTTTGAGCAGGAAAAGGCGAAGATCCTAAAAGATGTCGAAGAGCGGAAGAGGGAGTACCGAGACCAAATCGAGGCCCTCCAAGCCAGCCTCGCGCAAGAGGAGGCAGAGTTGAAGGAGAAGGGGAGGGAGTTGAAAGAAGCCGAGGACCAGCGGAAGAGGCTTCCTGGAGGAGAAGAGAGTGAAGAATGGCGCGATAGGGACCGCCAAATGCAGAGGGAGTGGGAAGTGAGGTGTAGAGATCTCAGTCGGCGTGTCTTCTTCCTGAATAGGAAACTGAAGGCTCAAGATGAGTACGAGATGGTTTTGCGCACTCAACTCGCTACGGCCCAGCAATCGAATCTTGGATTTCCCTACGCACAAGCCAACGCCTCTGGAGTCGAATTCGATCTCGCGAATCAGACTCAACTCAAGCGCCGGAGCCGGACCGGAAATTCCATGCCAGGCGCAGCAGCACCGTCGCCATCTACGTCTTATGCGATCGAGGAGAGACAGCCTTATGCGCCGGCAAATAACTTTGAGGGTGGTTTTTCCACTTCACGTGCTCCGACCATTCCCCCGGGTTTCGCCGCCAGTGCGTTCCCCAACTTTTCCGACGTTTCTGCGCCGTTGGATGACGAAGGGCTGCAAGCTTTCACGGCTGGCGCGCCCCTGAGTCCGACTGCGACTTCCTTGCTCCCAGCATCGTTATTCGATACGGCTGACGATGACTTCCCACCGTCCAGGCCGTCCAGGCATGGCACCTTCGGCCAGCCGGTGCCACCTGATAATGACCCTCAGTCGCCTATATCAGAGGGGATGTCATATAGTGCTATGTCAAGTCCCCGTGGCTCTGCTCAGCACTTGCCCTTTTCTCATTATGGAGGCGACGTCAGTGAGAGGACATCCTTGCGGGGAGATTATGGCACGGCGTCGTCACCAGCTGCCCCTCCGACCCAGACAAATAACAGATTCGCTCTCCCTTTCTGGTCACATCGTAACACCAGGAGCACTAATGAACCACCAACCTTAGGTTCTCTTAAAGCTGCGCAGAGCCAATCCTTTCCCCGGCAAACTGATGATACAGATAACCCAAACAAAAGGCGAATTAGTTTTTCCTCTGGATGGGGCGGCATGTTCAATCGCAACTCAGCCGGGCCTGCTGTAGGAGACCACGGATTATCTGGCCTTCGTGGCGTTACATCGCGCCGTTTATTCGCAAACAATAATGCTAGTGGGTCTATCTACCCCGAACGAGACCCTAGCAGTCCTAGGCCACTCTCCATTGCTTCGTCCGAGTTTCCCAGGCCATCGACCGAAAGCGGCCCGCCAATCTGGGGCAGATCTCAGCCAAGTAGGATCTGGTCTCCTGAAGGTGGTGATCCATGGTCAAGGACCGTGTCTCGGAGACCCTCGATCCACGGCTCCCCTTCGGCTCTGAAGACGAATTTAGCCGATGCAGAAGATGAGATTCTGGATGAGTCTGAGATCCGCCAGCCTCCTCTGGGAGTCGGTGTCATCGGCTCGAGACCATCTGCTGCCAAGGTATTGAAGCAAAGCCTTAACCCCAATGCGCCATCCTTTATGGGAATGTTTCGGACTAAGGATAAGGACAGCAAGGAGAGTAAAGAGAAGGTCAAGGCCAAGGGGAAAGAAAGGGAGGGCCACAGGGAGGCGAATCCGCGGGTCTCGATTACATCATCCACCTGGGAATCAGTCGAACGCCATTCCATGGACGATTCGCTTGCGGAGTCGCGCGAATCAAGGGACGCCCTTTCGGTCTCGGAATCACACGAGTCTCTCTCTTTGGATCACTCGCATTCGAACACACCATCGGAACCGACGCATGGGCTTGGGCTGAAAGACCCCGAGAGCGGACTTCGGAAGCTTCTCCGTAAGGGGAGTTCTTCCAAGTTCAGTCTCTCCTCTATCCGCGGATCGAAGAAGGGACCCGGTAGCGTCACCAACTCGGACAAGAATTTGTCAATGGAACGCACGAGCATTGATATCGATGAGCATGGTCACGAGAGTGGGAATGCCGCGGCATTACTCTCGCGTAACCATGACAGCGTCAACAGCAGTCCCAATATAGGAAGCGTAAGTGGTGGCCGGGCCAAGGACGGCCGGGCCAGTTGGACCGGGCGGTTCTCGATGAAGAAAAAGCAGGGCAAGGATAAGGACGACGAGTCTGCGCCGCCGACTCCGGCCCTTGGTGCCATGTCAGAAGATCAATAGCAAAAACGCTTTGAATACTCTTACAGCGGCATCACGATTTGTAAAGCATAGCAGGCAATAGGCAGTTGTCAAGCACTGATTATGAATCAAGCATTATGGGGACTTTGACGTCTCTACTTCACTCTATGATGACTTTTCATTTTAACTGAAACAATATGATGCGTGCTATGTTTCCTATGATATTCTACTCATGCAACTATAGTAGCTCTGGATAACAGTACCAGCTTCAGTCATGAATGCCATCCCAGTGAAGGCTGAAGTAGCGTATCTCTCCTGATTCCGGACTCATGGCGGTGACAAGTGGCAGAATGCCCCATGTCTGGCGGTGCAGAGCGTACTCGTTAGCTTCGGAGCTGCTCTGCCCATAATCGGTCGGTCTCGGTGGATGCTGGGTTCAATCGAAGGGGACCTAAAGAAGATATCCATCCGGCAATTCGATTTCTAATCCCCAATAACTTTTGGGAGGGGACAACAAATCACAGTCCCATGGAACACACATGATAGTAAAGAGGAGAGTGATGATTCAACATAACTAGCGCAAACTTGCCCAAAAAACCTCCGACCGACGGACAATCTACACACAAACGCACACGCTCGCTATATCGTGAATGGCCGCCGCAATGGCTACGACACCACCGTCCGGCCGCGATGGGAAGAACGCCACAGAGGGTCTCCCCATGCCCTCGCGCAATCCCTTGCCGTTATCAGCCAGTCAAGAAGCGCAGGTGCGCGAGGTCTTCAATGCGCGAGTGCGGATGCAATGTCAAGACGAAATCAAAGGTGCGTATTGCTCTTACCTACCTACCTACCTACCTACCTACCTAGCCATTGCTTTGCCAGAACTGCTTGGACTCTACCACTACTTTTTCCTGTGGCCACATCCTAAATGACAACCCCTGCCTACCCCTCTATCCCGAGAAAGCCAACGACTATGGACTGACTGACACTGAGCCTCCATAATAGCCTTCGCCGACTGCGCCCGCAACCGCACCTTCACCATCCCCTTCTCCTGCCGGACCCTCTCGCACCAGATGAACTCGTGCATGATGGCGCACGCGACGCAGGCCGAGCACGACCGCGCGCGCGAGGAGTGGTTCGCGACCCGCATGGAGCGGGCGCGGGAGCGCGAGCGCAAGGAGCGCCGCAAGATCGAGCAGGAGAAGTTTCACCGCGAGTGGTGGGGCCTGCCCGAGCGGGATCCCGAGGAGGTCCGCCGCGAGGAGGCGAAGCTACAGCAGGGCGAGAGGATCGGGGGAGGGTACGAGAAGAGGAATGGTGGCGATAGCAAGAGGTGAAAATAACGAATAAAGGAAAAGGGAAAAAAAGACACACGCTTCCACGACGACAAGGGGAGCAAAAAAGATAAAATACGTTTGAGAAGGGCGGGAAGACATGAATGATGGAGCGTGTATATGTCTGAATGTATAATGCATCAGTCGGCGTTTGGGTTGCTTGATATTCCCACTACTGAATTACACAGCTCTGGGGAAAGGGGTGCAGAATCTCATATACTATAGATCCAAATGATCGCCTGTATAATAAAATAAAACAAAAGGACGAGTCAAGATGCTCGTCTATTTTTTCACCCGCAACCTCTATTGCGATAACGCTCTCCTACAACGGTACCTCCACAAAATACTGCGAGTATGGTCACTTAGATCACGCACACCGTACGCCCTCATGGGTGTGCCTCTACTACTCGTTATATGTGACCTTTTTCCTTCCATCCATCCTAGAACGCCATACCTATTTACCTGCCTGATCCTTGAGCCATCCCGCCAGTTGTTCCACCCTCCTACACGCCACTTGAGCCAACGAAAGAGTCGCCTGGGTTGTCAGTTACATTCTAGTTGGTGTGGGTAGCATCCTTGGGTAACGTATCAACCTTTGTCTTAAAGAGTGTATACGCGCCGGCCCAGACAGGGTCGTTCTTCCAGTCGTTGAGCTTGAGAAGATAAGGCAACAGGTCGCCGCTGAAGGCTTCGGACGCCTCGCGCGGCAGGAGACTGGGCAGGTGGTCGATGCTGATGACGCTCAGGGCCGGGTTCTCAAAGCCCTCGACCGGCACGGTCGGCTCGTCGAAGGTGGTGGCAATGGTGTAGATGGGGACTATATGAGTTTACGGTTTTAGCGATTTCTCTTGGGTCCAATCATTGTGTATTGGGGTCAGTCATGGGGGCCAATCTTCACTCACCCGGGTTGTTAGGGTTGGTAGTGTCGGCCGAAACATCGCACACGACGCTGAGCTTGCGGCTGGGCGTGTTGAGCGAGTCGCGGTTCACGAAGTGGGGGATCTTGCTGTTGAGGTAGATGCAGTTGACGAAGACATCGCTCTCGGTGATCTCGGGGAAGGGTCCACCCTTGGCTGTCTCGGCCATGTCCCCTGAAGAAATGTTAGTGTACTCTAACGGTCCGAGAAGTATAAAATCCTTACATTTGAGGATCTGGCTGTCGGGGATGCCGGCTTTGAGGCACATGTCTACAGCGCCGCGGCCACAGCGGCCGAGAGCACCGATGACAATGACGCGGGGCAGGCGGCCGGCCTTCTTCTCGCCGGCCTGGACGTCCTTCTTGATGTCGACCACCAAAGCGTCTTCGTTGGGATAGCTGGACACACTGGGCAGGGGCTTGCCAGGGTTATTCAGTTGCCACGCCCAGGTCTTGAGCGCAAGTGCGCTTCCGCTGAATCCCGCGTGATAGCCGAAAGCTGCCACTCTGCGGCCGGACTCGGGATCGTTCAGGAATTCGAGGTCGAGCAGGGTGCCGCCGCCGCGGGGGAACCGGCCAAGAACTGTGTCCCAACCGCCTTGGCCCTAAGTATTGGAAAGGGAGAATTAGCGACGCCGTACGAGCTTGATTGTTGGGGCGAACGCTGGGCGGATGGGGAACTCACCTTGTAGCAGTGCGCAAACTGAACGTGGACGTGCTTGAGGGGGAAGGTCTCTTCAGGGAGCTCCTTCAGGCCGACGATGATGTGCTCGGCGGGAGCTTCGCGCCAGGAGCCGGTAGGCACCAGGGTGCAGCCAACCTTGGAGAACTCCTCATCGTCGAAGATGCGGACGGGGCTCTTCTCGACGTTGACAGTGTAGCCGGCGTCAATGAGGGCCTTGGCGGTGGTGGGAGTCAGAGCCGATCGCTCCTCTCTGAACTTGTCCTCGGAGCGCAGGTGGAGGACTGTGGGCGCCATTGTGAAGGGAGGGGGGTAGGGGACGAGATCGGGTTGGGCTGTTCAATTGGGGGGTTGAGAAAGTCGGGACGAAGTTGCTCTGCAGTTTGTCTAGTCTGATCTAATTGAAGAAGAAGAATTTCAATCAGGCGTTGTTCAGGAGGTTGTGTTTCCTTTTCAGCATCAGCACGACTTGACGACTGACTGACATGGTCCTAACGTGGGGCAATACCATGCTGATGATTGGATGATTCACAAAATTTCCAATGAGCTCACCGCCGACTTCGCCCGCCTGTTGGCTCGCTGGGAGGATCTGCAAGGGACCAACCTTAACCCCAGCATGTACAGCTACTTCCGCTAGAGTGACTGTTACCCGCTCTCGGCGTGTAATCTGGACTTGCCTATTCTCCTATCCAGGTAATTCAATATAAAACCGTACGACTCACTTATCCTGGGATATACATAGTTACAGTCAGGGCGACGGTCAAGCTCTTCTCTTTTTTGGGAGGGGGCCTTTTGTATGGAATTTACGGTGAAAAGAGGTCGCACTCAACTTAGCCTATCTCAACCCAGGTGAAGTGAGTGTTAACACTCACCAGTGTGTTTGGCAGCTGCAGTCAGGTATGATGTCGTTCCCGCCGTTTTGGCAATGCACCGTGTCGTACTCAACGTCTCGTGGTAGATACATACCTTTATGTAGGTAAGTAGTAGGTTTTCAGCCTCTGCGCCATGTTACGATTAAGCTTATTAGACATATTCGACTAGAAGTTATTTGCACATCATCGGGTAGCCTATGCTTGATAGCGTACTACGTATATGGATTTCAATTGAGTTCAACGAGTAACTCAATTATATTCAGGCACAGCCCCCCGGTGTCATTCCCTGGAATATAATGCTACTGACTTACCAAGCCCTCGCGACGTAGCTGACTGCGCTCCAAATAGGTACTATAACTGTACCATGGCCAACAACATCTCGATACCAAGTGCGAAAGGAAGCGATCTGATGCCGGTCTGTTATTGCCCCGATACACGGTCGTTAATCTCCTTCCCACATATCCCTTCAATTCTTTTGATGTGTTGTCGTCCAGTCGCTCGGCTTGAACCTGGATTCTGGAGTGGTTCTGGTTTGGTATCGAAGCCTTAAATGCTTCGTGTCATCGGCAGTGGGCCAACTTACAAATACCGCGCTGTTGATAGGGGCGATGGCATTCTTTTCGCTTATGTCGCGATACTGGCTGGCCCATTGGGCGCTATGACCTGCGATGTTTGTGGATGTATGTGCCTATTCGTCGCGTTGTTTCCAGATCATGCAGGATGTCACATCGGATCGCTCATCATGGCAATTGATGCCAGACTTGACTGAAGTTATGGACAAGAGCAGGCCTTCCGAATTCTGAAGAACCGTGTAGTGTAGTCAATGTCCCCATCTGTCCATGTGGGCTGGTGCTGTGTATAACGGACTCGGAATCGCTGATGTTCCTGGCATTCGCGTATCTTGTATGGGGGCCGTATGGCGCACGGCCGTTGAGGCCTGCAAATATAACTTGCTACCAATGTTGTGCTCTTATATTGGCCGTTGTTGGGTTGGGTTACACTGGAGTCCTTGCGATGCCACGGATGTCCCGGAAGATCGAGTTGACACAACGAAGATGCCCAATGGTTGCTCATTTTCCAGAATATCGAAATTCTAGAAGCCCATTCGTAGATATAGATAGATGCTGGCCATTCAATCACCCGTCCGTCTCGCTGGAGTCGCTGCATGAGTCAGTATTCTCGTTTTTCATCATGCGAAGTAAAGAAAGCTTGACACTAGGCAAACACGTTCAAAGTTTATTTGAAAACAAGATTATGGGTATGGTAGTCGTGATAGTTGAGTGTGAGAAAGCAGAGGATGCCACTGCCGAACATCAAGCCGATAGTGAAGTTATTACCGAATTGCCGGCAGAGCCAATCAGAGCTCCGCATTCGATCCCAAGTGCGGCATCTCCCACCACCCTCCAGAGCCAGGGTAGGTAGGGTCGAAGATGGGGTGGACCAGCCATCATCCAGTCAAAGTGTCAAATTTTGGTGCACCAATGACTCGCTTCTGAATTCGCCATCATTGGGTTCCTAGCCCAGGTCCACGTGCATCTAAGTAAGGGCGCCCTGCACGACTATGTGTTGCAGCTGATCTATCATCGGGGTACTGCTGGGCATGGCCCAGAACGATGGCCGGAGGTAGCTCGCTGCAGATCGGCCTTGAAGGAGAAGCGTCAATATCTGCATACGGAGCAATCCGTATTTTATTGACTCTTGGTGACTCTCTTCAGACTCTCACTTTCTGTCCATCATGGGAATTGCCGTCTTGAGTTCTCACCCTGACCTGACCCCCGGCTGACATGGTAGGCATGTTCGGTGGGCTCATCACCTCATTACCTCACGGTTCACGGCAAACTGTATCTTGACAACAAGCATTTGGATATGCGTACTTGAGACCACGTACCAGGCTATACGATAGACGGATCCGACAACAAGTCCGGGGCATGCCTTAGTGCCAGCAAATCACAACAATATAGGGGCGGAAGCCGCTAGCACCCCACATCCCCCCCTGGTCATGACCACCCTGGAACTCCACTCCCCCCGCGATTCTGAAATCCATCCTCAGCCTCTATCTTAACGTCCTCTTGTTTCCGCTTTCTCCCTTTGGTACTTCTTCATTATCAGTTGCGCGCAAGAGGCCCGACGCAATCCCCACTCCAACAACCATCGTTATCATGGATCCTAATAAACCCAGAGCAGCCGCAAAGGCTCGCAAAAGAGCCGCCAAGGCCTGTCTCTCCTGCAGGGCACGCAAAGTGAGATGCGATGTCTCCCAGCGAGGCATGCCGTGCATGAACTGCTACCTCGACAACGATACTTGCGTCGTGGCAGATCGGGCATCGTGCGTTGAACCCCATTTCCGCCCAGAGAGAAACAGACAGACCTGGTACTGACCGCCTACATCCACATAGCCGTAAGCCTCAGCAAGTCTCAATACCCCCATATGAGCCAAGCGTCAACAACGATGCTTCCGAGTCCAATAATGGATATATGGCAGCAGATAATGATTATGATGACGACACACTTCCGTCAACAACACAACCACAAGCGCCCCCGGCCTTTGACATAGGGCAAACAGCGGTGCCAGGGTTTGAACCCAATATTCCCACCCCGGATAGGACTCATGCCCCCCACACCGGAGTTGATCGCAACCAGCCCGATATGTCGGGCATCTCTTCTTTGTTTCCGTCGACGAATGCACAGTGGGCAGAGAATGGGCAACGCCCGAGCAGCACAGATATCACATACTCTTACTATCCCTTTCTCAGCATCAACAACCTCCACAACCTCCTGCCTCAGGATGTCAACTACCTCGAGTCCCAGGGTTGTTTACGCGTACCCACGCCCGAGATCCTCGACGAGTTTGTCCGGCAGTACTTTCTGCATGTTCACCCTCTGATGCCCGTCATCAACGAGGGTGACTTCTGGGAAATGTACGGCCAGTTCGGTTTCGGCGGGTCCGGAGAAAGAATGTCGCTCCTCGTCTTCCAGTCCATGTTATTCGTCGCCTGCAACTTCGTTTCCAAGGAGAAGGTCAAATCACTGGGGTTCCCGAGCACTCGGGTGGCAAGAGCTACGCTCTACCGGCGGTGTAAACTCCTCTACGACTTCGAGAGCGAATCCTCCATGATCTATCTAGCCCAAACGGCTATAATGCTGACTCAGTGGTCGCCCAACTTCACACAAGCTTTCAAGAAGTCCAACTCAACATGGTTGAGTGCCGCCATCCAGCATGCGAAGAATGCAGAGGCTCACCATTACTCGGCACTCCCGACTTTCTCTCCAATCATAAATCCCTTGCAATACAAAAAGCAAAACGTGCTCAAGCGCCTTTGGTGGTGTTGTATCGTAAGGGACCGGATCCTACCTCTCGGGATGCGTCGAAGCCTCAAGATTACTAGGTCTCACTTCGACTTTAGTTCGAGCCCAGCGTTTGGGTACCGGGACATGGCAGATGAAGTCGAGCGGTCGCACGTTTACGATCCGGCCACCAAGAAATGCTTGGTCGAAATGTTTGTCCAAATCGTGGAGCTTTGCTCAGTGCTGACAGACCTGATCATGATGGTCTTTCCTCTCGACGACTCCCCGGGTTGGGGAAAGAAGATCGGGCCCGATGAGACTGTCAAAGTGAGGGAGTGTAAGCAAGCACTACGGCGTTGGTATTCGTCAACGACCCAGAAGTTCCCAATGTTTGGCGGCTGCAGTTCTCCCCGGACAAACGTAACTCGGGGCAAAGGTCACCATCACGACTCAGTGATACTGTACACCAACATGATGTACATGTACTACCAGTGCGTTCAGCTTTCTCAATGACGTTTACTCAAGGAACAAGCTCGCTAACTATTCAATAGCTCATCATGGGTGGCATTGAGCCACCACGAGATATTGCAAACCGCGGTTACGGCAGTGACGCCGAACTTGACAAGTAACCTTCGCGAATTCTCCAGTATATACGAGAACCGCCACGAGCTTCAGAACGCTGCATCTGGGGTAACAGAGTGTCTTCAGGAGCTCATTCAACTCAAGCTGGCTCGATGGCTCCCGATTAGCGCGTAAGTCTACCCAGCCTAACAAAAGTGTCCATTGGCTGACCCATTTTGTAGCGTACCTTGCACGGCTTTACCCCTTGTACTACATATCATTGATGTTAAACTATCCTCATTCCGTCAAAACAAGACTTCGCCCGAGGAGTTGGTGAAGCAAAATCGACTCAATGTGCTTGTTGAGGCTATGAAGACATATACGCCACAGTACGACGGTTGCGATTACGTGAGTGAGACGATCCGGCATATCATGACCCTGGCCCAGCTCGACACTCCCACGCCTCTGCCGGCGGCGAGCACGACGAGCACTATCTCGAACTGGACCGACATCTTGGCCTCGCAACCGGGATGTTATCTGCGGCTCGCCATGACCATGGACCTGAGCTTTGCCAAGGGCCGCTTACCCGAAGAATCGGATTTCCCGGCCAGTCTGCGTGGCCTCTTCACAGCTGGACGGAACCCAGTCCGGGCTTTACTCAGGGGTAGTCCCAGGATGAGACCCAGTACTATTCCTTCGTTTATGTCGACATCTCACCATCAGATGTTCTCTCCGCCGAACTCTTATGCGATGCCAGGCGGCGAGCACCGCCAGCAGCAGCAGCATCAACAGCATAGTTCTCCAGCCCCAACGTTCGTCCCTCTAGAGCCGGGCACAGTGCGTTCTATATCTTCGGACGAAACCAATTCTTCGCCCTCAAGTTCATTAGACGAGGACGGCTCCATCGGCAACCAGGTGTCCACTGCGCATATGAACGGCACGGTTTGCGGAGGAGACCTGGTCCGGCCTTACCACGAAAGCATGATGATGCTCGACAACTTCACGGCGTCCGATTTCGAGGTGGGGGACATCGCCGGCGAGATACTGGCCGCGCAGTTCCTGCGGCAGTCGAACAACTACGGGCCTGCGGCAGCGGTGGCGGCGGCGACGGCGGCTTCGGCTGCCATGAGGGGCAGCAGTGCCGAGGAAAACGACCATGACGACCAAAGGACGGAATTCCACAACGGCCAGAGAACGGGATTTCACGACGGCGGGGAAGAGGCGATAATGGGAGGCATGGAGACCTGGTTCGACAATGCTTGGGCCACGGAGGCCGACGCGGGAGGGCACGAGGATGGGGATGCGGCGAGGGTACTTCGGGATGCCATGAGCGACGGAGGGGTCGAGTGCGGCGCGTAACTTTTTGGCGTCTATGTTAAAACAGTACGAGGTTGTGATACTGGAGAGTCAGTATATTGCGTGGTTTCTGTTTTAGCTGCGAAATTGCATGGATAAGCGGGTTTGGATCATGAGGGTGGCGTTCAATGATTTGTTATACTGGGTGAGCAGGGCAGTCAGTCAGTCCTCTCCGAACTATGAGATATAATACTGAAACCCAACAATCGGGTTGGGTTGTACGATAACTACTTATTTGCGCTTACTATAATCTCAATGAGTAAAAAAGAACGTATGGCAATAATTGGCCTTTATACAAATGCTTTTTCATAATAGATATCCGTGGTTCTTGCAGACCGGATCATGTAGGGGTCCTAGTCGATAGGATATTGTCGAGACTGGTCTAAAAAGGGGGTTCCCTCATCACGGTGTCATTCATAATTCACATTCAGTACACGCGAAGAATTGCAATACGTTAGCCAGCAGTATGTAACATATCATTCATTCATATCCAGGAATAATTGCCTGCCGATAGCGTCGCCATGTCTACGCCACGCATATACGTTAAGTTCTAGTGTCCACGTCCGCGGCAGAACCTCTTCGTGGCTCCAAATCTGCCTCTCTCCCAAGTTTCATCATAACAGCAGCTAGTAGCCCAATCATTGTCTCATATCCAAAGTATTTTGCCGGTGCGCATTTACGCAGTCTCGCGGATGAACTCACGCATAACATGACCTATGTACGAACCCGGCAACCCCCAGTCTTGCCGAGCTTCTGCTATGCCCCGGTTCATACGGTCCACGTACTCGGCCCTTGGACGGTCCGCCTTGACGCGATGATAGTCTATGTAGACCAGTGCCGACAAGGAGCTCTTGCCCTCTAACAACCCGGTTGTTGCTGTCTCCTTGAGTCCGTTGCCCGTGCCCTGAACAACCTCGACATCCAGTATCTCCTTCCCGTAGGCCGTTGGGACGCCTTCGTACATATCCAGCATCTCCTCGTCGCCGGGCGGTAGCTTGTAGAGGACGCCGTAGACGCCGTGCTGTTGATGCTGACCTGCTGATGTGTTTGCGGCGGCGGCGGGGTCGTCCTTGACGATGTTGGCGTAGCCGCGCTCGTTGATGATCCAGGTCCAGCCGCGGAGATGGCCGAGACCAACGTCGATGGCGTTGGGGCAGCGCGCCCTCATCTGTGTCGATGAGAGGTTCGAGCCATACGCGAAGTAGATTTTGTGTGTTGTGTCCCCGGTTGCGCTCATGGTGACGGTGGTGAGGTGGTGGAATTGGCTGCGGTTCTCAAACAGAAAGCGCTCTCATAAACTCCAAGGATTGAGTGACTAGCCCGTGACGATCTAATTAAGCTATTTATATTGAGAAAAGTATAGAGGCAGTATGGCAGCTAAAGAGGCTCAATTCAATAAGGTTGCGAATGTCTGTTTGTTTGGCACCGCCTTGGAAACATAAGAAGAAGAGTAGGCTACCAAGTAGTGACACAATGAATATGGTTCTCTCTGAAGCCTAAATTATTTCCAAGTCAGCGACAAAGAACAGGCAGAACAAATGGCACAGTGACGCCTTGGCTGGCTGTTGGGGGCTATGCCCCCCACATTGGCGCCCATAAAGTTATCAGAGGCCCAGGGCAGTGGACCGCACTCGCACTCAGCACAAAGGTTCCAATACCTTTAGGTAGGTGCCTGGAAGCGCAGCTCAGAACTGTCTCTTCTTGACTGTTCTTTGACACCACTAGAAGCAGCAGGAGTAATTTGACTAGTCTTCATCTTTCCGTCTTTCCAATTGGAGTGCAAGTCTACAACCCTTCACAACGGTTTCATGCGTTCATCCACTAAATCTACGGTGCCCATGTCTTATAAAGAACCAATAGGGACGGGGATACATTTCCTCCCAGCTGTCAATCCTGGAATCTCAGATAACAATGATTGGCTAGGTTATGATGGTGTCGAAAAGCTGCATATTGACCACGTGACGGTTCCGGCAACGGCTTCAACTACGAAGCGAGTAGGGGTATTGATTGGTGGCTCCTCCCTCCTCATGCGATGTATAAATGTGTGTTGGGTCTATCCGTCCTGCCCAATATCCACTTGCCGCACATATGCATAGTCGCACTGGCCAATCATGGGCAATGGTAGGCCAAGTCGGGAAACTGTAACGTTGGAATAGCAATGATTCTCTAATCAGCCTTAATGAATATACCACAGGAACTCCTTTGCAGAGAATACGTGCCAATACATTACTTTGGAAGCCCACCCACGGAAAGAAGGGTGTGATAGTCGAGTACAGCAAGTACACTTTTGTTAATGATACAGATCGGCTTCGAGCCATCTTCATGTGAGCCAATCATGAGGGAATGTTCTCCCGGACAAGAACTTGAACTCCTACGACACGCGAGTATATGTATGGGCTTCTACATCTTCTATCAGTCTTGAAATCTGTCCAAACAAACAACTATTCGAATCAACTTAGAAGCCAGAGCAGTCTTCTTGGAACTACACCTGATCGCCCACTTCTATATCGAGGCAGGTTGAACCCAAAGAGTATAATAGAAGTATGTCGTATGACTTACACCACACACATTGCTTTGATAAGAGATGAGAAACCATGGTTGACATCTCACTATTCAGACCCGGACATAAACTCTTGAGCATGGAGCAGCAGCACCAGCAAACCTCGAAGGCTAAGAAGACCGAGCGGGAGGAACTCGGGATCCAACAAATCCAGCGGTTTCTCAAGGAGCCAGCTCGAGATGGGAATCCCCTCATGGCTCTCCCATCTGGAACCACGGATGCTGCAGCTGCAGAGCGGGAGGCAGAGGCACGCATGAGGTCGAACATCCAGGGTATCATGAAGCCATTTCTAGGATAGGTGGGCGCCCCTGGTTATCTGAATACAATCTCAACTAACAGCTTGAAGACTCCCAAGGCAGTCCAGACCTCTTGTTGACAATCATGGGCAACATGGAAAGGGTCCCCAGTAGTTGTTCGTGCGGCTATGATATGGAGTTGCTGCTTAGCCCTTGGCAAGTCACATCGCGACAAGACTTGACCTCTTGTTGAACCAAAGAAAATGGGGAGAAGACGAGAGCAACGGATGTTGACCCAGTACATAATTTGTTTTGTCGAAAAAGTGTAGCATCACATCCCATCGTTTCTGGTTGTTTATCTCATAGTAACCAACGCATGCCTCGCTCATTTCTTCTTCTTCTGCTTCTTCTTGCCACCAACCAGGCTGGCGGCCACAGTAGGCTGCGGCTCATCCTCCACAGGCGGTAAACCCTGCCTGCGTAGGCGACTGAGGAACTTTTCGTCATGCACCTCTTCCTTCGTAATGCCAAACACGGTCTCGTATATCGGGGCGAGATCGTGGGGACCGCATGGCCGCGCGTCACCACTCGCCTTGCGCTTCTCGAAGAAGTTTGCCATGGCTTTTTGGATAGCACTCTCGACACTCGTAGTGGCTTTTGGTAGTTGATCGTCCTCCTCCAAGTCACAGGTAGCTCCCTTGATCATGGCGGCTTCCTCGGGGGTAAAATAGGGGCTGCTGATATACAGTTCGTCGGTGGTCTGTAGCGTGCGCTGTTGAGAGCTTGCGTCCTTTGAGACGTTCCGGAGATCATGTATCAGGACCTTAATCTTGTATCCCAAATTTGCGTCCGACGCAACCTCTGCGGCTGTCTTGGAGGGGATGCCATAGCTGGCGGGATTTGCGGCGGTCTTCTTTGATTCAGCCATCTGGACTGCTTAGAGACGGACAAAAGCACTCAGGTCTGATTAAAAACCAACTACTATTTGGCAAGTGGCCCTGAATGAACTAATATGCTGTCGTTGACACGGGCAAGTCTCTTTGATAGTAGGTCTTGTACGGAATAACCATATACGCAAGGAAAAGATTACGTCTGTTTTTATTACTGACAAAGATAGTTTATCTTGACCAATTATTTCTAGAACTTTATGGCGATTAAGCAGCTTATATTTAGAGTGAGTTAATAAAACAGGGTTATTCTTTGATATTCGATTATGAAGTACTATGGTCTTCTGGAAACGTTAGATAATACATACAGTCATTAAATAACCGTACTATGGCAAGGAGCTTGTAGTTTCTGAAGACCATGGTCGCCAGCTGTGAGATGAGGTTATAATAGACTTCACAATGTCGGTATGTTCATGACCAGTCGGGTTTTGTATCACTTTGTCGCCACTCGCGTAAGTTGTTGTCAGAAGAGAAATGATCAGATACTTCGAACAGTTTACAGCCGAGAGCTGAGGCAAGATGATAGGAATCTTGGGAGGTGTTGACACAGCATAAGTGCCGTAGATGGTAAGTCGCAGGTGGAATTGTTCTGTTTGCCCCCTCAGAATCAACTTCCGCCTTTGTGCATAATATCTCACCCAGCTAGTTGCGCTCTTGACAAGACAAGAGCAAATAAACTTTGAGTTTGAAATTCGCAACTAGTCAACGGCATATCCAGCTAACATACATCAGGGAGGGATCAATAACCTAAGCTCGCACGCAGCAACATTGCCCATCGACTTTTGGAATGGATCTAAACGCCTGATAGTAAGGGAATATGGAGAAGAGAAGAAGGATCTGCTTCGGTCGCACACTGCATTTATGTGCGTGTCAGGCCATCAATCTTGGAAAAGGTGGACTTGATGAAGATTGGGAAATAGGAGGTGAAAGGGATGGTTCAGCTGAAGAAGACCCGGAGATCTGGAGTGTGCGAGACCGGGGGACGCCGTGTCAGCGAACTGGAGGACCCCGTTGTGACATGTAGATCAGGTATCACTCATCACCACAAGCATTGTACACATACCCTTGGTTCCGCTTCCGCCGTGGATTGCCGTGCCTGTCCTGTCAGGTCAATGACTGAGCCGATCCGGCACATCGACACCAATTGTCCATCATCAATAATATCTGTGACGGAAAGAATGATTACTCACTAGGAAGCAGAAACGAGCTTGCAGGTCAGTTAGTCAATTACTGGCCTAAATAAAACTCCTTTGATATTGAGCTGTAAATATGTGGAAAGTGGCCGAAACAGTAGGATCCGTAACGAAATGTGGTTAAAAGCCACAAGCCTTACGATACAAGAGCCGATGGCAACAAGCCTTACCGCGTGTAGGGGCCGCAAGCCTTACGATGTAAAGGGAGATGGTGACAAGCCTTGAAATATAAACCACCTCCCCCCCCCCAACAATTGCCAACAACATACCCCAAAAGGTGCAAGTAGCTGCACGCATACATCATGCATGCGGCATGGCTGGAGATCCGACAAACCAATATTTGGATGGCTCTTTTTGATCTTGGAAATGCCATCGCCCGAATAAACCTCTGAAAGGGCTGTTCGGCTGAAGAAGCATTACTGCCTTACCGGCATTGCCCCAACAGGTTTAGGTCGTTCTGGGCATCTCAGCACATCAAAGACGTGGGACTCGGCGGAAAGATACCTATGCAATAAGCCGGCATCGCTTTCGCACATACGGCCAGAACAGGACGAAGTTCGCACTTATGCAGGACGAAGCTCGCACTTATGCAGGACTGCATATGCGACAGGGTTCCAGGACAGGGCTCCAGCTGGGCACAAAAACGTGCGGTAGGGGTTCATTAGTTGCACCTCAGACATCCTATTGGAAAATACTCGCGGGTAGGTGCATTCAAGTCCAGTTCCATACCAACCAGTATCTTGTGTTAAGTATCGCATGTAGCTTTCCTTATCCTCATTCCTCCAAAATACAATGAACCAGATAGATATACAAGCCAAGAGAAAGTTCACCGAAATTATTGTCAGAGGAAGGGCTACCGGAAGTTCATAGCTAGATGTATTTGGGCAATATGAGTAGAGAAGAAGATCCTGTGCCCCAGGAGGTGAATCTCCTGTATCTATTCTTTCCCATATTAGAGGACGGAATTTAGCATAGCCTGTCGTAATATTCCTGCTCAATCACCAAGCTTCCTATGTTATCCCTCTAGACACTGTCGTGAAGTCATCCCCAGGTACCACCGAGTATTACCAATAGCCCACAGGCTTTGAGTGACCATGTCATACTCAAGCCACGCAGAAGGAGATCAGTGGGTACCCTCACACTTCCATCTTCGTTCCATGATCATAACTGATTTACCAAAACCCCAGCTCTACCACAGGGGTCCCTTCACGCATTGCGACCTATACCACCACTGCCGAAGAGCGAAAAGTCGAACGGGAGAAGCTATCCAAGAACAGTCAGAGAGTCTTTCTCTCCGAGCCGACTTCTAGCAGCAACCGCAACGTCATGCTAGCAGATCAGACCTCGCACGCATCCGTTGCTATAAAGAAGTCTCAGAGCGAGGCACAGATAAAGCTTGACCGTATCATGAACAAGCTGAACCAGGGCTAGATGGGTCGCCCCAGGATATATATATCGAATGGCTGGGTCCAGAAAATGCTGGCTCGGTGGCAAGCATGCTTTCCCGGACTGGGTCGGAAGTGCAGCTTAGGGCCACAGTTGATATTGTGTTGCAGTTTGGAGCTGTGGTCAATTTTGTTGGCATTCAATTTCTTTGATAATGGTTTTGTTAGGGGCTGTTGGAGTATCTGTAATGTAGCCGGCAATCCATCATCTCAATGTCCTCGCATAGAGACCATCATCCTGTGCGCCGACCTTGCTTGGGATGCGAAGTCGGCTCCACAGTTTGCGCTGAAGATCATCGATAACTATCTGCATATACTTACATCTAATAGCCTTTGAGCAGCTATGTGAGGTTGGCGGGACATCCTATTATCGTTGCTTTCGTATCTTGGGTATATCAACTGATTCCGAGACGCCTTCTGTACATGGCCCTGTTATAAAATTAGTCGGCGTCTTCGCTGGACTGTACCAAGTTTCTCTGCGCCCCTCGGTGATGATTTTCAGCCTTAAACGTGCCTGCCAGTAAAAGCAGCGTACCCGATAGCAGCAGAAAATACGGGACCAGCTACAACACCAGAGGCAGACTCAGCGGTAACATCAGTTCCAGTCAAATAGGATGCATTGGAACCTAGATGTATATGCTACAGCGCGCGAGGGATGGTCGCACACTGCACAAGAGGAGTTACCATCTCCAGATGGAGGCACGCCCGGGCAGCTAGGTGCCAGCGTGGTGGTGGCCGCGTCGAAGGATGAAAAGATGACCGAAGCCAGGGTGCGGAGGCGGTTGTTATGATCCCAGCAGCAGATCCTCAGAATAGTCGTTCAGGGATTGGCCAGTCTCCTGCAGAAGTCCGTCTTTGAGATTAAATAAGTTGGCTAGCGGGTGAGCTGATCCGGTCTCACGACACATACACACGACGGGGACCGGAATGGGTAGTGTACATAAAGATTGTAGCCAATAATGTCACACTTCTGACAAGAGGCGAAAGAGTAAGACAACGCAAACTTGGATTTAGCGCTGAATTATCATAAAGTACTTGACAGAGTTAATCGCTCCAGTCCATTCACAAACAGTGAGCCTTCGATTTGAAATGTAGAGAGTACGAAAGAGAAAAAGACACCAAGATGAGTGACGGAGAGTATGTATACGTTTGGCATTGGAGAAGAGGCATTCTCATATCAGTGCAGAGGGGGATGTGCATGTTGGTAAATGCTACCCGTGAAAAGTCGCCTTGTCTAGTACCGGCTTACTTGCTCGGCGTCATCTACAAATATCCAGGCCGCAGTGGCTGCATTTGAGGAGGGAAGTGTTGACATTGAGATTAACCGCAGAACATGCCGCAACTTACAAGTTTAAGTGATATAGTTATGAGAATAGGACAATACTCTGATATAAGAACACCACACCACTACCATTTTTCACCACTGACCTTCAGGGGGACGTGCAGCATGCGCGATCCATCCTCGTTGGGCTTGGGTAACTGCCCGGTACGAATGTTGACCTGAAGAGACTGGTGGAGAAGCCGGGGAGCGGGCAGCTTCGCGTCGCGCTCCTCACGCAGCGCCACAAACTCATCCTCCGAGACACCGTCACGTAGATGCTTGTTTTGCGCGCGGTGGTCGCGGACTGTCATGTAGGGCACGGGGCTCCCGCGCTCGGCCGAGGGGTAGTCGTGGCCCGTCCAGATCTTGAAGTGGTCCGGCATGCTGAGCAGCTTGCGGCCCGACTTGAAGAGATCTCGCGCGCTGCCGCCGGGGAAATCGCAGCGCGCTGTGCCTAGGTCGGCATTGAAGAGGGAGTCGCCGCAAAACACGTTATCTGAGATCCGGGGCCAGTGTGTCAGCATATACAGTGAAAAGGGGCCATACGTTTCCGCATAATGTATAAGTCACTCACCCCCTATCTTGTAACCGAGGTGATCAGGTGTATGGCCTGGAAGGTGGATCGCCATCGCCGTAAGTTGACCGATTTGGAACGTCTCATCGTCACCGAATAGTTTGTCGAAGACATTGATGTACTCCTCGCCCGGAACACCATACTTCTCTCCTATCGCTTCCTGCATCTCCCGAATACGTTGTCCAGCGACAACTAATGGTTTATGTCCGTCGCTTCCTGTGCCTAGGCGATGTCGTAGATAAGATGCTGCCGTTAGATGGTCGGCATGGGCATGTGTTTCGAGAATCATGCAGACATGGTAGCCCTTCTCTTTGACAAGAGACAATAGCGCGTCAGCCGTAGTAGTCGAGATGACTTGAGTGGCAAGATCAAAGTCCAGGACGGGATCAATGATGACAGCCTTCAGAGTGGCTGGATCGGCAACGACATACTGCCAAGTTCCAGTATTGGGTTCGAAGACTTCGTGAACAGTGGGCTGTCCCTCAGTCGAGGCAGCCGTAGTGGCAATTTCTGGGGCTGACGCTTGCATGTTTTGGTCGTCTTTTGGAACACCACTAGAATGTTCAAGTAACCAAGGAGCTCGGAGATGTGAGGCTATGGTTTCAGGATTCGGAAGTGCTTGTCTGCTGGCAGCTTGGTGAAATCCCCTGATAGTTGTGGGAGGGTTCAGTTGTAACCTTCGACTATTGTGTAGGGTCTTGCTAGACCAGGGAACGCGAACGGTGTAGTTCAGGGGCTCGGCAATATGGCTGGCTTTAGTGGTACTGGACGACTGAAGGAAATCTGCGAACACTTGTGCGCTGCGAGAGTGAGGGCGAAAAGACTTCATGGCGAGTGTTATGGCTCACGCTTGATATAATAAAGGCGGTCTATGAGAAACGTAGGAAGGAAACTGATTGACTTCGCATCCGCGATGCCCGAAGAGGTGGCCGAGACGGACGGCGACTTGACTGTCTGGACAAGTCCCCGTTTTGAATATGGTCGGCGACCCACCCGCTTAATGTACGGCGAGTAGACTGACTAAGTCCCAAGCGGGTTTCTCCAGATACCCGTAGAAGCCCGCTCGGAAGCCCACCGAGTTCCGACTGCTCTGCCGATGTCACGCCTACGGCTATGGGAGGCAGAAGCGGATATTGGCCGGCTGCAAGTTGGCTTTGACGGATATGGCGGGGTCTATCGTGATGCGTGACTAAGTACACTGGCTGACTGTTTGACAGAGAGCTATCGAGCTAGTACAAATCGCCGTTGATTTAAGCTTAGCACCATGAAAAGACCGGCAGTAGTCGGGTTGCCAGAGTCGCACTGCATCTTTCTTCATATGTAGGCACAGTAGGCACAGTAGGCACAGTAGGCACGGTAGGCACGGTAGGCCCATTGATCAGTTCCACAGGCCGTGGGCCAACATGGCGATAGCACGACTTTCTGGCACGACGGCAAATGCGACGATGTGGGTGGGCATTGAATGCAAGATTGGGCAGGGATTGGTAATGGGTTCCATGGAGTTGGATTTGCTATTTACGGGGAAATGTGACTTATGTAATCTTGGTGGGGCAGCTTCTGATCACGTCATCGCGGTGCCGGCCGAAGAAGGAACTCGTCTAATAAAAAAGTTGCCAGACGTTGTGCAATCGCCGAGCTAGTTTGAGAGATGGCGGTTGTTGGTCACTTCTAGATTACTTTTCCAATTGACTTTCCGAAGTGCTAATTCCAGGGGCTGAACATTTCGGGCTCTTGTTCTATTGTCCTCTCTTTCCATTAGCATCTTGTCTTTTCTGCCTGGAACCTTCATTCTCGTTATATTCCCTCATTTTCAGCACAGCCATGTTCTCCCGCTCTACAGCACGTGCAGCGCGCACTGCTAGGCCCCATCTGGTGTCAGGGACCCGGGGTCTTGCCTCAGTGTCGCCGGTTACCTCTGCCGGACGCAGCCACAAGGTTGTCGTAGTCGGTGGCGGAACTGCCGGTCTCTCCATCAGCCACCAGCTCCTGAACTCTGGCAAGTTCAACCAGGATGACATTGCTGTCATCGACCCTGCGCAGTTCCACCACTACCAGCCCGGATGGACGCTCGTTGGTGGTGGTCTGAAGACCATGGAGGAGCTGCGCCGGCCTATGAACAGCCTGGTTGACCCCAAGCTCAAGTTCTACGGCGACAGCGTCGGCGCCTTCGCCCCCGAGGCCAATTCCCTCACCCTGGGCAATGGAGACAAGCTATCTTACCAGCAGCTGGTCGTGGCACCCGGAGTCAAGATCAACTACGAAAGTGTCAAGGGCCTCCCGGAAGCTCTTGCTGACCCTAGCTCTCTCGTGTCTACCATCTACGGTCAGGACAACTGCAGCAAGGTCTACGGTACCATTCAGAAGCTCAAGAAGGGTAACGCCATCTTCACCCAGCCCGCTGGTGTCATCAAATGTGCCGGTGCACCTCAAAAGATCATGTGGCTCGGTCTGGATACCTGGAAGCGCGCAGGACTGTACGACCCCAGCAACTCTAGCGACTCGCCCATCAAGATCACCTTCGCCACCGGTCTCCCCGTCATGTTCGGTGTTCCCAAGTACAACGCCGAGCTGGACCAGATGAGGAAGGACCGCGGCGTCGAAGGCCTGTTCCAGCACGACCTTGTTTCCATCGACGGTGACAAGGCCGTGTTTGCCAACGGACAGGAGCAAGTCACCAGGCAGTTCGATCTTCTGCATGTCACGCCCAAGATGGGTCCTCATGCCTTTGTCAAGAACAGCGCCCTCGCCAACGAAGCTGGCTACGTTGACGTCGACGATGCCACAACCCGCCACAAGAAGTTCCCCAACGTCTGGTCCGCTGGTGATGCTTCTAGCCTGCCGACTTCCAAGACGGCCGCCGCCATCACAGCCGAGGCGCCTGTCCTGGTCCGCAACCTGCTCTTGGCAATGGAGGGCAAGGACGTCGATGCGGCATATGATGGTTATACATCGTGCCCGCTTCTGACTGAGTACGGCAAGGTGCTCCTGGCCGAATTCAAGTACGGTGGTGTGCCCAAGGAGACTTTCGATAAGTGGATCGGCATCGACCAGAAGAACCCTAACCGCCTCTTCTACCACCTGAAGAAGGATTTCTTCCCCTGGGTATACTACAACAACATGGTGAAGGGCACATGGGGCGGACCTAAGGGCTGGTTGAACTAAATACAGCACCGATTGAAATGCGTGTAACAACAACAATTTGTATCAAGCCATATAGAGACTCGGGATGTATCCGAGCACATCGGAGGCGTTGACTTTCATAGACAAAAAGCAATAAGAAAGCCGTTGTAATCTCCGTGACGCAATTGATGCATAAAGATGTGGATTCGAGTTGGGATTAGACGACACCTGCAGCAGTACCCCAACCCAGGATTAGACTTCGAGATTGTCTCGATCTGCCTATTGAGACTTGACTATAAGTGAAACAGTAATAGTTATACAGCAACGTAAAACGGCGTTGACATCTTGACATTGTTAAAACTTTGATCTATTATTGCCCTTGCAACATGAACCGCTTCATCACGTCTCTTCTTGTTGTAGTTCACATCCAACATGCGCTGTCATGGGAGTTACCCCGCCCGCCATCAATGACCCATGCGCGGCAGCAGAGGCCCATGTTTGGAGCGGCATACTCGCCCGGCTCAGACGACGATGTCGATGTTGTGAGCGGCAGCCAATTCAACGGGCTCCAGACCTACGCCAGCCTGCCTTATGTCAACTGCTTGTCGGATACGGAGGTCGAAAAAGGCCCCAAGTATGATATCGCGATATTGGGCGCACCGTTTGATACAGCAAGTCAACCAACATAGGCTCATACTGAATCTGAAAAACACTGCGATATGCGCATATATATTATTAAAGCATGAGCTGACGGTGGTGAAAATAGACCGTCACCGGGAGGCCCGGAGCGCGCTTCGGACCAGGCGGGATCCGGATCGGCAGCCAGAGGATTCAGGGCGGCTATAGCGTTTACACAGGTAAAACATCTGATACCTTCATAAATCTTTACAACGCAACACTAATACTAGTATGCTTTGTATAGGTAGAAGCACACTGCTATCATGGGCCACCATTGTAGATTGCGGCGATGTACCCCTGACTTGGCTAGACAATACTGTGGCCTTGAAGCAGCTCGATAAAGCACACAGGGTTCGTGGTCCCATTTCTATTCCACAAATTCTTTATCTGGTCTGTCGTTGCTGATGGGATGGGACTTGAAGATTGTTTCTAGCAGAAAGGCGGCGAATGAAAGCCACTCCGTCACCCCGCGCATCGTGACCCTCGGGGGCGACCATACCACGACCCTTTCGGCCCTGCGGTCAACTCACAAGCGCTGGGGCCCGGTCTCGGTTATTCACTTCGACAGTCATATCGGTCAGTAAAGATGAATACCACCACTCAAGGGGTGTGGTCGATGTTGAGCAACCAACTAACTCCCAGGGCTTGGTAGACACCTGGGATCCTGCTGTGCTCGGGGGCCGTATATCAGATTATGCGTAAGTGCTACCTACTTACTCCCCGTCTCACGGACAGAACATGGCATCTTACCCGTCTTTATGCTTGGACTATAGGAGCTTAAACCACGGCACCTTCCTGCACATCGCGCACGAGGAGCACCTCATCCTCAACACGTCGATCCACGCCGGGATTCGGGCGCCTCTGATCCGAGCCAAAGGCGATATGCGTAATGACATGCGATGCGGTTTTGCCATGGTCAAGGCGCGGGATCTCGATAAAGTAGGGACGGAGGGTATCATCAAGCAGATCAAGGACCGCGTGGGTGACTCCAAGGTCTACATCAGTGTCGACATCGATGTGTTGGATCCCGCATTTGCGCCAGGTATGTATACGCACTATCCCATAATACAGCTTCCACTCGTCCATTATGGTTCCCCCTTTCACGCTCTTCTACCCCTTAACATCTCGGGAAGGAGTATGGGCAGTTCCTTGTATGCGAGTGTGTGTGGTATATGTAAAATTGCTGATGGTCGCCCTTCAATGAACGTAGCAACAGGAACAGCCGAGCCAGGAGGCTGGTCGACGAGGGAGCTCTTGACGATTCTGGACGGACTGCAGGGGCTTCATGTTGTCGGAGCTGACGTGGTCGAGGTCGCTCCGATATACGACAACCCGGGCGAGACAACGGTGCTGGCTGCTGCTGAGGTGGCACTGTCACTGATCGATTTGATGGTCGAGAATCCGGTAAAGTCCTTGGCCGACACCAAATAGTAGGCGCCGGTCTACCATGACCGGAACACATATGGTCTGTCCTTGGCGGTGAGATACAACTACACCAAGCGAAGCACGGTAGTTTCATTGTGAGAGATGATTTCAAATGCACCAGGGGAAAACTAGCTTAGGTACGCTTCTATAGGATGTTCTTGAAGAGCATGCATGCTACGAATACCCCAAATAAGACTCAAACAAACATTCCCTACCGTACACCGTATTATGATGGCCAGTTGCGAATGCACCAAATCAAAGTCCTAGTGCGACTGTACCGAAACCGCTGTATGTTATGTACACAGGAAGAGGGCCCCTCATGTAAAACCCCAATCCTTAGATTCTATCAAGCTTGCGTCGCTCGTTTCTCGTCCGCTTCATCAACTTCTTGTACTTCTTCTTCTTCATCTTGAGCTTCCGTTGCCTTCGCACGGAAATGGCCACCATCTTGTCGGCACGCCCACGAACTTCCTCGCGACGCCATTGACGCACAGCCATGCGCGAGAGGAAGGGCTGGGACTGTGTCCGCTCCTCAATCAGCTTGGGGCTGTGGGCCACGATGCGCACCTCGCCATTTGCATCCGTAGTCTCCTCCAGAGTCAGAACGGCTTTGTAGACGCGGTGCTGTTCCTGGGGTTCCACCGCATTCTCGGCTCCGGTCTCGGCAGCAGCCGCCGACTCTGGTTGCGGCAGGGGCGGGGGCCTGAAAGGAACAAACTGGCCGGCCATGGCGTTGAGCTGGATATAGAAGCTCGACTCGGTTCCGTCGGGGTGTCGAAGCTCTATTTTCTGCATTCCTTCGGTGTCCTGCTCGGCCATGGCGGATTCCTGCTGCTCGCCAAGGCTCATGCCTGACATGGGTTGTTCCAGCTCCTCAACTGTACGGGTCAAGGTAGACATGACGTCGTTGTATTTGGCGCCTTTGGATCGCGGGGTGAAGATCTGAGCAAAGGCATCGTCATTTATTGTCTTGGGGAAGCTCTGTGTCACAGATATCGGGCGATGTAAGGAGAAGAAGGCCGATAAGGCGAGCGCTGTACATAGTCAGAGGTTAGTGTGTGGCCCGAGAAATGAGAGGCTGAGAGGTTTGCATACATTCTTTGGGCACATGTTGCGTGCTTGGGACAGCGGGGAGAGCTCCTTGGGCATCTGTAGTGTCCTTAGCCTTGCGACGGCCGCGCTTCTCGCTGCCGGTCTTAGAAGCCTGGGCGGGAGAGGCCGTCACCTGGCCAGTGGGAAGACCTTTCGAGGAATCACTAGGACTCGACGGCTTCGAGGAGGAATAGCGTCTTCGCTGCTGAGTTCTAGGGAAGGCGATGGAGGCGGCAGTTGTCGCACGAGTTGCGCTCGGCACAAGGTTGGATAGCAGTGGGGACGAAGGTGCCGCGGCCACCACCCGCCGCACCGAGGAGGGTAACATGTTGACCCGACGGTAAGGCCTGGGTAGGAATGTGAAAGGTAGTTATGCGCCGTCGAGGCTGTCGAAGAAGACCTCGTCGTTGCAATTCTTGGTATGCAAAAGCGTTCAAGGAAGGCGACGGCAAAAGGCGCTAAACTTGCTAGGACAATGGATGGCGGCTGAGAAGACAAAGCGCAGAATCGTTTCCCCGTCTTGCCGACCCTCCGAGAAGTCCCTTGCCCAGGCTTTTGATAAGGCGGGCCACCTCAACTTCCAACGTATCGGGCCCAGCTGACTCCCAATAGATGATCAGATGACTTCAGTCTCGGACCATTAGTGACTAAAACGCCCTTGCAAGATGCTCTTATCATGTAAGAATTACGACGCAATCAATGCCTGGCTTGCGGAGTAGTTGGTTTTGGTCACCGGGTCAGAACTACTCAGTACAGTTGGGACATGGGAACTGTGACCCGGGCCCAGTAAAAAACCCCTAGTACCACCAAACCCATCATCGGCACCGGGCCTCTGCGCCTACCTGCGTGCATTGCGATACCAACCACATTGCCACATTGGTTGTTGCTAGGCAGGAACTGTCGTTCCTTTACGATTGAAGTTCTGATGGGCATACGGTATTGTCGTTCGGCAATTTTGAAAACTTGCCTCTTTTCGAGTCAATTAGGTTGGTTATCAACATTTGAAGATGGAGATTAGGGAGGCACCCGTTACAATGATTGATACTGTGGCCTGTGGTCCTTCCACCTTAAGGGGGCATTCGTAACACACCGTCACCTAATACATGGAGTGCGCCGAACCAAAGATCGTCATATGCCGTTTACGCCCCGAAACGCCCATGACTCGAAATTAACGATAACCTGCCATGCCGCTTTTATAGCTGATTTGCTTGCATTCAATCAATCTCATCGGGCTCTTATTGTAATCATCTTGTTATGCATTGTAGCCGATAAGCCATGCAACCTCAACCCAAATACTTTGCTATTATACAATTCAACTACAGAGAATGGGCTTGATAGCATGGTAACTACAAGTAATTAAACGAAAAGCTTCCTGGTAATGTATGTGGTACGCTCGACCATAGAACAGCCGAGTGGAAAGAAAGTAACTGGCCAGAGAGATTCCACAATTCAGGGGCACTCGACTCGGTGCATAGTGGCCACATTCAAATCAATCGAGCCAGAGGAACAAGGAAATTCAATTAGCATAGTTAGCAAGCTACCGTTTTACTTGAGAGTCCAATTTTGATTTTGGCTTGTACTTATAGTGACCCGCATAGCAGTCCCCCTCCATTACTGCTTCTTCAGCTGACTCGGCTCGCCGCTCTCCCTCAACCGTGCCACCTCACTCCGGATAACCTCCGGGATCTCCTCCCGAAGACCGTGAGCCTGCGGAGCCCAGCCAAGGTATTTCTTGGCTCGGGCAGCCACGCCGCTGGAGCTGCACGCCAAGCTCGCGTTGCCCGCGTCCTTCTTCTCGAACGTCTTCAGCTCGGCCGGCTTCTCCAGGAGGTCCTGCTTATTGACCTCGTCCATGATCCAGCGGGCGAGCTCTCCCTCAACGAGCTTCCCGCTCTCGCAGAAGTAGTAGGCGCGCGGGCCGAACACCTCGGGGTTCGCGCCCTTGGCCGGGTCGAGGGCCGCCTCGACGGCTAACACGAAGAACTGCGACAAGTCGCGGACGTGGATGTAGTCCCACTCCGACTTGCCCGTGCCGTAGATGGGGGCGTACCCAGTCTTGAGGGTGCTCTCGGCCATGCGGTAGACTTGCATGCTGCGCTGGTTTCCGGGGCCGCGGCCTCGGGCGTAGATGCAGGGCGGGCTCACGATGAGGGTGCGGACGCTACCGTCAGCCGTGTTGGCCGCGAGTACGACCTTGTCCACATCGCGGTGGTAGGCGGTGTCCGGCAGCGACAGGATCCGCTCGATGCCGTCGATGTCGTGGTACGTGTTCTCCGGCAGCGGCGGCTCGCCCCAGCGCGCCGTATCCATCAGAATGCCCGTTCCGCAGAGGTGGATGTAGTAGCCGGGCTTCTCCGCAGAGTGCCCGGTCGCGAGACCCTTGCCAATAGCAAGAGCCGAGGGCATGTTGTCGGCCGAGTCGGCCGTATCTAGACAGACGAGCGTTCAGTTCATGTCTCCCTATTCACGAGATGGCCACCATAACGCCGTAAAAAGCAGTGCAACTTACGAACAACGACATCCGCAGCAGCCGCCTCCTTCTCGATCACATCTGCAGAGCTCAGATCTCCATAAACGAAGCGCACTTTAGGGTACTTCTCGGCGACAGGCTTGCCTCGCTCCTCGTTGCGGACCAGCAGGGTGTATTCATAATCTGGGTGGCTTTCGTACAATGCATGAAAAGCGTCGCCGCCGATATAACCTGTAACTGTGTAAGCCAAAACTATTTTGCCTGAGTATTCATACAATTATGAATATGGGGAAATCACCAGTGACGCCAGTGCTGATACAGAGTTAGTTGTGGTTCTAGACTACATCTCACTCGGAACAGCTTGACCTACAAGAACACTTTGGGAGACATATTGATAGTTTCGAGCGTCGTTTCTATGTATCAATCGTCTACGGAGTAGTGATGGTCAATTGTGCTTTTCGTTGTTGAAGGATGGTAGTTGGATGTGCTCGCCAAACATGGGGTGAAAGTGGGGGAGCTGCATACGAAGTATATTCGAAAGCCGTGGAATCCTTTGGGCTCATGACCGAGCCGGGGGATTAGTCAGGGGCATTCGGGTCACTCTTTTGCTGGGTAAAATAGTCGCACGCAAAGTAGGGGCACATATATTTACAGTTTATCGCTGCAAGTGCTACTGGTAACTCTCGCGGAAAGGGCCGAGATTGCTGGCTGGTCTACTTAGACCAGACGGGCGGGAGCCATTCTATCAAGGGTGTCACCTCCTCACTCCTCACTCAACCGAATGTTCACCTAGTTAAAAATCATCGAACAAGGAATTTCTAGTGGCCAGGAATAATATAATTTGTTCATCTGTCACTTAATACTGCTTTTGTTATGTTATTCAATCTGTAATTCTTGTCCCAAGTACCGTGTGCCTTTCCATCATTGCCCCCAGTCCGTCTACCCAAGTAGGCTTCCTATAAAAGATCTATTCTACTCGTCTATAGCGAAGAAGACCTTGATCTCTAGCTCATTTCCCCATCCGACGTCGAGCTTCATCTCATTCCACGCAGCCTCCACATCTATTTGGAGAACATGAGCGTCGGCTTTGCTGATGGACACGGTGTGTGGTGGGATCACCTCCCCTTGAATTGTGGCAAGGAAGTCTCCTTCGATCGTCATATTAGGGAGTGTTGAAATATAGAGCCCTGAACATGTTGTTAGCGCCTGAAAGTCAATTATGAAAATAAGTTTGGAAATGCCACATACCAAGAGTGCCCAAGGCCTTGAGCCGGGTATCAAGCATGACCTTGCCGTTGCGCATCAATTCAAGCTCGCTCGACATGATGGCAGCCGCGCCCGTCATCTTCCCAACCAAACCAAGATTGGCTGCGTATATCGTGCCCTTCGTGTCACTGTGAAACTGTGACAGCGGGAAGACGGTGAAGATGTCATACCCTCGCACTTCGAGGGAGACTGGCAACAAGGCAGCAGGCGAGCTGGGTGTGACAATCTCCGACACCTTTTCGCTCTTATGAGCCCGAACGATGTATTTCATCGATGGGATCACTCCGGAGAACCGCGACACTGGGATCAACTCGGTGAGTGGCCGTGAGGAGATGTTGAAAACTCCCAGCATGGGTGTGCCTGTGACGGCTCGGCCATGATAGCAACCGACCTTGAGCAACGCATCGTCATCGTAGCCGTTGTATTGGTCGATACTACGCCCGACGACGCTCGGGCGGAAGATCACTGTCTTTCCCCTGATAGTAGGGCCTGTCATCTGCCCGATGAGGTCCATATCGTGCTCTCCTGGGGTATCAGTGATGTAAATTGGGCCCCCGCTTAGGCACCTTGCTGCCGCATGGAAGCCAGAGTAATCGTGAACTGTCTGGAACATGTCCCAATCTGGGAGCACATTGAGATGCTGTGTGAAAAGTGCGTTGTGTGCATTAGTCCAGATGTGCCATGGATGAGACTTAGGGATTGCAGGGAAGAAATCGTCCGAGTTCCGGACTAACAAAGCTGGCCGGTTGCGTGGCAGTTGAGAATGGAAGAGAATATTTGGGGTCTGTGACATGCACGAGATTGCTTTGATGCTGAAATGTCGAAGGGATGATATCATCCAAGCATCTAAATATGTCTTTGTCAGTTCGCGACGATGCTTTGCAGACACCCAGGTATCGATCGTGAATTGGGCGTCTGTTTTGACGCCATCTATTCCGCAATCCGACAGGAAGCGATAGAACTCATCGTAGAACTTGCTGACATCCTGCTCGGCAACGACTGTCATGGGGCCTCCAAGGGGCAAGTTACGCCTCTTGTCGTCCTCCCTTTCAACAACGACAGTATTGTAGGTTTTGGCCAGCTGGCCATCAGGGGCAATCCCTCCCCAGTAGCCTAGCAAGGCATGCCAAACCGCAATATGCTGGATGTTGGGATGCTTGGAACGGATGTGGCTTATGGTGTGCTTGAGACCGTTAGGGAAAGTCTTTGGGTCTGCCTCAAAGCTGTTCCACCCTCGCTGGAACTGGCTGGGATCGGTATAGTCAATATCCTGCCAGTTATCATCAATGATGAGGCTTGTGACATTGATCTTGTTCTCGGCGAGTGTGTCAACGGCCTTGTACACCTTCTCATCCGTTAGGTTCTGCCCCAGTGCGTTCCAGGTGCCTGGATTCGGTCAGTACACGCTCTGATCCAATATAGGTGCGAGTTATACATACAATAGCCCAGCCCATCGTACCAATTCTCCATCCACTCAATCTTGACATCGTCTTTAAGAGCTTTGAGTTCGTCATCAAGCGCCCCATCGGCCTTCTTAGCCGCCAGTACCACATTCCGGGAGTGGTAAACTACAGCAGCTAGGGCGCTTTCGAAGTGGTCTCCAATGGCCGCAAGAACCAAGCCGTTTGATTGGGCTTCCCCGTCATTTCGGATCTGATCTAATCGTCAGGATATATTTGCTCATGTCAGATTGTCATGTATCGCTTACATGGAACGAGACTTGCCCAGAATCCGTGTGGCGGAACACAGTCATAACATCATCAATGCCACTGACTGCAAGCAAAACGAGATGTTTGCCTTGAGGGCTGATGAACCCTAAGACTATAGCATCTTTATCAAGCTCGAACGAGGTTTTGCCATGCCGAGGGGCAAGCCAAGGTGTCCAAATACGAACAAGAGCAACCCATCTGAGAGTGTCAGCATCATTGCAGAAGACTATCGTGGTTTAATACTTGACATTGGGGGCTTGGTGGGGTTTTACCTCAGAAAGCCTCCCCACGGGGTACCCAATCGCGTATCAGCATAGGTGGAATCTTCACCATTGGCAGCACCAACCGGTGCTTCTATGCTCCACAGTTCGGTCCCTCGACTCTGGCTCATGTGCGATTTGACTTTGAGGTCAGGGTTGAGCTCCTTGACCACATCAGCGAAGTCGGTTGTGCCAAGGGCCCTTTCGGGGTTGACCACAACGGCGCCGTCGCCGATGCTCATCTCGTCCCTTGCCCAGCGCCAGGGCTCGGCGGGTCCTTTACGGAACTTGAATGTGAAGTTGAGATTGGAAGAAACAGAAAACGAAGAGGTGAAATATATGCGTATATTATCTGTCCTGACACCCTGTATCGAAGTCGACGCAAGTCCTTCCTTGAGCGGCGTCATTGTCTCTTCTTTCCACTCAGCACCATCAGAAGAGTGCCAAGCTGCGACTTCCCAAGACTCATCGGCCTCATTTTCCCCGACTTCAAGAAGAACAGTGAAACGGCCATTGCCAGTCTTGAGTTGAGTGACCTGTCCAAGAGGGGGAAAGCTAGAGAGAGTGACCCCCATATCCGTGGCCGATGGCTCTGGTGGGGGTTTCTGCTTCGGAATGAAGACAGCCTGGAATTCGGTCGCAAAGTCGTAAGGCTCGTCGTCACCCATAGTAGCAACTGATCACTTTTTTAAGATACTACTAGAACTCTAGAGAAATATACATAATATGAAAGGAAGGAAGAAGAGTTAATTGAATTATAAAGCCTCACCAACTTGGGCCAGATGCGGCGCCGATAGGTTTGGTACCTAATGGACGATCATCGATGTCAGTCCCTCGCATTGAGACGAGACAAAGCGGGCACTTACAGCATTGGATGACACCGTCGAGTGGTACTCCAGACCGTGGCAGCGTGGCGTGCTGGCAACTCTGGGCATTCAATTGGAAACAACTCATTGGCCAATGGTATGCGGGCAAAGAAGTATCCAAGTACCTCGATGTCGAAGCTTGCTTACATAAAGCATCAGAGCCAATCGGAAGCGGCCTATTTGATTTTTTGGCCAGGCAAAGGGAAATTACGGAGCCCCAAAGCACGCCAAAAGCTCGGGTCAGCTGTGGCTCAACTCAATTCGTGGCGTTTTGCCCGACGGCTATCGAAAGGTCCGCCTTTCAATTTTCAGAGCTGGCTACACCTGAGGCCCCAAGCTGCGTTGCGTCAAATTACGCACATCACCTACTTCACGACCACATTTCGCCCTTCTCCCCATCTCAATTCGCGATGGCCTCCCGGAGATTCGCATTGAACCTCGCCCAGGGGATTCGCAGCCGGGCTGCCCCTTCTGCCTTCCGCCCGCTGAAGCGTGGATTTGCTACGCCCGTCACCTCTCCCCTCGGCGCAAAGACACAAACAACGACCCTCAAGAATGGTCTGACCGTCGCAACTGAGCACTCCCCCTACGCCTCCACATCTACCGTCGGTGTATGGATAGATGCTGGTTCGCGGAGCGAGACCAACGAGAACAATGGCACCGCACACTTCCTGGAGCACCTTGCCTTCAAGGTTCGAGATTCCGCTTGCCCGGGCCGCCGAGCTCGACCTCTTCCGCTTAGCCATGTTAACCATTATCACAGGGCACCCAGAAGCGAACACAGCAGCAATTGGAGCTCGAGATCGAGAACATGGGCGGTCACCTCAATGCCTACACCTCGGTGCGTATAATTGCTCAATTGCCGAGCACATCCGAAGCAGCGCCGTCGGCAGCTTTTTAAGGCCTCAGGCTGACATCAATCCAGCGTGAAAACACCGTCTACTTCTCCCGAGCTTTCAACGCCGATGTTCCCCAGAGCGTCGATATTCTCGCCGATATTCTCCAAAACTCCAAGCTCGAGCAGTCCTCCATTGAGCGGGAACGCGATGTGATCCTGCGCGAGTCCGAGGAGGTCGAGAAGCAGCTTGACGAGGTTGTTTTCGACCACCTCCACGCTACCGCTTACCAACACCAGCCTCTCGGCCGCACCATCCTCGGCCCCCGCCAGAACATCCTTGATATCACCCGAACCGAACTGACCAGCTACATCAAGAACAACTACACTGCTGACCGCATGGTCCTTGTTGGTGCTGGTGGTATCCCCCACGAGCAGCTTGTCGACCTTGCCGAGAAGCACTTCTCCGGCCTGCCCACGACTTCGGCGCAGAACTCTGCCTACCTTCTGTCCAAGCAAAAGCCCCAGTTCATTGGTTCCGACCTGCGAGTTCGTGATGACACCATCCCCGCTGCTCACATCGCCATTGCCGTCGAGGGTGTCAGCTGGAACGATGAGGATTACTTCACCGCTCTCGTCACTCAGGCTATTGTTGGCAACTACGACAAGGCCATGGGCAGCGCTCCCCACCAGGGCAGCAAGCTCAGCAGCTTCGTCCACTCCAACGACCTGGCCAACAGCTTCATGAGCTTCTCTACTAGCTACAGTGATACTGGGTGAGTCTAACACTCTGCACTAATTATGACAATGGCAAATTCTAACTTTCGCAGTCTCTGGGGTGTCTACCTTGTCTCTGACAAGCTTACCCGCCTCGATGATCTGGTCCACTTCACCCTCCGAGAATGGTCCCGTCTTTCTAGCAACGTCACCGAGTCCGAGGTTGAGCGTGCCAAGGCTCAGCTGAAGGCCTCGATCCTTCTGTCTCTGGATAGCACATCGGCTGTCGCTGAGGACATCGGTCGCCAGCTCGTCACCACTGGACGCCGCATGACCCCCGGTGAGATCGAGCGCACCATCGACCAGGTCACCGAGAAGGACGTCATGTCCTTCGCCAACCGCAAGCTTTGGGACCAGGATATTGCCATCAGCGCCGTCGGCAGCATTGAGGGTCTCCTCGACTACCAGAGAATCAGGGCTGACATGAGCCGAAACTTCTAAGGATTCTGTGTGTTAGACGATGCTAATTTTTTGATGGGAGAGGAAAGCCACACGGTCATAGAGTGTAAAAGATACCGCACGCTAGTTGTACCATAAAAAGAGTTCTTCATATGTTAGTCTAACAGTCCGAATCGTGGTGAACAGACCGATGCCGTCACTGTGTGTATTAGAGACGGCCAAACAGATATTGTGTTATGCACATTATACTGTTATTGGTTGCATTCTACGAGGGGTTTGGAAATCCGAGTTTCCATTGGGAGGTATTCGGCGCAACTCTGTGTTTCACACTTGTTGATAACGAGACTTGTGATTTGCAGTCCGAACTTGTATGGACACTTGTTTCAGGGGCTGGTTTCGTTCCCATAGGAGTGAAGAAGGCATATGAGAGCCCAATTTGGTTCATGGGTAAGGCCAGTATAAACTATATGGGGCATATAGATATTGGAGACGACTGCTGCAGGCACGTGAAGTAGCCAGAGTGGACGCGCAGGTGAAGGATATACTTGTTTATGTATTGCCAGCCAATCCCAGCTTGAACCACTGGAGAATGCAACACGTTCTCACGCAAACAGGCATATGAAGTAACAAATAGTTTACTAAGAGGGGAAATTGATTGCATTCTAGACGGAGGCCCTAATTGGTGTATAAATCTAATCTCTTTGTGTTTCTCAATTTGGCATTGCCTCCCCAAGAAGACAGAAGCTACAAATATATTCACAACCTAGATTATCCTCAATTATTCAAAGGGTTCTTATCTGGGAGAAGGAAGGTCGGCGCGTCGGTCTGGGCCATTACCCCAACCATATGACTTATACGGATTATGCATCAAACCATACCAGGCTGCTTGTACCAAAGAGGCACATATCAAGACTCGGTCCAAATATACGGCGCTACATGCAATCATTATTATGTCACCCGAACATCTAGCTACTTTCCCAAAGTGATTGGTCATGGAGGTTCACCTATATGTACGACGAACCCTTCCGGTCACGTAAAGTGAGGGGCACGGAGTCTGACCGGCAGGGACATATACGGCACGCGCATTTCGATTCGACTTATAACAACAGAACATTTGATTTCTTGGCCCCGCTTCCCTCATGGTTGATTTCCCCCTTACGCCTCCAAAAATACGAACAGGAAAGTTTTGAAGCATGGTTCACACGGAAGAAGGCACCGCTGAATTCAAGGTCGCGGGCCTTGACGAGCCCTGCAAGACATGGTACAAGGTGGTGGGCAATCTTGATGGATCCAAGACCCCCCTATTCGTACTTCATGGCGGCCCGGGGGCTTCTCATGACTATCTCTTGCCATTGACTGACCTTGCCTCGTCAGTGCCGGTGGTGTTCTACGACCAAATTGGCAATGGCCAGTCCACGCATCTGCCCGATAAGAATGGCGATGAGAAGTTCTGGACGGTCGAGCTATTCATGGATGAACTTGACAACCTCATCCGCCATCTGGGGCTCCAAGAACGCCCCATTGACGTCTACGGTCATTCTTGGGGCGGCATGCTGGTGGCCCAGTGGGCCGGGACGCCCTCGCGGGCGGCAAACCTCCGCCGCCTCGTCATTACGAGCGGCTTGACGAGCATGGACATATGGCGGAAGAATCTCGAAATCTTGAAGGGAAAACTTCCACAGGACGTCCAAGATGCGCTCGACCGTGCAGAGGAGAAAAAGGAGTTCGATACTCCTGAGTACGAGGCCGCAGTCGAGGTCTTCTACAAGCGACATCTCAGCCTGGAGCGCCCTTATCCCTCAAAAGAAGTTCAGGTCGCACTTGACACGTTTGCCAAGGATACGACGGTGTACGGTACAATGTGAGCCTCACCTCTAGCATTGCCGGCATGGATAAACTTACCATAGAAGTGTGCTAACTATACGTGCAGGTACGGTCCCTCCGAAATATGCATCACGGGCTCACTTCGCGATTGGACTTGTATCCCGCTGTTGGGCAATATCCGCGTTCCCACCCTTCTGATGAACGGATCCGACGATGAAGTTCAGGATATGGTGATGCAGCCCCTCTTTGATCGCATTCAGAAAGTGAAATGGGTTACACTGGACGGTGCCGCTCACTTCTTGCATTCTGACCAGCGACAGAAACATATGCAACACGTCGAGGCTTTCTTGACGACGTAGGTTCATAGCGCTGCTACAGGCGTGCCACGGAGTAACGGGTTGGCCATGCAACTTCAAGATTGCCACAATGGATGACAGCAGTCGGGCGATTGGTCAGAGCCCAGAACTGGGCGATATAACATTAGTCATCTCTCAAACTGAACATACTCTTATAATTGGGTTCCCCCTGTGCACGTAACCAGCCCCGGTCACGTCAGGTACCGTGCCTACCTACTTACATCTTGTTGGCCCGTTCCAATCCAATGGAAGTCCGGCACATAGAGAGGTCCATCATATGCAAGATTCGTCTCATTAAGATGGTAAGATGCTAATCGATTTCTGCATCTCTCGCAAACTGCATCCGATTGTGGCACCTTCCTCATTCGGTCGGCCCATGTTGTACTTGAAATTTTATCACGGGCTTGCTACCTTAGATAAAGTAGCTAGGCCTTGCAGGGCGCTCAACTTCGAGTTTCTAAACTGTGTGTCTCCTTGCTCGATCCGTCTTTTATTCTTATTCTTCGACGGTAAGAGCCTTTCTATGCTATCAAGCCCAGTGCATTCATCCTTCGAAGATATCATAGACATGGAACCTCACAGCTCCGCGAAAGCGGCCCCGACCGCCGCTATTGTCCAGGAAAGCGACGACCCAGGCAACAGCAGAGACGCAAGAGACCTACTCAGGCTGGGGAAGAAGCCAGTGTTGAAGGTACGTCGACTCATGGCATCAAGGGGCGGCATCATCGCTGACAGACCATCGCCGACAGCGCAACTTTAACTTCATGTCCATATTGGGTTTCTCGTGCACTGTCCTAATCACATGGGAGGGCATTCTTATGTGAGTGTTCGGTCGCTGGTCTTGATGATCTAGGTACAAGCTGTCAGCTAACCAACCCATCGCAGAGTTTCTACTCAAAGCCTTCTTAAGTGAGTTTCTACGCTTCAAATCCCTTTCTTCCACGACTGACCAATAACAATAGCGGAGGGCCTGCGGGTGTCATATGGGGCTACTTGATCGTTTGGGTTGGCACTCTATCCACGTTTACAGCATTGTCCGAGTTGGCGTCCATGTAAGTCAAAATTCAGTCCTAAATTCCCGGACAAGGTCTGAACGCTCACCCAACTTCAGGGCACCAACCTCAGGGGGCCAATATCAGTGAGTATTGACTTGCAAGTATTCTCCCGTGACACTGGTACTAAACTCGTTTGTAGTTGGGTTGCGATGCTGGCACCAAGCTCATCCAGGCGCTTTCTGAGCTATTTCACCGGTATTTTCTCTAGATGATGCATTGGCGATCGGCTCTTTAACCAGTGACCATACTCTAGGCTGGATGAGCTTTGCCGGGTGGCAAGCCGTTACCGCTTCCTCCGGCTATCTCATCGGAACCCTCGTGCAAAGTATCATAGTTCTGTTGAAGTCGGACTACGAGCCTCAGCCCTGGCAAGCCGTGCTACTTATCTGGGCAGTTCTGGGCTTTGCCGCCTTCATTAACACAGCCGCAAGCAAGGCTTTGGCGCACTTCGAGAGCCTTACTCTAGTGTTACACATTCTAGGGTTCTTTGCAATTGTGATCCCTCTTGTTTATCTTGCCCCACATGGCGATGCTTCCCTCTTCACGACCTTCGTCAACGAAGGCGGGTGGTCTACCCAAGGCTTGTCCTTCATGGTAGGTCTTCCTGCCTCGGTATTCTCGCTTATTGGTAAGATATTTGCAATCAGAACACCTTTTGTAGCGATGTAACTAACTTTACCCCAGGTGCCGACTCAGCTGTTCATGTAAGACTTCAACTACACCCTCATCTTACCCACTCATTCGTTGACCGCGCATGCTTCTGTAGATGGCCGAAGAAATTAGGAATGCGTCCACCGTGTTACCGCGAGCTATTATCATCAGCATCGTCCTCAACGGTGTCCTGGGGTTCGCTATATTAATCGCATACTTATTCTGCCTGGGAGACCTGGAGGCTGTTCTGGAGTCACAGGCAACCTTGGGTTATCCATTCCTGTTCGTTTTCCAAAAGGGCGTCCGCTCAGACCCTGGAGCGGCCGTTATGGGCCTCCTTATTGTGACTCTGGGCATATGCGCCACCGTCGGCGTAGTGGCCTCTTCGTCAAGAATGCTTTGGTCATTCGCCAGAGACCGAGGGGTCCCAATATGGAAGACGTTTGTTAAGGTACGTGGTCTTTACCAATTACAAACCCTATCAACTCCCATTACCTATACACACACCCTATGGCTTTCTAACTGTGGCAACACTTAGCTTGAACGCCGCACTTCCATTCCGGTTTACGCCGTTGCTTTTACAACACTTGTCTCTGTCCTTCTATCCCTCATCACTCTGGGCTCCAGTGTGGCTTTCAACAACATTGTCAACCTGAGCATTGTGAGTCTACACTCATCGTATCTGATCTGCTGTTCACTCTTGCTCTGGAGACGCATACAAAGGGACGGCATCAAGCCGTACGACGCCGAAGTGACGAGAGTCGGTCCGGGAAATCTTCATTGGGGACCTTGGCGCATCCCAAGGACAGCGGGCATGCTGAACAACGTATTCGCCTGCGCATACCTTTTCCTGCTGTGTTTCTGGGCCTTCTGGCCTCCGGCCGACCCAGTCGTGCCAGAAACCATGAACTTCAGCATACTCGTATTCGGATTCGTGGCACTGTTTGCTGTCATCTGGTATTTTGTGCGAGGGAGGAAAGTCTACGAAGGACCCATCGTTGAGGTAGAACTGGAATAATCGCATTCTGGCGATATGATTTAATATTTGTTGTCTATATCTACTTAGATACCTGGACTGGCCCAATTATGTCTTTGGCCCTCCTCTCGGAGTCTCTTACCAGAAGTTCCCGAACACGCGATTGGTTAAATACACAGACTGGTACTCAAGCGATATTCTGCTTCTTAAGTCTCCGTCTGACCCGGGCCGGACTCCAGCAATAGGTATCTGTGTAATCGAACCAGGAAACGATGAGCAGCTTAAGTCTCACAACGACTATTTGCGATTTTGCCGACACCAATATTTACGCGATTGGGTGGAACGATGCGCAGCTGGCTGGACGGTCGTATTGAAGCAACATGCAGTCATCTTATCATGATGAGACCGTTCCATTGGCAAACATTTATCCGGTCTTGGTAAGTAGTCATTGGGCCGAGACCCATGAGAACGCCTCACCTCTGCATGTTCTGGCCAAGATGCATGGGATCGCGACAGCCGCAGAGATACGTTGACGTAGTATTTAGGGCGCGATGAGTATGCATCTCGCTGGCTTTCTCTAACCGACGAAGATATGGAAGGAGAAGCCGCGCGATATGGCCAGCCATAAATAGGGGCAATGTACTGCCTCATCCTGCCATGGCGATTTATACTCGTGAGACTTCGATAAATGGGATAAAAGCCTCAAAATCGCAAAAGGTACTTCACAATTTCAAAATGATCACGAAAGCCTCAACCCATGTACTTCTGAGCCTTGGCCTTGTCAGCGGCGTACTTACCCATCCACTGGAGACACCGGTCCCAAGGCCGCAGCAACTCACTTTAGTCTTCCACAACGCCGATGGCCAATACACCATGAGACTCCCCGCCGATGGTCGCGAGCACCTCACCAGTATGACCTCGTCTTCATTTGCCCAGCATCCATCTCTCAGTCTATATTGCATTTCCTAACACGCAGAATGAATTCAGACAATGCCAAGGCCGTGAACTACATCGACGCGCCGGACTTCACGGCGCAGAAGCAGTGCGTCTTCCGGACGCCCGGCAAGGTCGCGCTTGTCAACGGCATCGACAGCCGGGGCCTGCAGCAGATCCTCGTCGGACCGCCCCAGCCCATTATCGGCGTCACCTGCTCCGGCACCTGCGTCCCGACATGGGTTACATGTGTCAGTCCCAGCACTGGGACCGAGCTCGGTGAGTGCTGCAGCGGGTACTGCGACAAGGGCAGGTGTCAGCCATGGCTGTCGCCGGCAGCGATGGCATGAGAGATGATGAAGGGGGTTTTGAGATGGGCTGTGTGTGTGTAATCGTCCGTATGAGACTTAGGGGTTGGGTGGCTGGGTTGTTGGGGAGAGGGTTAGAGTTTCAGCCCGAAGATAGATCCAGACCAATGCATATTTTGCCAGTTTAATGGTTGACTCTGGTGATATCTAATGCATGTTTTCTCATCTGTATGTGCTCGGTCGAACCAGTCATGGAATATTCGCCGGCCAGGCCAGTCTGTCTCTGTGTTAGTGGCTTGATACGAAACAAACACCCCGTGGGATGATTGCCTAGATCTCAAAGCACTCTACGAAAAGGATGAGTAAATCAAATCACCATACGAATAGATAAGCCTTTTGCTGCATATTCTATAAAAGAAAACAAGAAGATCAGCATCGCCACCATCAAGGAGTCGTCTCAGAATCTCAACCAAAATTCGGATGCTTAGTCCTGTCATCTGACCTATCCGCGGGTGAAGTACGAATGGCACCTTTCATCTTCTCTTTCATGTGCTGCATGCGGAAGGGACGGCACAACGGTTATATATTTGCTGAGTCAATCAACAACACTTTTGTTCTGGGGGAAAGGGATCAGACCCCCGAACGATGACCGACATTTCAAATTCAATAGACTTTGGCCGCAATAAAACCGTCGCATCTGCAAGCCACCGAAGCATATGCATGCAGTTATGTCTATTTCTTTTCATGTTTAGAGAAGTAACATAGACTGTATGCGTCAATTTGGAATATGCAGGGCGATGCAGGAGTTGATAGAAATCCGACTTGCTATTGGTAGACTGGGCGCTAGGATCACATAAGGGGTAACAACCTTAGCCCCTTTCCGCCACAGGAATCCGATGTCAAACATTCGGTCCATTCACGATATGCGCTTTTCAAGAGTGTATAAGAAGGCAACGAAGCCCAAGTCAAATTCTCAAGTCTAGTCTTTCGTCGACTAGCCTTAGTCCAGCAGTTCCAGTTCCATTATCCTGTTCTTACCAGACCAACGTTTCCTCTTCCTTTCTCTCGTGTCATCATCCGCTGGTTCTCGGACTTGGCTCTTTCTTTTATTTATCTCACACACACTCACTCTTATTGCACTTGGACTTTTCGTTCCCTACACTACATCTATAATCAAGCACACTCACTCGTCGACATCATGAAGTTCACCATCATATCCGCCTTCCTCCTCGCCACCCTCGCCAGCGCCTGTGTGCAAGAGGGCCGAGCCTGCGCCGCAGGCGGAGAAAAGTGCTGTCTCCGGCGCTCCTGCGTCTCTTCGACGAAGGGCAGCGCCCTGGGCTTCTGTGTGTCTATTGACGCGGATAGCCTCTTGAACCAGCCGATGCCAACTGCTGTTCCCGCCCCCGCTCCTCCGACCATGGTGGGCGGTGCTGGCATGGGAAATAACCCCAATGGCAACAACGGGAACGGCATGGGTCAAGCACCTGCCCAGGGCGGCGGCATGGGGAACAACAACGGCGGCGCTCAGCCCATGAACCCCCAAAATGGTGGCCAACAAGATGGAAACAACAACAATGGTCAGGGAATGTTCCCCGTAGGCGGCGGTCAAAGCCCCAACGCCCCTGCGGTGAACCAAGCGAGCACCGGAAAGCCGCCGTTCTACCTTGTGCCTGTAAGTGCCTTACTTTACTCAGACGTATAGAGAAGGGAGGCTTACTGATACTGCCTGCACCTACTAGACAGAAAACTGAGCTCCAAAAAGCTCGTCGCTACAGTCCTTTGGCTTTATTTGACTACCCCTTGCATGCAATTTGAGATTGAAGTGACTGGGCAATATTGGAGGGGGGAGGAGCTGGGCTCTTATTTCTTCTTCTTTAGGACATGCTCACAGCTTTTCTGAGGATGCACTCACCTGCAGTGATCTATTGAAGCTGTGGGAGGATGTTAGCAGTGTCACTGATTTCTATTCCTTAATGTCCAACGGCCTCGTGGCATCTTCCTGGACCCTATTCGGTAACGATATTGTACGTAGCACATGGGGACAATGATGGAAATAATTTACGAAAATTGATAATCATGTATATGAGTTCTATTATAAATATTTAAAGCCATGGCACACTCGAAAATAAACAGCGCAGATATGACGCGACCAAGTCAAATCACTTTTCTTCGTATCAAATATTTGACAGACAATTCGGACATAGCATAGAACTTATCAACAACTGAGTGTTCGTACAAGGAGAGATCGCTGGCACACGGGTAGACTCTTGAACTTGTCAAAGACCAAACAGCCTCAGCATTTGTAATAGCTCATGTCTGTCTCTGCTTCTAGTACTCAACGTAATCCCAATATGTCGTTATTGATGTGAGCTAAAGTCGGTTCCAAGACGATCTGACAAATTATAGTACAGGTCCTTCCGTTATACCATGTTCCCACAAAGATTAGCCGCACATCATGGCGGATATGTGATGCTGAGTTCAGTCCTCGTCCCACATCTTAACCACCCGGATTTGAGCAACGTAGCCATGTTCTTTCTTCTGGAAATGCTCCCAGGTAAATTATATAAAAGTTCGTCCGTGTTCTAATATCAGTTGACGTGATCTGTATCGAGTTGGAAGTACCCGCTCCTCCTTATGCGCAACTTAGACGCCACGCCAGGAAGGAAAGCCACGAAGGCTATGTCTGATCTGGCGCTCGCGAACATGGTCGGCTCGTCGTGCTTTAGCTAGTGGGCATTCGACCGACTGGACGGCAAATCCATTTCCGGTTCCACAAAGCATACCAAGATTAGCATCGAAACTGATCAAATTCTCTGGAATTTGCTCATATCAGTATCCTGTATACACCATGACTAGATGAAGGTCTTGAGATATCGTCTCACCTGTACTGATCGAAGTGGTGACGACTGTGTCGTTGGTTGGGGAATACAGGCATTGGCAAGTCAGAGTGCCATAGGTCGACGTGTTACTCTTGGTCATGTCCATCGAACAGGCTGCGCACGTCGTGTTGAAGCCACCGGTTCTGAATCACATGCAACATTGTAAGTAAATCTACCCCGGGATATAGAAACGAAGAAAAATATGTACCCATTTACTGCTGAGACCAGTCTTCCTTGGTTGTTGCCAAGGCACTGGCCAAGGTTGAGCTCCTGACACCCAGGGATGTTGCTGTCGCCACATTCTGCGGCAATGACGAAGCCCTCGTTGGTATAGCCATAGGTGAGGAGGTCACAGAAGTTGAGATAGGAGCCGGCAAGAGCCTGTCCCAGAGCCAAGATGAAGATGAAGATGGCCTGACGAAGCATGATGATTGGTGCGAGTGCAGTGTATCGTGGTCCTTGGTTGAAAGCGAGCGTGGGTATTGTGAAATACGTCAATGAACGAGACGAGCGAGTGACAGCTGGTAAAGGATGGTGTCCAGACAAATCAATCGGGAGGGTGCTCAAGCAATGTGAGAAACGAGAGATTCACAGGTCAAGGTCAATCAAACAGGTGGCGAAAGATTTCCATGTCGTGGGTGTTCCAACTTCTAGACTGCAAGGGAAGTTGACTAATACAATATCAGTACAGGAAGGCGCAACTTTATCTCTGAGATCGCCCATACCTTCCCGTGATATATGGCTGTTGGCTTAGTTTTGGCCGCTGGTCTGACAGCACCTTCTTATTCTGTGCACTTGCCATGCTTCTCCTCCTTGATTGCACTCACCTACAACTTGGACTTTTGTCTCAGAGGTGCAGTCTCCATATGTGCAGACAGCAAGCCCGCCACAGCTTCACTCACACCCCAACTTAGCTCATACCCCCTTCCTCCCAGACCATATGCGTGTATGATGCACTTGCCATCCCCTGTGAGCTCCTTCTCTAGTCGCATTCCATTCTTCCGTGTCGGTCGCCTCCCAACAATATCGGCAATGACTCGGTACTTTTGGTCCTTGCCTAGTATTTGGGGATATGTCGTTGCAAAGCTTTGGAGCAACAAGGCCCTTACTTCGGGCGATGGATTCGGGTCCCAGTCGTTTGGCTCCTTCGTGCCTCCAATGATGGTGCCGCCATCAAAATTGCGCGGTACTGAGAAGGACCATGACCCATCCGCATTCTGTCGGGTGACGGTTGCCGGGCAAAAGTTTGCGACAAGGCAAGTTTGACCTGACAGACGTTAGGGCGATCAGGTCAATGCCGTAGATGTTCAACAAGATCATGGTTAGGTGGGCTCTAAGACGTACCTCTCGTGATAAACACATTAGCATCACCAAATCCAATGCCAGAGGCATTGATCACTACATCAACCTTTCCCAGCTCCCTCATCTCGAAGATCTCGGCCGGACTCCTTACTTCCTTCTTGGCAACTTTACCCCCAAGATATCCAAACCGCCGCAGTAGGAAGCTACAGTATACCATAGGGTTCACACACCAACTGTCGTATTCGAACCCCATCTTCACCTTGTCATCTGGCAGCTCTTCTGCTTTCAGCATTCGGAATCCTTCCATGCCCAAACTTCTGGCCTTCTCCACGTCCAGCGCTTGATAAACAGAGCTTGGGGCTTCGAGATACTCTATGCCCGGCATAAAGGTGATTCCCGCAGAAGGATAGCTCTGGTTTATTTCGCGCATGCGGGCGAAAGTCCGAAGTGCCATCGCATGCTCACGCTCTTCCGCAGCATTGGTCGGCACAATCCAGCGGTTGTGTGCGCCACCCCACGGGGAAGTGTAGTCGATCTGCAGCCTAGGGTCTACAGTCTCGAAGGGACCTGGAAAGTCTCTAGCGAGGATAGTGACCTGATGTCCTTGTGATTGGATTTGCAGGGCGGAGCTTAGCCCGATGACGCCGGCTCTAGACTACTTCAGTCACGGGATATCTTCTCACCAGGCGAATCTAGGATTACATGCTTACCCAAGGACGACTATGTGTGCCATTATTTTCCCCAAAGGATGACGCTTCGAGCTCGGGGGAGGACAGAAATTCAAAGTTAACGATTGGTAGTCTTCGTGTGATAGATACAAGTTGGCCAGATTATATCACTTAGCAAGGAGGTGATGGTGAGGTCGTATAATGTGAGCTACACCGAACACCTTTACATACCAGGTCACATAGCATGATTAAAATGCATCGAATCGGTAGAGTATCGTGGATTCTCGGAAAGCCGAATATCGGAGCGGGCGGGGCATCTGGCGGCTGCTATGATCTTTTCGCTCCGGGTTCGATAGCCGACAACTTCCTCGGGAACGGTACCATGACTTGATTTATGAACAGGCAAGACAAAATATGTCGCTATCTTATCGAGATAACTCATCAGACGATTATATCCTAGTACAGACCGTTTCTCAAACCAAGCCAAGCATCTATACCGACATGAACACCGAAACCCTGGTTAGGTTGCGGCAACGTCCAAGTTCGGTGTCTTCTTGTTAGTCCGTTCCAATCGCACCGTATGATTTGCCGTTTAGTAGTGCTTAGACAGGAGCATCGCCAATTCGTACCTAGCACGCATTTTGCGACAACCATGCTGGCACTCAGGTCGCATACTTGGGAAAGCCATTCAATTCAATTGATCATTCGGACGAAGAGATAGAAGAACTTGACTTGGCTTGCCCAGTAAGTATCAAAATCTCATCAGGTCGATCTCCTAAATCTTTCCCCTCGACAACTTTTAGATCTCCTTTTCAGATTGCTTACCATGCAACCAACCTAGATGGAAGATGATCGGCAACCGGGTCGCAAGTGACCGTTCGGCGCGACCTCTCATCGCTTACAGAAACCCGCCCAGCTTTCAGCCCGACCGCTGCGAGGCGCTGACGGGATACCAATCAGGACTGGATTGAGTGAGCACAGAATGCAGAATGCGTGACCTCTTCTTTTTTTCTCGTTGTTATTTCCGTCATCAGCAATATACGAAGGGAAGACGGTGAGCCATATTGATCTTTATTGCCGCTGGGTAGGGCTCCAATTGGACGATATCTGAGGTATGATATTCAGGCCCACCAACCATCAACAGCCCGGAACAGGGATCGTGCAGGGTACAGGCCAATCATTCTCCGTATCACAACCATCGTAGCCGCCGGCCATTCAACCGACAGAAAAATTGCACCAAGAAGCGCGAGACTTGCTAGACTCGCTGCACTGCTATTTTCGTCGGCCAGCAAATGAAAACCCCCATTTGCTGACCTGGCCAACCAACCCCTCTCGCTCCCTGTTTGTCACCTAGTCGGTGTTGCTGCACCTTGCATGCTAGGGAACGAAAAATGATATGAGAGAGCGACACACAAAGAACCCTGCGAACCCGCGGTTCCCACCAACCATCCACTCATGATGGGCGCCAGCGCGTACAAGTGCCGCTGATGTGCGTTCTGGGCAACTTTAACTACTGCGGAGGAGGGGCTCGCTCGGAGATACTGCAGGGTCTGTCAAGTCAGCGCCTGCATCTGTGGTAGCCCGTGTTGGTCTTGATTGTCCCCGGCGCTCTCTCCTCGGCGCTATATACCTTTCCTACTCCCTTGCCTTGCTTATTTTGCCTAAACTTAGAAAAATAGAAGAAGAGTTGCTATTCTCATATTTTCGGTCTCTGACCCTGCTTGGGTCTGTTGCTGTTGGTTCTCTCTTTTGCAGATTCTTTCCTGCACGGGTTATGCGTTGTGATACCTCTCGTGTCCCCCATTTGTCTCTTCTACCATATACCGAAAGAAGCCAAGCCATGCCCCAATAATAGTGACTTATTCGCCTCCCTTACAGCTTGGGACCGTTGGTCATCTGCATCTGATACCCGGACAATCTTGCCGTTCTCGAGACGTAGAACGGAAGCTGCACCAGACAAGGATTTCTGTTTGATACAGAACACAAGAAGAAGAAAGAGTGACTTATAGCCGGCCAAAGACATGGCGTCGCCATCGAGCGGGGCCACTGGAGGGTTCTCTCTATTCCCTAATACAAATCCCACGAAACCGCCATCCAGGAGAACGACGCCGCGGCCTCGGGCAGAAACACCCCAATCCACCACACGGGAGCCGCGTCCCTCACTGGAAATGACACCGCCACGGAACTATCACGGAAGGAGGACGCCGGAGGGCGGCGACCTCTCCCAATTCGTCATTGACGGCTCGCCGCTCTCGGCATCAGGGGGGCGCCCGGGACCTTATTCTTCACCCACCTCCCGCAGGTTACGAGAAGAGCAGCCCGTTGTCGCCGCTGTCTCGCAGCCGGTCCCTGTCTCGGAGGCGCCGCCGCGGACAGATACAGCCTTCTCCGGAGCCAGTACGCTTGTCAGAGACGCCAGCTACCGCTCGAGAAGCTCCATCGCCAAGAGACCTATTGTAGACGACGAGGATGACCAGGAGCCGTTGCCGGCATCATCAGCAAACCACGGGGAAGCAGGCCTTCGCTCGATATTCCCGCAGTACGACCACAACCTCCCGTTCGACCGCCAGGACTACTACCCCACCCAGACGAGCCCACGACATATTCCTAAGCAGGTGATCAGCCGCCAATCTCACTTCCCGCCGCAGCAACAGGAGGACGAGGAGCAGCAGCAGCCACCTCAAATTCATCAGAACCCGCAACAGCAACAGCAGCAGCAACAGCAGCAGACCGTGCGGAGCCCCGTCCGCAGTCCAATGAGCGCGGGTTCTGCGCAAACGCAACAGCCGAGATGGCCGACGATGCCGAACCCGCGCCGGTACCAAGACCCGCCCGTGATCTCTCCCGTAAGCACGACTGAGGATCTCAAGGACTATTGGAAAGCGGCGAACGGATGGAAAGCGTCGGGGAGCGAGGGGCGGACGTTCTGCATGAAGCTCACGTCGGAAAAGGACGCGCCCATCTACCACCTCTCGTCGACGACCCAGGGGCTGTACCACCTCAAGATCAACCCGACCTCGGCCTCGGCTTACGTGACGCTGAGCCGGCACGACCCGTCCAAGCCGTTCAAGGAGCGCGACCCGGCCGCCGACCGGCCGAGCGGGATCCTCGCCGCCCTGCGCGAGGCCCACGACAAGAACAAGACGTGGCAGGAGGCCATCAGCACGACGCTCGAGGAGGAGTCGCGCCGCCTCCCGCCCAACGACGGGCTGGTGGCGCTGCTGTACCCGTCGGCGGCGACCAAGATGGCGCTCGACAAGCCCGGCGACGCCCAGGCCGTCGCGGCCGCGGAGCGCGAGTGCGCGCGCCTGGTCTGGGACGAGGACAGCCGCAACTACTTCCTGGCGCACCCGGCCCTCGCGACGCCCTTCTGCGTCACCGTCGAGCGGAACCCGGCCTGGAGCCGCACCGAGTACACCATCGAGCACATCGAGAGCCCCCAGCACCTGGGCAAGCTGACGCGCGACGGCACGGGCGAGGGCTTCCTCGAGCTCGACACGGGCGTCGCCGGCCGCATCGAGGCTTACTACATCCTCGACGTCGCCGTCGCCGCCCTCATGCTCGTCGCCAACCTCGACGAGCGCAACACGGCGCACGTCGAGCAGTTCGAGCCGCCGCCGCCGCCGCCCCTGATCAAGGCCCCGTCCTCGGCGCACCTGCGGGACAGCCTCATGAGCCGGCTGAGCGGGCGTCCGAGCGACGAGAACCTCGGTGGTGGTGGTGCCAAACACAAGAAGCACAAGAAGAAGAACAGCGGCAAGAAGGGCAGGCACCGGTTCGAGGAGTTCGAGCTCGACCTCGAGAGCCAGGCCAGCAGCCTGGGCAAGCAGCTCGAGGTCCGGGAGCGGGACAAGATGCCGGGTTGCACGCGGACCGTCATCAAGCTCATCAGCTTCGCCTTCAAGTGTGTCATCTGGACGCTCACCATGATCTTCAAGACGCTCGTGGCCATCATCTCAGGGCTGAGCAAGTGTCTGACGAGCGAGAAGCTGTGATGCCGACGATGATGATGGTGACTAAAATAGCAAAACAATACTGCAAGGTTGTTATTTATAAATTATTAGCAGCAGTATATCATGAGGATTATGATGGATATTTTTCGTTGGCTTTCATTTCATTTTGCGAGGCATGCTTAGTATATATATATAACGGACGAACGAACGAACGCGGATAGGATACCCTGAGTTACTGTTAAGTTAGGTCAGCGTTTCACTGTTGCATCTGGCAGGGGAGGAAATAAGGAGTTCTTCCATCTAGGGGGTCGTGGATCAGGGAATAATGTATTTAGAGGCTCTGAGAGAAAGAAGATCCAAGGAAAGCCACGGTCGGATTCAATGCTCTCGATCTGTATATTTGTAGATCTATTTCTTGGGTATATCAAGATAGCCCCTCGCTGGCGGCCATGGACACCATATTAACGCCGCGTCTCGAATGTTGAGACAGCACAAAAACTTTTTTTCTTCTCCCCCATGATTGGTATTGACATAAGACATGTGTTTTAAAGTGTTTGCTGGTATCTATCGCTTTCTCTCGCGAACCTTGAATTTCTTGCCCGATTTCGTTGTACCGCCGATCGTCGCCGTCTTGGCCATTCGCGCACGTTGGAGCTCGAGCTCGTTTTCGGCTGTCGAGAGGGTCTTGAGCTTTTTCCGCGCCACTTGGAGCCGCCTGTGCAGCTTCAGGAGCATTCGTTGCCTCTGTTCGGCGCGGAGAGTCTGTGGGTTCACCTCGTCGTCGTCGCTCGGTGTGTCTTTTTCGTCCAGCTTTTTCTGTGCGGCCTCTTCCTTCTCCATCTCGGCCAGGATCTTGTCTTCGCGGTCCGACACGGCGTCGGCGAACACGATCTTCTTGGGTTTCTTGCTTGATTCGTCGTCCTCGTCTTCCCACTCGTCGTCCTCATCGTCGTCGGCTGCCCGAGGAGGCTCCAAGCTGCCGCCCATGCCTATCACCCGCTCCTCGAGCGCCCTGACGTCCTTGCCGGCGACGTTGCGCATGGTGCGCAGGTAGCCCATGTCCTGGGTCTTCATGAGGCGGACGACGTCCATGGGCAGGGCCTTGTTGCCGCGGTCGCCGTCGACGGTGCCGGTCCAGCGCTTGCCCTTGCTGGCCCAGGTGGAAGGGCCGGCGCGGCTGATCATGCCATGGTAGAACTCGTCTTCGTTCTTCTCCTCGACCTTCTTCTTCAGGCTCTTGAGCTGGGACTTCTTCTTGTTGAAGTCCTTGGCGCGCAGGCTGTAGTCCTTGTGCTTCTCGAGCAGGCCGAAGCGCTTGCGGTCGGCAGGCTGCGAACGCTCCTTGTGGTTGCGCCGTTGCACGGCATTTCGCATGGACGACATGGTAGGCCTCTCTGGTGAGCTGTGAGGGCTCTTTCTAATTTGTCGACTCAGTACGTTGTGGGGGAGGAAGATGCTGTTTCGTCGTGGGTTGTCTTTGCAGGCGTTTGGCCTTCTGACTGAATTGCTGCTGATGCTCAGAGGTTTGAACTTTTAAGCGGGTCCGTCGTGGGGTGTGGGGCGCCAGATAAGCAAGCGCTGGTGCGAGTGGCCGCCCAACCGCCCTCCTCCTATCCTCCAGTTACTTATCCTCAGTCGCTGCTAACGTACAAGTAAAAGCAACCGATTCAAGGACGTCCGCCATTCCTTTTCAAGTGCTTCCTAATACGAAGCAATACATTTCTCGGTATATTCCTATCTTCTCCAAGACTAAGTAAGTAGGTATACTTGAAATGAAAATCTGCTTCTCGATAATCTCAAATAGACAGTCCTCTTATTCAAACTGCAACTCACACACCTGGAACCACCCACACCCTCAATCAAGTCTTACCTCACAGCGAATGGCGATGGATTGATCAGTAACGAATGATTAACTCAGTCAACAGGCACTCAGCACTGCGACGTACTTTGATTATAAAGTTTATGACTTTCTGGTTTAAATGGCATACAGATAAAACCAAACAATGTATAGCTTAGTACAAAGTAAAAGTCAGTCTTGACCGTCAACTGTGGTCCTAATGTTACAGAGGTCATTCAAATAATGATGACTTGGTAAGTACCCATGGAGGTGTGTTCGCTCTCATTCTCCTTCATCCGCAGGGGTATCTCGTCCACTCGCGTAACTCCTCCGGGGGTATTTACTTCTTCCACCACGCAATTACAAATGGCTTTCCTGCGCAACACCCAGCAAACTTGGGTGGCCCTCTTCTTCTTCCTTTTCTCGGGGCGCTTTCTGCTGCAGAATAATGCAACTCGCACGAACGCATCTGGTCCGCGGACGTAGTTGTTGGGGTATACATGTTGAGCCCAGGTTGGCTCAGTGCGTTGTCGAGATTGTCTCTCGGTCGTTTCAATTTTCCATCGTTTGAAATCCCACGATTTAGTCCCGATCCAACTCTCTCATACCATCTGGCCTCTGCCAAAGCTGTGGCCGACATGAGCCCTGTAGTCGTCCTCCCAATACCGCCCGGCTGACCACGCACTATAGCCACTCTGCACATTCGGGTTGGTAACAGGGGCATTCCAAGTCTGTGCCCGCTCCACCGCCGTAAAAGGCCCCGTGTGCGTGGCAAAGCTGTATAAATCGGCCATGTGGCAATAGTCTGTCGGCGGTTCTGGTGATGTGGGTGTTATTGGCTTTGATGTGAAGAAGGATGAGGAAGTCATTGTGTCTGTAGGGCTGGGGGTCCTGGCGGCGCCTGCGCTGCCACTTCCTCCCCATTCCCTGGACGGCTTGCTCCGCAGGATCACGGACTCAAAGTCGTCGTTGCTCATGCTCATGCTCATACTTTCGCTCCAGCCAAACGCGCTGGCGTTCAGCTGGGCTTTGGCAGCCAGCCGGCGCACCAGCTCCGCGTGCGACTTGTTCAGCATCTTGCGCACGAACGCGCGCAGGGCAAACTTGCACCGCGCGGTGGAGTCCACGCGGATGTAGAGGCCCGTCTCTTCCGACTGAGTGCTGGTTGATTTTGGCGAAGAGGAAGCAGAGGACGAGGATGAAGGGCAGGGGCTTTCAACAACGCTCCAAACATCCTTGAGCGTTGTGCCAGCCGGCGCGTGGACGTGTACCTCGAGACCTGTTGGTGTGCTTTGGAAGGCCCCTGTGTATGTGTATTGGCCGTTGAGAAGGTGGCCAGGCAGGTAAGAGATCTTGTCCGTTATGCTCCACCACGAGGCGTGATCGAGGTGCTGTTGATCCGCCGGCGGGCTGGCGGGCGCCTTGATGGGGTGTCGTTCCTTGACCAGCGGGGACAGGTCGATGATGTCCTCGTGGCTATGCAGGAACTCAATAACGGCCTGCCGAGTCACGCTGCGCGGTAGCTTGCAGGTGTGCGTCACAGTAACAGAGCTCGACATCTTTGCTCGAGAGGAGAGGTCTGGTAGTGTGGTGTGGTATAAATCTAGCTCCCTTTCCACTGATGCTAGTAATTATACAATATTTTGTGAAGATATAGTCATAAGATTGAACGAAAGCATCGACTTCACGATCAGGGTCTTAAGTAATGACTGGCTTGAGAGGAGAAGAGTTGAGAAGGGAAATTCTCAGGAAGGCATCAGCAGCTTTTCAGGCGTTTCCCTACTTTGACTAAAAGTCATCCAAAAGTACCTGGCAGCCTTGTAGGGTAGCTTCTGTGCCCCCAATGCGGCAGTTGTGCTTACGTTGGATTTGATCGGCGGGGCCACGTGCGGTGGGTGTCTTTCTCTTCGAGCAAATGGAGGGTGCGGGAAGTGTATGCATGCGAGGGACTTTGATGAGCTTGCTACTACTCTGCTACGAAAAAACAAACTCTTGACGTCTTCCCTCCATTTCACCTGCTGTTCTTCGGGTCCGACCTGCTATCAAAGATTGGGATGGAGATGCTTGATAAAGTTCGGCCCCGCACTCGGGGAATACAACGACTATAGTCATCCCCACCCGGGGCTGAAGTGAGATCAGTCCAAATCAACCAAACTACAAACTGCAAACAAAGCAAACAAAACCTCCTAACCTAGACCGAGTGACAAAGCTCGCAACCCCCTTGCCCTTCCCTTCATAGACCAAACCCCAGCTACCAACCTTCAAGAAATCCGCCCGTACGTTTCAGATAAAGGCCAGAAATCCACGTGGCTCTCCAGATTGCGACCCTTCCTTTCATGCAATGGAAGGGCGATGGAAGGCCATGAAGGTTGAGGCCCCCAAAGTTGGGGTGTAGGAAGGGGGTTTCCAACGTCACCTTCTGGTCGTATAGGTGGTGTGGTGTGCGACGCAGCCAATGAGAGCGGACAATTTGACCCCAAGGTGGCATTCTGCTGCAGGCTGACCACATGGTATTTGATAGCAATTTCGGGGGCACCGTCGACTGATGGAAGGCTGAGCTGAGCTGCATAGAAGCTGCATGATACTATACCCAACAATGCGACTGGAAGGGGTAGGTAGGTAGCAATTGTTTAGAGATGGCTGGTTTCTCTGAGAATATTGGTTCAAATCCGGGCATACGAAACCGAAGGCCTACTGTGCCGTATCGCTACCCCAGTCACGCGTGAGATATCAAAAGTTGATAGCGAAGGAAGTTGTCAGCAAATCTACTGCAACTCTCCACCCTCGTTTAACCCCCCAGTTGGATCGGGACTCGGCATCCATGGATTGTAAGACAACAACACGCTACTCTTCACCGTTAAATCCATCTGGTACAAACTAGGAAATCCTACAAACACCCTTACCAGCAAGCACCGCTTCCTTTGTATAATATGGTGTCAGAGTCAGCAAATGATATAGCTAGAACGGGAAATATGACTTGAACCATATGCATGATCAATCATACGGATCCCTGAAGTTGAACAGAGAGAGCTAGATAATTGTTACCTAAGCGTCAGGATACATGTTGCATCGGCGTTGTACATAGCTTGAACTACACATTGAGGTTTGCAGTACTCGAGGATGATGTATGGCATGCATATGTAGGGGCGACAATGCCTTCTCAATGAGGACCGCAGTGCTTTCCCACAAACCAGCACGAACCCTACGGCCGAAGCAGAGTCTTTTTGGACATGACATCGGGCTCATCCCAGATGGGCTTGAACAAGTCGCTACCCCTCGTATATAGTATTAGGTCATTCGGGGTGCCCTACGGTTTGCCAAGATCAGCCCTACCTAACGCATGGTAAGATGAAATTACTAGGTTAGGTACGTATGGGAAGCCACATATGCGTAATTTGCTTACAGACTGAAAGGAAGTTACTGATAGGTATGGTCACGATGGAAGAATATTGGGAGGCCCCTTTTGCGAAACGCTGTTTCAACCAAGATAATTAATGTATGTAATCAACACACTGACAAACGTGTGTTGCTCAAAGTCTAGTAAGGAGAGCCCAAATAAACTTTCTCAATCTTGTAGAGCGCCGGAACACCATGCCCAGTAATCTGCCATATCAAACAAATCTATATCGAAATGCAACCGACAAAAATATTGCAAGTATTGTCCATTTCTCATCATCCCAGATCGGTTTGAGTATGGATTGAGCCACTTGTACAGTCTTAACGCAGGAATGGGCCTCCTCAGATATTGCAAAAAGCTCAGGTTTGCGATGTTCAACCGTCAATAAGACGATTATCATCTCGCGCTCTCGAAAGCGCCTCTTGAATCCTGTCGTTTTCCTCGGCACGAATGCGACTTCTTGCCGATTCCAACCGCTCCACCCCGGCGTTAATGGTCTCGATGTGGACGCTGAGAGGTATGGTCGTCTGGTCCGCCAGCAGCTCGGGCGCCACCACTCGATCCCGCAGGTCGCTAAGCTTGGTCTGGATGTCGCCCAGGTCGTGAACCAGGCCGATAAGCTGCTTCACGGCCGAGGTCCGCTGCACCTCAACCTGCTTCAGGAGGCCCAACTGTGCCTTGAGGTTGGTCAGCCGCCGGTTATTAGCCCCCACGAGCGTCCACAACGTCCAGAACACCTCATCCTTCTTGGCCTTGACTTCGTTCCCGCTCCGCACCACATGCTCGTTGATAAGCTGGAGGTTGTTCTCCGCTTGCGAGAGCAGGCGCAGCGCAGCCTGCGCTTCCACGATGAGGTTGGCGATCTTGTCGGAGACGAGGCTGGTGTGCTCCACATACTTGTCGAGGAGCATCCGCTCGTCAAAGACTTGCGGCTGGAAGGGCGAGAACAGCCAGCCGCTCCACCGAGCGAGCATGTTGTCATTTGCTTCCTGCTCCGCAGCAATGGAATCGATGTACCGGGATGTCCATCGGTTGATGCTGATGACACTATCCACAGCACTCCCGACGTGCGTGTTAAAGGTCTGAAGATCAGTGGCGATAATGCGCACGTTGTCGATGTAGCCATCGAACTCGTATACAAGCTCGTCACGTGCCGGAATGTCGCTGTACTTGACCAACGTACGCAAGTCTCTCACCGAGGCCTCTGCGCGCTTCATCTCCATAGGCAAGGAAACGCCTCGTGCCGAGTCTTCCAGGACCTTCTCGAAGTCGGATTGTACGTTCATAAGCTCATCGAACTCTACTGGTGACTTGCCTCCAGTTCCTGGCACCGGGGGCAGATCAGGGCAGAAGGGGAGGTCCAGCATCGAGGCTCCAGGTATACGGCATAGTGGTGACAAGGACGTGGAGATCGAACTTGTCACCATATTCCTGACCATCATACCGGAGCCCAGCAAGATGTAGACGGCAAGGCATATTGCCAGGGGGTATTTTGCAATACGGAGTGCCATACCCAAGACAGATAGGCACCAGGCAACAGTGTCGAACAAAAAGCTGGGAGATGCTGCAGCAAATTTGTTCCAAAGAGAGTTTGTCTCGTGATTGTCACGCTGAGACCTGCGTTCTGGGGCCTGACGTCTCTGGTATGTTGGGCCACTTGCATCACTTGGTTGACGATTTATTCTTCGTCGCATGTACACCCTGTCGTCATATTCAGGCTGGAGGGTCCGCGACGAACGAATACTGCGTCGCGGGCTCTCCACTTCCATCCTAGGCATAAAGAACTCCGGGACGGGCGCGTGGTCTTTGTCCATGGATGTATGGCGTGTAGAAGCTAGCGATGGCTGAAAGGGTGCGCGCAGAATGACTTGGTCTTCATCTGCATCGTTGGCGAAGTCTCGGATGCTGTCCTGAGAGTGTAGACCCACGCCTTGTGAGGATGACATTTGGGACGGTTGAGTAGCGAAAATGATCTCCTCCTCATCATAAGGTTCGTTCACAATCGAGGTGTCAAAGGAGTCGTTTTCGCCACCCTCCACCATACGCCAGGAGCTCTCTACAGGCAAGTCGGCCTGGCGGCTTTGCTTTCGCGGGGCCATGTTTTTGGTGACGCTCTTTGAATATCGCCTTCCTCACAGCTTCATAGTAATCCGCCGTCTCTTTCCCGAGGTACGTCACGGATGCGACGCGTTGAGATGGGATGAATGGAGATGTTCCTTGGCCTTATGTCAGATAAGGTCGCGGAACTTGTATAGTAAAATATAGATCGCGTCGCGTTGGCACGGGCACGGTGGCGATGTCTTGTAGAAGTCAAATGTAGGTTGGCTCTCTTTATAGAATTGAACAACGGTCGCCAAGAGTATCTATAGCAAATCAAGAGACAGGCTGCAGCGCGCCCGAGCGTGATGACTCATTTACTCGTGGAAATTATGGATGTCAAGGGTCGTCGATAGAGAACTAGACTTCTCGCATGTATGCAGCACGTTTGTTTACTTCAGGTTGAACAGAGGTCTTGCCGATAAGGCGTTTCAATAGAAGGAGCCGGCCTCTGACGGAGTGGCCTCCCAATATATGCAGTGCTTCTTTGGGAGAATGACGTGAATCCCGCAATCCAGAACTGGAGAATGTTGCAGGTGACATCCTGGTCAGCTGGGCGGCGATGAGTCTGACAGCGCTGAACGATTGGCAACTGCAGGGGTTCGACGGGGTTTCTACAGCAGGCTACAAGCGCTATGCCTATCGGGGCAATGAGCTTAACACGCCCGACACGCTTCGGTGTGTCGGCGTTTGGCGCTAAAAGTTCAATTAACGACCTCGAGATTTTTGGGGCTTCACATTCAATGCCTGCTGAGATGGGTTGCTCGGTCACCATTTCAACGCCATAGGGATGTTTGTACGGAGAATAACGAGGCTGCGCCCTCAGGGCCTCTCTTCAGTGCCACCGCAGATACGTGCAATCCGACCGACCACACATGTACTGCGACGAGCATGTGCAAGTTGCGCAACATCTACCGCGGGGCTGCCCCCGAAACCCGCGGCCGACCACCGACAGCTCGGCGTGCAGCAAGAGCTGTTTACGACCTCGATCTACAGCCCCGGCTCGCCGATACTGCTGCCTAACGGCGCCCGGATCTTCAACAGGCTAGTCGAGTTCCTGCGCAAGCAGTACGTGCGCTATGGCTTCCAGGAAGTCATCACCCCCACCATCTACAAAAAGTCGCTATGGGTCAAATCAGGCCACCTCGAGAACTACAGCGATGACATGTTCACGGTGACGAGCACCTCGCCCTCGCGCAAGGACGAATCGGAAGCCGGCGAGGAGGACGAATACGGCCTAAAGCCCATGAACTGCCCCGGCCACTGTTTGATCTTCGCCGCGCAGCACCACAGCTACCGCGACCTGCCGATCCGATATGCCGACTTCTCCCCGCTTCACCGGAACGAGATATCAGGAGCGCTGAGCGGGCTTACTCGCGTTCGGCGATTCCACCAAGACGACGGCCACATCTTCTGCAGGCCGTCACAGATCGAAGAGGAGATCAAGAAGACGCTGGACTTCGTACGGGTTGCCTATAAAGTGTTTAAGTTGGGGCCATACAGATTAGCTCTGTCTACAAGACCAGCTGATCACTTCATTGGCACTGCAGAGGACTGGGACAGGGCTGAAAACGGCCTGAAGCGTGCCCTCGATGCGTCGGGTCAGGAATGGACTGTCAATGAGGGGGATGGCGCATTCTACGGACCCAAGATCGACATTATTCTCAGAGACTCCGATGGAAAGGAGCACCAGACAGCCACCATCCAGCTCGACTTTCAGCTCCCCAAACGCTTCGAGCTGGAGTACCAGGCCCCGGCACCAGAGCTGGAGCAAAGGGGCGAGACTACCACAGATGCTGAAAAGCTAGCAGAGTCAGGGCCTGTCACCCCTGTTCTCATCCACCGAGCCGTCCTCGGTTCTGTTGAGAGGCTAATGGCGCTCCTCATCGAGAATTATGACGGTAAATGGCCTTTCTGGCTCAACCCGAGACAGGTGATGATCCTCGCGGTGAACGATAGCCAGCCAGTTCTTGAGTGGGCCGAAACTGCACGAAACATTTTGACTGGCACCCATGAGCAAATAGCAGGAGAAGACGGTCCAGTCACCAATGCTACTCAGCTAACCGTAGATATTGATGATAGAAAAACGAGTATAGGAGCAAAAGTGAGAGAGGCCAAGGCCAAGGGATATGGCGTTATTGTCACCGTAGGGCCAAGGCAGCTACCAAACGGCACCGTCACAGTTGATATGACCAACCTCAATGTTGCAGATGAAAACGGTGTTCATAAACAGAAGGAGATGAGCCCTCAGGAGCTCTTAGGTTTATTGAAAGCCAAAGTAGACTCGTATGAATAAAACAACACCCGCTCTAGGTCATTGCCTGACCTGTCCAAGTATAATGCGGACTAAAAAATGAAATCATGTGTCGCCATTATACGTGTGATTTCGTTCAGCGATCTTTCCCAAAAGAATTAAATCGTTCGAGAGAGTTGGCCATTTAGGGCCATAGAAGGTAACGAAGACAGCAACGGTCCAACCACGTTTAATCAAGACAGTTCATCGTCGTCCTCGTTAGTTCCACGAGCCGCTGCTCGCTGCCGGTCCCTCTCCTCGAGCCGTTCAAGAATCGCTACGGGCCTGATCCATGTGTTAGCGACTACATAACACAAGCAGGTGCCATGCACAGTCACGAGCTTCAGAACTCACTCTTTCATCTTGTCATCAACGTACTCGCCCCGTGCTTCTTTTTCGCGAACCAGCTGGCGGCGGCGCTCAAGTTGCTCACGCATGTATTCCACGGTGCGCTTCAACACTAGGCCCTCGGAACGGCCTTGTCCTTCGAGGCCTGGGACCAGTTCACACAGGCGATCAAACCCGTCGCGGATAGCTTGTCGCCGCTTTTGTTCTGCACATGAGTGTCAGGAGACTTGAACGGCCTGTCTTGGGAAAATTATGGGTTGCTGAACGTACCGGAGGCAATGTGGTTTTGCTTCTTTTCCTCTTCAGTCAAGCGAGGCTTCTCATCGCCTTGCCCGTTGAGGCCAGGACTTGGAGAATGTGACGACTTGTCCGCCATGGCCACTTGTACGTGTAGGTATATCTACCCTCCCAGTCTTCTGTGTTGTCCTAATCTCTGTGTTTACCTCCAGTTTGGGTTGCGATTATGACCCCGACAAATATATGCCACCATGCAATCATGTACAGCAGAGACGGAGCAACTCATACTATGTAACGAATATGGGGATATGCAAATGAATTACAAGAGGAAAGAAAATAATATGCAAGGAAGACTTGAAGTGCAGGATAATGATATCTTCAATAGAATCAACCACCAGCCTCGAAATGAGTTGGTTTACATTGGTCGATGTATCTCTTGCATTACGCGTGAAAGGGATCGTCGCAAGTTGCGACCAAAGCCCTTTCTTTGCTCAGTGATCTGACAAAATGGTGCATGTGATGAGATGCCCCGCCCCCATACTTGCCAAGCTAGTATCTGAGACCCCTGTAGGCGGTAGGCGGTAGGCGGTAGGCGGTAGGCCAAATTTAGTGGCCGCCATGGGATGGTGAGCACATGGCAGCATGGTAGCATGGCAGCACAAGGATGTCCCAAGAGCCAGGACGAACGAAGCTGGATGGGATTTCAGTAATTCGAATTAGGTTTCACGACCACGAGAAACATATCCAGTCCAGTAAATACTCTATGGGGCAGTATAGGCAACTTTATATACGTTACCAAGCGAAGTAATACGGCGCGAGGATTGACATCAATTGATTTTGAGTGAGGTGGAATAGGAGGCACAGGTAAAAAACACATAGCGCAGCAGCAACAGACAAAGTCCAGTCGTCCTTACGCCTACCACGTAAAGTTTTAGTTGACGTACCTGCATCATTTACCCCACTACAGCTTCACTACAGCTCTCAACAACCTCCGACCTCAACCCCCGACCACAGAAAACAAGCTCTTACCTCCGTTGCCAATTAGCTACCAAGACTTGATTTTAGGGAAATAGCGTACTAGACAATAGTGACGCCTCATAAACCCCAAGATGAGCGAACAAAAGCCTTTATTGTCGAGCAACCCCGACGGCGCCCCGGCCGACTCTCCCCCCGACTACGACACCGCTGCCCGAGATCATGGCCTGCCCGTCCGGCAACCACCTGCCGGCGCCCCGGCCGCACGGAAACCGCCGCCACCGTTCGAACTCCCCATCCTGACCTACATGAAGAGCCACAAGGTGATCCTGGCCTCCGGGTCGCCGCGCCGGAAAATGCTGCTGCACCGCCTAGGCCTGACCGACTTCGAGGTGGTGCCGTCGACGCTGCCCGAAGATCTCTGCAAGACGACGCTGGTGCCCTTCGAGTACGTGACGGCCACGGCCCGGCAAAAGTGCCTCGACGTCTACGAGAAGGCGGTGGAGAAGGGCGGGGAGCCCGACCTGGTCATCTCGGCCGATACCGTTATTGTGACACGCGAGGGCCGCATCCTCGAGAAGCCGTCGAGCGAGGCCGCCCACATCCGCATGCTGCAGCACCTGCGCGACACGCGAGTCCACCGCGTGCTGAGCGCCGTCTGCTGCCTGGCCCCCAAGGAGGAGGCCACCTTCCCGGGCTACGAGATCGAGACCCACGTCGAAGAGACCAAGGTCTTCTTCGCCAAGGAGGCCGACGGCCTGGGCGACGACGTCATTCGGAGCTACGTGCGGACGCGCGAGGGCGTGGACAAGGCCGGCGGCTACGCCATCCAGGGCCTCGCGGGCATGGTGCTGGTCGAGAAGGTGGAGGGGAGCGTGGACAACGTCGTGGGGCTGCCCGTGCGGAAGATGCTGCAGCTGTGTGGAAGGGTGGTCTTCGAGCAAGGGCAGAACAGTGAAGAGTGGCAGAAGAATGAGGACGACGATGATGACGACTACGACGAATAACGGAATGGGACCTTACGAGATTGCATATCCTTCGAGTTATTGGCTCTTCGTGTGCTAAAACTCAATACGGATCTGGAAGCAGAAACCAGAGTCTTTTACGGCGGTCAACTTACACATGCCTGCTTGCCGCCAGTGCCTACGAAATCATGAAACCCCAGGAGATGATGGGAAGGTATATACGAATATAGATACGGTTCAATCCAAAAGTTAGGTTATCTAATGAGGCATATCCAAATTACATTCCACATCATAACATGCAACATTTTGCCTGGACAGCTTATCGGGTTATCTACAATAATCTTCCCTAACAGAACACGAACACACAAATGCATGCGGGCGGCTTGGGCAAACTGTAAGGCAACGTCCTGTGCTGTATTATCTTTCGATCCGCTCTGTACTGTCTAGGTACAGTTTAGTTGTACTTGATCAAGACTTCGCCAGTTCACTCCCATAAACGGTAGTAGGACAAAAGGTCTGCTTCTTTACTGCTCTGAGGGCGAAGTCAGAATGATTGGAAAGTGTGACCCAGAGATAGTAGGTAGACTCTATGAGCACTTTATATCCATGGTTTTGCCAACCATCGATGAGCCCTTGGTCGATGATCCATAGATACTCAGGTCCGATTCCTGTCCAGTACTCAATGATATTACTCTAAACTCAACTCCCCTTCCAGCTGAATGATGGACTTACGACTGAGCAGCGAAATAATTGGAGATGTTTGAATGTTCGGTGATGGGATGATCAGTGATGAAATAACCAGCGTTAGGAAGACCGGCAACGTCCAGTCGCGTAAAAATGGCAAGAAGGTGTGTTTTCATCTGGCAGGCACATATATATGGGTAATCTTGCCTTTGTTATGTGCAAAGTTAGAAAAGGGAAGTCGCCTACCTACGTAGCTCCTTCTTGGGTAGCTACAAATACGCACCTACCTTGTCTCCTGGAACTATTGAGAACCATCGCCATCGCCTTCACTTGAACAATTCTTTCATGGCCCCCGACCATCCATTGGCTTCTTGTTCATTGTGCAGTCAACGCCATGGAAAGGGAAACGAAACCCAATAAGATGGCCGAGCAGGTCTTTGCCTACTTTTCAAAGTTACCCCCGGAAATTCGAGTAATGGTCTGGCAAACGTTCTTGGAGAGTGAGAGCAAATATCGACGCATCCTAGTTAACATAAATGCAGAGCATCTTCTGCCAGAAACCCAGCTCATATCTCCCTTACTCAACGTCACCACCGAGAGTCGAGCTACGGCACTCAAGTTCTACAACATGAAACTAGTTGTATTCGACACTTACTTGAAGGGCACTTTCCCTATCCCCACGGAACCTGAAAAGTTTTCTTTCTTCCCTAAGGGCCACTTCTACGTCAATGCCATGAAGGACAACTTCTGTCGATCAGACTACGGAATGATCGATGGCACCCAAGAACTTCTCCTAGAAGAACGGCACTTCAGGAGGACGTTCACCAAAGATGCACCCGATGTCACTTATGTAGGCCCCTTGACCGAGAGAGTACCTGATGAGTATCTACCACTTCAGGGGCTACCCAATTGGAACTCGGATTATGAGGAACTGTAATATGTCCCGCACAATTGAGCAGGGGTTCACCACAAACGATGTCCTCCCGCAACACCAACACCAGCATGGATACGAGGGATTACACATAGTGGGGCGTTCGCCAATTTGTTCACACTCGGTAGTATGGTCACAAGATGTCAAACGAGGTATACGACCAAAGCTTCAGTTGCCTTTGAGATATGAGTTAAGATAGTGCAACTATACATTTGATTGAGAGAAACAGGAATACTGACTGACATGAAAGACAGGCCTTAACTTTACGACAACCCCCAGACTTGACGACACAGAGACCAACACGAACTTGCTAGGACCAATCAGGGTATCATTGATTATGTTGCTGGAAGTTGAGATTTCTAAATCTGTTGAAGACATCTCAGCATAACAAGGGGCGGGGTTTTCAGGAAGCATACCCAAGCCAGGGGTATGAATCTAAGGAAATAACAACCAGCATTGGCTTTAGTCAATAACATATGACATTGATAACTTCCGTAAAGCACAAACTGCTTGAATGTAAACACATTGCGTCAGACCTCCCAGTAATGGCGGGCTCATCATCAGTCATTATAAAATACCAGCACACGGACGCGGATATATGCTCTCCAGTGCGGCGATGTTGGTTATCGTAAGACGGACCTCTTGCATCACCTGGCGAGTGAAAGATGCATAGTAGGTTCATAATCAATGTATAGTGCATATGCCCCTGAATCCTCAATGAACTTCATGGTGGTGGTGCTCTAAAATGCTTGGCGTCAGCACAGGTTCCGGGCTTCCGCTGATAGCCCATATGTAGGTTATGCCATCTCGTGAGATCTACAACCCGCACTTCCCTCGCTCTGGGCACAGCATGTAGGCAATATTGGAAAAAAATCAGAACGTACAACGAATGCTACTGGTGTTGATTTCACGATTTCCCCCAAGCGGATGCCATAGCAAATATTGTGGTCAGTTCGGCAGGCCAAGTCCAAGGGGCCGGAGTGGAGTGATCGTCCCGGCTGGTTCTATTTTTAATCTTATTAAGTAGCTGCCTAGACTGCATCTAGGTAGATTAAAGGGCACAGTAACAAATGTACAGAACAACATACCACTGGACCGAATGAAATAAAAACATGTCCCAATTGATGTCTTGTGACTTGTCAAACTCATGACTTCTGAATAACACCTCCTTTTCTTCCGGATTTGACTTGTTGACTGCGTGGGAACGAGCATGAACCATGGCGCCCCTCAGCACCGAGCCCCGCCAGCTGCTCGTGGTGCTTAACGGCGCTCGGCGAAAGGCATACTATACCCTCGTCGTCGAAATCACTGCCTACATGCGCAGTCAGATCGAGCTGCCGCAAAGCAATAATAGCAGCCCCGACGAATCCCCGGCGCGCAGTGCTACTGCTACTACTGCCGCTAACGCACATCCCACATATTCCTCGTCATCGCGGCGGCAGCAAAACAATGACGATGTTGCGCCTTTGTTCGTACCCCGCGGCAGCGATATTGACTCCTCCTCAAGGCTAAATAAGGAAGAGGGCGACCCTCGCGATGGCGTGCAGAAACAGCAGGAACAGCGTAGCGCGCCACCTAGTCTAGCGTTGATCCGACTGCGCAGAGCGGCGCTTGCACACTTTGACGCTTGGCGGGCTGAAGTACTGGCGAAGTTGAAGGAGGTCGTGGCAAGCCCCGATGATCAGAAGATCCTGGAGGCGCGCCGCAAGCGAGTAGAGATTCTCGCGAAGCAGAAGACAGAAGAACCCGCCGAGGGCGAGGATCTGCTCAGTTTTGGAGAGGGCCCCTCCAACGCCACAACAGACGTTTCAGGAGGCGGAGAGGCTCAGGGTCTGCCTGCTGCGCAGCAAGTCGCCGCAAACACCCTCAACGTCACCGCGTTCCAGAGTGTGTACCACCCCATCCCGACTCGGCTCACTACGATCCCGTTGGACGACCGTAAGGAGGCTCTGAGCAGCATGCTCCTCCTGCTGCTGGCCATCGGCAACTACTCGGCCTACTCTCGGACTCTGACCTGCTACCTTGCCTCGGCGATGGAGATCCCGCCGAAATTTTTGGACAATGAGGAAATCGCAATTGCGACGACAATGGTCGAATCCGTGCAGAAGGCAGACGCCATGTCTGCCGAGGCAGAGGCCCAGAAACGTAGGGAGGCAGGGCAGAGTAGTCGCTTCTGGAAAGTTGGACTGGCAAGCGTCGCCGGAGCAGCCGTGATTGGTATCACGGGTGGTCTGGCGGCGCCGGTAGTAGCCGGAGCTATAGGCGGGTTGATGGGAGGTGTTGGGCTCGGCGGACTCGCCAGTTTCCTCGGTATCTTCTGGATGAACGGGGCGCTGGTCGGGACCATTTTCGGAGCCTTCGGCGCGGGGATGACGGGCCAGAAGGTGGACCAATACGCCAAGGAGGTCGAGGACTTTCGATTTCTTCCTCTCAAAGCGGAGTGGGGAGGTAAATGGAAGAAGGACGCACCGGATGATCGTCGCTTGCGTGTCACGATTGGCGTCAACGGCTGGCTCAAGGAAGCAGCAGATGTGACGAAGCCATGGCGGGCTTTGGGCGACGAATCCGAGGTCTTTGCGCTTAGGTACGAGATGGAGAGCCTCCTGACCCTGGGCTCCGAACTCACTGAGTTGGTCAGTTCCTACGCTTGGGGTGCCATCAAATCCGAAATCCTGAAGAGGACAGTGCTGGTGTCGCTATGGTCTGCTCTGTGGCCGGCGTACCTCATCAGCATGGCCACGAATGTTGACAACCCCTTCAGCTTGGCACGGAACAGATCGGAGAAGGCAGGCAAGGTCCTAGCTGATGCTCTGATCAACAGAGTACAGGGCGAGAGACCAGTGACTCTGGTGGGCTACTCTCTCGGCGCTCGCGTAATATACTCGTGTTTGAGATCGCTGGCTGAGAGAAAGGCATTTGGGATTGTGGACTCAGTCGTGCTGGTGGCAGCGCCAGTCCCCTCCAATACAGGACACTGGCAAATGATGAGGACGGTCGTTTCGGGGAAACTGTTCAACGTTTACTCTGAAAATGATTATATTCTTGCGTTTCTATACCGCGCGACGAGTGCACAACTGGGAATTGCTGGGTTACAAGCCATCAGCGATGAAGTTGACGGAGTGGAGAATCTGGACCTCAGCGCGGAAGTTACAGGCCATCTTCGGTATCCCGACCTCATGCCCAAGATTCTGACACGATGTGGGTTCCCCAATGTCAAAGACGGACAAGCTGCAATCGAGAAAGAACAGGACGCGATACTTCTTCACAATGATGACTTTGCTACGATGGGCAACCTAATTGATATCGACGACAAGGCCCAAATGGGTTCCTCTAACCGCACCGAAAAGGACATGGCCAATGAGAAATTCGACCCAAATGTTAAGATTGATCAGAGGCAGAGGGCCAGCGCGGCCGTAAGAGAAGACAAATTGGCCGGTGTTCCGGTCCCCGAGGGGCCAGAGGGTACTTCCATGAAAGCGCGCGAGCAGCCGGTTGCGTCTGGTGTATTATCCTCCACTGAGACTATCAGGGAAAACACCCATGTCACGGTGGGCAGCACATCACACCTCGATATCCCGCCCCCGCCCTATACAGAGTTCGAGGCGGGTTCTGATTTCGGCAGTGAAGAGGACGACGGGTTCACCGGCATCCAGATGGAAGACAGTGATGATGAAGGCGACATGGTTGTCTATACCGAGGCATTACGGCTGGAGGAATGAGCTAGGATTATATACTTTGGGGTGTAATACGACACGGATCTTTGTTTGATTAATACCTGCTGTGTGTAACAATTTCTGATTTATGTTACTTGTAACTGTTTGTTAAATATTAAGTCGTGGACTGTGAAATGTGTGACCAGTGCGGCATGGCAGTCAAAGCCGAGAGTTCCTTGCATTTCCTGCACAAACAAAGCATGGCATCAGCTCCAGTTACCCTTGTCTGTCTTATCTGCAGTATTGTGTTGCCTTAACCTATTTGTGCAGTAATCAAACTCAATGGCTCGATCAAGGTCGCGTGTCAATAGCGTAGATTTTGGACGAGGGTCCAACCTATGGAAACTATTGAAGCTATCGTGGGGTTCTCCATAGAGGCACATATTTCAAGTATATACGGCGTAGTCGGAAGTAGTTGTCAGGAAAATGCAAGCCGGGAAGGTTTACCTAATGTAACACACACCGCTATCGCTGCCAGTCTAATAGAGGCCATGCGACCTCTTAACCTTTTCTTTCCTAGAGATCGCGCTCGAGCAGACACGCTGCTAGTATATAACACTGCCTCCGCGAAACCGGTATCTTCCATCGTGTCGGCATTGTTGAGTACCTGCCTGGCCTGAGACCTCCGGTTCTGGAGGGTGCTGTTACACTCGAGTTAGGAGCTTGGGCGACGACGACTCACTTATGGGAATGTGCAACGTTGTAAAGATCCGTGGCACCAGCTTTGTCCTTCCCAGCTCACACGGGACGACGGCAGTCAACATTGGTAACCACGGCATGGCTGTAGGATTGATGCAAGCCGGCAATTGTTACACCGAATTCTGACTGCCTGTGGTGAGTTAGGTTATCATTTGGAGTCTGCCCGCCGATCACGTCTTCATTCAATGAAGATGCCTAATAACGAAAAGCCGCTTCCCCGAGTCATCAGCTGTTGCAGGTGGGGCGGTTGCGTGAACCTTCGACAGGACCAACGAAACAAGACAGACATCCTTCCAACCTTGGGTAAAGAGACGTTCATCTTATCCGCATAACTCTTGGGCAACGACACGATCTCGAGTATTTCATTGGAAATATGACTTCTACCACGGGGGTTATTATGTTCCAAAACACGATGCAGTAATACGTGATGCCTTTGGGCTATCTTGACTTGTGTACGGCAGGCTATCAAGCATCATCTCTTTGAAGCCGGGGGTCCCGGCTTGTTTCAGTCTGTCATTTTTATGCAGCGTCTGTGTATTTTCCCAAACCAACATCGTCGCCAATTACCTATAAATGACGTCGCAATCTCTATGCGGGTTGTTTATGTACCTAGGGAAACGCATATACCCGCCAATCCTAGGCATGCTCTTTGGACGGTCTGAAGTCTGCCTTCCAGAGCTGGGCGTGAGGTGAAGACAAGCTTTTCTCCGAAGCGAGGGCTACCTTACGGCTTCACGTAGCGAACCCCCCCTCGAAGCTCAAACCTTCACACCGCGTGGTTGAAGAAGAAGAAGGATGATTGGGATCTGCCACCAGGTCAATTTTATTCCCACCAACCATGCTTTGGGGAAACGCCTCAGTCATGTACAACATCCACCCACATCCCATTATGCATCCACCACTCAGGTCCCAAGCTGGTGCGACTTTGTGTGTATTTCGAAGTTGATCGAGGGCAGTTTGGAGCGACCCCTGGCAATGACTGGCGACCTCGCACATGTACGACTGACAAGGCAGGTTGGGGGTCTTTTCTTACTGGCTGGGGGGTAACTGACAGAAAGCAAGCTTCGCCCGCCTGCCCGCTTGTCAAGATAGGGTCTAGCCACCAAGCACTATTAACCCAAGCGGTCATCACAGCGGGTCAGGACTGCGACTTAAAATCGATAATAAATGGTGCCACCCTTGCTTGCCCATGCTGCCCATGCTGCCCACGCTGCCCATGGCTCGCCAGTCACCCTAGCAGTAACAACCAACCCGTGCCGTCCAACTTGCTGGGAGTAATCGGGTACGCGGGTGCTGCGAGAGAAAGGCGAGAAGGATTTGGTAATGGTTATGTATACCCACCTGCCTTACGACTTTCCATTTCAGAGTCTAACCACCCCCCCATCCTCTCATTCCGTTTTTTCTCTTGGCACTTTCGCTTGGCATTGCATACTCTCTTACACACACACACACGTCCCATAGCTTACCCATTTCCCGTCTGCTGGATGAGAGAGAGAGGGTTTCGGTACTAGTACTACTGTCCAATTTGGTGACGATAAGCTGTCATCTATCTCTTCTGGACCGCACCGTCGGGTCTGCTGCCAGCCAAGGACTCTGGATGCTATTTGACGGGCTTGCACAGAGCCCACGACGTCGCCAAATATGATTTTCGAGCATGTGTAAGTCTCCCTTGTCCTGTGTCGTCGTTTTGGAGGCTGCATTTAAGCCATTTTGTCTCTCAACCCAAGACCCTCCCCGCATGGAGTCCCTCCTCTTCTCCAGGCTCGGCGACAGCTTGGCGCCCATGCCAATGTCTTGGCAATTCAAACTGACGTCTCACAGCGCTCAACGAGATTCGGAATGATGTGTATGTCTGCCAAGAAAAGCTTCTTTCGTCCCCCCATCCTCTTTGCCAAGCCCCTATCGCGAACTCCATCGTCTAGATCCATTACAGCATGGCAATTGTATATCGCCAAATGCTATATCTGGTTCTTTGTCAATGCACGTCGGTGCGTGCTGTTTGGTGCCATCGACCTTGAGCACTAGGAGACACATTATCGTCGCTTACGCCGCCGATCGCAGTCGTTGACTCCGATGTCGCATGACAACCGCCAGATCAGTTGTAAATCTGATGATCAATACTAACAAAAGCGAACAGGTATCTGTTCACTTCCCCAAGTTATTCTGGAGGCAATAAGCCCGCTAGCACTATTGTTCGGAACCTCACGGCGTCTGCGGCGGTAAGTACAATTGTCCCTGAATATAGATTGGAGACAGCCCTTCTCATATAGCCTAAACAGCCGTCATATTCTGAGGTACTCAAAGAAAACTTCACAACATTGTCAAGCAATTTTGCCCCTTCTGGCAATGGTGTAATTCAGGGTCTACTCTATGTCCCGGACCTTCTATCGGGCGACCCCTGCCAGAATGTTGTCGACACAATCGTTCCTGCGAACGTCACGCGGCAGGCAAACCTTCCGCCGACAAACTACAACCTTATCGCCATAGCACCGTGGATCAGCGCTGATTGCGCCATCTCCTTCCTCGACCAGGCTCGATCAGACCCTCTTCGCGCCTTCATATTCTACTTGCCCAATGGCGACTACTCACCACCGCCACCTGCCGATGATGATATTTGGCAACTTGATGGGGACGGCTCATGGAAGAACAACCATCATTATCCAATCTATGCCATACCTGGTGGCAAAGGAGATGAATTCATAACGCAGCTCAGCCTGTATTCAGGAAAACTGGGTGAAATCCCCTTTGGCGAAAATATTTCAGCGATATACAACGTCGACGCGCAAGACTATGTGCGTGTTTGGACGAAACTCAACGTCTCTGCGAACAAGAGCTTTCCAGGCCTATGGATTTGCATCATAGCTATCGTCAGCGTATTGGTTTCTGTCATTGGTGGCACATCACTTCTGATGCACTATGTTCAGCGCCGACGACGCGTATCACTCCGGCGCAGGGTGATGTCAGGCGAGACGGACCTTGAAGCTTTAGGTATCAAGCGGCTCCAAGTTCCGGTAGAGCATATCGAGACATTCCCTCTTTTTACATATAGTTACGACGCGCCCTTTCCTCCCCCAGAATCGCCACCCCAATCCCCGGACCCGATTCAAAGAGTATTTTCGCAGTCTTCTCCAAGCTCTGTATTAACAAAAATCAATACCCGGACTGATTACCAGCCTACCTGCCTAATATGCCTGGATCACTTCGAATCGAGAGTCACAATCATCCGGGAGCTACCCTGTGGGCACATCTTCCATCCGGAATGCATCGATGAATTCCTTGGCGAAATCAGCTCTTTGTGCCCACTTTGTAGAACATCGATGCTCCCAAGAGGCTATTGTCCCAAAATCACAAACAGTATGGCCCGGCGTGAGATGGCAACGCAGAAATTACGGCCTCGCACCCCGAAGACCCCCAAAGCAAATCATCCCCGGCAAAAGAGATTTTCCAGGAGCAGCCTCATCAAGACGGCATACAGTCATGTTTCTTCTCCGACCGGGGAACTAAACCCGGTCGAAGTACCAGAACGAGTCAAATTGGCCACAGGGAAGGCCGGAGAGCCAGACCTGGAAGCCTCCCGACAACGGATGCAAGAACTTGCTGTGCCCATTGATGAGACGTCGAGTGATGACGGCAAACCTCCTTGTAAGTTACCACTCGTCCACGTTGCTGCACTTGCTGGATACTGACTCCTTTTAGGGAGACTGGCAGCGAAACGTGTCTTTCCGGGTTTTAAATGATTGAAGAAGAAAAAACCACATGCTACGGGGTACTGTCATTCCTATAGCATCGTGCGCATTGGAGACAGGCAGATTATCAGCATAATGGCGGAGTTTTGGGTCTGGAGGGATAAGGAGCATCTACGAGCTGCATTTGTTTGTGGTAAAAGGCGAAGGATTGATTGGTGGATGAGTCTTTTTGAATTTTGGTACCTAGGGATTGGGCTACCAGGCGATTTGGAGCATTTTTGGATTGGATATACCCCTCGTCTCTTGGGAAGCTGATGATTCTCTTTTTTTTTTTCGTTGTTAAAAATAGATAGAATATGGCTCGACTGAATACGTACTTGCATGTGTCGTATGCCAATTGAATGTGATTGTATGATTCTCAAGGTCAAAGAAGTAGACTCGTACGGCGAGCGTTTGAAAGTGACCAGGTGGCTGACTTATGTATGTACGTGTCTCGTGTCTGAGATGTAGAGCTAGTAGCACCTGCTAAAAGGCGCCAGCCAGGGACGCCCAGGTACGGCAGGGGGCGCTCGGGCTGGTAGCGGTATCCTTGCTTGCAGGGCCTGCTCAGTACTGGTTAGTACCTGCTTGCCCTGGAGATTGCTCCAGATTGCTCCAGATTGCAGCGCCATCTGGCTTGGCACTGTTTCCAACCCTCCTCCCCCAAACATATGGCAAACAAAAGCGCCTCCCGCCCCATAGTGATCCGTCGGCCGTTACGTGCATGCTACGGAGACATCCACAACATTGCTAGACACCAGGGCACCTCTTACTGTACCTGCTACAGAGTACATCCATACATACATTACGTAGGCTCGCTCTTGAGCCTGCCTTCCTCATGCACCAAGATGTCGTACGGCTGATAGAACAAAACCACGTCGCTATGGCTGGCCTATTTCGCAGGCCGACGCGACTCCTCACCGTGGTGGCCGCAATTGCTCTTCTATACGTTCTTGTCATCTTTATCCCCAAGCCGAAGCAAGACTACTACGGCTTCCAGTACTTCCGGAGCAGTTTCGACTGGTCGACCGTACCAGAGAGGAATCCTGTCGCCAAATTGACGCCTCTTCCGCGAGGATCGCCCAAGCGATTGCCCAAGTTCCAGCACGACTTCGCGTCCGACAAAGCCCCCAGCCGCGAGCGGCTCGACGTCCTCGAGAGCCGTCGCTCCGAGATCCGACTCGCCTTTGTCAAGAGCTGGAACAGCTACAAGAAATATGCGTGGATGTACGACGAGCTCACGCCCGTGTCAGGGGAGGGCAAGGACACGTTTGGGGGTTGGGCGGCCACGTTGGTTGACACGCTCGACACGCTATGGATCATGGAGCTGAGCGACGAGTTCCGCCACGCCGCAGCCGCCGCCGTGACGCTCGACTGGTCCAAGACCAGGGACACGTCGTGCAACTTCTTCGAGACGACCATCCGCCACCTCGGCGGCCTCCTCAGCGCCTACGACCTCAGTAAGGAGACGGCGCTGCTCGAAAAGGCCATTGAGCTCGGCGACATGCTGTACACGGGCTACGACACGGACAATCACATGCCCCCCTTCTACCTGGACTTCGACCTCGCGAAGGAGGGGCTGCTGGTGCCCGGCACCCACGACCCATCCGCGGCCGTCACCTCGTCAGGCTTAGAGTTTACCCGACTCGCGCAGCTCACGGGACAGGACAAGTACTACGACGCGATCGACCGGGTCGCCCGGGCCCTCGAACAGACGCAAAACTCCACAAAGCTGCCAGGCATGTGGCCCACGTTCCTCAACATGCGCAACTTGGACTTCTCTGGCCAGCGAAGCTTCACCTTGGGGGGTCTGGCTGACTCCCTTTACGAGTATCTGCCCAAAATGTTCGCCATGGTGGGCGGGCTGGAGCCCATGTATGAGAAAATGTACAGGGAATCCATGGACGCTGTGACGAAGCATTTGCTGTTCAGGCCCATGACGCCAGACCAGGACGACATCCTATTTACGGGCACGGTGTACGTCAGTTCCCAGGATGGCCCAGAACTCGAGGCCGAGGGGCAACATTTGGGCTGCTTCGTAGGGGGCATGTTCGGTTTAGGCGGAAAGCTATTCAACATCCCCGAGCATCTCAAATATGCAGAGAAAATCGCCAGAGGTTGCGCTTGGGCATACAACGCCTTCCCCTCGGGCATCATGCCCGAGACCTTTACGTTATATCCTTGCCCGAGCTTGGAACCATGTCCGTGGGAAGAAGACCTCTGGATAGCCACGGGGGACAAGCGGTTCCCCAAGGGATTCAAGAACGTGATGGACCCGAAATACATACTCCGCCCCGAAGCCGTTGAGAGTCTCTTCTTCATGTACCGCATGACGGGCAACGTCGAATACCAAGAAATGGCCTGGCGCATGTTCCAGTCGATCCGAAAGGCCACGGAGACCAAACTGGCCTTTTCGGCCATCGCCGACGCCACACTGCCCAAGGGCCAGAAGACGGTCAAGCAGGACTCGATGGAGAGCTTCTGGACGTCTGAGACGCTCAAGTATTTCTATTTGATCTTCTCGCCGCCTGACCTCATCGACCTGGACAAATACGTGCTCAACACTGAAGCCCATCCATTCCTACGGCCAACTGAGCATGGATTCTTCTCATACACTTGAATATTATAGTCAGTCAGATGGAACAGTTGGCATGAGAAAGATGAAGAGAGAGAACGAGGAAGCTTTGATGCGCATTATGATTCACCTAGCACTGCATAAGATGAGGCGTTGTTGGCTTTTTATTTTATTTTATACCTTTGACAATATATTTAGTTCTACATCACAGAGGTGGTGAACCGAGCATCACTGCATCATAACTTGGGACGGCGAAGCATGGAGCATCTCAACACCCTTCGGAATAAACCAGGGACACCAGGTCTTGATAGACTACAGGGATGAATTTAACGGGCTGAAGACCCAGTAACTACGTATCACAAGGAGTGTGGCTGTATATACAGATTGAGATTAATACTAGCACCGACTTTGGCAAACAATGGCATTTATTAACTAATGTGCTACCTTGTCACCGCCGTCTCAGACATTTTCAGACTAATCTATACTCCTCTGGCTGGCACATGGGGCAATAGGGGCTTCTGGCCCAGGACAAAAAAACCTTATCGAGCCCACTACAACATACTGCACCCTGAATTACCTTGGACAATCTGCCTCTTACCTCCTCCTCCTTACTATACTTCTCAACGTCCAGCGTACTGCAAGCTTTGCTTTAAGCGAGTCCTTTCCTTGACCAGGAACATCGGGTGATTGGGTGTTGTTGTCATCAATGTATCGGCATATGCAGCGTTCGCACGTTGGTGAAGACGTCACGGCTGTACTCGCCGCCCTCGCGCCCCGTGCCGGAGCTCTTCATGCCGCCAAAGGGCGTGCCGAGCTCGCGGACCAGCCAGCAGTTGATCCAGATCATGCCGGCCTCGAGCCGCTCGCCCACGCTCCGCATCCGGGCCCCGTCGCGCGTCAGCAGCAGCGCCGCCAGGCCGTTGGGGTTGTCGTTGGCGAGGGCGACGGCCTCCTCGTCGTTTTCGAAACGGCTGATGGTCACCACGGGGCCGAAGATCTCGTCCTGCAGGATGCGCGAGGTCGGGGGCACGTCGGTGAGGATCACGGGCGGGATCCAGTAGCCGTCGGTGGGGTCCGCTGGGGGGATGAAATCCTGTGGGTTGGAGTTGTTGGAACTGGTGGAGTTGAAAGTCGCGCTCTCGGATTGCGCGAGGAGAAGGTACGACCGGATCTTGTTGTAGTGCTGGTGCGAGACCACGGCACCGACACGATCGCCGCACTTGAAGTTAGTTTCGACGAACTTGGTGAAGGCTGTCACGAACTTGTCGTAGACGGAGGATTGGACGTAGATTCGAGATCCACAGAGACAGATCTAAGGATAGCGTCCAGTTAGTTACACAGTTGGCACTTCTTCTCCTGTCCAAGTCCGCCCCCTTGCAAAGTCTTACCTCGCCTTGATTCTCAAACGCCGCCGAGGCCGCGATCTTGACCGCCCTGTCCATGTCGACGTCCTCGAACACGAGCGTGGGGTTTTTCCCGCCCAGCTCGAGCGACAGGTGCTTGTAGATCTGATCCGCTGTGTCGCGGCGGATCTGGATGCCCGTCGCGGTGCTGCCCGTGAACGAGACGCCGCCCCGGACGAGGGGGCTGCGCACCAGCGCCGAACCCGTGGTCGCGCCGTCGCCGAACACGACGTTCATGGCGCCCGCGGGCAACTCTGCTCGCCGAAACACCTCGCATAGCAGGAATGCCGTCATCGACGTCACTTCGGACGGCTTGGCCACGCCGGTGCAGCCAAAAGCTAGACAGGGAGCCACTGCAATAGAAAGCATTTCGTCAGCAGTTGGATTTAGGACGCAGGGGCACTTCAAGGTGCTGCTATATTTCATCAGGTGACATCCATTCTACTTACTTTTCCAGGTCAATAGGTATATCGGCATGTTCCAGGGAGAGATCAGTGCGAACACGCCGGCAGGGGAGCGATGCTCATACGCCAAGATGTCCATGCCATCGACTACGCGGGCGGCGCTTTGTTGGTGCGTTATGAATGAAGCGAAATAGCTGTTTTCGCATAGATGCGTGTGTCAGTTTGCGATTACTCTACCCGTTCGCCTCTAATGATGGTGGAAAAGATAGAGAAATTGCATATGGTTTGGGGAGAGTTGTCCGGCAGACGACATACTTGAAGTTGTTTATAGCGCGGTCTACCTCGATACGCGCCCGGGGCAGCGTCTTGCCCTGGTCGATGCTCTCCCAGACTGCAAATAGCTCATGATGCTCCTGGATCAGGTCGGCCACGCGCCGGAGGTGCCTGGACCTGATGGTCACCGGCGTCGTGGACCAATCCTTGAACTCGTCGGTTGCGGCCCGGAGCGCGTGCTCCACTTGGTAGGCGCTGCTGATGGGCACCTGGCCGAAGGCCTTGCCCGTTTTCGGATTGATAGCATCGATATACGATGTAGTCGTTGAAGATGGTGATGAGGTGAAGGAACCGCCGACGAAGTTCTGCATTCTTATCTTATACCCGCCATCCGCGATGAGAGCTTGGGCTTTCTCCAAGGTGTTGCTAGACCAGACATCCTGGATGGTAGAGCACCCAAACTCGGGGCTTTCACCTTTCTGAAATGGCAATATCATACTGCTCAAGACTTTGTATCTATCAGGCCAGCAGATAGTATCTTGTTTGTGGTTCGGAGAAGATAGATAATGACCATTTGGGTCGCTTTAAGTCGGCCCTGGGTAGGCTTGGGGTTACGGAAGCTGCAACACTACTAACGTCATGTACTTTACCTAATAAACCGACTCAAGTCAGGTCGCACATGCACGACGTTCAGGTAGGACACCACATGCACAGCAAGCCGAAAAGGGGCAAGAGCAATCCATCCATTTTCAAACAGTACCCATCAATACACTACGGAGCTCCAGATGCTCCTTGAGATGAGTTTATTGCTACGAAATAGCGATACTTTTGACAGCAATATTACAGTGGTCAGTCTATCAATAGTCAGTAGGTCTACATATACTTGTGTACTGACTGAGACACAGCTAGATGCAGCTCTGGATGGAGGGGTTGGAGGGGTGACATTGATGGTTGCACGGATGTTGGGGTTCGGGGCACTGTCAGAGTGAGTGCACTTCGGAAGGACTAAAAACCTCGGATCTCCAAGTTCGGAAGCGGAAAGGGGGGGTCACACTTGCATGATTGGCTGCGGTTGACTTTACACCATAACCGACACAACCCGGAACTCAAAGATCGACGTGACTGACAATAGTCGAATAATTGCGGCCATTTGAGGTGGACTATTTTATTCGTTCGACTCGGAGCCTACCAGAGACTCTTATTATTCAAGTAACGCAATCTCGTATCAAATCGACCTGGATGGCTTTGTATGCCCCCTAGCCAACCAACCCTGCCCGCACCACCAAACCTTATCAGTCTGGGTTCCTTGAGGCAGATTGCTGGAAATAATAAAGTACCTCACATCACCCACCCACTGGACTATTACCGAAAAGTAAACAGCATCCTTCTTCCACCATGGCCTCCTCAGAAACCCAGCAATCCGCCAACGGCACCCCCTACCTGCTCCCCGCCACCGCCGCCCAGGGCCTAGCCAACTACCCACACGCGCGCGTGGTTCCGGGCAGCCCCCGCGTCGTGTACGTCTCCGGGACCTCGTCGCGGCGCGGCGACGGCACCTACGCCGGGTGCGTGACGGACCCGGCCTCTGGGAACCACACGCTGGACGTGCGCGCGCAGACGGCGGCGGTGCTGCAGAACATCGGCACCATCATCCGGGGCGCGACGGGCGGCGCCGTGGGGCTCGAGGCCGTCGTGGACGCCACCGTCTTCCTCACGGACATCGCCGGCGACTACGCGGGCATGAACGAGGAGTGGAACAAGGTCTGGCCCGACAAGACGGCGGCGCCTGCGCGGACGTGCGTCCAGGTCGCTGCGCTGCCGAGCCCGAAACTGAATGTGGAGATCAAGTGCATGGCGTTGTGGCCGCAGTAGTCATGTGCGGGCAGTAAGAACGTGAGGATGGTGATGGGAACAGACGCCAAGCCCGTTTAGTAACTGGTCAGTTTCCTGGTATTCATCTTGGTTGAAGGAAAGGGGGTTCTGGACTGGTTAAACGAGCAGTGTATTCGTCAATACCAACATATTCTTTATGGAGGCACTCGTCGCGAATAACAATGAGATACACACTATACCAATGTGCGATCTGATAAATTTGGTCAATTTCTTCTGTATACCCATAATATCCGATACCCAAAAAGCAACGCTGCGTACACTCATTCAGGGGGTTGGTCGTGTTTCCTAGTTTGCTACCAGTGGTTGCACCTCCAAGTGCTCCAATTCCACCATGATCTTCTTCATCGATGTGTCCTGCGGTTTCACAGTTGCGTCTCTTGCCGTCTTCGACTGCATTTGGAATTCCGCCAATTTCTCGTTAAAACGTCTCTCGAATTTCGGGCCGAGGTTGAACAGCTTGATGGCGTTGCCGGATAGCATTTTGGCCCTCTCGTCCCACGTCAAGAACTTAGATAGTTGATCCTCGGCGCACAGCATCTTGCCGGCTACTGGTACTTCTGTAAGGTTCATTAGTAACGTTTCTACGTAAGCGGCTTTTGGAAACGGTAGCTACTTACCTCCCAGAGGGAACGGGTAATCCGAGCCCATGACAACTCGGTCTGACCCAATCTTCTTGCAGAGGAACTCGAGCAGATCGGGGTCGTGCACGAGAGAATCGACCCAGAAAGCACCCTGGCTAACGTGGTCGGCTGGACACACACCACCCGAGTTCACGGCCACAAGATCCGGGCGGCAGTCGTAGCCATGCTGGATCCGCCCCAGCAGCGCCGGGAACGCGCCGCCTCCGTGTGCAAAGCACAGTTTCAGCTGAGGGTGCCGCAGCAGCACGCCCGAGCCCGTGATGGCGAGGATAGACAGCGCCGTCTCGGACGGCATGCCGACGAGCCAGGAGCCCCAGTACTTACTCCAACGTTTCTTGTTCTCCTTGGGGAGGGCGTAACCGAGCGGGTGCACAAAGACAACCATGCCGAGGCGCTCGCAGGCGGCCCAGAAGGGGTCCAGCGCTGGATCGTCCAGGTTCATGTCACCGATCGTGGTGCCGATCTCGACGCCCACAAGTTCGAGGTCCCTAGCGCAGCGTTCCAGCTCTCGCACTGACTCGTCCACGTCCTGCAGCGGCACCGTGGCGAGGCCCACGAAGCGGTCCGGGTACTGCCGGCACGTCGCCGCAATGTGGTCGTTGAGGGCGCGCGCCAGCACCGTGACGGGCTCCGCCGGCTCGTCATAGAAGAAGAGAATGGGCACCGTGCTCAGAATCTGCACTTCTACCCCGGCCGCATCCATCTCCTGGATGCGGGTCTCGGCATCGATGCAGTTGGGCTCTACGGTCCGGAAGAAGGTGTCGCCCACGTACATGTCGATCTCGTCACTCTTTCCACTCTTGGAAGGCCGCAGACTCAGCCAGGGGTCCGTGGGCGAATTTGTGGGATAGGAAGAGAGGTCCGGTAAGGATGAGGGCATAATGTGGGTGTGGATATCTATGCGATACAGTGAAGAGCCATCAACGGGGCCACCGGCCGTCTTTTGTGAGGGAGTAGTAGAGACACATCCTGTGCTCGTGCAGCAACTGTCCGTGAAATCTGAAATCTTAGACGGTGCCATGTTCACGTCGTCTTATGCTAGCAAGTTGGAAGTTCTGCCCAAAACAGTTTACAGCATCAAAAGATGTGAAGGGCGATAGGGATGTAGGTATATGAGTTTGAGAAGAGTATTTCTGTATTGTTTGATCTGTAGATTTCGGTAAGCGAGTTGATTTATCTGGGGTAATGTGTGTTCAATTATCTATCTGAGAATATTAAGCGAGATCGTGTCTCCCTCTTGTACATTTTACGTTGAGGTGATGTGAGAGTTGTAGGTTCCCATGGATGCACCCTCCGAGGAAGCAGCACTGTATCCGCGTTTCGTTCCGCCTTCCGCGATTCTCTTGGGACTTGGTTTTTTGAGTTTCCCGGAGTTTCCCAGGGGAGTTTCGTCTCACAATGCACTGGCACTTCTTATTCATAAACAAATCGTATCGCGCACACCGCATTTACCGGTCTGCCGGGTGACCTCATCCTCCTGGGCATGTCCTAGTTGGGCTATACCCTTTCGCTCTTATTGGTGCCCGGATGCAGTGCGATCTCACCGGCAAGACACCCCAGGTCCCCCCGTAGTACATGTAAGATAGCCAACCTGCTGCAATGCGACTTTCGCATATGCTCTTACAACGTCCAAGCACACACTACACGCTCTGCCCAACAAGTCCTAAATGACTGTTTTTTACGTACAACATTGGGGTGATGATGCCCAATGTCATGAAGGCAGGACGGCGACGGTGAATCTGCCGATATACCAAGGCACGCAGACAGCAAATAACCACGTTCAAGCCAAATCTTATTACCCCTAACTTTAATATGAGTAAGTTTGCATGGCGTTGGAGATTGGCGACTTGACGGGCCTGGGGGATCACCTGGGCAGCAAGGGCGTACCGTGACGAATGCACTGTGCGGCCGATAGCCCTTCCGAACTTCCGTTTCCTTGGCATGTGCGGTCATGCTGATCTCAAGTGTTCAGGTTACCCTGCTCAACATTCGGAGAGCCAAGATGCTCAATGGCCTATTATTCTCACGAGGGAACCTGTTTCTGCTGAGATATAAAAGTCGTTTTCCATGCATAACCCAAGAATCACTCTGTTTATAGTTACTTGGTATCGCATAGCATGGAAATATTGAAGTCCATAAATAGAAAAGGGGCTTGAATGCATCGGTCCTGCCGAGAGTAGCAAGCAACGAACTGTAATAAAATATCACGACATCAAGATACGGCCCCGGGCAAACAGAAGTAACTCTTGTGAATACGTCCATACGAACTGTATGTACAACTGAGAAACTCACAGCCCCATTACCTTGCTGTGTTTACAAAGCGCATCTTTCAGCCTTTTTCACCCCACAACCCCAATCCGGCCCGTCTTCTTCACTTGGTGAACCTATCACGCTCTTCCCCTTTCTTTCTCTTATTCTCCCTCAACCCGAGAACGACGCTCGCCCGGTAGGGGCAGGCGTGGCCCCGGGCGTCCAGGTGCCGACGCTTGACGGCCCCGTGGGCGTCTCGTTGATAGCGTCGTTGTTGCGGGAGCACCCGGACTTGGCCACGAGCGCGGCGGGGCACGCGACCTGCTTGAAGGTGACCTCGGGGTTGTCGGCGCCCGCGAACCAGTCGAAGCGCCAGTAGCAGCCCGCCTTCAGCTTCGCGGGGAAGGCATCGCACTCGGACCGCGAGGAAATTCCGCCGTACTGCGCGCCCCAGCCGTTGGGCGGCGCGCCGTACTGGTTCGTGCAGGCGTTGAAGAGGCCGACGCCGCCGCCGGGCATCTAAAAGGGGAATGGTCAGTTGTAAGTATGTGTTAAATATAATCCTCAGATAGATCAACGATGTGTTCAGGTCACCCTAAATAGCGAGAGCTCCATAGAGGAAAAAAGGAAGTAGGCAACTACAGCCCCTATCACCCTAGTGTACTCAAGGGGAAAGCAAAAGGGGGAGTAGATATAACTTGGAATGAAATGTGATTTGTGGATGATGTAAACTCGGAAGTAAAGATGAAGTGAAGGGGTTTTATGCATCCCCATTCGTAGGTACTTACCGCAATATCAAAATGATTTTGCCCCAGATCGCCCCCCGTATTCGAAGCCTGCACGACCATCTTCTTCCCAGCGACCGGCCCGCTCGTGAACGTGAGCTCGTAGCAGGCGCAGCACCACGTCTGCTCGTTGGACCCGGCGAGCTTGACGGCGGCCCAGCCGTAGGCCGTGGTCTCGTTGACGGCCCAGGGGCTCTGGTTGGAGCACATGTAGGCGCCGCTCGCCACGCCGTTGTCGCAGCCGCTCTTGGTGTCGGACCCGCCCAGCGGCCCGTCGCTCTTGTCGCACGTCTGCACGAACTTGCCCGAGTTCGTCTTCAGGCCCCAGCCGCAGCTCGGCTTGCAGCAGTCCCAGTACCGCGTCGTCCGCCCGGTGCCCGAGGACCCCTGCGCCGAGGCTAGGAAGGGGAGGGCGGCGGCGGCTGTGAGGACCGAGTGGACATGCATGATGTGTTTATGTCTGTCAGTGATGCCAGAGGAGGGATAGGGGTGGTTTGCTGTATTGGTCTATTTGTATTTCCGTCTCACAAGAAGAAATCGGTGGTCTGGCAATTGTCAGATATCGTACTTGAGCAAGTAGGGAAAGGTTGTAAACATGTCATGAAAGGAGTTAAGAGAAAGGGGCTTGGAGCCCTCTTAAGGTCTTCATGTCGTACGTACGGAGTCGACTACCGAGAAACCTGTATGTACAGAATCAGGGGCAACTATACGCCTGTACCTTAATTGGAACTCGTCCCACGATCTGCGCATTGGCAACACGGCAAATGCACCGCTTTACAGTCACTTTCAGCAAAACACAGCCAACCCGCCAGGAGGGTAGGTCCCCGGAGGCGGCTCGAGGTGGAGTTGGACAATGGCAAAATAGATAACCCCATTTGGAAAAAGCCCGACGCCAATATACTTCCGGCGGCAGAACTAGGCACATGAGATCATTGCTCGCCTACCAGACCTTACAGGACGCTCATTCATTCTTTTCGCGGCTCATATTTCCCGAATGCTACCAAACTGCTGTGAGCTCTAATGGACCGTTGCTACCTATATGTCGCCCCTTATGACTTCACTAACAGGGTCCTTGGGCACATAGCTATTAACCGTATAGAGAGATAGAAGCATAGCGTAATATCTTGTTATTACTTTGGGGCATATTAACGACACCGAGATGCAAGTATTTGGTCATGGATTCAGGTCAATTCAGGTGTGAAGCATTACCTCATAAACAAATGAGGAATGGGACAAGATTAGATCTAGTCTATCTCAAAACATGTCGTCGAAATCAAGCTTGATCATAAGGACATGATTTGCGCTTAGTATCGGCGGTTGCTGCCGTACTCATCGCGACGCTCCTCCTCATAATCGTCATTACGGCGACGAGAATGCGACTCAGACTGCCCGCCACCATAGCCTTCATCGTTGCGTCGGCCGCCATAACCGCCGCTGGATCCTTCGTTGTCGTCACGTCGGCCGCCTCCGTAGCCGCCACTGCTGCCGCCATAGCCTCCACTGGACTCGTTACGGTCCTCGCGACCATAGCTGTCACCGCCACCATAGCCGCCGCTTCCGCTGTTACCACGGCCATAGCTGTCGCCGCCGCCATAGCCTCCACTGCTGCTGTTACCGCCGCCGTAAGAGCTCTGGTTCTGCGAACCTCCGTAGCCGCTGTTGCCGCCGCCATAGCTGTCACCACCGCTGTTACCACGGCCATAGCTGTCGCCGCCGCCGTAGCCGCCGCTGCTGCTATTGTTGCCGCCGCCGTAGTTGTCGTTGCGGGAGTAGCCGGAGCTCTGGTTTTGCGAACCTCCGTACTCCTCTCGGCGCTCCGTGCGGGTCTCGTGGCCGGGACGGGTCTCTGTACGCTCTTCGTAGCCGTACCCTGTGGTGTTGCCGCGGCGGTCCTCATCCTGCTCATAACGCTTGTACGAGGTCTCCTCACGACCGTCGTTGTACTCTGTTCGAGACTCAGTGGCCTGCTCATAGCGGCCGCCAGAGTGACCGTATTCAGTCCGCGACTCGGTATGCGAGTTATTGTTGTTTTGGCTGGAAGAGTACGACTCCTTCTCGTCTTTCTTGAAGTCATCGCCTAGAAGACTCTTGCCGACGGAGCTAAGGAAGCCGCCGAGGCCACCCTTATGGCTGCTGGACTCTTCAACCTGGATGGGATGACCTCCTTGTCCTGATGGGAGGTTGATACCAGTCTGCTGCTCGAGAACGCTGCCGATACCGCCAGTGATACCTTCATAGATGGCGCCGGCAGCCGCACCCGCAATACCTGCAAAGGGAATTTCGTTAGTGTGCACGCAGAGGTAGGAATGTAGTTCAGAGTAGTGCACTTACGGTCTTCCATGGAACCACCTTCACCGCCCTCGTAGTTCTTCTTCATGCCCAAGGGCTTGCCGCAACCATGTCCAGTGTCATGAACACCTTCCTTGTGGTTCTCGCCTAAGGTCCGGTTAGTTAGTCTTTCTTCACGACTGGAGTTAAAACGTCGACATACCGTTCTTGACGCCCTCCCGGGAGAGCTTGCGTCGGAGTTCGTCCTTGGCCCCGTTATCCATCTCATCCCACCAGCGCCTGACCGAGTCGAACATGATCTGGCGACCCTCGCGGATCGGGCCGTTAGCCTGGTCACGCTGGGCAGGATGATGCATAACGCCGAAGATGATGTTGGTGATGACTTCATCAGGGTTACGTCCCTCGTCGTCCCAGAGCTCCATGATCTGAGGAGTTGCCCACGCGACAACCTTGCTAGCAGTCTTTCCAGCGACCTCGTTGAGGATCTAATTTTGTCAATGTTAGACATCTCACTTAGATACAGCGCCAATCAGATTGCTTACGTTGGAGAAATGATCCTTTGACAGCATCGAATGTGTGGGATCAGACGAGCGATCGTCGTCGAAGACAACATGCTGCTCGGCCTCGCTGCTCTCAATGATCTCATGAGATCCGGTGCGAAGCTCATTCTTGACCTGCTGCAGAATAGGAACCACGAACGGGGCCATAATGGAGAAAACCCAGACAGACATCTGCTCCTCAAGCTGTTCGAGGATCTTGGGCAGAATAGGGATTTTCTCGATCATCTCGCTGATGGTCTTCATCAACTCATCGTGGAACTCGATGGCGGGCATAATCTGCTTGAAGACGTTCTGAACGTATTGGGTGAACTCCTCGGGGTCACGAGGGGAAACCTGGGTGTTCTGCATCTGCGAGTTTGCAGCGTTATCTTGGATGTTCTGCATTTCACCCTTCTTGTCTCCGCCAAGGATTCCATCCGGGATCTTGCTAAGAAGATCTTCGATCATGCTGGTGTTGCTGTTCTTGTTGTTCGTCAGAGTACCCTCGAGCTCGTCCAGCTCATTCTGGGTGAGCTTGTCGGAAACTGGCCATTATATTAGACGGCATACTTCACTGGGGTAAGTTTAAGTACGTACCTTCACCAGTAACGGAGTGGAGGAAATCAACACCGCCAAAAGTGCCTGTTACGAGGGGGTAGACTTCATCACGAGCTCCTTCAAGGCGTATACGAGTATCACGTCCGACGTGAGGGAAGACATCGCGCTCGCCCATCTCGATCAGAGCCAACTCGGCGTAGTTGCTGTGGGCGAGGAAATCTAAACGACGTGTAAGCCATGAAGCCAGCATCGTGGGGTGCGGGACCACGAACCTTCCAAACAATGCAGACCAGTGCCCAACAAGCGCAGAGCCTCATAGATTTCGTCCTTGTTGTTGCTGCGGCGGTAACGTCTGGCCAGCTCAATAGAATCACCGAAGAGCTTTCTGACGTGCTGAGCCGAGGTCATGATGCCAGCGCGCTCGTTGGCGATGTAGTTCTTCATACCGGTTTCGGGATCAATCGACAGCTCACGGTTCTCGTCGATCGGGCCACGAAGACGTCTATCGTACTGTCTAGGGTCACCCGCACCGGCGCCATAGCCCTTAGGGTTGTCGATATGATCCTCGGGGCGGTAAGTGCCTGCATCCTTGTCAGTGAACAGTCGATATCTAGTTGTTGGGCATTCGTACCGAGTCTCTCGGCAGTAATTTCGAACTCTTTGCTGCCGAAGCCGAAAGTCATGAAACCCAGAACACACAGAAGCAGGCGGATAGCCTCTGAAGAGACAGCCTTCACAGTTCCGATATCGATCGCTTGCGAATAGTCACCTAAGCAACTATAGTTAGTACTAGTTGTACACAAGTCGGCAATTAACCGAGGTGGTAGGGACATATGACGTACGTAGCCAGTTTCCAAAGTAGACCTGCAAGCATGATATCAGTGGTGTTTCATATTAAAAGTTATGTTCTCAGATCGACTTACACGTTGGACAGTGAGCTTGTCGAACTTCTTGCCGTTACCAAGGACTCTGGCCATTGCCAGAGTCAAAAGGGTATCTTCCAAATCACCATCTGAAGATCTCAATTAGCAATGCCCTGATGCTGCATAATTTCACAATGCTGTAATGGGAGGCTGATAGATCGTAGGCAGTCTTAAGCTTGGAAATCGGGTGGGAAAGTAATGCTGCTGTCAATCAACTGCTCTCCTCGTTTGCAGAATATCTGCCCACCCACGGAACAGCAACACATCGCCAATTGGTTCCAATTGTACTCGAGGACTGAGGCGACCTCCAAGCATGTTCCTCACTCGAGGTGAAGTCATTGTGTAGGTAGTGCTGTAAACATGGTACGTGGTGCAGTGGTTGGACGATTCTCAGGCATTCTATAGCTATGTTGACTTACGGCGCCCTATAATCAATGGCTGTCAGCTGCTGTGCGGTATTATCATTCATTGGGGAAAAGCCTGCTGAGACATACAGTTGACTCCTTCGACCTTGCTAATGCTGGCAATGTTACCCGCACCGAAGGCCAAGGCTCCTGGCGTGAAGACGCACAGGATAACCACCGCCAAGACGGCGGGGTAGAAGGATTTGGAGGTGAACATCGTCGAGACCTGCCCTTCAGATGTTCAAACGTCGTATTTCTGATTGTGGTTTTCTCGAGAGTAATGGTATGACTTAGGAAAGAGAAATGGACCAAAACAAATCACAGCTGAAGGTGAAGAGAGGGGGAGAGGCTCTAATAAGAAGGGTTGTCCTGTCAAGTCAAGCTCCCTCCTCGCAATTTGGTGTGTGACGTTGGTGCCCTTCTTTCTGGGTCTCCTTGTTCCTGTCAAGTCAAGCTTGGAGGGGTCGAAGGGGGGTGGAGGGGAGGGTTCATCATCGTTGGACGACCCAGAACGCCCACAAGTAAGTAGGCAGGGGCCCCATAGCATGAAGCTTAGCTAGAGATCGACTGAACCTCCGACCTGCCAAGACGCGATGGCATGCGTTTAATGCATTCGATTGGATCAATCATGTCGGCAATGGGGTTGTTTGGAGCAGTGCTTGGCCCTGCTCAGCTGCTTGCTTTGAATCATCCCCAATAATCAGTACATCGGTACTTTGCGGTCTTGTTTTAGCTAAACCCGAACCCCTGCAAATTCGCTGGTACGTGGTACAAATGCCTTGGCTGCTTAAGGCCAACATAGAACTGATAGCAGGATTCACGTTCGTGCCAAGGGTTTTGCGAGGGGCAGAAGAGACATGGTGTGTGAGTCGATACACGTGTATCAGATGCTCATCGAACGATAGGTAGATGGTAGGTAGATGCAAGGCAAACATACATAGCCAAATATTAATCACATCGCGATGAGTAGTCGCTTCGTTTTGACTTCACCTAGGTCAACTCTACTGCACAACAGTTCCTGACTAACCTACTGGGTTTCCAAATTAAGCTTATCGTAATCGCGCTGCATGATGAGCGGCAGCCTCACTGGCATTGATGTGAATATAGCGAGCCTGAGATTACTATGGTAGGTTGAAGCCTGGCCGGCGCTGAATGGAATACTTTGCACATATGACTGAGACGATGCTTGGATGCTGGATTGCTGTTCGTTTCGTTTGAGCTTCGTTGCGGTCGTGAACACTAGACTGTAAGTAAAACAATCTCCTCGGATATTTCCGAACTGCCACTAGGCATTACGTCAACTATACGATCATTATAGAGGCTTGAGAAGGCTTGAGACTGTAGTTATATTTACCCCAGGTGGCCGCCGCGGGGTGTTTCATCGACCTGCTGCCCGCTATCGGGTATCGATTAGAACATGTTTAACCCCGAATGATGATGCATTGGCACGCCTGGAATCGGATCCATAAGAACATAAATCTAGTACTCTGTATAGGCGGCGGTCGCCTTATATGAACGCATGCCGATGGATAAGACTGGTAAGAAGGTCGATACCGCGAGGCTCTTCTAGGCAGGAGGCCAATAGCGATTTATCACTGTATATGAACGTTCGCTGAGTGCGAGATGAGTAGCCTTGAGCGACCTGAACAGTATAATATACTTCGTAGACATGCTCTCCCAGCCGAAGAACTGACCACGATATCTGACTACAAGAGTGTCAATCTCGAAAACAAAGCGCGATATATTTGCACTGTAGACGTGGGTTCGAAAAGATAGGGATTTGAGCGGCACCTATTAAGCGAGAAGAGAAGAAGTCATCGAGAAAATATCATAAGTCTACGCCTACAATAAATCGGCTGGCATGTTACATCTTAGGCGTCAACTACACCAGAGGCTGAATTATGGCTAGGTGGAATGACCCTACAAGCAAGCTGGTGTTTCCAGGATCGAGGCCGGCGTAGGCATCGTAACGGTGCCTAGCCTCAGGACTTGGGGTTCAAGCAACTAATAATGGCAGGGCCCAAGGAGTTGGGCTGGCCAATTTGGCCAGTCGGTGGACATACGACGAGTTCGTCCTGGGAGACCAGTAGCGAGCTGCAGTTTGTAGGCAGACAAAGGCCTCTAGGGGTAAATAGAGCGGCTCAAGTGACTAGATGGGAAAACCCAGGTGCTCAATGACAAAATGGGCCTTCCACAGACCGTCGAAACGCACATGGTGAGAGGTGTGTAGGTAAATGCGTTATTTTAGGGGCTTATAGTTTACAGTGAGGAATCAGGGCATCGGAGTGTATGGGATTATCGCATCTAAGCTGCTGGGCTCAACTCATAGTAGATGGAAAAACACTGAGTGTCCCAAAGGTCAATAGAATGGTTGGTTAGGCACTGGATGGAGGTGAAGGTAGGATGGGCGATAAGGTGGCAGCCAGGCACTACATGGAGCGAAATCAACATGCTTGGAACACCACACCAGCCAAAAGACCAATAGCCAATAAAGCTTTCCGTAAAAGAGCATCAGACAAGCGTCGGGTGCTTGCGAGATCACTGTGCTGCTGCCAGTCAGCCCGAAGCCTGGCGCAGGCAATTCTAGGCGAAAAGACGAGACTGGGAGAACAGAAGGGCAGGCCATGTTGGGGGTGGATAGCGGGATGGCACAGAGTCCCCCAGCGCTGCCAGCTAGGACTCGGTTGAGATCAGCCTTTTCAGTTTTCCCTTGTGGAGGATGAGAGGACAGCATCGCATCGCATGCCTAGCAGAGGTTCCAGCCAGACTGCCAGCCAGACTGCCAGGGTCTCCAGCCAGGACAGGAAAGCCATTACGTGATGGGTTGACTAGTGGACACGGCGGGAGAGTATTTTAGCAGGTAGGTCAGGGAGTCGCCGCTTTTAAAACCAAGTCCCTAGAGCTGGCAAATCAGCGCGACAACACTGACAATCTAGCCAGTAGCCTTCGCCGCTTGGTAGTACTAAGATGGGGCCCTGCATGAAGCTGCGACGCACCATCCGCGAGAAACTTCAGTGACTTCAGCGACAGCTTGAGGCCTCTTTCAACGAGAACCTCCTAAACAGATGGCCAATTCCAAACCGCTGCCAAGGGCCTCTATTGCCTCCGTTTCTCCGTGCAAGGACAGGAAACGGATGCGACAAGGCGGAAAATTCGATTGCAGTATTAAAAAGACAACTGAATCTGCTAATGCAACGGCAATAAGCACAAATACAAATACTCCGTATTATTTAGTGACTTGCAGGTGTAAGGCCGCCAAGTACCTTCAGATGAGAAGAGACGCGCCCCAGTCGCTGTGTGCGCCCGCTGTTTTAGCCAAACGTTCTTGGAATCGAACCAAAATCACCCGCAGTGATTGATTGATCTCGTAGAAATCAGTACGACAGACCCTCGACCCCCCAGCAATATATTGGCCTTACCGCGTTTAGGTGCGCATTTCACGACTACACGTATTCAAAGCATCGATGCGACTATATGCCGATTCTGACAGTCGCCATGCTGTTACGACCGCTTCAATTCAATTTTGCAATTGGCATGTTTACTTATGATACCTCGGAATATCGCCAGGCAAACCTACCTATTGTTACACACTGCAAGTGTGGTACAAGAAATGGGCTCCAAAGTCCTGATTTCGGTGTCGCGCGAGCAAACAATTGGCAATCCGCCAGTGATCCAGTACGCGGGAAGCATTTTGACACAGTTGAGTTGAGGGGGGGGGCTCGAGAGGTGTGTTGCGTGCAAGTCTAGATTTGGGGCAGGCCAGCGTCGCAAGCAGCTCCAGATCAGTAACCTGCCAGAAAGTACAAGACTGAAGACCGACTTGGTCGGGTACTATGTCGAGAAGTTGGGCTGAGCCGGGGGTTGAGGACAGCATTAACCCAGGCGTCTTGTCGCAAATCACTTTCATCCCGATTTTGGTGGTAGCAAAGTACAGCACGCGCTCACAAGTACATAGTAGTAGGTAAAGTAGGCCAGGCCAGGCGTGGTGTGGGTGCCCAGTGTTGTGTGGGTGCTGCATGTGGGTTGCAGGTGGGCATTTGGAAGGGAAAATTTGTGCCAGGCTTCTTCAGATCACTTGGGCCTCACCCGGTCGCAGTCTTGTCAGGTCATTCAATTGTGAAGGGGATACTGATGGGCGGGCGGCCCAGAAAGGTCAATTGAGGGCAGATGGGCGGGTACTGGGCAGTGCAAAAGTGCAGAAGCAGGAGCAGAGAAGACCAAAAAATTAGGTACAGCGAGTAGGTACCTGCTTCAGTTGGTAGAGACAGCAGGTCCAGTAATGTCAGGCAGGCACTTTTTTTTCAATCAATCAAGCGATCAATGTTGGATCTGGTTGGTGTCAATTGAAAGTGGGAGGGGTACATGGCCTAGTGTACCTCGCTGATGGGAGTGATTTCAGTTGAGCAGCCTTGGGCCCGTCGGTCACATAAAGCGCTGACCCCCCAACTTTCAGCTGACGAGCTGCCCCGAAACTTTTCCCATTTTCTCACCTAAATTCTCTGCCAGCAATCAACTGAAAAACAGGCCCTATTCTTACGAATTGAGTGCCCCAAAAACATCTGCACCACAACTGAAGCATTTCCCTCAAAAGCCCAACCCAACCAACTCGACCACAATGGCCAGGCCCCGCAAGGACCAGACAAAGGCTGTACCGGCCACGCCGTCGGCACAGGTCCCTTTGGTGCCTCAGCAGCAGCAACAACAGCAGCAACCCCCCGTTCCTGCTAATGTCCCTACTCTGATGCCCCAGCCGCCTGTCGCAATGGCACCGCTTATGGATGCTGGCTCCAACACCTTGACCATTAACCGTGCCGAGTATGAGAGAGTCCGCAACTCGGTGAGTGCATACTTCTATTGATGCTTATTGCTGCTGCAACTCCTTCAACCCGTGTCGCCCATCGCCTACCAGAGCATCGGGCACCCAGCATTTTGCCGTGTCTACCTTTACCCCAAGCCAGCACCAATGCGCATTCTCTTCACTATACTATCCAACCCCTCTCACTCTCATCTATAACCATTACCTCACAATGCACCATACCTGGTATGGCGGCCTCGTCTGCACATTTGTCTACGGATAAAATTGCCTCTTGGCAAGATCACTAGAGGGACGGCGTATCATCAATCTACGCATGGTACCAAATCATCACTTTCATAAGTGTGCATGCAGGACCATCCAGAGTCGATGCGGGCCAGCGCGTTTTGTCCCTTACACGCGTGCTTCGAAGTCGGGCTTGTTTACATGCTGGATTACCCCGCACCTTGGGCCACGCAATGGGGCCCTGGGGAGCTATGACCCCATCTCCCACCAGGCCTCTATACTGCTTGCCCAAGTCCCCTAACATCACTACACTTGAATGAATTGCCTGTAAAACCCGCTATGAACCCAGTAACTAACATGCATCAAGGTTCATGCCCGTCTGTCCACTATTCAGGACCTGCTCAGGGACTTTGCTTCCGACTACCTCCGCCAGAGTAACATGCTCCTTGGTGAGCCTACATCTCTGGACAACGTCCCAGCTCTGCAGACTCTTGCTCGCCTGGACCAAGGTGCTGGAAGCTTTGCGCCTCCTGTTGGCGCCGAGGCAGTTGTCCCCCCTGTCGAGGAGAAGAAGGAGCGCAAGAAGCGTCAGCATGACCCCAATGCTCCCAAGCGACCCTTGACACCCTACTTCTTGTACATGCAAACTGCCCGTCCCATCATTGCCACAGATCTTGGCAATGAGGCCCCTAAGGGTGCTGTTCAAGATGAGGGTCAGCGCCGGTGGGCCTCGATGAACCCTGACGAGAAGATGGTTAGTTCAGAAGATACCTCATTCACCATTTACGAACTATTTGTGCTAACTTGAAGGTCAGGCTTGGAACAACGCATACCAGTTCAACCTGCGTCTGTACCACGCTCGCGTACATTCGTACAAGGCCGGCAACCCAGCTGCGCGTGAGATGAGTGATCAGGACGCACTTGCCTATGCCGACGCAAATGCCATTCCCCAGCCCAACGTAGCTGGCAGTGTTGAAGAGCCTGTTGTTGGCAATGATCAAGATGCTATTGTCGAGCAGCTACAGATGACTGCCCCCGTTGTGGCTCCGGCTGCCGCTGCCATCTCTGAGGAAGTAGCAAAGACCCCCAAGCCCAAGGGCAGCACCCGCAAGCGCAAGAGCACCGCCGCAGATAGCGAGGATGTCGAGGCGTCAGCCGTTAAGACCGCAGCTGCGACGCCCGCCAGCCCTGACAAGAAGCGGAAGCGAGCGTCCAAGGTAGCAGAACCTGCGACAGAGGAACCTAAGAAGTCCGCTCGCAAGAAGAAGAACGCTTAAACGGCCTTGCTTCGGCTTTCTTGAGTTGTCACTTTCACTGTTTTTCGGTATACATATTTCGTCTTCGAAGCGATCGATTCTCGAGTATCGATCTTCCATCTCATGAGATCACGACAGGCGGACCGAACGATGCTCACCATTTTGCTTGGTGTTCATTGCCTCAGTTGGGGCATGTTTGAGTATAGGTGGTTTCGGCGGCTACTCTCTAGTAGTCAAAAGGCTTATAGCACCAGTCGGTACAGCACTGGTTGGCGATGGTTACGTTCCAGGCGTTGGCGATTTGAGGGTTCAGGGTAGGCGTCACTGTATTTAGCTGTATGAACCAATGAGTAAAAAACTTGTCATCATTATTTGTTCCCCTCGCGGAGAGCACTGCTATAAAGGTTCCCCTAGCTAAGGTAGAGGTGGCTCTACAGAGGCGTGTACAGTTATCTTGGGTGTTACCATTCAATGTTCTTGTAGATAGTCAGTTGCTTGGGCTAGTCGAAGTACCTCATGTCTACCGTAAGGGGGGCTGTCAGGTCTTACAGTGCTAATCACAGTGGATACTTCTGTTTTCTGCCTATTGTACTGCTCAACTGTGAAAACCAACCCGCTCAGGCATCGTCCATAAAGAGAGATAGTGTCCTCTGATTTTGTAATTCCAAAGAGCATTGGATAGAGTAAAACTGGAAATAGTGACCTAGGTACTTATATATATGCATCATTGTGAATATGTCGCCTTGAGATTCCAGCGATAAAAGTAAGAGATCGCCATGTCCCGCAGTCGTCGACCCCTTATTCCCTGCTTCCTCCAAACTGCATACAAAACAGCTATTTCCCAACCAGGCTACTAGATAATGTACTTGCATACTTAAAGCATCTTTTGACTACCCGCACGCCCACATACGTCTGCAAGCCTACATAAGAAGCCTTTTTAGTACACAAAGAACTGCTGCGTCAGCGGCAGCGTCTCGGCGGGCTCGGCGGTGCACACGACGCCGTCGGCCTCGACGGTGTACTTCTCCGGGTCGACGCGCATGCGCGGGCGGGCGTCGTTGAACTTCATGTCGCGCTTGCCGATGCGGCGGCAGTTGCGGACGGGCTCGACGCGGCTGCGCAGGCCGTACCGGGCCACGGCGCCCGAGTCGACGCTCGCCTGCGACACGAAGAGGATCTTGCTCCGGGGCACCATGGGCGCGAACATGGGGCGCGCGATGACGGGCTGGACTGTTGGGATGGAGGCGTTGGGGTCCCCCTGCGAAGATGGAAACGAACGGGGGTTAGTTAGTCAATACAAAGGGGGGGAGGAAGAAGAGGTAAACAAGAATAGGAGGGGATAAGAGCTCACCATCTGTGCGTATGCGATCAAGCCACTCTTGACGACGAGACTGGGCTTGGTCCCGAACCAAGCCGGGTCCCACACCACGAGGTCAGCCAGCTTTCCGACCTCGATACTGCCAAGCAAATGTCCCATGCCCTGCGCAATGGCAGGGTTGACAGTGTACTTGCTAACGTAGCGCTTGACGCGGAAGTTGTCGGCGCCAGACCCTTCATCCTCGGGCAAGGTGCCGCGCTGGACCTTGTTCTTGTGCGCCGTGTTCCAGGTGCGCAGGACGACCTCGCCGCAGCGGCCCATGGCCTGCGAGTCCGAGGACATCATGCTGATGGCGCCGAGGTCGTGGAGCACGTCCTCGGCCGCGATGGTCTCGGCGCGGATGCGCGACTCGGCGAAGGCGATGTCCTCGGGGATGTTCTTGGACAGGTGGTGGCAGACCATGAGCATGTCGAGGTGCTCGTCGAGCGTGTTGCGCGTAAAGGGGCGCGTCGGGTTCGTCGACGAGGGCAGCACGTTGTCGTGCTCGACGACGCTGATGATGTCGGGGGCGTGCCCGCCGCCCGCGCCCTCGGTGTGGTACGTGTGGATGACGCGGTTTTTGAAGGCGGCGATGGTGGACTCGACGAAGCCCGACTCGTTTAGGGTATCCGTGTGGATCAGGCATTGGACATCGAGCTCGTCGCATACCGTGAGGCAAGCGTCGATGGCTGCTGGCGTGGAACCCCAATCTTCGTGCAGCTTCAGTCCACAAGCTCCTGCAATGACCTGTTCGCGAAGAGGTTCAGGGGCACTGTCGTTGCCCTTTCCAGTAATACCAATATTGACCGGAAGCTCGTCGCAGGCCTGGAGCATATCGCGCATATAATTGGCACCAGGAGTGCACGTTGTTGCGCTCGTTCCAGCACTGGATATTGGTCAGTCATTTTTCGATCACCTCCTCCCGGTCCGAAACAAAAGGGGGGCGAGAAGCTTCATACCTTGGTCCCGTTCCGCCTCCAAGCATGGTGGTAATACCAGAAGCAATAGATTCGTACGCTTGTTGAGGGCAGATGAAATGGATGTGAGTATCCAGACCACCGGCGGTAATGATCTTGCCCTCCCCAGCAATCACATCTGTGCAGCTTCCCACAATCATGTTGTCGGTGACGCCGTCCATCACGTCGGGGTTTCCAGCTTTGCCAATACCCACAATGATGCCATCCTTGACTCCGATATCCGCCTTGTAGATGCCGGTATAGTCGACAATCAAGGCGTTGGTGACCACGAGGTCCAGCGTTTCTGCATCGGAACGCCCCGTGGCCTGCCCCATACCCTCGCGCAGGGTCTTGCCGCCGCCAAACTTACACTCGTCGCCGTGTACAGCGAGGTCCTTCTCCACCTTGATCCAGAGATCGGTGCTACCGAGCTTGACGAGGTCGCCGGTGGTAGGGCCGAACATGGTCATGTATGCGGAGCGATCCAGGGTGTAAGCCTCGATCTGCGTAGTCATGTCCCCGACGGGCTCCTCAGGAGCGTGCGCGAACCCGGCCTGCTGTAACTTGGATATGATATCGTCGGCGCGCGCCAGATCGACTTTGCCAGTGGCTAGATGATTGCCGCCGCGGATGACGCGGTTGCCGCCGATCTCGACGAGGGTCACGGTCTTAGTGTCACCGGGCTCGAAGCGGACGCTGGTACCGGCGGGGATGTCGAGACGGAACCCGTAGGCGCGCTTGCGGTCGAAGGCGAGCTGCGGGTTCGTCTCGACGAAGTGGTAATGGCTGCCGACCTGGATGGGGCGGTCGCCTCTGCTGGTGACCCGAAGCCGGACGCGGCGGCGGCCCTGGTTCAGCGCGATGCGGCCTTTCACGGCCACCAGCGCGCCCGGCTGCTTGGTCGCCTCGTACTCGGCGGCCGCCGCCAGGGGGAACAGGTCCTGCGAGGGGATGGGCAGGAACGAGCCGTACAGGGCCTTGGCCAGGTCGCCGTTCTCGGTGGCGATGGGGTTGTGCACCGTGACCAGGTAGGTGCCCACGGGGAAGGTGCCCTCGACCTGGATCTCGTGCAGGGTCGACGGCACCGAGGGCTGCACGTGCCGGCGGCCGAGCATGGTGGACCCGATGGTCATCAGGTCCGCGACGGTGTGCTGGCCATCGCGGATGAGCTCCTGAAGGTTACTTGCTATAAGAGCCTAGGGGGGGAGAGATAGGTAAGCTATACTAATAAGTTCTCTCGTGGGTCTTCCTAGACAAACGGAAGCATAAAAACCTACAGTAGCCTCGGAATGATTCAGCTTTACACCTCGAGCCAGGCGTTTCTGGGCAAGGAAACCTAATTGTGTAATGACGAGCTTGTCAAGCTGTGGTTTGCCGATACATGTGTATTTGTTAGCTATAGAACGAACGGGCTGTGTGGAACAGTAGTTCCCGCGACTTTGGTTCGGCACTCGGAAGGGGGGAGGGAATAGGGAATAGGGTGTAGTAAAAACGAACCTCTTTAGGAATTAGATGCATTTTGTATACTTCTTTTCGCCTCTCACAGCCCAGCTTGGCAAGGGATCGCGTGCTTCTTTCTTACTACGTATTCTCCGTTCTTGTTCATTGACACGATAGATAATGTCTATATAGAAGGAGATAAAGTATTATGCTATGCCATCGAAGTTTATAAATACTCGGACCATGTCCCAGTGAATACAGCCGACCGGCTCTTCCAGATCAGACCAGAGTCTATTCACTTTCTGCTGCTGCTCCTACTTATCATTGATTCCGACCGCGCGCGGGGGTCCACAGGGGGGGCAGGGGAGGAGGAGCTGATAGCGAGACACTGAAGCTAAGCTTAAACGACCATGGCCCATGGCATTTTTACCCCGCAACGCCTACAATGCCATGTGCCATGCATGTACTGATAACGCAACGACGGCTCATAGGGCACCCAATAATGACTACCTAAGTACTCCTGCTAATGCATATCTTACCTACCGGGTACCCTACCTGCCGGGCCGTGGCATGCTATGACATCTATCCATATGTTCCAAGGGAAATAATCATCATGACGATACCCCGAGTTATGTTACATTTTATACTCAAGTACGCGCATCACTCAGTATGTAAGAACGTGACATCTTGATTGAATTGGATGCACAGGCAGAAATGTTTATCAGTGTGTATTTATTCACTCCGCTGCATGGGATGCAAAACCATCTCCCCTAAACTGCAAGCAATGCCAGTTCCCAGCCACCAACGCCATTCATGGTATCATTATGTAGTCCTGTACAGCAACAATAGAAATCAAATCCGTAACTTCGTCCAAGGGCCCTCCATATCTATCTGGCACGACCAGATACCATGGGCCCGCCGTCTCTACTCCTCGTCTATCTCGTCGTCCCAGGCGCGGCGTTCGGCCTTCATGAGATCCGCCATGACCGTGGGTTTGAAGACAGTGCTATCGGGGTCCGACGACCGAGGTACCTTGCCCAGGGCCTCGTCGTCGAAGACGGTGCCGATACTGTCGATCCATCGGCGGCGACGCTCCATCAGCATCTTGGTCACGTCGCCGATGCCGGGGCGCGCCATACCCGCCGCCGCATTCGCCGCGTGGCTTCCACCGCCGGCACCGCCTGGACGCTTCGCCTTCTTGGACTTGCCCATGGTGCGTGTCCGCTTAAGGTAGGCGCCTTGGACTTGCGTGTCCAGGTCTTCCAGGATGGTTTGGTACTCCTGATGGGCCATGCGTTCCTTAACGAGGTCCGTCAGTCGTGCCTTGCGCGCCCCATTAATGAGGATCTGCTCGCGGAGGCGCTCCTGTAAGAGACGCAGTCGCGCCGCCACTTCGTCGTCGTAGTGACCGTCATACTCGCCGTCGAATCCTTCCTGTGGCAGAAATCCGATATGTCTCAATTCCTGCTTGATGCGTTCGTCGACCTGCATGTAGTCCAATTTCGGGTGGGTGGCCTTCTTCCAAGCCTCGGTGGATGATTCTGGCATGGCCGATGCCGGGGGGATGCTCTTACTCTCCTCCCCAGTCACAGCTCCGTTCATCTCCCCGTTGACTTCCTCCTTGATCTCGGATTCGCCGTTGATGCCATTGACCATGGGCTTGTCCTCGCTCGCTTGCACTCGGGCTTCTGGGCGCATAGCTTGGAGCAGACGGGAAAGAATGGGACCAACGGAGAGTTTGTCCGTTTCGGCTACCTCGTCATCCATGTTGTCGATGTTACCGCGTGGCTGATTGGGAGCCAACTTGTCCCTGGTCTGAGAGTTTGAATCGATGGACATGCCGCTGTCCTCCTCGGACCAGATTTCCGAATAGTGGCGTTTGCCACGTTTGGGCATGACAAAGGCATTGACGCGGTCTCCGCGCTCTCGTAAGAAGGTGAGATCTTCCTCGGCAAATGGCCGAAAGTAGGGCTCGATGTAGGTAGAGAAGGTGCTGAAGCTGATCTGATTCGAGGGCTTGGCGCTGCTAAAGTCCTTGTCCGGCGGATCGCCAGCGATCTGGTCGGCTAGGTCTGTCTCAGGAAAGACAGCCACTGAGAAGATTTCCTTCTTTTCGTCGTCGCTCATGCCAGGCTTGACGTCGCGAATCTCGTAGACGGTAGGGTCGGGAAAGGTAGACGGGTCTTCGCCAAAGGTTTGGGCCTGCGGCGCTTGACGAGGGGGAGGCGCGCCTTCATCTTCGGAACTCTCCTCGTCATCTTCCTTGTCTTCTTTCTTGGTCTTCTCGTCTACGTCCATGTCGCCGGTTTCTTCTTTTTCGGCTGGCGGGGAAAGCGAGGAGCTGGCGGATTCGTTCTCTCTGGACAATTTCTTGTGGGGTTTTCCCTTTCCAGAGGACTCGCGCAAGGGCGAATTCCGGTCTGAAACGATTTGTTAGAATCGGGTGGCTGTTATTGTGCGCAAATTGGATGCAGTGAAGGAAGACGGTAGAAAATGGTAGCACTGGGGCAACCAAAAAGTACTTCAAAGTTTAGAGTGGATGATAAGGAAAAAGATGTAACCGGGAAGTGGTCAAATGCAAAAAAAAGCTGTCATGCGCACACTTGACAATCCAGACGTGAAATACACATACCTGTATTCGTCTCACGAGGTGCTAGGCTTTCATTCGCTTTTCTCTTCTTTTTGTTGGCCTTCTTGGCCGCATCCTCCTTGTGCGGCTTCTCTTCGGTATTCGCCGCATCGGCGCCGCTGTGCATCTTGATGATGGGCGCAAGCAGACGCATGCCGCGGTCGAAAAGCTGCCCCTGCTTCTCCGTGAGATCCGAGAGCTTCCCCAGCCTATTTATCATGCCATCGAGGCTTTTGGAATCGGGGATTACGGCATTGGAGGCATCGGAGCCAGTGAAGCTCTCGACAGTGAGATCGGCAATGTACTCAAGTCGCAGCTCTACGAACTCGGTGTCGACGTATTCGACGGGCGGGATGCCGGCGGTGGCGGCACCAGGAGGTGGACCAGCACTCGGGGTGGTGTTGCGACTTCGTTGCCGGGCTATTCCAGACGCCTTCTTCCCAGTCCCCTTTTGACTAGGAGCGGGAGGCATTTTCCTAGCAACTATCGAAGCTAAGGTAGCGAGTGGCAGGTACTATTATAAGGTTGATACCCGGTGGTGAAGGAGATAGCATAGAGGATGGTCCTGAAATGTCGTCAGCGCGCGCCGCCAATAGTATCAATATCCCCATCCATGCATGCGACTCGCTTGCGCGTTGCACGACACAAGCGACAGGGAACCGTCATCGGGTGTCTGCGGATTAACTATGGTTCCGGGCATGCAGGTAGGCAAGTGCAGGGAAGCGTAGTGTCGCATGGCGTAGCTGGAACTGGCAGACTGGAGTGGATGCCTGCTAGGTTCTGTAGTTGGGGTAGACTCCGAGGTCCACCTGCCCACCTGCCCCAGCTTGACTTACCTTCCTTGCGCGAGGTGAGACACGATCAAGTAAGTATCTATTGTCGGTTGAGAAAGGCAAACGAATAGATAAGCTGCCGATGGGATATGAACCAATTGCTATGATTTGATTTAATTATCGCCGATATGGTGTAGGGCTATGGTATTTTGGTATTTGGGCAGACAAGACACCCTGAGGGATTGTCATGTCGTATGATGATGGTTCTGAAAGCTGTCGTGGCTTGCAAAAGTCTATTGTCATTTGAAGTTCCCATGCGAATCTCGTATATTGCTACTGAGTGGTTGAATTCTACGTGAGTAATGCTTCATGACAACCATTTTTTTATTTTTATTTTTATTTTGCCTGTTGGGTTGAGAAAACAAAAGGAAAAAAACTCCTTCCTTATTCACCTGGTTCCCTGGTTATCATAAACGTTACTTAACAGGACTGGTTCTATGTTTCGCCCTCTTGAAGGCAGCTAGTATAAACTACCCAATGGAGAAGAATCTTCAAGACTTGCGAGGTGAGCTGATCTATGGGCAATCATAACGGTCTTTGCAACACACGGTTTATCCGAGGGAGGAGGGGAGGAAGGCAAACTTCCTATTATTATTGACTGACGTTCGGAAAAGTTCGTGTAACTGTTGAATGCGCCCGAGGCTATTGCATGTATGTGGAGTATATCGATTCTCCATGCTCAAGACTTCGATGTCTCAACGTCCCAGTATCATCAATCTGACCGGGTTCTGCCGAGTTCGAACTCGTTGCGCGGCCTCCGAGGCCTTCGCGGGGCGACTCATAGCGATGGTGATGTCGTTCCATCCTGCCGTTAGGCGCGAAATACTCCGATCTCCATCGTGGCGATCAACAAGCGACACTGAATTCAAGGAACAAGGGAGCAAGTAGGACAAGAAAATGGATGAATGGGGACATCACCGGTGCTGATTAGCATTCAACAAGTTCGCAATAACATTACTCGCAAGTTGCTATGCATGTAAGTCCAAGCCATCGACGTTTCTGTCGTCGTCCACCAAGCCTTGGTCTTCAAGCCTCGTGTCGAGAGACGCTCTTCTCATTCGTACGATGGCCCGCTGAAGGCCCCCACATGCCTAACCGAGAAAGAGAGCCCCCCTGTTTAAGCACTTACAAGCACTTGGGCAGGTGCAGATGCAGGCAATAGGGCAATAGGACATGCTGCCAATCAAGAACGACCGTGTCTCATTCTATAATCAGTCTATGCACCATGGACCAATCTTGGGCCAGTCGCATGTTGCAATATGCAGGTCGGCCGATGCTTGGTCACTCAATACGCATTTCCCACTCGCTGGGTAAATGCGGTTTACTGCTAAGAAAGGGAAAGAGAAAAAGAAAAATACACGATAGCCTTACATATGTCGGCCTTGCATGAGGACGAGCGGCTTCTTCCAATCAGACGGACGTGCCCTTCCTCTACATGCCCACTCTCACACTCCCACATGCACTGGAGGGGAAGGAGTGAAGTCATGGGGATCGGGGAGGAGGACCAGGTCAAGCAACGAGTTCCAGAACCTGTAGCCATGTGCTTCTATGATTGGCTGCGACAACCCCCCAGTTAATAATCCCGCGTCCATTGATCTTCGAACCGGAGCACCAAGTCGAGAGCCTATCGCGGTGGGGCTCCTTTGGATCTAGTGGGGTTGTCATTCACTTCAGGGTCTTTGGTGGGAGGAAGTCGACTAGCTACCTACCTAGGCAAGACGATGGTCGTTCAAGCGAAATCTCCCATGTTGATGAGGCCGTTAACGAGGGGTTGCACGGCGACCTGTGGTTCTGCCGTACTGAGGCATGCCTACGACACGATGAGCATGCGACCAATTCGAGGGGTATCATTGGCCCCCCTGCCATAAGTATGTAAGTATACCTTTGGTGCAGGTATATCTTCCGGGTCTCGTGTCTGCTTTCCTTTTGATTCCTGTTTTGCTTTCTTCTCTTGTATACCATTCTACTCTTCACCAGCTGTTGCCGTATTCAACACCGCGATCCAACACTTCTACCCTGCTCATTGCCTTAACAGCAATGAGAGAGTACCATGGCTTTTCCTGGTGGTAACATGTTACCCATTGACCCTCAGACCAAACTTTACCTGGCTGGACTAGCAGGCGTCTCCTTTTTGGGCGTCTGCCTGACCTCTATCCTCACGAAGCCCAAGAAGCACGACGAGAACCCCGGTCTTGCTCGTGCCTTGTGGCTCTTCGTCTACGGCTGCTTCTTGAAGCCTCACAACAACGGCGAGAAGGGCAACCAGCAAGATGCCCTCGAGAGCTTCTACAAGACCCAGGCCGGTGCCTATGATGTCACTAGAGGCGCCTTGTTGAAGGGACGAGAGGACATGCTGGCTCTTGCCGCTGCCCAACTCGTCTATCGAGCAAAGCAGGACAGCGAGAACAAGAGAAGAATTTGGGTTGATGTAAGTTAGAACATGTGAGCTGTGCCTTAACTTGATCAAACCCCGCTGACTTGGCCCTTTCTACATATAGGTCGGTGGTGGCACCGGTTTCAACATCGAAGCGATGGCCAAGTTCGTCGACGTCCCCAACTTCTTCTCCAGTGTTTACCTCGTCGACTTCTCCCCGTCTCTCTGCGAAGTGGCCCGCAAGCGTTTCGCCCGGCTGGGCTGGGACAATGTGAAGGTCGTCTGTGACGATGCCAGAAAGTTCCGTCTCGAGGATTACGAGCCAAGCCTGAGCGGGCGTGTTCCCAAGTCGCCAAATATCAGCTACTTCTCCAAGCAGCGTCCCGAACACGGTGGTGCCGACTTGATTACCATGTCCTACAGTTTGTCCATGATTGTGAGTACGCCACTTATTATATACTTACACAATAAAACGTGACCCGCGCTAATTGGTGCTACCAGCCCGACTACTACTCGGTCATTGACTCGCTCCCGTCCCTCTTGGCTCCTCAAGGTATTCTCGGCGTGGTGGACTTTTATGTCCAGTCTCAAGTCGACGTCAGCTTCCGCAACTACACTGGAGGTATGATCGACCGCCACGTAAACTTCATCCCCAGGACCTTCTGGCGTGCTTGGTTTGATATCGACCGTGTTGCTCTGGAGCCCGGTCGTCGGGACTTCCTCGAGTACCGCTTCGGTACGGTTTTGAACGTCAACAACCGCAACTGTGCATTGGGCTATATCCCCTACTACATTTGGCTGGGCACACACAAGCGGCCCATGTCGTCGAGCTTGCCGCACGAAATTGTGGAAAAGGTTGACGCCTTGGTGACCGAGTCCCCTTACCTGCACCCCAAGAACCACTCCAACGCTCTGTCCCGTGCGGTTGAAAGAGCCGCTCCCGAGCTCCGTTCCAAGGCCTTTGATGCTGCCGTGGTGAACCTGTCTGCTAATCTGCCCCTTCCTTCGTTCTTCTACCAGAACCACCACTGGCGCATCTACTATGACGACCAGCTGAAGAAGCACACCCAGTTCAACGATGAGTACATCTATGCCTTTACCTGGGAGGATACTCGCGTCGATGAGCGCATTCTGAATCTCAAGTCGGACGACGTCGTTCTGTGTATCTGCTCCGCGGGCGACAATGTCTTGTCATACGCCCTCCAGAGCCCGGCCCGGATCCACGTCGTCGACCTGAACCCCACCCAGAACCACCTGCTGGAGCTGAAGCTCGCCGCCTTCTCGTCGCTCGAGTACGAAGACTTCTGGAAGATCTTCGGCGAGGGCAAGCACCCGCAGTTCCGCTCCCTGCTTATCTCCAAGATGTCTCCCCACCTGTCGAGCCGCGCTTTCCAGTACTGGCTGAGCAACCACCACATCTTCACCAAGAGCCAGGGCGGCCTCTACGACACCGGCGGCTCCAAGTACGGTATCCGCATCTTCCGCTGGATCACGCGCGTCTTCGGCTGCCGGTCGGCCGTCAAGGCCCTGCTCGCCTCCAAGACGCTCAACGAGCAGCGCGAGATCTGGCGCAACAAGATCCGCCCCGCCCTGCTGTCGCGCCTCGTGTCCAAGTTCGTCGTGAGCCAGGAGTCATTCCTGTGGACGGCGCTGGGCGTGCCCAAGAACCAGCTGGCCGTCATCGAGGCGGACCACGCTGTCTCGGACGTCGTCACCGGCCCCAAGCCCACGGCCAAGAACACGCGCTCCCACGCCATCTGGCACTTCATGGTCGACACCCTCGACCCCATGGTCGAGAGCACCCACATCCCGGGCGACAACCCGTACTACCTCGTCTGCCTCGACGGCCAGTTTTCCAAGAAGTGCCACCCGGACTACCTGAGCCGCCAGGCCCACGCCCGCCTCTCGCGCCCGGGCGCCTTCGACGGCCTCCGCATCCACACCGACGAGATCGACGAGGTCATCGCGCGCATCGCCCCCGGCACCCTGACGGTGGCCGTCGTCATGGACAGCATGGACTGGTTCGACCCGACGACGGACGCCGCCGCCCGCCAGATCCGCAAGCTCAACCGCGCCCTCAAGATGGGCGGGCGCGTCATGCTGCGCTCGGCCGGCCTCAAGCCCTGGTACGTCGAGGTGTTCGAGGAGCACGGCTTCTCGGCCAAGTGCCATGGATCTCGCAAAGGTGGCAAATGCATCGATCGCGTCAACATGTAAGTTTTGTCTATCACCCATCCTTTTTGTTTTTCATCAGATAATTCAAAATACTAATCACCCTTATTCTCATCTTAGGTATGCATCTTGCTGGATCATGACCAAGATGACCAACTTGGCGCCTCCTACGCCAGGGCCTGAGTCCTCGTTCGATGGGCCTGATATGCCGCCCCTGGAGATTTGATTGGGTCGAGAGGATTAGTGCGTCTGCGTCTGTCTGTATATTGGATGTCCAGTGTGGAGCGAGTTTGGACATTAGCCAAACCCGCACTACTCTTATTGGAATATTTGTTTGAGCGTGATGAATTTATGAAACGGTCTGTGTTATCGAGAAAACGACACTTGAGAGAAGACCAGACCATTATGTTGGCATGGACAAGCTGGCCAAATATTATACCGAACTTATGTTGTCGAATTAGTTGCCTATTATATACTCTGAAAAGAGCGCATGCCTAAATATCACGACTAGTATTTGAACAAGAATTTTATCAAAAGAGATTATGCAGGAAGGGAATATTGTAGTGGTTGTATCACGAGTTACTTCTGTTAACCCGGCTATATAAGTGAACGAAAGTCTCACATAGTCTATTTCAGCCATCTCCAGAAACTGTGTACCCTATTCCTGTCGCCCTCCACGTTTGCCTCCAGCCGGCCCGCGTCAGTATACCACTGTGCAGTATTGCGAGCATCTGGGGCTGCTGGCATCTCAGGGCTCTCTGGGCAAGTCGTCCCACCACCACCGCCCTCGGCCTCATGCCCGTCGTGATGAACTTCCGCAACATGATTGTTGCTATCACCCGTCCCGCTCCGCCTCGGCAGCCGCAGACCGGGTGGCGTGGGAGAGTCGGGATACAAGTATAGCGGAACGTTGCGTTCCTCGTACCAGTATGGCACAGCCGGCATGGGCTCTGTTGCTGTTGGCGATGCCATTTCTCGCGGCCCTTGATGCTGCGGACCAAAGATGCCCGAATCACTGTTCCGCCAGCCCCTATATACCGAGTCCGGTTGTTGTAAGTTGCTACCTTCGACGGGGTTACTTTCACCCTCGCATTGGAGCCCTATGATGATGATTTCTGTCCGGTCGGGACCGTCCGGCGAACTATGCCGCCGTGAAGATGACGCCGATATCAGACGTGAAAGCGGTGGCCGTTGCGGCGCTGTTGTTGTTATTGGTGGTGGAAACCAAGACTCATGCGACGGCTCATAGTGTGCCTTCGGAGAGAGCTCGGCAGCAAACGACTGCTGTTCTTTATGTTTTTGTTGTTGCATTTCGTGATCGCGGTCATCCTCGCCGATGGATGTTGCACTAAACTCTGTGGAGATGCTGCGAGCGAGTGCTTTTCCACTCGTGAGCGGCGGCCCTCCGCCTGTATCGAATCGGAGTTCGGGGGAGTCGGCTCCGTACCAGATAGGCAGCCGCTGGTGTAAGGGAAGAGGAGGAGGAAGAGTCATGCCGCGTCGTCGATTGATGACCACAACTCCATTTCTTTCATAGCTGAACTGCCTGGGGAAATAGCGTGCGGCTAGAGGGCGAAGAGTCGGCAGGCAGGCGCACGTCAGCCCTGAGCTGATCTCGCAGAGGGACCACATTGCTGCATCCACGTTATCGAAGGTCGTATCGAGATACAACCCAAGGAATCTGATTCGAATGATGCTGGTGGCTAAGGTACTATTTTAGAACAGTTCGTTAGCTGATGATTAAACTGACTATATAGGAGCGCCAGAATAAAAAGGGGTAGTGAAAGGGGCTGACTAACAAGAGCCCCAAACAGAAGATGGCTGACAAGGCCAATTTCTGCACCCTTGGAAGCTTCATGCTGCGAACCATTGGTATGGATAGGAGCAAGATGATCGTGTTGAGGATAATGTTGCCTGCGGTGTTCTGATACCACTCTGGCAGGTACGGGATGCACTTGACGTGGCCGCTTGTCCCGTCCCGATTGGTTGGGAAAGGTCTGCAGAAGAAGATGGCTGCAAACACCTGCGTCACTTCCCATGCAAAGACGAGGACTGATGTGAGTGCGACCACCCTCCTCCACCTGGGTGCTTTCATAGCCCGGTAGTACATGGCTAAGAAGCTAAGCTTCACGAACATGATCCCGGCATTATAAAACACAACGGAGAGGTAGAAGGCCTGTATCGCGAAAACACGATGTGTTGTTAGAGAGACTCCTTCTGAATGCGCTGAGCAGTTATCCACGCACCTTAAGATATTCTGTTATTCCTTGAGACTGTGTAATTGTTCCAATATGGTGTCCCAGGCCGACGCGAGTCACTGAAAGGAGTTTAGCAGTGATCTAATAACCAAGCTGCGTGATATGGAGGCCATTTACTGTAGGCAATCGTTATCCCGCAGGCAAACCCAAGATTCTGTAGGACTATGTTAGTCAGCTGCTGGAAGTGTTCAGAGGCATCTCGACCGTATCCTCTTCAGCTCAGGGGCCACACTAACAAGCGCCACAAGCGATATCCAGTCATCGTAACTGACTCTCCCAGTGAGTGCGCGGCGCGTGTAGAAACGCAAGGCTACGGCTGCTGAGGGTATAAGGAGGAGAACGGTAACACCGACGATGACGGCGGCCGCTCTTGATTCCGTCGAGAAGAGCTCGGGGTTCTTCGCTGAACTGGTATCCATGGTAGGCTGTGTCAACGAATCACTGCATCGTGAAGTGCTGCTGTCAGAGAGGCGGAACAGTTCAGAGAAAAGAGACCGGTAGAGCTGGTAGATAGATGTATGTATTTCAGATCCCGCTGTCTATAGGCTCGCACGTGGCTACCGTCTGTAGATAGCTCCGTATCAAGGCCCGGGCCCGAAATCTGAATGAATCATGGGCATGATCCACCATAGTTCCTGTCGATCACTGTCTCTTGCGGTCTTGCCACACTGGCCCAACAGGCTATTGCTCCAAATACACGGGAGTTGAGCTTGACGGAAGATACCGTAGCCTTTATTGTGACCTGCTGAGGCCATCTGAAATGGTGAATAGTATTCGTACATGCGCTGTGCACCATCCCGTGTGGCTTGTGGCGGTTTCGCCAACCAGTAGATTATGCGCCAAAACGTCTGACAGGGCGGAAACAATCAGTTGCGACTTCTATCCGTCTGTCAGTATCCAGTTGCCGGATCGAATGCACCGCCATACAAGATCAAGATGGAACAATTCTTTACCATGAGAAACACATCGATCGATCCATCACAAGTCGATGCTGACCCTATGTTTCGTTGTCATATATCTTGGCTTAGGTTATCTAAGCTTCGACGGGGATGGACAAAATCGTCGCTTGAGAACTTTCCCATATTGGGAGGGGACTTTGCTGGGTTGTGGTAATCGAAAACATGTAACCTTTGGTCTTCAGGCAAGCGCAAGTCTTATTGGTGACAGGCTGATCATCGATGCTTAGAGCTGTACACTCTCCCCTAATCCTAGCAGACTAGCAGACAAAGAGATACATCTCTAGTACGGAAGGAAGGTGTGGGTTCGACATCGATATAGTTCAAGGCCAAAGGAAAGCAATGGAGACGGACTGAAAGCAACGGAAGGGTGTAGGCAGGATGGACTTCGACTGAAAACGAAGTGCGTTGCGAATTTGAATGTTCCCAACCCCCCTTTGAAGAACCAAAAGGTCGGCCAAAACAAACGCAGCTTCAGAATTCCAAATGGGCATTGGGCAAAGTTCAAAGAGTGGAAAAGTCGGAATGCCCTAATGTTATATCGACTCCAACTTCAGGACATTTTGAGACGGTCCAAACATGTGACGTATAGCGCTTGATATAAACTTCGTGCAACAACCGCGAACGTGCCTCCTTTACGATGGAAGTGGCAGTGATCGTATGTTTACGATGGCTAGATCGCCGTCTGTGTTCCCAGAATCTCGAGTTCATGCGCCCGGCTTGCACATTCAATTGCCAAATATCGATTGGAGTCGATATCGCCTTCCCGATTCTCGGTCCCGAGGGTCCCGTTGATAGAGTGACCCTGGGTTGCGTGACAGCTGCAATAGGCACACCAACTCGGGAAGCTAGGTGAACTGTATCGTGCACAACCCTTCGTAACTGTACCGGCTTGTACATCAAACCAGGAACGTCCAGAAGCTGGGATACACAAATTCTTCCTCGAAAATTCTGCGCACCTGTTCAAGAACGAATCTCTCAACCTTGCCTACGTTCTTCAGGCTTTGCTTCATTCCTTCTCTCTGCCCGATCTCACTTTCAACCTTGATCTCCTGCAGCAGGCCCCCCATCCGCCCTCCCTTGGAAGGTTTCTTCTCCTTTGGCGTATTACTGCTACTATTTACCACGTCGTCCGTGCTATTAGACTCTTCGGGATCGTCATCATCATCATCTCCAATGGCAGTGAGTGCATCATCTGGGCTCAAGAAGCAGAAGTGCACCCTTTTCCTGATGTACGCCACGACCCCAACACCATCAAATGAAAGGCCGGTGATGTTGAGCTTGACAGGGATCCCGACGAAGCTAGGCATCGGGTAGTCAAGCAGGATCTCGGCTGTGAGCATGAGCTTGATATCTCCCGAGTATCTGATACGGAACACGGCCTGCATATCTTCGACGCGTGGCTCACGAAAGAATTTGCGGCGCCGCTGCCCACCAGAGTCGGCAGCACCGTCTTCATTTTCCTCCGCTGAATCATAGTCCTCTTCTACAGCCACCGATGAACTCCGTCGTCCATCAGGTGCAGCTGAACTAAGACGTTCCCTAGTCGGCGGCCGTGACGCCTCAACAGATGTAGGGGCTAGAGTTGATACACTGTGTTTCTCTCGCAAGAATTGCCCAGCGATTGACGGAGCCAAAGATGAGGGTTGGACATCGCCAGTGCTGATGGAGCCTTGTGAATGCTTTCGGACACGTCCAAAATAGCCCTGTCCCTTATTACTCCCCGTGTTGTTGGAAGAGAACGAAGGCCGTTGTCCTCTGTCTGTTGGCGACGACAGATTGCTTGTCGAGTCTAGCCACCCGTTCAGATGCTGTGCACTGGCCACAGCTGCCAGTGGTGTTTGTGTACCCGACCAGCCAGTGGCGATGTGGGAAGGAAAGTAGTGCATATTGGAAGTGCCGCCCGGTATTCCCGGGGTAGATAGACCCAGAAAGGGACTGCCAATATCGGCCGGTGTGCCAGGAGCGCTTCGTAGACCTGCAGTATGAATATGGGGCGGCCCTCCTATGCCTGGAGTGGGGGGCCTGCTGCCAGGTGTGCCGTAAGCAAAGGACAAGCCGAGCCGTCTGCCTTGCTCGACTTTGCGGCGCCGCTCGGCTTCTCGGATGGCATCAGGAACGACTTCAGGACGACCGGTGACGGCAGCATGCCCATGCCGGGTGTCTTCCTCGTCTTCCTCATCGTCGTCGTCATCCTCGTCCAAATCGTCGGCATCCGGATTCTCTTCATAGAAATCTGGTAGTGGATCACATATATCCTTAAGCACGACCTCTGGGGGGATGTCGCCAAATTTGAAATCATGCACAGTGACAGACTTGATGAAGCGCGGAAGCGGGACGGCTTGAAATTTGGTGTGGATGAAGTCACGGATGCTTTCAGCCAAAGCGTCGCCGTCTGGTCCGCCGGTCAGCGTATCCCAGTTCAGATCTATCGACATGGTCGTCGATAATGGTGAACGACGTATGAGACGAATTGGTCAAGTAGAGTCGCGGTGCATAGCATGGATTGCCAAATAGGTGGTTTGGCAAGGATTAGTGCTCATGGCCAAACTTCAGGTGCAGTGGGGTGAAGTCACCAAAAGTGAGCCCCAGCCAGCCAGCCAGATGCTTAGTGGGGCATTCTTGTCTTCAGGTGGCACCTACTTACCGAGTACCTGCATCCCGCCCAAAGCAAATAAACATTGGAACATGTTCAACACTTGGACAAATATAAAGCAAACCCGCCTGGCTCTTGGATTACTGCATCGCTGATATTTTGTAATTCATGTCTTTAAGATTGACCGTTTTGTAGGAGTTTGGGAGATAGTACCCCGTGTACTCAGTAGGGTATCGTAAAGTCGGAAGTACTGAGCTGAACTACGAATATACCCTCGCTATGCTTGCTATCAAATCCGTAATAAAACCAAGCACCCATGGAAATTCCCTTGCCCATTTTGCTAACTGCAAACGCCACGCCCTATCAAAGTCGCAAAATCATTGTATAAACGAGAGTCTTTACATCGTCGGGGTCGCCCCGGGGTCTTTCATGACAGGCTCATCACCTCCTATATTCCCTGGCACATGCGGCCGCGCAGCCAGCACCGGCACATTAAACTGGTGCCAGCAGTTTGGCGCTTGCAGAATATACCTATACCATTGTTAGCTACTGGCCCTCGGATTCGGTATCCAGGAGGGGAGGGAAAGGAATAGTGCTCTTACCTAGCCATAGCTTCTCTAAACCTGGACTTGTACTCCTTAGGACTTGTGACCGTTGGCCTGTTTCGGCCACCGCCGGCAAATCCCCGTCCCTTGATCCAGCTTTCAAGCGTCTTATCCCACGTGTACGTTCGAATACAGTCAATGATGCCTACCACAAGCTCCTTCTTGACCTCGTCCACAGCAACCATGAGAGAGTAATCCATCACATTCTGCCGCGCAAGGAAAAGCGTGTCGTTCCACACTGATGCCCGCAGCAGCTTCTTGGAATGCTCTCGGGCGAACAGGGGCGACTCCCATATGAACTCGACCATGTTCTCGTCCAGTAGCACTTCATTCTGCTCTCCCGTCGACTGAATCTTGCGGTTTCTCATGGACCCCTTCAGGTCAAAGATTCTGGTTGGCGCCCGGTCGTAGAACAAATTCTCCATCAAGAGCAGATCGAGCTTGATCTCGGTATTGGTCACCGGGTTCTTGATGATGACTTGGAAGAACCCTAGCATCTTGGCAATGACAGATGGTAAGTCGTGGAATAACGCCTCGGCCATTATGCCAAAGTATGACGGAGCGAATTTGAGGAACGCAGACGTCTCAATTGGCGAAAGTGACTTCATCATGAGCCGGTCGTCCTGAGTCTTCAGGAAGACCGACTTTGTCTTGCCGCCCCGGGAGTCAAACTTAAGACACCGAGAAAGACACTCTACGATGCGGGGTGCCACACCACACTTGCGGCGTAGAGCGTCGAACTGTTCGGCGTAAAATATCTTGACCAACATTTTAGCAGACCCTTCATTGAACTGGTACTTGAGATGGCTGCTTGTTTCTCGGACAAAGCTGGCTTCGAGAGCTTCGTCGCCGACATCTGTCCATTCCCCAAAGCCGTACTCAGTGGACTTGTCAGAGAAGCTTTCTTGTGAGCCCCCTCTCTGGCCATGGAACCTGCTTGCCTTCGACCTGTAATCCTCGCAACTTAGAGCAAACGCAATGAGCGAGCTCGGTTCATCCTCCCGGACTATGATGTCCGAGTCAATGAAGATGTGATCTGTGGCATTCAAGGGGTAATCGAGAGCTGGCCATTCACTGGCCGATCTTTCAGCCCAAAAGTTGGTGAGTACTTTCATGAAGTTCATCTTGTCCTGTTTTGGTAGCTCAAGGGGGATCTCAGTACTGGAGTCAATCGACTCAGCAATTTCCTCGATCGTGCCTTCTAGAAGAGACTGCTCTGTGTCGCTGTTTCCTTGCTCATCATCGGTTGGGGCTTGGCTTGTAAGGTGGATTTGGTCATCTGTCTCAGTTTGCTCTCCTGTAGGAGCGTTCTCGGCCAACGGGGACAAAGGCGTCTCGTTCGAACGATCTAAAGGATCTCTAGGTTCCTTTGCAGCCGCACTATGATGACCGTCTGCCTTCACGTCCGTGGGGTCCTTCGCGATCAACGAGTCGTCGACGCTTGGCCCAGGTTCGTGAGCAGCTTCATCGGGATCTTCATACACCTCGACGATTGCTCTGGTAGATGATCGCTGAAGAATAGCCCTCGAATAGGACATCTTAGCTGCGCGATTTGTCTGGGCTTTCTTTCGCTCCTTCTCGAATTCTCGACTGAGCTGCTCAAAGTGCCTAGCAAGAGTAGAGACCCTAGTAGTGTCCTTCTTCTTGCCAACGAATCGTGGGATGGAAGACTTGCCGTTGTTTCGAGTCCTCAAACCGAATAGCTTTTTATCGCCCTTGATAGATTCGTTGGTAGGCACCTTGCGGATATCCGCCCCAGGAGGCATCTCGGAAGTCGGGGTCTTGCCTTTGTCCTTGCCGAGTGCAAATAAGGTCTTGCTAACCCCTGACTGCGATCGCGATACACTTGTTATATTGTTGACTGGCTGTGATATGGCGCGGACCATTGGCGGGGAAACATGTAAGCCCATTCTACGGGACGAACCACGTTCGGAAACCTTTGGCACTTCGCGTGCATTCCTAACTACATCGCCCTCACCAGTCGCCAAACCTTTGGCCTCTTCAAGGACTACCGCTTGTTGTTTACGGCGCAGTTGCTCGATTTGCTCAGTGACTGACGCCGAAGGTGCCGGTGTAGCAGGAGAGCTGGGTGCTTCCATGGGCGTCGCTGGTTGGGTTGTGGAAGGGGCCGTTACTGGCTGACTTGATCCAGGGGTATTTGCTTGCTCAAGGAGTCTGGGCGTTCGTTCTACCGATCCTCCTAGACTTGAGTCGAAAGTAGGAGTGATAATATCCTTAGGTGTCGCCAAGTCCAAAGGGTCAACCCTCTCAAGTGGCGTTTCCGCTGGAGTCGCCGGCACCGTCTGGGGTTGAGACTTTTCAGTGAGTGGAGTCTGGCTGCTGTTGTCGAGCTGTGACGAGTCTGGGTCTTGCGACTGTGTACTGGATTTTGTCTCAAGTTCAGACACGGTTGCTTGGGAACTCTTCTCAGTCATTTCAGTAGCCTCTGACATCTCCGTAGTGGTATCGGTACTAGATAACGACTCCTTCGACTCATCCGTGAACATTTTGCGAAGCTGAAGCATTGTGAGCCTTCGTATATCCTTTTCTGTAGGGAGAAAATCGACTTCGAATTTTGCAAAGATGGCATCCCAGTCTGTGACCTTCTCCAGCATTTCGCGAAGGACAACATTGAGTGGAATGACCTCGTAGTACTTCGAGTTCATGTATGCATCTTGGAGTTTGCGAATGAGCACAACATGCTCATCCTGTATCTTCTTATTCATCTTCTCCATCTCCGCCTTGCAAGCATCCGACTTTTCAACTGGAATGTTGTCCAATTTGATGGCCTTGAGTCGTGCTTTGACCGAAGTCGTAAAACGAGCCCACCTGTCTTGGCAAGTGGTGAAAATTTCGTTCTTCAGGTTAAGGTCATGCTCAACCTTCCAAGTGATACGAGCTCGAGGGACAATAATTTCCAAGAGATCAATTGGATCGTAATGTACCCGAACGACCTTGTCATGTATACCAAAGTATCGGATATGATCGCGGTGATGATCATGGGGACATTCCCAAGCATCATCGCCCTCGAATTTGACAAGCCGTGTACCCCGACTCCAGAAAGATAGCTCCAGATACTTTCCGAAAGAATATTTCCAGGTCCCTTTGGACATGTCCATCTCGGCCGTTTCACGTTTACACAACTTGCAATAGCTCCACATTGTGATGTTGTCCCTGCGTGGTTTGCCCCGTGTGTCCTGCTCAATAAAAAAGGTGATTCGGGCCTCTCCGTGAACATAGGTACGATGGTGTTGGTGCATCTTCTTATCACAGCTGGTACTCGTGCAGATCGTGTCGGCACCAAAACAGACATCTTCTATGTACTGTCCCAATGTGCAATCTGGATCCATGGTGGGGCTCTCTTCGGCATGCTCGTCGTAGAAGGCTATCGCTATTAGGCCAGGCTCGACGCAAGGAATCTTGGTTTCGGTGCAAATGACAGAGTGGAGGACCACGATATTCTGATGGGCATAGGGCTCAAATAAGTCCAGGTTGCCTTGGATGTAGTTCTCCCATTGTCTGGTCTGGGTCTGATAGTTGTAGAGAGCTTTGTCGTACTCTGCATCATGAACGGCGTGCAGAACCTCCATGATATGGCGGGGGGCTTTTTGGCCGATTTCATGGACCATTTGGGGCTTGATTAGCTGAAACTTCTGCGGCTTGGGCTTCTCGTCATCTGCCCTCTCCTCCACCACGTCCTGGTCTCTCAGTTTCTTAAGATGGACCAACCTTCTCTCTTGCTCACGTGCTTTCATCAACAGATACGGCTGAGAGAACCGAACAAATGGTGAGGCTGACAATAGTTTGGTTTGGTACTTTGCAACCATGTCGCTATAGTAAGTAGGCATCGGAACGTCATCCGGGACAAGGCTGTCGCTAGAAGCTCGGCCATGGTTCTCATGGAGCGAGACCAAATTATCTGTCAGCTGTAAGGCGTGCGCAATAGTGGGCTCTGCTGGGACGGCAGCTGAGCTTCCATTAGAGTCCTGCGCCTGTGGTGAATCATCGATCGTCATCGTAGACATGGTTCTTTGCCGCACACTACTCGTAGCTGAATCTTGTGTCTTGAGTGACAACACACTCTCGGTAGTAGGTTGGCTGTAACCCGTGACCATCTCTTCGCTCGTCGGTAGCTGTAAGGATGAGTCTTGCATTAGACAAGACTCAAGCTTGAGATTGTACACAACGTAAACCATGAACTCGGTAATGCGCTTGATTTTAGACAAAACTGATGTCGGAGCACCTCTCAACGCAATGGTGCAGCCCAGCTGTTCTTGGCTTCCCGCGAGGAAAACGTAGGTCTTCTTCCTCCCGGGAATGTCCTCATTGACAAATGTCTTGACTTCGAAACTTGCAGCCTTCCCGACACCTAACCGTCCAGGTGGAAGACTCAGCATGTCAATAGAAGAGATAATCGGAGTATCCAAACATCGTGCAACAGCCGAAAGCACCGATGGCTTGACATTATAGGCGACTGCGACGTTGGCCTCGGCGAGATACTGCAATGCCAGACCAGAAACTGACTTCTCTGCCAAGATGAGCTGCGGCCGAAGGGCCAGCAGTCGATCAACGATCCGTCTGAGGAATTCTTTTTCCTCGTCGATGACGGGCTGAAGGCTCAGAAAATGCTGCGCATGTCGACGGTACTCTATGGGAAAGCCCACAATTACAACTGGAGGCCCTGTCATGCGTCGTGGCATGCTCTTCAACGCGAGCTTCTTCGTGAATATGACCCCTGAGACATAACTAGTATCCCCTGGCCTTCCGCCTGGAATCTTCTTGAGTTTTACATAGTGCCTAATGTCAATGTCATCTCCACGCTCAATATCAGGATCAACAGAGGTGGTGCATTTGAGCAAAATGGGTATGAGCGCCTTCTCCCATGCATTGGCGTTTGGCACATTGGTATCTTCGAGTAATTGACGCAGCAGCTTGCGCACATGCAGCAGGCTGGCCGGATTCAGCTCAACCTTAGGCTCCTTGTCGCCCTTCATCGAGGAGCTCCGCGTAAGTCTGGGCAAATCGCCCTGCATTGGATTATCATAAAGCGAAAGAGTATCAGTAGAGTTTGTCGGTCCCACCCGTAGATGTGCACTCTTCGGCCTGGGGGATCGAAGATGGTGTCCGGTTGCGCTAGCTGTGCTCATGTTTCGTCTACGGGAGGGTCTCCGATACAAACTCGGACCGTCATCGAACCCTCGACTGGTGAAACTGAAGCCACTGACGCTCTTATCTGCCTGGCCCCGGGTCCGATTCCTTCTATTTGGCATGTAGGGACCGAAATTTACTTTGTCCTGATCGAAGCTGGAAGAGTTGGGCTCGTTGCTCGTGAGAGTTTGAAATATACTCATTTGTTCGTCCCCGCTAGACTCATCTGACATAAACGGTGCTAGATCAGGATCGATGACATTGTCGTCGTGAAATGCTGGAAGACCGCCCTTCTTAGCCATTTCCTCGTTGGCCGAACGCCGGAACGGCGCCCTGTCTTCTGGTTCAGGAGGAGCTGCCTTGAACCTGCTCAAGAAGTTGTGCTTGGAATGATGACGCCGGTGACCATGAGCAGATGACTGTGGCCTCCCCGCTAGTGATTTAAGAGATCTAGAAGAGCTTGGTCGACTGAGCTGGGGGGCATCGATCTCCAACACGGCAGAATGGCGGTCTGAAGACTCGCCAATCCTGCGTGTAGCAGGAATAGCCATCATTGGTGTAGTGAGGGTTCTGTTGTCCTCGTCTTCCTCTTCAGGTCTCTCAGATATGCTGCCACTGTCCCTATCTGACTTGGGAAGTTTCAGGGTCACCGATTTTGTATTAGAGCGGAAGATTGCTGGTAGATATGAATCATCTGCAGAATCATCGGACATGTTCCCGTCTTCGCGTTGGCTGATTATGTCCAGGCATGTTTTACAGACTCTGAGAGTGCCTTGCACCCCGAACTTTTGGCCTGATATGATGGACGTACACCTGCTATCAAAGATGCAGCCACAAGTTCGGCAATGGTGTTTGCGACGAAAAGCGGTGAACGGTGCGCCGCACAAGAAACACTCTTTGCACGTTTCGTCCGCCATCCAAAAGTCCTTACTGAGAACCTGCTTCCGCATGTGTTCCAAGGTGGCACTTACCATTTCAGGGGCGCCTTCGTGTGTGGTTGTGCCGGGGATCTTGTATCCGCCTGATTTCATGCGCTGTGGCTTGTCATCGCGCCCAAACGAATCATGCTGTACTTTATAATGTGCCGAGGTGCTGACAACACTGGGCTCCGCGGTACTTTGAGATACAGACGAGGATCTTGAATGGCTGCCACGCGAACGCGAACCACTGATACGATCGATGACAGCAGGTCGCCTAGCGGCATCTCTGGCACTCGGCCTTGCCGGTACCAACGACCGGCTATCTTGGTTATTCGAGTGAACAGATCCTGCGGCAGATGATATGGACCCCTTTACGGGGCTGATAGGGGAATCCAAATTGCCATCGGACCCCAACCTTGCACGTTGAGCTACCGAAAGATTGTCCAGTGCCCCCAGTCCAGCATTCTTTGATTCGAAGGTATCGTATTTAGCCGGCCCTTCCATAGCTACGATGGGCAACGGCCCATCACTTGCTCTTCCAATGCTTTTTCTTTGCCCGGAAGGTCGTCCCGACCCCTCGTCAATGCGGGATGAATGCGCGACTCGAGGCCCATCTTTGTAGGCACTGACTGTCACAGGAGCTACGGTGGCCGATGCCTTGGTGAGATTGGAAATAGTCTGGCGACTAGAAGATGCCGATTTCGAGGTAGCCGAGGCGGACAAGCCAGCCGTTGACGAGGTTTTCGTTGATTGGTGTGGTTGGGCCTGGCCCTCACTCGGCAGGATCCCCGATGACGGAACGGTTGAGACGGTGGGGTCGGAGAAAGTCGAGTTGAGAGTTGAACTTGTCATGCCAGTCTCGACACGGGGTAAGGAAGTTATCGAGGCTTTGGACGCAGTGGCGGTAGTGCTGAAGCTACGTTTGGACGCCGTGTCCTGGCTGTCGCCATCATCTTGTAGTGCGGTCTTCTCTTTTCCAGACACTCCAACCGCCTCTTTGAAACGGGAATAGAGGCCACTGAAGCCATGCTGGACCAGGTCGCCAGCGAAACCCTTACTTTCGGGGGAAGCAGATGCATCGGGAGGTGGGGCGAGGTCGTTGAATGTCGTCAGTACATCGCGCTGGTTGGCCGAGGTGTGGATTTTGTCGAGTGCTTGCGCAAGTTGCTCCTTGTCCGCCTGGGAGGAAATAGCCGAAGCAGAAGCGATAGAGTCGCGTCGGGGTCTGGCGTCGGATTGCGTTGCCAGCAGCATAGGAGATAGCTGGGATTGAAGGTTCTTGCCAGACATGGTGACTGCCAGTGATACCGTTGCTACAGCAGACCGGTCAGGCACCTCGGAACGAAAGCAAATGAAACCAGCAGCATAGCGGTGATGGAGGACTAGAGGTCGAAGATCATAGCGCACTATGCTTCAACGGCCTTTGGGTGTGACGAATCTTTGTCGAAGAGTCGAGGCCGTCTTGGTCAGCAACTTCTCTAGGTAGGCATCCGATATTATGTTGCCAAGATCCGAGGTAGGTTCACACTTGCACTCTGTGACGTTACCTGACTGGGACAGGTGGTTATCGGGCCTCAGGTTGTGTCAAATCAATAGGATCCAATGCCCCGCGTGAGTTGTGAAAGCGAGAAAAGAACGCAAGACAAACAAACACCTTTTTCTCTTGTACATACGGCTTTCTGCGGAGAGTCCAGGATGAGTGTTGCGTGGTTAATATTCGTCCGATGACTCCATGGTCATGGTAGCTATCTAGCTGGAGATATCTACCTGACTGCCCACTACCTGTAGCCTGTAGGTGAGACTTGCATTTACCAACTAATGGGCAGCTCCCGTCCCGTTAGCATCAAGTCTTGTCCAGTCCAACTTGTGTTGACGAAGCGCTGCAGCCCGATCTAGACTCCACTGGGATTAGTAGGTAGTGGCATTCCTTGACCCACTAGGCTCAGGTGTGCCTTTTGGTTACAGAAGTACCTCAAGCCATCACCCACTGACAAAAGTATTGAACGGCGGGGCGGCAGTGCGTGCATAGAGAGAACAAAGAGGAAAGAGGATGGGAAAGAGAGGAAAGCCCCGCAACGCGTCGCAGGGTCACTAAGACCGCCAACCGCGTCCCCCCCGGTCTTGGCAAGCATGATCAACTTTATCATTTCGAGCAGCCCTACAGGTTGACACATCCATCCCATTTTTGCAACAGCTTGCTCTAGAATATTGCGATTGGCCTTTCCACCAGAAACTGGGACAATACGACTGAATTGCTTCAATGTAGACGACCTACACAAGTTTATTAATGGAGGACCAGTGGACACCATGGCGAAGCGGTCCACACACAGCCACGAGCCCGGCTCTTTGCCGTTCGACTTTGCCCTCGACGTACTTGGTCAAGGCAAACTGTCTCGTCGTATCTTCAAGATCCCCTCGGACCAATTGAAGATTTTGAACGAGCCTACCGCGTGGGCAGAAAGCCTATTCAGACACCCGCAAGGGCTGGCCAACGTGTCCGGACAAGTGCTTGACAACTTATTCAAATTTCATGATCGCCAACTCGAGGTATCAGAACCGAAGAGCTCTGCTGTTCCGAGTCGATCGCCGAATGGCCCTCGTGGAGATATCGTAGCTGTGCCTCCGTCACCCTCGGGACCTGGCTCAGATCCAGCTCATGAAGAAGACGCTTCTGATTCCGATTCCTCACCCGGTACCCCCATTCCATGGGAATCCTCCCCTCCGCCGGTTACTAGAACAGGGCCACCAGAAGAAACCGCACCAGAAGAGTCCGCACCAGAAGCCTCCGATGCAGAAGCCTCCGATGCAGAATCATTCGCCTCGCAGCTACCGGCGGCTCCTGTCGCCTCAATGCACGTTCCTAGTAGCCCGGGTGGACCTATAGCTCAACATGACCAATCGTCTCTTGAGCAACCGTTCGAGTCTCAACTGCCTGTAAGGCCACCCTTGCAAGCTGGTGCTGGTAATTCCAATATGCAAAAACGACCTGCTTTCAACGAATTCCCTTCTAGCAGCCCAGCTCTGGATGAAGAGTTGGAGATTGTGCAGCCGGTTGCTTACGACAAAGAGATGATGCCTCCACCACCACACAAGACCGTTGAGCCGAATCCAACACCACCTTCGGCCCAGCAAGCCCAAGTAGTACCCAGTACCTTCCCTGAACCACATAGCTCAAAGAATTCATCGCAGCTGCAGCAGAGGAAAGCAGCAAGAAAGCACCGGGTTCAGCCTTACGTCGACGTCGAGAAAATGCTGACGGCTAAGCTACCAACAGCCAAGCCTATGACCACATCCGGCCTGAGAGCCCCCCCAAAGGCAAGACCTCAAACATACGTGCCAGAGTCATCGTTCAGTGACGACACATCATCTTCGGTCGTCCCATCGACCGAGCATCATAGTACTCTACAGACCCCATCCAGAAATACTAATGGGATATCTCCAAAGACTCTCATTCGAGAAACACAGGTATCCCTCCAATCAAAACAATCGAATAGGCCTTCGCAATCACCAAAGCCCAGGCCTCTTACACCAAGCTCGCGGCCTCAGGTAGCACATAGTCCTTTATCAAGCCCTCGCGACAATCCACTGTCCATCTTGACACAACCACCTCCATCGCTTAAGTTGCCGAAAGTAGTCCCCTTGTCAGCTACGCACCAGGCTATATCGCCATTGCCAAGCTCGACATTGCCAGCGCCGGTTCCAATTGGCGACGACCCCGGACTTCAACCTGATGGCACCGCTACTCACCCAGTGGTGCAGAATGATCGTCGCCAGGAGAACCTGAATTTGGAAGAGAGGGTAGCACACCTTGAGCAGGAGCTCGCGCAAGCCCTACTGGATAAGGACCGCTACGCCGAGCAGGCTAGATCTAGGTCGCCTCGCTCCATTGTGCGCAACACTGGACAATCGAAGCCGACTACTGAGGCCAACAACCCGCTGGAAGTCTTCGATCAGGATACCATGGTGATTGACCCAGCTTCGCAACAAGTCGAGATGACCAATATTGATCGAGCGCAGCCCCCCTTCGATCAATACGTGAAAGCATACGTGGGTTATACCGATCATGGAAGTCTCTGGAGTTTTGTGAGCGCATGTGTCTACATTCATGTATTGCAACGCAAAAAGGCACTGGCATCATACCAGTATGACGACTTCATCCGCGCTTGGACGGAAGGTTTCGTACCATATGTCGAAAGCTCGATAAAGCCTCTGACCGCCATTGAGTGGTACATGGAAAATGTCGACAACACAGACTTCCAATACCGCAAGGGGATAATAACGCGAGAAACTATTGGACTGGTGTTCGAAACATATCCTGAGGAGGCTAAAGAAGCGCGCACACATCTAATCGGGGCAGCCCCAGAGAGAGGCCCGCTTCCAATCCCGTTGCCGCCGGCAAAACCAGTAATTACCATACCATCGACGCCAGCTACCGGCACAGCGCAAATTCTAAAGGAGGTGCTTGTCGAGCCAGAAGAGCAAACAGCGACAGGTGCGGATGACCCTACCGGGCCAACGGGAGACGTTCTATCACAGCAGCATTCGCGAGGTAGCCAAAGCGACCCCATCGACGGCACAATAGCAGAAGCCCGAAAGCTCAAGCCGGCGGCTGACCCACTCAGGCGTTCGACTTCGGAAACATCATCTCGCAAACGACCAGCAGTAGACGTGCTTGTTGCTGCATCTCCAAAGAGAGCCGCAGCAGATGTAACTGTCACTACACCGCAAAAGAAAGCAACAGCAGCAGGCGCGCGTGCTGTTGAATCGCAGAATAGCGCGACAGTAGCAGATGTGCTTGTCGCTGCGTCGCAAAAGGGTGCAGTAGTAGCAGCACCTAGCCATGGCTCGAGTAATCAACAAAGCATTCGCTCAACTCCATCAGCGACACTTCAGCCATCATCGATGTCTGGTGGGCTGCCTCGATCAACTGGCCCCTGGCAGGGTCCCAGAAAACATGCCAATAACCCAGAGAAGAGGGCCAAGGCATACCAGAGATTCCTCAAGAAGAGGATACGGGACCAGGATAGCATTGTTAATAGCTCTGCACCGCCCGGTGGTACTCCAAGCTCTGCTCAAAAAGAGTGATACAGGGCATACCACAAACACACAGACAGGAAAACGACTACTGGGAGAAAGGAGAACGGAACAAGAAGCTGTGTAAGATCATGTATTTATAGCGATACCCCCAAGGCTGTTGAATGAGTAAGAGACGAACATAAAAGTTACGTAGATAAGAGTATGTAAACCCCGTGGGTGGCGACAGGGGCTCGCTTCTGTGTAGTAGGGGGGAAAGGCTTTCGGCTTGATATAGATATATATATACAAGTAGAGATAGCTTAAGCTACCGAAATAGCTAGCAATGACAGCTTCCGGTTCATTTCGTGTGCGCATAGGGATTGAGTGTTTCAACCAGCTTTCGTTGGTGACGGTCATTTAATATACTGTATAACGATGTTGAGGTCTCAGATTTATTACTTTTCGGGACTGGCTCCGATAATCCAATGACGCATATCGAGCGTTTATATCTTACAATGTGTCGAGTCTCATTGCCGCAAAATTAGAGGGTTGATCCGTGACGGATATGTTCTCTATTGTTACAGGTTAGACTCAGCTTGCTTGTCTGTCATCCGCCGCTGCGAACAAACTCTCTCAACCCGACTCGGCCTCCTTGGCCTCGGCACTCTGGCCCCCCTCGCCGGCCGGCGCGTCCTCCTCGGGCGTCAGCGTCTTGAGCTGCAGCGCGTGTATGCCGTGGTCCTGGGCCATCTCGTCCCGCAGCAGCGCGTACACCATGCGGTGGCGGGCGGGGCGGGCCTTGGCCCGGAACTCGGCCGACGCGATAACCAGGCGGAAGTGCGTCTCCTTGGACGTGCTGTCGGCCATGGGCGCGTGGTGCGCGTGCTTGTGCGAGTCGTTGTAGATCTCCAGGCGCGAAGGCGCCAGGGAGGCGGTCAGCTATACCAATTTTTTCTCATGTTAGTTCAAAAGATCATACGATAGAAGATACGTCATGTGACTTTGTGTAATTTTGTTGTGCTATTCTGTTGGGAACTGTTAAGTGGTATATATATATGTATGTGGGATGAGAGTCGAGTGTTGCTGATTGGGCGGCCTTGATGACGATGTAGGTGGGGGTTATGTGCAAGGAGACGTGCGAGTGTGGGAGTGGATGTAAAATGTGAGAGAGGGGTGGTGGTGGAGGTGGAAATGGGTTGGAGTATACCTTGCTACGGATGGTGTCCTCCATGGGCGTCTTCGAGGCGGAAGCCATGCTGGATAGTTGGCGATAAGCCTTGGTGCCGGCGCGGAGATGCCGAGCGAACATCTAAACTGAATTCCCAGGCGTGCAGTGCAAGCGGTGGTGGTGGTGGTGGTGGTTGCAGTTGTGGCACTCGGGTAGTTGAGTGAAAGTCTGGCGATGGTATACAGTGCAGAGCAATTCGGCACGGTATGGCTACTCGTGCATGCCTGATTTACGGTTGGATAGGTAGTCGGGTCCGATATGCGAGGGGTCACTGGCGGCAGGCGGGCTCGCTCCTTCGTTCTTCTTGGTGCAATGGATTTAGAGTTGAGTTGGGCAATTGACTTCCGGGACAAGCGGACCGGCGATTTCGGTAGGCGACCAGATTAGATAGAGTAAAATAGGAAAACCCCAGGGGCAAAATGCAATTGGAAGATGCTGCACCAAGCCCGATCTCCCCTACCGCACACCACACACATCACCACACCCCCTTCCCATTGATCCATGACCTAGAATGTAACCCTGAGATTTCTACTTTGGAACATTCCACGCCTTCTCATTAGCTAAAGTAATCAAGAAAATCAACGGCAGTTTTGTCCACCTCTTCGGAAAACGGCATGTCAGCCATTGGGGATTAGACCCTTGCCAAGCTGATCATCTCTCTGTACAGTATCCTGCAGGCATTTTCTTCCCGAAAGCACCTGCAAGCAAGCTGCAACGAGGTAGTCACGTAGTGGCAGTGGCACCAGTCCGGTGTGAAGTGAGCGAAGCACACACAAGGCAAGGTTGATCTACCCGCACTGCGTACTGCCACGCTATCTACTTAGTGACTGACGGGATTGGGACTGACTTGACTGATACCACAGCCAGGGAGCCAGACCGACAAGTCAAGTCAAGCAGAAGGAACCTTGGAAGGAGGAAAGGATCGCGCGCGACACATTGGACGACCCTCGGAGATCGGCTCTTTTTTTCGACTTGTCTTTCCTTGGAACGGTCCCCTTTTTTCCTTGCGGTTCTCTGAGTCCGTCCCCCGTAATGCTGTTGTGTAGTAATATTGCCGGCCCTGCTTTGCGTCTTGCGTCTATTTCCTCTCCTTTCCCAGTTGCACAACGATCTGTTGCCTGCATTAGTCGTAGCAAGCCGCGGACCTTGTCGTCACTCTTTTCCGGACCACCACCCTTACCACCTTTACTGCGTTCTAAAGCTGCTACTACTGCTACTGCTGGCCTACACATCAGGATGGCCTCCACACTGCCCAGATTCCCTCTGTTCGAGGCCATATCAAAACATGACCCAGACTCGACGGCTGTCGTCCATTGTCTCTCGGGACGTAGCTTCAAGTACGGCGAACTTCTCCCAGACGTTGCGCGCACCCGTGATCGGTTATATGAGGCGGCCGGCAAATCGGACATCCGGGGAGAGCGAATAGCCTTCTTAGTCGAGAACAGCTATGACTATGTTGGTATGCATTGGTTTTATTTTTATTAGTCTCTCCCATTTCCCCGTTGTCTGGCGCAAACGCAAAAGTAAGAATAATGAATGACATGAAGCTGACCAACGACTCAAGTAACCCTGCTTGCGATTCTGGCGGCACGTGCCATTGCGCTGCCACTTTCACCACCCTTCCCCCCCGCCGAGCTACAATACATCCTGTCGCATTCGGAAGCTCTGCTGCTGCTGCACTCGGCCAAGTATTCCACCAAAGCGCAGGAAGTCCTCTCGACGCCATTCCCAAGCCCGTCCCCGAATCCCACACCGCATCCTCACCCCAAGCTTGTCGAGCTGCCCAAGCACCTCGGCGGCACTTCTTTTAGTGCCGAAAATGGGGCCAATGGAGCCGCCCACCAACTCAGCAGTGACGATGCCGACACCGAAGGTGCGGGCATGATGCTCTACACCTCGGGTACCACCAACCGGCCCAAGGGAGTCCTGCTGCCCGAAACCGCCCTGACTGCGCAATGCCGCTCCCTCATCTCCGCCTGGAAGTACACTCCGCGCGACCGGCTGCTGCACGTCCTGCCCCTCCACCACATCCACGGCACCGTCAACGCCGTGCTCACCCCTCTCTTCGCCGGCAGCACCATCGAGTTCCTGTTCCCATTCAATGCCGACACTGTATGGCGCCGTTTTGCAAAGCCATTCCTCCAGACCAACGGTAGCAACGGTAGCAACGGCACCAATGGCACCAATGGCACCACCAACGGCGTCACCACCAATGGCGACGCCTCGACATCGGCCGAGGGCGAAGCCAAATACGCGCATATGTCGAGCGCGCCCATAACCTTCTTCACCGTCGTTCCAACCGTCTATACCCGCTTGCTCTCGACGCACCCCGGCCTGCCCGTTCCGATCGCGACGGCCGCCCGCACCGCCATCAATCCCGACAACATGCGCGTCTCCATCTCCGGGTCCGCGGCGCTGCCGACGCCCGTGAAGCGCGCCTGGCGCGAGCTCAGCCACGGTAACATTCTGCTCGAGCGCTATGGCATGACCGAGGTGGGCATGGCCCTGTCCTGCGGCCTCGACTACACGGACCGCGTCGACGGCTCCGTCGGTTGGCCGCTTCCCGGCGTCGAGGCCCGCCTCGTCGACCCGGAGACGAAACAGCTCGTCACCGAGGACTCGGTCGAGGGCGGCCGCGAGCACAGCGGCGAGATCCAGCTGCGCGGCGCCAACGTGTTCCGCGAGTACTGGCGCAACCCCGAGGCCACGGCCAAGGAGTTCGTCGAGGGCGAGGACGGCCGCGGCCGCTGGTTCAAGACGGGCGACATTGCGCTGCGGCGGCCGGTCCCCACGGCCGGCCAGGCGAGCTCGGGCGACTGGGCCCGGGGCTCTATGTATTTCATACTCGGCCGCCAGTCGGCCGACATCATCAAGTCGGGCGGCGAGAAGGTCTCGGCCCTCGAGGTCGAGCGCGAGCTCTTGTCGCTGCCCGAGGTCGCCGAGGCCGCCGTCCTCGCCGTGCCCTCGGGCAAGTGGGGCCAGAAGGTCGGCGCCGTCATCGTCCTGCACGACGGCTACAAGGCCAAGGGCTGGAAGCCCATGGACATGCGCCGCGCGCTGCGCGACCGCCTGGCCAACTACAAGATCCCCCAGGTCCTGCGGGTCGTCGAGACCATACCCCGCAACGCCATGGGCAAGGTCAACAAGAAGACGCTCGTCGGCGCTGTCTTCAAGGACGACTTCAGCGGCGATGAGATGTAATTACCTAGTCAAGTAAGATCGAAGAGCCTATCCAAACCTTTAAAGGTATAGGGCATGTAAGATTACGAAAAACGAGGCTTGATTGCTTCTCATGAGTTTCCACTCTATTCCCTGCATTCTTAACAGGAGTTCTCCTTGAAGACGACATATACAGGAAAAGGGATTTGGTCGCGTATATAGAGCATACTTCGGATCCCAAAGGGGCACTCCTGTTGCACGGATTTAAATAAATACAAAACTCTTAATATTATCACGTGGGACATGGACAGGACACAAATAGTCCAAAGCGTGCTTGCTTCTGGATCAAGATGCTGTTGCGATTACGCGATATGTAGTCGGGCATTGTTACTGCCCCCAACTGATGGTGTGCTGGTACACCTTGTAGATAACTACAATGACAATGCTGCGCGTCCGTTTTGTATATTCCCCACTATTAGGCCTTCCGCCGCATTATGTGGGCGGTGGGAGACGTAGATGGCACCCGGGATAGTGGTCATGGTCCCCTCATAAAACCTGATTGCCATCATTCCTTCATACCCTTCCAGGGTTTCCATGACTCCAAAAACCCAACCATGTGGTGGCATTCAGGGTCGAGGTCAGGCAAATGTGCTAATAGCAAATGCATTCATGTAAAGCCCGCACCTCCCGTCCTTTCCAAATCTTCACCTTAGACGGTGAACTTGGCCTTGGCACGGGTGCTACCGCTGTGTGCGGCCTCGGTGTGGCCAGAGTACTCGACGGGCTCGTTGGGAGGGAGCTTGAGAATCTCCTTGAAGCGCTTGCCGATCTGCATCAGGATGTCCTGGCCCTTCTGCAGGGATCGGCCCTTGCCGCCAGCAACATCGCCATCGCCACGGTTGGGGATGCTCTTGCCGATAGTGCGGGTCCAGACACCGATACGGAAGAAGGCCTTGCGCACGTTGACGACAACACCCATGACTTCGCCATCATCCTCCTCCTCGAGCGTCTCGCCAATGGCGGCAAGCATGGTGTGCAGCCAGATGTCGTTGATGTCGCAGTTGCGCTTGTCCTTGAAGCTGTAAGACCACTTGCCGCCGTGCTTGTTCTGAGGGTCCTCCCATTCGGGGCGCACGCCCTCCTTGAAGAGGTGGTAATCGGACTTGAGGGCCAAATCGCTGACGGGAGCGATGTTGTTCTATATACGATACCGAATCAGTACGATGTCGTGCGACAGTTAGTGCAAGGCAATACTTACGTAGATTCCCCAGAACTCCTCAACCGAGTTGAATGTGATAACTTCCTTCAGCAGGTCGTTCCAGTTGTCGCCCTGCGACGCAAATATTGTTAGTTCTTTATCTGGTACATGATGCACACGGCTACCAGCCAGATGTTGAAGGACGAACATACCTTGCCGCTTGAGGGCTTGGTGAACCACAAAGTCCACTTGTTCTGAAGAGGGTGCTTGACGTTGAAGTTATCCTTGTCGTGGAAAACCGTCACCAGTTTGTCGTCCATATCGACGGCGGGAGTCTCCTCGTGCTCGCCCTCGGGCGAGACGGGAATCGTCTTGAGGTCGACTTGCTGCTCGGCCATTTTGTGTTGTGAGTATGGTTGGTGGGGATGATTCGGATTTTTTTTCTTTCCCTTGGAGAGGCGGGGGAGAGAGTAAGATGGAGGTTGAATGCACAAGAAATGCGCAATTCAATAGAGTAAATTGGTAATCAAGAACGAGGTTAAAAACTCGAAAGGGAAGGTGCCTTGAGGTAAGTCGGACTACTCAAGGGTTTCGGGCGCAAGTGGAGGAGGGACGAAGGCGGATGTGAGGTTTCAATGTTTGGCTCTTTCGTGGGGCAACGACCAGGAAGTTTGGCAGGCAGTTGTGCTTTTTATCTTATCGCTCCTTGGGTGGTGAAAAGAATGTCTACGGGAGGGGATCAATAGGCCGAAATGGACGACTTCGTTGCTTTCGCAATACCGAAGTTCGTTAAAGGGTATAAAATATGGTGTCTTGCGACTTTGCGCCAGGCAGAGCCAATTCACTCGAGAAAAATTCGGTCTGTTAGAGAGGGATTCGCACGGGAGAAAGTGGAAAATGGAAGTTGCAACTGATGAAATGAAACTTGCCGCCGTCGTTCTGGCTGTCAGTCAAAGCCCAAAGCCGCCCGTCATTTGGGGCAAAATCGGGGCGGGGCACTGGCACTCACTCAGGCACTGGCATTGACAGAGGCAGAGAGGGCCACACGACCTCGAGACCACTGGCAGCGTGGCAGGCAGGCAGGAGTCAGTCAGAACCAAAGCGGGCAGACAGGCACTTGAAGCACGAGGTACGTACCCACCACCCCAACACTGGACCCCTAGCACCACACCAGGTAGCCCCAAGTAACAGCTCAGGTTAGCACCTAGCACCTAGGTAGCTGCCAGGGCTGTTTCTGCAACACTCCTTACACCCCTTCCCCTGACCAAACACTCACATAAGTTAGGCAGGGAGGTTTCAACCGCCTTTTTAGGTGAACATTGCCGATCGATAAATACGTAAATAGACGGGGTCAATCTATATCATGCCTGCCTATATATACAACCATTAACAGATGTACAGAGGTAACCTTCATAGCATGAGCTGGTTGACACGATTGCGCGTCACCTAGCTGCTAAACTAATTCAGTGGCTTTATCGCCGTTCGTGTTTGAGTAGTTTGTCGTCAAGGCTGCATTAATTAAAGCATAGTCCAGGTCTATGCGTGCATCCTCGAAGCCCATTACCATGCAAGGCCGTCAGGTTTTTCTGTTTGAAGGTGTTTACTCGCCAGGTTCAGGTCAGGGTGCTCTTAAACCCTTGGTACGCCGAGTTGATATCCAGCTCCAACTCTCTGGCCTGCTGCTCACTTAATTCCTCCGTTGCTCTCATCTGGTTCAGCGTGATGAGCCACTGAACGATCTTTCCACGGTTCTCAAAGTCGCGGTCCGTAACTTTGTTCACGCTCTGTATGACGTCTGTAAGGAGGGGGTGCAGCTGGTCTTTCGCAAGAAGCCCAAGCCGCAAAGCGTCCAAGAAAGTGATGAAGTCCTGGGTCGCTTCCAAGATAAGGGCCCCGGACATATTGCTGGTTGATGATTGTGGCGCCGGCGCGCTGCTGGTAGAAGCTGTGACTGCCGTAGAAGGCATGCCGACTTTCAAACGTTCTGTTGCCCGCGGCACTTCCAGCTAAAGCTACGTTAGTATCCTCTTGCAATGACTTCAAGCTGTGTGGCTTCATACATCCCACTCAGCCTTGAATTCTTCCAAGCCAACGAAGGCGTTGGCAACGGTTTCGTCGGCCAGAATCGACTTGTACTGTTTTAGAGATCTTTCGCAGATCTCGGTGTAATCTGCCTCGGGGATGGCATCTTTCAAAAAGGCCTTCTCTAATTCGTCGAGGGTGACAATGATGGAGAAGATCTCGGCAAGAGAATCCTGCAAGTCCCGCTCTGCACGTGTCTCTGCCAACTTGACCTCCTGTGCGCCACGAGTTAGCATTGTATCAGCAGAAGTCTTCTGGTTCCTTACCTCGTCCAGATCTATAGTCGCAGACAAAGTGGTATTTGGGACATAGCTGTGAGGTGTTGGCGCATACGCCTGCCTTGATATCATCGTGAAGCTACTGACGTCACCAGGAGACGTCGCGACTGGTGATGGTCATGAATATCGCACGTTGGTGCGGAGGTATGTCACCGACGGTTCTTGGGTGCGAGTCAGAATTATATTGAACAAGTTACAGTCTAGCTATCAAAGAAGGAGAACCAAGACTGCGATCCACCATACTCTGATTAGATGCGATCACGTAAATTGGGCGATAACTGTTACTTTTGGCCTAGGTAGATGCGATACAGTACTTAAATAACAGGCAAATGCTCAAAGTGTCTACCTGGATTGGTTGTGTTAGGTAATCGTGGAGACCCCCACCACAACGAGCAGGTACCTGCTGCTGCCAAGACCCAATCCCTCTTTTCTGGCCTAGCTCAGCTCTGATAAGACTTATCTGCACCCTTCTCCACCTAAAAATTTCAAGTTCGCAAGCAGAAGAGCGTCCGGTTCGATTGACTTAACCGTATTCTCGTCAAATAAGGTGTGTAGATCAACGATCGCACCCAACTTCTAAACACCTGCACGTTTTCTCACAACCAACAGTCGAGATGGCAGGCGCTAAGAAGAACTTCAAGGCGACGAAGAAATTCGAGTCGAAGCACTTGAAGGGTGTTTTAGACCAACGGAAAGCATCCGCCAAGGTCAAGCAGCGAATGCAAGTCAAGGCCAAGAAGCAGCAAAAGACTACGAAAGATGGCGAGTTCTTCAAGGGACCCGACGACCCTGATGCCCCCAAGAAGCCCGTCGGCAAGGACAAGACCCCCAATGTCGGAGAAATGAGCGTCGACGACTTCTTTGGCGGCGGCTTCGAGATCCTGGAAAACTCAAAGGATGGGAAGGCTGCTGCTGCCAAGCAGTTGGGCAAGCGGAAACGAGACCAACCCGCCGGCGACGATGAAGATCCATTCGGAGGTGACAGCGACGACGACGCTTCGTCCGCGGACGAACAACAATTCGGAAGCGACGACGAAGAAGACGACGAAGAGATGGACGACGCAGTTGGCATGAGCAAGGGCGCCATGGACGCACTTGCAAAGGAGGACCCGGATTTCTACAAGTTCTTGAAGGAGAACGACCCCGAAGCCCTGGAGTTCGATGATGCCGATCTGGCTGAAGTGGACGACCTGAGCGAATCGGAGGAGCAGCCCAAGAAGAAGCGGAAGAAGGCGTCCAAGAAGGCTGCCGATGAGTCCGACGAGGAGCCTGTGGACGACGATGAATTGACGCGGGAGATGGTAGCACGCTGGAAGGCCTCCATGGCAGAGAACCACTCTCTCAGAGCCACGCGACAGGTCGTACTGGCCTTCCGCTCCGCTGCGCACCTGAACGAGGACGACGCTGAGGGCGAGAGGAAGCAAAAATACAACATCTCAAGCCCAGAGGTGTTCCACGATATCCTTGTTGTTGCACTGAAACAAATACCCGAGGTGCTGCAACACCATATTCCTGTCAAGGAGTCTGCTTCTGGCAGGGTCCATGTACCTACCGAGTCCAAGAAGTTCAAGACATTATCCGTCCTGCTCAGGAGTTTCACATCCGCCATCCTTCACCTCCTGGGTACTCTGTCAGATGATGCCACCCTGAAGCTGACATTGTCGGCCCTTACTCCCCTGATCCCTTACATGCTCAGCTTCAGGAAATTATTGAAGGTTCTGATCAAGACAGTGGTTGGGTTCTGGTCGCTGCACACCAGCAGCGAATCCACCCGCATCACAGCATTCCTGGTGCTGCGCAAATTGGTAGTCATTGGCGACAAGGGCATCCGAGAGGTTGTCCTGAAGGCAACTTATCAAGGTCTCATTGCCGGCGCACGAGTCACCAACGTCAACACAGTCCAGGGTATCAACCTTATGAAGAACTCTGCGGCCGAGCTCTGGGGTATCGACCAAGGAATTGGCTACACAACCGCATTTGGTTTCATCCGACAGCTCGCCATCCATCTGCGAAACAGTATCGTGAACAACCACAAGGAGTCTTACAGACAGGTGTACAACTGGCAATATGTGCACTCTTTGGATTTCTGGTCTTGTGTTCTGGCAGAACACTGCAGCCCCCTGAAAGAGGCAGAATCAGGAAAGGAGTCCCAGCTGAAATTACTCATATATCCCCTTGTTCAGGTCACGCTTGGAGCCATGAGACTTATCCCCAACGCAACATATTTCCCCATTCGATTCCAGTTGATTCGGTCATTATTACGAATTTCGCGAGCTACCGGAACGTACATCCCGCTCTCGTCGGCTCTTATTGAAGTATTGAACTCTTCCGAGATGCGCAAGACGCCCAAGGCCGCAACTCTCAAGCCCTTCGACTTCCATGTCGCCTACAAAGCCCCCAAGTCGCATCTAGGAACCCGAGTGTACCAAGATGGTGTTGGCGACCAGGTCGTTGAGCTCTTCTCCGAGTACTTCGTACTCTGGTCAACAAACATTGCTTTCCCCGAGTTTGCTCTGCCCGTCATTATTACGCTGAAGCGATGGCTCAAGCAGTCGAGGAAGAAGACTGGCGGTAACAGCAACGGAAAGTTACGGTCAGGCCTTATCTTGCTGGTGCAGAAGCTCGAGGCGAACTCGAAGTTCATCGAGCAAAGGCGCGCAAAGGTTGACTTCGCCCCAAGAGACAGGTCACAAGTCGATGCGTTCCTGAAGGAGTTCGACTGGGAGAAGACTCCTGTCGGTGCTTACGTCGTCGCTCAGCGGAAATCAGGCGCTGAAAAGGCCCGCATGCTTGAGCAGGCACGTAAGGAGGATGACCGCAAGAGGAAAGAAGAGGAGCAAGAGGCGATAGACGCCGAGGCGATACATGAGGACGATGACGAGGAGGAGGAAGAGGACGAGGAACTAGATGAGATGGACGAAGATTCAGATGACGAGTAGAGATGTCTCAGATTGGGCTCTATAAGTACTTAGGAAGAACGTGCATTTAATAAGTAGACATGTTCAGATTATTCACAGGTGATTCTATTTATTCACTCCCCTGGTTACGTACTTGGGCTAAATTCGGCGATGGAATGCGACGGTGATAAGTTGACTGGTTATGTTTAATCGTAGTTGCCTTCCCAGGGGTCCGGCTTCTCCGGGGCTGAGTGAAAGTAGAGATCATAGAAAGCCTCGAGCTGCGCGTTCGTCTCCTTTACGCCGACATCCCCACGTGCGTCCTTTTCATCCCCTTCTTTAATGGCCGCCTCGATGGTGTTGAGCAGTTCTTCCAGATTGGGGCGCTCAAAGGCATCGTATGCCATACATCGCATGACTAAATCCCTGAAAGTTAGACATCATGTTCTACAACACGAAAGAGGGGGAGATAGGAGGGAGTGATAAGGGAGTTAGGCACTTACCAAGCACGCGTAGGTCCTTGTCGTAATCCGTAACGAGCGAGGCTGCTTGGGCGCTGCGCGGCCCGAATCTTCCGCTGTCCCACGTTTCGTCCAGGTGATAGCCGTAGGTCTCTGTGCGCAGGTCCGGCTCGTCTTTTGTGGGTGTCGACACCCATCTCCTTATGCGGTTGTCCGGCGGGAACACGGCACGGGTCATGAGGGCAAACATGACCTGTATTTGGGGTAAGGGGCAAGTAAGTAAGATAAGGGCCAAAAACAGTGTCCGGAAAGGGGTAGGTAGGTTGGAAGTAAACAAATATCATATCATACCATGCCGACGCCCCAGATGTTGGTCCAGGACCCGAAGACTCCTGCTCCCTCGTTCTCAAGCATGGTGAACATGCGGTCGGAAAATTGCTCCTAGCAAGTCGAACGAACCAAAGTATAAGCTGTAAAGTCTCATCGTTTCACACTCCTAGTGTTATCTCTAACAGGATAGGCAGAGATATTATACAAAGGAAGAGAAGTCGGATTAGTCACTTACAGGGGCTACCCACGTTTCCTTCCCTCCTCTCCTCATCCTGGCGGCAAAAAGTCAGTTCTCTCTGCTAACTCGCTATGAGCCAGATGCATCCCGGCTAAGACTGAACCAATGTGGATCGGTGAGATGTATGGGGTGTCGAGTTTACCTGTCCTGATTGTCCGAAGTGGCGTACTCCATGAGGCCAAAGTCAGCTATCTACAAACCAGATTAGCATATGCCGTTGGTTTATAGAAAGGGAAAGGGTTCCCTCAGTCGAGCCGATTGACGGCCAACTAACCTTTGCGATAGGGTGGAACTGGTGCTCCGCGTCGCCAGGACTCGGTACACCCATGAAGACTGTTTGAAAGTGCATTTGTGGTTAACATATAGTCGGGTATTGGAAATAATCGTTCTTCGGAAGGGACCACCACACATGAGCGTATTTACGTGCATATGTCTGTGTATGAGTAGTAGCTGGTATTATAACTTACTGTTACCCGGATCTAAGTCCTTGTGCACCAGATAGCTCTCCTCGCCATGATCAGACAGATCCTCATGCCAAGCTGTCTCTGTGCTAGCAGAGCGGCTCCCTGGTTTGTCCCGTTGTGCCGCAATGATGGCTTGCACTTCAGCATCTGTTCTTCGCGGATATGCAATCGCAATACATGACCTAGTCACTACGATAAAACCACTTTAGGAAACTGCAGCGCCGAGGTTATAAAGGGGCATTGCCTTGCTAGAGCTGGACTTACAACAGAGAAAGAACCTCCAAAGAATCCTGTTGGGTATGACTTCATGTAGCCCTTGCGCTGCGTAATCCCTTTCGTAGGCGTTTTCCAGCTTGTATATTAACTCATACATGTCGTCGTTCCCCAGATACTCGACAATCACTGTAAATATAACACGTCAGGTCTGATGGGGGTGAGAGACATGTGTTTCAACCTTACTTGCATAATGAACCAGCGGGGAAAGACTGCTGTTCTCTTCCCAGAATTGATCGTTCCCAGTAGGCAACAGCTGTGTCCCATCTTCCTGGATCTCCGTCATGGCTGGAGGGAAATGCAGTAGCCGTGGGATATGCTCGGAGACTTCGAAAGTCTGCAGTTAGGAGGACATCGTCAGTGAGCAGCAATACAGAGAGATGCTGCAATCTGACTGACCATGTAATACCTCATTTCTCTCTTGAACCCCCTTATTTTGCTTTCATCATCTGATACAGGTATCTTGACGGCGATATCAGCGACATGCTGCTGGTTCGCGTCCAGCTGCTCGTACTTCATGGCCACGCCGAAACCACCCCATCCCAGCGTCTTCTTGAAAACCAATTGTGGACGGTCGAACGTCTCTCGGAACTCGCGAGCGCCGTCGCGCGCTGTGATAAACTTCGGGTTGGTTGGGTTTACGCGCTTTCCGGCAGGTCGCCTGCGGTAAACCCATATACGATCCGGGTCTGGCAAAGATTAGCATTGGGAAATCCACCATTACAAGTCCCATTTAATGATTGTATTGATATGTACTCACCTGGGTACCAACGGCGAAACATCTTATCGGTGCAGTACGTCTGGAATCTCCTTCATGGGCCTCATGACAGATTTGAGATCAATTCTACATAGATACAATTATCTAGCAAATGCGACCCATACTCATAGATGATTGCATTGTATTGACTAATGGAATGGATAAATGGGGTCTGAAAGCAATGGTTATTCGAACAACCCCCTTTCTTTGTCCATCGAGATACGCAGAACGCTTAACTGCCGTTTTCGGTTTCTCGGTCCTTTCTTTTGAACTGCCCAATGAACAACATCGTCTCAGAGACTTGGTCTTGACTAGGTCACTTGGCATCCTTTTTTTCCCTCCCGGTTGCATCAGGGCCGCAGGATAAGTTATGTCTGGTAATGGTTTCTGTGTGAGTGACTTGACATTGATATAGATTTATAGATCATGACATATACGTTATACATATTGACATTAACATATAATATTTACAATAGATATACACACATACATAATACAGTCTCAACGGTTCAAGTAGACTGCATGCGGAGATCTAAAGGCTATATCTTGAGTCCTTGAGCCTGTACTGTGAATAATCGGCACCGCCCCGTCACTAATCGGGTACAATATGTCCAACCCATTACGCATATCAGAGGGGCAGGGTCTAATTCCAGTAATCCATTTGAGACGGGTGGTCCTGCACAGAGCTGCCCCAGGCGCCCTGTTGCCGCTGCTGCTGCTGCTGCTGCTGCGCATCAGCTTGCGCATAGGCAATGGTCGATGCTTGAGACCCTCCGTTAGCTGCCTGGGCTTGGCCCTGATCCATGTTCATGGCGTTGGCACCATCGTTACCGCCTGCTACCACGAATACGCCCTGACCCGAAGACTGGGGGTTTTGGTCTATGATTGACGTTGTGCTGGTGGCTGTATTAGTAGTGATCCAGCTGCGGCTGAGGCTGCGACTGCGGCGGTAGGCGTCGGCCGCAGCTTCGACCGCAACACCTGGCAATGGGCCCAGGCCGTCTCGCGCCTCCTCCTCCTCGTCCTCCTCCGTGCTGGCCTCCGACGCGTTCCCGAGGATCAGATCCCTGCAGAACCTCTCCAGGTCGGCGTTGCTTTCACCTGGCGGACTTCGCCCTTGCGCCTCGAGCGCGTCGCCTTGTGCGATGTAATGCTGTATCGCCGGGAGGAGGTAACCTAGGCCCGGCCGGTGTTGGGGCTCGATGCACATGCAGCGGGCCACCAGTTGTCGGAGCTCAATGGGGAATGTCTGGTACAGTGCCTCCACGCCATACGGAACGTTTTCTCCATCCTGCGCCAGAAACCAGCCGTAGGAGTCTGCAGTTTGGCCTTGAAGAGTGCATGGGTAAGACGCAAATTTGGGGATGGGAGGTGGCCTAGTTTTGGTAATGAGGGAAAACATAGTCTAGGTAGTACATTATTAGTGCGTCATCCATACTCCTACACTTCATGCACGAGTAGACTCTTATCGGCATCAGCTTACAATTCCTATGCCCCAGATATTGGTATGTACACCGTATGTGTTGATATCTGGGTCGAAAAGGCCACGCGGCGTCAGCGATGCACCTAATTCTTGTTCCTTTGGTAGGGCCACATGGTCAGTTCAAGCTGTCCCCTAAGATATATGAATTGGGGTTTATAAAGGGGGTGTTGTTGACTGACCGGTGAACGAAATCCGATTTTCCCGCTCCCTTGCAGACGGATTAAGCTATAGATATTCAGACATGAACCAAGGCTGTTATCTACACGCGTGGAAGAAACTTACGCATTTCGGCTGTACTTGGTGCTGATTTCCTGACTTATACCAAAGTCGCCCAACTGAATTAGTGATGGTCAGCCGGTATTACAGTTGTTTGCCTCATCCCCCCACCGCTTCAGAAATAGAATCCTACTTTAAAGATAGGCTGGACTGCATGTTCTGGTTCACTATCTTGAAAATGCCCGATCAAAACGTTACTGGGATCGATATCGAAATGCACGATTCTGGTGGGAGCATATGGTCCTATTTCTTCGAGGGTTTCTGGTTTTGGTATTATGTTGCCTGGTTCAAATGCCATCAGGGACGCTTCTTCCAAGGTGAGTCGCGGCCATGCGAGTCCGATGCAAGCCCGTGTGACTGAAAGTAAAGCAATGCCTTGTTAGCTGCGTGGACTGTAGAGGGGAGGATGCGGTCGCTGTTTGCCCCGAGGGTACTCACGGCATAAGAAAATCCTCCACATAAGTCGAGCTGGTATTCCAGCGTATTGGTACGGCCAGACTGACTCGCGTTGGTTCAATTTGTATAGAAGCTCCCTCAGATCCCCATAAGGCAGGTATTCCATGAACAAGTAATATTGGGAATTTGCGAGCCAGAAGTTCTCGTTGCCCGGAGGAAACGGACCTGGGCCTGTCGGGATTCCGATAGGAAACTGATTGAACCATGCGAGCTGCGGAACATGTTTCAAGCCCATAAACCTCTACCGGGGTTTTGTCAGTCTCATATCATTCTGCCTTGAGCGATGTGGATTGGGTCGTTTGCATACCAGATTCCAGATATATTCCGACTGGAACATCGTGATGTTTGTCGTGCCCGGAGGCCCTTCGGTTTCCTTGGGTATCTTGGCAACGAAATGTCGAAGAAATCTTCCCTGCGCATCTGCCTGCGCATATTTTATTACGACCCCGAACCCTCCGACGCTGAGCAACTCTTGCTGTTCAAACTGACCAAACCGGCTGAAGGACTGCCTGCAAGCTTCCGCCCGAACCCGACCAAGTTCCTGTCTCTGCTGGTGGTACCTGTTGTCATCCAGTGGCCTTCGATAAGGCCTCCCGATACGTGCCCGGACTGGATAATTGCGAATTAGTCCGTTGGCAAAGTGACATAGCGGATTCGTCGCATATGGGCGGACTTACGATCATCCATGTTCTCTACTTGGGGGTTTTACCTGTGTCTGGGACTGCTATAAGACGGCCTGTCTCCGTTGTACCGCGTTATACCACTCCAATCTACTGGAAATGAGTGCCATGCTTGTCCCAAGTTCAAATTCTTAAAAACTGGACTACAAAGACAAAGCACGGCTTGGGACAGGAAGATTGTTGAGAAATGACAACTGGGAGATGTCGTCCGCTTGCGGGCGAACAAAGGCACAATGTAGACGGCCATGGCAGGAAGCCTACACAATGGTTTGGTGTATGAACTAGACTGAGTGTTGCAAATATGGCTACGAGATATGTACATACAGCCCATTATTCCTGTTTTATATATGATATGATGAGTATTACTAAGTAATCTGCGACGTTCGTGTAGTTGTAAGCATGTCAGATACACGATACCCGCCTGTGCCGCACAACGTGTGATCAAATAAAGCGGGGTTATGCGAACCCCTGACGATAATCAGAAGTTGCAAGGTTACTCGTCTACCAAATTCGAGTGGAGGTCTACATCAGAAGTCGAAGGGAATTGTGAATCTTCTCGCTCTGGCGCACCCTCTCCCTCCTTGCTTGTACGCGCGAATAGAGCATCCTTTCTAAACATTCCAACCATGGGCGGCTCTTTGTCCAAGCCCGACCCTTCCAGGTCCCTCGAAGTGATAGGCGCTGGCTACTCGCGCACAGGCACCTCCTCGATGCAGCTGGCACTGGAGAGGCTAGTTGACGGGCCCATCTACCACGGCGGAACGCAGATCTGGCTGAGCGGCGACGACAGTGAGACTAGTCCTTCCCCTCCTTTTCCCCTTTGATTACATAGGGCAATGCATAGAAAGAAGAGTATTCTTTTTTGCTAACTTGGAGGTTGTGTATCCATACAGAACGCACCAAGTTATGGGGCCTAGCTTGTGACGCCAAGTTCATCCAGCACGACGCAGCCCTCACGAAAAAGCTGGTGCGCGAAGCGGTGCGCGGCTACGCGGGCCTGGTCGACATCCCGGGCGTCTGGTTCGTGCCGGAGCTGGTGGAGCTGTTCCCCGAGGTGCGCGTCGTGCTCAACACGCGCGAGCCCGAGCGGTGGTGGCCGAGCTTCGCCAACGTGCTGGGCCACCTGCCCCCTCTGTTCGGCCTGCTCACGGCGCCCCAGCCGTCCGTCCGCTGGATCCCCAAGATCCTCACTGGGTTCGAGCGGTCGGTTGACGAGCTGCTTGTGGCGAACGGGCGTGAGGCCGGGGTATACGGTCCTTGTGAGAATTCCATCACCCTATCACCACCCCCTTAGACATACCCTGTTCTACAGCTTCTTTTATAACTTGCAGTCGTGCTAATGTCTGTCTATATAACTGAAGACATCTTGGAGCTATACCAAAACGAGATCATCAAGACCGTGCCGAAAGAGCAGCTAGTCGTCATGGAGGTCAAAGACGGCTGGCAGCCAATAGCACAGTTTCTCAAAAAGCCGGTGCCGGATGAGGATTTCCCACGCGTCAACGAGAAGGCGGCATTCGATAGGCAGGCGAAGGCAATTCTCGTCAAATTGCTCTTAACTTGGGTCGGAATTATAACGACCACCGGCGGAACCGCGTATCTAGGATGGCGGTTCTGGCAACGCCAGTAGTAGTCATAAATAAGTAGCCAAGGGCCGGGACTCCAAGTTCAGATAATAATACCTATAAATTGTGACCCAGTATCTATCGAATTACTCCATTAATTCCCCCAAAATTTATTATACAAAGAACAGCTGCGACCCTCGGAATATTCCGTTTGCTAAGACCAGCACCGTTAATTCCGATCAGCCTACTGTCCGAGCTATTTCCATCAGCCCCTCCATCTTCATCATTCCATACCTCCCCGCCTCTTCTCAAATTGTATTGAATTTCGGAGGTTGGTTGTCAGCTGGCTCAGGCTGGTCGTCAGCTGGCTCAGGCTGGCCGTCATCTGGCGCTGGCTGGTTGTCGGCCGGCGCTGGTTGGTTGTCGGCCGGCGCTGGCTGATTGTTGGCCTGCGGCAGGGGCGCATCCAGAAGCGCTCCCGCCGGGAACATCGACACCGGCGCGTTTATGAGGTGGTCGTCGATGAACTTCCGCAGGGCCTCGTCCGTCTCCTCGGGCGGGAGCTCACCCATTTGCGCCTTCAGGTCGCCCTCGTCGATCTGCCCCTTGACGGTGAGGTAGAGGAGGTCCAGCGTGCCCCGCATGTCGAGCGACTGCGACATGAGAGAAGCGACGGTGTAGCGGAGGTCGATGTCGTACTGCTTGAACTGGCTGTTATCTACCACGTTCTGATTTCCGAGGAAGTAGCCGTACGTTCTCGGGACGAAGAGCTTTTCGCCGCCGGGGTACGTGAATACGGCATCCTGGCAGAACTTCTTCGCCTTGTCGCTAGACAGGCGAGACTTCGTCATGAGGGCACACATGACCAGCCCGATGCCCCATCTGGTACAATCAGCTCAGCTTATAGTCCAGTAAATTGAAGAGGAGGCCCCTTCAGGGACGGGGGATTGCATCACTCACAAGTTCGTCTTGAAGCTCCACGTATCCATATCAGCGGGCATACCTAAAAACTGCTCCGGTGCCCGCCATGAATCTTTACCGTAACCCGCGTATTGCTCGAGTCTGTTAGGCCGTTAGCTATGTAGGATGGATTGGTATAGGCCTGGCCGCTTACATCCGCCTATCCAGGGCTGGTGGAGTGAGTGCACACAGGCCATAATCTCCCAGCTGTGTTCCCCCCTGAGTCAGTATGGATATGCACGTAAATGCGGTAGATTGCCATATGAAGAGTCCGTACCACTGCCTTGAAGTACTTGTGTTCTTGATCCTCTTCAGGGTCTTTAACTTGACCGAGGAATACTGTAATATTTATTGTTTAATACTTTGATTGGTAAATTAGCGATGAGCGGGACGCAAACTTACCATTGTAAACGTCTATGTCGAAATGGACAATATATGCTGGATCATTTCCAAAATCGGTATGTTCCCGGTAAGGGTCCTCCTCGAGAGCCTCATCAAGTGCGTGTTCTGTTAAACTGGGGTCTTGTTCCTTCATCCTGGCACGCCAGTCTTTTACGGCCAATGGTTGAGCCATCGCTATAACCGCTCGAGTCACTACATTGCAACACTGTTAGCTGTCCGACTAGCTTCATACCCCCCAATGAAAGAGATTGGCGGGCTGGGATCACATACGGCAGAGGAAAATTCTCCACAGAAGCCGGTTCGGAATACAAATCGGCGGGTCATTTGTTTTGTAGCCTGCCGCATCATACTGAAGCTCGTTGAGCCTTTCGAGCAAGCTTGCAAGCTCTCCATGCTCTAAGAACTCGGTGATGAGGTAGTAGTCTGAGGACTTCTCAAATTCATAGATACGGTCGACCTGCGCTGGCTCGTCGCTCCCCGGTGCTGGAAGCTTGTACAAGAGCAGTGGGTCGATGAGGTTCGGTACGTGTTCCATCCCTTTCATCATCTATGATTACATGTTCTTGTTAGCATGCGGATTCTGTTCCGCAGCCGGAAACCTACCTACTTGGTACCATTCATGTTCTTCCTTGACGCTTGAGGGATCGAATACACCCTTCCTCTTGAGAGGGGCCTTGACGACTACATATCTTATGTGTTTTCCGTCCTTGTCTTTCTGTGCATATTTGGCAGCTAACCCGAACCCTCCGTATCCCAACGTCCTCTCATATTCGAGGTTTGTGTTATCGAACGTCGACTTGACCTTCTGCAGGGCATCATGAGCTCGAATGAACTTTTCATCAGTCGGATCCACATCTTGGGGCAGCGCGGCAAAAAATGGGCGTAGTACTTGTGCCATGAGGTCGGTTTACAAGAAAAATGGCAGATCTAGGAATATACGTTTCTCGCTTAGTCGCAGACTTGGTCAATGTTGAATACGGATATGCCAGATGGAAACTTTGGTACGTTCCATTCTTGGAATTCGAGTGACAGTCATGGCTCCCATTGTATAGAAGCTGCTCTTTGTGCTTGGGGTTTTGTCGCACTGTCGAAATTCCGTATGCAGCATAATGCTACTATAGTGTGTTGTAACAAAGGACCATGTAGTTCTAGGCTGTGAGAAATGCATTGAGTTAACCAGGTATGTTCTTAGAATACGCGTGGGTTACCATTGTGTCTGGGATCGCAGTAGCAAATTTATCGCTTGAAAACACAACATACATTACACGAGGTCTATGGCTCCTCAAAAGGTGTACAGCTAAACAACGTCCTTGTTGCATCCGAGGCAATCGCTCCAGGTTCGCATTTGTTGCATGCGGGCCTGTTTCCGCCGCGTCGAAGACGAACGCTGAGACGGGGCTATATAGGGTGGTCGTGGACTCAAGGACAGCGATTGCGCCTCCTCTTCAGTAAGGCTCCCTCGCTGTTGCAGGATATTGTGCCTCTTATCTCCAAAAAGCAGCTTCATGATTCTACGCGGGTTGAGTGGCTTCCTAACAAACGCGTCGCAACCAACTTCGATGGGTCGCTGTCCTTCGGCTGGGTGCCTTGAACCAATCATGGCGATGATGACACAAGGTCTTAGCTGATATTTAGCCTCGAACGCCCGGATCTCCTTTGTCGCTTCTGCTCCGCCCATTACGGGCATTGACCAGGCTATACAGGTACTCGTCGTCAATGCTTGATGTTTCTCAGAGGATTGCTGCAGCGCGGGGGGAGCGGCGTACCCATCAGTATGCAGCGGAAAGCCCCAGGGTCTGCTTTGTACGCCTGAACTGCCAGAAGCCCGTTTCTAAGTCTTGCGGGCGTCCTATGGGCTATTCGCTCAAATGGTTGGGCATATCTCTAGAATAGCAGGTATGTCAGTCGAAATATTCGACAAAAGTCTTGAGTTTGGGTACCTATATGCTGCATACCATTTGGCTGACTCCGTGATGTTCGACTATAAGGAATCGCACTTCACTGGGTGACGGCGAGGCCCCCTGAAGAGCATCATTGTTGCCAGCTGCAAGTGTAGTAGACATTATTATCAACAGGTTAGAAACAGCAATTGATAATTAGACGTGATACTCTATATCTGAGAGATAAATTGCATTTGCTTTCAAGGGCGTTGGAGAAGTTGGTGGTTCCGATGAGAGTGGTGAGTGGTGAGTGATGATCAGGTCTTGCCCAACCTACCTACCTAGCTTAGGTAACCTAAATCCAAACCTCCCCCGCTTCTCGCAATTGAGGTGCTTAGTCAAGCTGTTCAGCTCAAGTGAGGTATGTACTTCACGCAACATCATAAGGAGGTATCTTCTTGAATCCATCAATTGCAGTGTACACACGGTTCAATCTCAATAAGGAACATATAACCTTTTGTCTGTATACAGTATATTCCCAATTATCAACGTTGGTACAGACAGAACCTGTATCGAAAGCATTAAAAAAAAACGTCCAAACAACAAACTCCAAAACCCATTCCCCTTCCCCACCTCCCAATCATAATCTACACGTTGCGCGGCTTTCTTCCTTGCAACAGGGATTTGGCGATGTCCTTCACCTCAGTCGTGATAAAGTTGAGCTGTGAGGAGTTACCAGCGGCGCTGTTTTTCTTTATAGCGCCGCTGCCCGTCGCAGTGCCAATGTCTTCTATTGCGACGACAGAGTCCTGCTGGGCGGTATCTTTTACAGTGTTCTCCTCTGAGACCGACAGTGAGTCAGATTCGCTGTCGAATGATATCACTTGCCATCCAAATAACGAGGAAAGAAACATGGGGGACGTACCTATGGCCCAGTTTCCGGTTTCTGGCTTGTTGTCCGCACCACCCATGCTGAGCTTCGCCGAGCCACCGTCCGGGAGGTGATTCCCTATACAGTCCTCGTCGGGGAAGTCCCGGGCCTCCGGGATCCGCGAGAGCTCGCTGGTGACCAAGAATACAAAAACAGCATTGCTATTGTATCCATTCTCGTGTAGGACTCTTTTCTTGAGTGCACCCACCTTCTCGCTGAGTTCATAGTGCACGTCAGTAGAGATCTCCTGATCTGCGGCGTCTTGCTCTGTGGAAACGCCACACTGGATTAGCACCACCCCTAGCGACGGTTCTATAGTGTATGGCATTGGGGAACACTGACTGGTTAATGATAGACTCGGCATGGTCACTTGGCCTACGATTTCACTGGAAGTCTCGATCGATTGTAAGGCAAGACTATTTGTGAAATTGCGTGTCGGGCGAAGAAAGCCTTGCCCAAGGCAGACTTGAGACGAGGTCATTACTTATACCGGATTCATGGATACACAAGAACGACGAGAGACCAATTTTGTAGATCGGACTGCGTGGTGGTCATGGCCAATACTGAACGTCAATTTTGTCACTCGGTGCAGATGGGCGTAGGAAAGCCGCAATACGTTGCTGACCGCATATTACTTCAATGAACCATCGATAAGGCAAAGGTAGGCAACGAGGCAATCTTCGAGATAATCAATCAGACTGAAGAAAAATTAGGTTACATAGGGTTTGATCAGCGCAAGTATTCTCAGGCAAAGAAAAGATGGAGTGCTGGGGAAGAAAATGATTTGCGCTCTTCTATTGACGTGGCATCCGGCACATTGGTGATAATGCTGTTCACCGGCCTCCAGCTCGTAAAGTGCACTTCCCCCACAAGGCTCCCGTACCCTTTTTGGCAGCCACAGCGCCAAGCCGTCAACGTGCGACAATGTCGGGCGTTGGAGTGCATTCGCAGAGAGCTACCCCGTATCCGAGGGCGAAGTATGAGTTGACACTGCTCGCGATAGAAAACAGATCATAGCGAATATTCATCAAGCCCTCTTATATACCCCCCCTTAACGAACCAGTATTGGTTGGTCGCAAGGCCACGGCTGAGGGTGGTGTGCCATCTGAATTGAACACTCCGGTATTAGGTTGCACCCCGAAGCGGAATATTAAGCAACCCTTCAAGGTCCATGGGGTGGTTTGAGGAGAGGCTCAGGCATAACGCATGAAGCGCATATTGGCGCTAACTCTTAAGTATGAAGCTGTGGATGAGTTTGATAGCATCAGGATCACACGAGATCAGATTCATCTGCCGACCTTGCTCGCTTGCGGTGTTGTCGGTCACAGACACAGACACCGGAGCTCTTGCATGATCAAGCCCGATGATCCCATTGAATTGAGAAGCCGCGACGGAAGCCGAGTTTCCGTCGACTATGAGACTGTTGTGCTTTCGGAGCCTGCCTTGTACCGTCTGCTTCTCGATCCTGCTTACACCCTTAGCGACCTCTCCGGTTTTGGCCAAATGTATGACGTTGATCTCCAACAACAGGTCGTCCTTGGCCCTATCGAGACGCGTAAGGATCTCGCTCAGTTTAGCTTCATCTCGAGTCCTGAGACGTATTGCATGCAGACTTCGCCGGAAAACACTCTTGTGATTCAGGACCGAAATCTCCTTCAAGACAATCTGTAGCTCCAGTTGAATGGAACATACTATCTTGAGCTGGGCTTGAATTGAAGGCCCGTCTATCTCCTTTGAGTGTTTGATGTCGTAAAGGATGCGCTGGATGCTCGTCGATTGTGTTGTAAGGTCGTGGAGTAGTTTAGGTGCTGTGCGCACACTCTGCATGGCCAGCTCAATCTGCTGCCAAAGGCTCAGAGCTTGGCCAATTAGTTGTGCGATTACACCAACTGAACTGAGGACTTCCTGTTCACAAATTCTTGCTGTCAGCTTGGTTCGGGTGTTAATAGGGGTATTATGAGCCCCACCATCTTGTTATTCTGCAGGGCTCGGTCGGTTCCCTGTTGCGCATGCGGCTCGAAAGTTACAACATTTGGTTAATAAAGTGACTGGTATAAGAGCGTCAAAATCTCGTAGGGTCACAAGGGGGTTTCAGTCTGATCATGAAAATGGAGAAGAGATTGAAAAAGCAGTAATTCTCCACCGCTTTTCCCTATCCTAGAATATCGCGTGAATAAGATCTTGGCTTGGAGAATTTATTTCCAGTATTCTGAGAGCCCTGGGTAGGTGCATGGGTTTGATTAAGTACATACCAAAACAATTCCACGGCCAGGCACTTTCATCATTCGCCCACAATCATCTACCAATTATCTGTACCAGAAGCTTAGCTTTGATGTTGGCACTGCCTCGCTAGGCATACCCAATATCAACAAGTGGCAGAAGACCAATTTTAATCGTTGCTAAGGCTTCTAAGCGGTGGCCTTACTAATGCAGCTCGGCCTGAAGACTTGCCAGTACCACGCCCCCTTCCATGGATCTTGATCTATTAGCCCTATAAAGGTCACATGACTGCTTGACGTATGACAGGCATCTCAGGTAATCTTATCCCCTTCCCCCTTATCGTACAGACCGACAACACAATGTCCTGCCAACCTACGTTAAGGTATTAAATAATATGTTCTGGTTTATAATCATGAGCCCATGATGTTGGCTCCCAGCTAAGTGGTTAATAGGGGTTCTTATGATAACAAGAAGATGAGTATGTGACGATCTCTAGCAACCCCCAAAGCCCAAATCTAGTTATTGAACAACGTGCTGATTTCACAAAAGCTTCCCCCTATTACGGCGTCGACCCGTTGGCTTGTTACTTCTTCAGTAATCACTTTAGCAACGTTACCACAGACAGATGGAAACGAGAGGCGAAACCCATTCTTGTCGTCTGTAAAGGCTCTCGAGGGGTGTGCTAAGTCGGTCTCCATTTGCCGGCTTATCGTATAACGTCTCCTCCTTGGAGCTATCTCATTGACGGCATATGAAATGAAACGTAAAAGCCATGTCTAACGACTGCAAAGGGAGGCAAGGGGAGGGGAGGAGAGAGGATGAAGCTACCATCTCACCTATGAGTTAGACATATCCGCGGCACCCATGGTCGGAGTGGCATGAGTTCGCGAGATGGTGTGATGGAAACAGACCTCCCGGAAGAAGCACCTTGCTTCTCGTGATCACTCTGCTCAATCAAATCTGCGTGTGGCTGCATATACAGCGCAGCATTGCAGGCAAGTGTGCGGGAATTTGTCGTTTTCGTCCTCTCTTGCAGAATATGATGGGCGCCTCACCCAATGAGCGATGTGTACCAAGTATCTCGCCAACCCGAATGTGCATGAGATCAGCCCATCGAAGTTCAAGGAAGGGTGGATATCTGTGTAAAGGCATCCGAGTGGTCAGGGGGCGAAGTTCTGGATGCATCGCAGCACGCCACTGCTGGAACTCGGAAGCCGTTATAGGACAAAGAGCCACACCTCGGCTGGGAATGCCTGCAGTGAGATGATCGGTGAAAATATCGGTGGCGAATCTCTTACAAAGCTTTCCAGAAGCCTATAGGAGCCTTAGAAGAGACAAGAGAGAAGGGACAAGAGGAGCCGCGCGGAACTAGCAGGTATAAACCAGGTGCAATCCAAGCCCCTGAGTGGGTGGTCATGGGGATTTTCCGTTAAGAGTCTTTGGATTGACTCCTTTATGATCAAACTCACAGCAAGTAACACAACTCAGAGCCAGAGACGAACGCGATGGGCCAGTCTCTATCAAAAATGCGCTCTGACACTCGGCATTCAGTGAAGGGCCCCGATACTGGACCGAATCCACTGAATCCAGACGAACAGATCGACCAGGCTGTGTCTTGTGCAAAGCCGAAAACTCTACAGCTTGCAACCGAGTTCCCAGGAGATGACTCAATGCCATCAGATAACCATCGAGCAGAGTCGTTGCTCGGTAAAGACAACCTCACTGGCTCAGCTATGGATGACCGCTGCACAAGCACCTGTGTTGGATCAAGTCCAACCGCGAGCAATGCACCGCAAGCGATGGGTAAGAAAAGACAGGTAATTTCCAACTACATGCATGAGTTTGTGCGACTCTATTGTTTTTCAGTCTGAATACTCATTTCTTTGGCGTAGTTTTCCGAAGTTTCGGTTAGGCCTCGTCCACAGTGGGTACAGTTGCCATCGGTCATCCTCCACCCGGACACGCACTCGCAAGTCTTCCAATGGGAGATGAGTGGTGACAAGCGAGCCTTGCGCATACTTTGCAATGATCTTTGTGAAGGATTGGCTCAACTCGCAGCTGAATCGCCTAGAGTCCGGACTGAGTATCCCGGACACATCGTCGTCGAACCCTACGAGCTCCTATTTCACAATAAGGCAAGGATTAAGGAAGACGGGGCAAAGAAGCTCGGGAATGGGAACTGCCAGACGCACCTTCGATTCTTGGTGGACTATTTAGAAGAGAAGGAAAAGCCCAGAGCTTGGGGCAGAATCGATGCCATAGAACAGGGCCGCTGCAAGACCATCACGTTTGATTCCGTCCCGCTCCTCTACAGCCGAGGGGATACCGTACTACAGAACAAGGACGGAGTATGGAGAGCTTATGTCATCGAGAAGCACGAATCCAAGATGTCGGCCGGCATGGAGTCGATGTTAATCCATGCGCAGTACCTCGATTTCGACAAGACTGGCAACTCCTTGGTGCCACATGCGACGGTATTTGAGTTGCCCAAATTTGAGTCCGAACAACCGATCACCAGATTGGAATTGATACCACGACAATTTCTCGATCAGAGACCCAAACTGATCGATAGCATCAGGGATCGTGGCGCTGAATATTACAAGTATGGTCGTCAAGTCCGGTACTGTGAGTATCAGGGAAGTGAGTGGCCGAGACCGTTGCAGAAGGTACGCCATGTCCATATCAACTTTACATTTCTAGCGACTGCAGTCTAAATAATCCCATCCATAGGCGCCCCTGAAAGTAATCGTTGATTACGTTACCCCCAGCAGCCGAACTCAAGCCCTGGGTCTCTCTGATGGAAGGGACCCTGGCGCGTTTTGTACAATATGCGCTGCAAAGACCCTTGGACTGGCTTCTTACCCAGAAGATATTGACCATGGCCCCTTCATGTGCGAACCTGAGATAAAGGACACGGTACAACATCAATTTGGCCCAGAAATGGACCAAAGTGAAGACCCTTTTCTTTTCTGTCCACCTAGCCTATGGGCTTTTTCCTTGTGCTACAGGACTTGGAGTCTGGTCTCGCCTTATGACTTGAAGGAAGTGGAGAAGCGAGATGAACCTTTCGACAACGAATTGTTCATGGACTCCGGCCAGAAGAAGCATTTCAGGTCGATCGCCGAGGAGTATATGAACATGCTCAAACCAGGAGGTTCGTCGCGAAACTTGGTTCAGAAGGGAGGGGGTTTCAATGTTCTACTTTGTGGCAATACAGGAGTTGGCAAGACCTTCACAGCTGGTAAGTCCTGGGGGAAAGAATTCCCAGCCTGTCTAGTATGAAGCTTCACATCTGACATTGGTCAACCAGAATGCCTCTCGGAGAAATATGGATTACCACTTTACACAATGACCTGCGGTGATTTGGGAGATGACCCAGAGTCATTTGACCTGAAGCTGCACGAGACGTTTCTACGCGGGATCAATTGGGGTGCAATAGTCCTGCTGGATGCAGTAGACGATTATGTCTATAGCCGGAACCGGATGGCACCCAGGCGCAACTATCTCGCCCCTATCTTGCTGCGACACCTCGAGACATCGGAGAGCCTGAACATCATCACCATCACGGACGCCCTGCAGGCCGACGAGGCATTTCTGGGACGTCTTCATTTGTCGTTGCATTTGAAGGACTTCACGTTCAATTGCCAAAAGAGCCTCTGGCGCCAAGCTTTCAAGTCCATCTCATCGGAAACCAATCATGAGCTAGAAGACTTCGTTGACAACGAGTTGCAGAAGTTTGCTAACGGAGCTTTCGAGAAAATGAACGCGAGGCAGATCGCAAACGCAGTAAGGCTTGCTACAGTGATCGCTCGAGGCGATGGGCCGAATAGCTCTCCATATGGACTGAGTGCAGAACACATTAGGATAACTTTGCGTCTGGGCAAAAGTTTCATCGATTATATGCGACAAGAGCCGGAGGGCATGGAGGGTCAGAATTTCGAGCATCTAAGGGCATTAGGTCAGGGCAGATAAGGGGTCCCAGCGCTTAACGATTTACGAATTTTACGTTTAATAGTCACATGGATTTCAACGCTTGTTTTGCTGTTGCTACTGCTTCTGATGGTACTATATTGATGTTATTGTTATCAGTATAGTTGACTTGCTCCCTGCATTCTGCCCTGAGAGGGATTGTGACCTCTCACCTATGCTAAGAGATCTCAACCCGCGCTGATGGCGGATGTTGTAGATCTAGCGTAGGCACTCCATTCTTTTTGAAATGTTCCTCGATAGGCGGTGACTTATTTGAGCATGTCACCATAACTTTGATAGTCGTGTCAAATGTCTCCAGACGTTTGCGAGCCCCCTGCAAGCAGTCAAAGAATTCCCAACACTTGGAGGTTCCCAACTTATGAAACATAAAATCAACATTGTCGAGGAAAACAAAAGCTGTCTTGGCTTTAGTATTGATGAGGCAGTCCTCAAATAGGTCCCATAGCTGTGTTGGGTCCTCCAAGGTGTCTGGGGATATTCCACTAGATTGTCCGGATCGCTCTGGCGGTTGATGATCTCGAAGTTGGGCAATAAAGTCTTGCACCATGATCCCACCCCATCCCCAATCCTTCTTGTTGGCATTCTGCTTACAGAAATGGGCAACAACGGGTCTGTATTTAGCGGTCCGATTCTGACCGATAATCTCGTCCATGATCTCCAAAGTGAGGTCTGTCGTCCAGTCTGAAGCAGACTCACCACTTTTAGGTCGGCTAACGAACAAAACATCGTGGTTGTTTTCATCTCGCCAGGTATTGATCTTATCCCGATCTTCCCGTACTAGAACATCGAGAACGCGCATCGACGAGATTGGAGAGGGATACTGTTTGATACACAAGGCTAAGTCGTGTCTGAACCAATGTGCATCCAGAGGGGCGTTTCCATGCGAGACCCCATTTGACGACTGGCCACCATGTCGGTCCCTCGAGTGTTTGCCAGTAGCACTAACAGCATTCGTCGTTGGAAAACCGTCATCGTGGGGACATGTAGCAGCAGGCGGTTCATGCATACTCCAGATGAAGGGCCCGAATGCTTGAGCCCATTCCAGTTTCCGGCTCATCGACGCGATACCGGGCACCTTCCGTACAAAATCCTTCTCTATGAAAATAATGTTTTTTATTTTTTGTTGATTAATGTTAGAGTTATGATTGTTGACAATATTGGTTTGCTGAGTGTCGCTTCCTTCTACATGGTTACCGCTGACATGGTAGGAGCTAGGCGACGCCATCGAAAAGGTCAGCCCTGCAAACAGCCCTGGGGATGATTTCCCCGCTGCCTGCACGCAAGGATAACCGTGTAGCTAATTATATGTCTTGGAGCAAAAGTGAATGTCGAATGAGACGGGTTTCCTTGGCCCCCAGTGCTCGGGGTACGTGGTTCGTGTCGTTGAAACGGGTCGTAACTTGGGGGCGCGCGTGATAAAAGGCAATGATTGACTGGATAGGAATAAAAAAGGTGTAAAAAGTAGAAAGGTCCTCCTCAGCTGGACACTGAGGTCGAGGCTCTGCTAGGTAGCCGGATGCCCCCTTTGACAACCAAACCACCCATGACGCAGGCACGCTGCAAGGCATATCATAGGCAGCTTCCCTGCTACCACACTCTCGGGCTCTATCTAGTATATCAATCGCACGCAACCCATATTCTTGCTGGTACGTGGGTGCATGTCTCATCAACATACGCGCCGACCCGTTTGTTTGGGGCAAACTTGTCTAAATACCCAAACTCCCGCTGATGCGCGCAAGCCACCGCCGCTTGCCGACCAAACTGACCGGCGTGTCACCTACCTTCGCTGACTAAATCTTCCTCTGCATTATGTCTGCGTCCAGCTTCCGGTTAGGTCGCGGAGCTGTGCATGCGATTCGGCTGGTTGGTGCAGACTGGCTAGAGTAAAAGAGTTGGGAGAACTTCACACGTATTCGCAGCATATGCTTGAGCTAGACCACACACCAATTTGTTACAAGAATGATTGATACGACGTTTTACTGCGTTGCATTGATTTGAGGCGACTTGGGTTTTGGGAAATCACCCTTTCATAAGCACTAGTCGTAATTTTTATCTAGAGTAGGACTATCTAGGAGCCTGTTTTGCAACAAGTCCATTTAAATACGCCTCTTATTCACGGATACAAGAGTTACACCATGCCACAAGCTTCACACCCCACTCCTCGTCCTTCTCAAGGCCCGACGAGAGAGCCATAGGAGGACTGATGTGGTTGTGGCCCGGGATCGACTCGACTTTCAGCAGATCTTTCCACGGCCAAACCCCCGCAAAGTCCTGGGTCGGCTGTAAGATCTCATCCGGATCCAGCTCGCTCGTGAGCACCAGATAGGGGGTCCCTTTCGTGGGCGGCTGCGCGTCGCCGCGCTGCTTGACCGCCTCTACGAGCCCGATGGGCGATCTCGTGTAGTAGTCATCTCCGTAGTACGCCTTGAGCGGCTCCCGCATGGGCCCCGCGTCCATGCCCTTGAAGTGGGCCGGCATGCCGAGGGACGCGATGCCGCGCAGAAGGGCTCCGGTCCGGTCGCCACGCCGGGAGCCGTCCAACGTGAAGGGATCGCGCGCCCCCGCGAGCGCAGGGTCGAGCGCGTACGTCGCCGTGTGCACGCCGCCGGCCGAGTTGCCCAGCAAGAAGATGTCGGTCCCGGCCTCGTAGCCGGCGTGCCGCGACGGCAGCTCCTCGGCGATCCAGCGCACGACCGCCGCGACGTCCTCGCCGCCCGAGGGGTACACGGCGCCGTGGTCGAAGCGGCGGTAGTTCATGACGACGACGGTGTAGCCGTGGCGGGCGGCGAAGAAGTGCGCCACGTTGGCGAAAGTCAGCCCGCCGCTGTGCTCGTCGTTGCGCTTCGAGTTGTAGACGAAGCCGCCGCCGTGCACAAACACCAACACTTTTCGCGGGGTCTGGGAATCCGCCGCATCCTCTGGCGGGTAGTATACGTCGAGTGTCTGCCGTTCGTGCGGGCCGAAGCTGTATTCCTCGCGCCGAGTGGATCGTATCTCCGACTCGCGCGCTACTAGCAACGGGCCGTAAGTCTCGACTGTGGGGCCCACGACCTGGAAGATCGCGCGCCCAAAAGACGGGAGTTGATCCATTTTGGCGGTGGTGTTGGCGCTAGATAGAGAAAAAAGAATATAGTTCAAGTATTGGAGGGTCCGTGGTCAAAGAGTTCAATGACTATAGAGATAACCTATTTTACGAAGATGTTTCAAAGCTGGGGCTGCCCAGGAATATATAGAAGGCCTGTTCTGCTTTATTCGGCTATTTACTGAACCCCGAAGCGTGGAGACTTGCGGGGATCTATTGCCCCATCTTGGCACCTTAGTCACCATCCATCGTGCCTTTCGGGGCATCAAAACGGACGTCAAAGCTGGATTTATGTCCGGACGTTTTGGTGTCGACGCATTGTCCGGGTGGAAATAAGCGCTAGAATATGTGCAGAGGAGAACTCAATTGTCCCGATCCCGACCCGTGCCCTCATTCGTTACCCCAAAGAAACTTCATGGGTCATTCGGAATTTCAACAAGTCATTCTTGACTATCAAATCCTTTTTGCCTTCAAGCTGTTCCATATCCCAATTGGCGGTGGCCCATCGACCGCTGAGCCAGGTCCGTCGCTCTTTGCTGAGCCAGACCAGTGAGTGCGCTGGGAGTGCGGGCGTGTCGACCAGAGCAGGGTGATAATGCTCGGGCAGGTTGCTCGCTAGCTCGGTGACGACTCTTCCGGGGTTCAATGCGAAGCACACGAGACCTTGATCCGCGTACTCGGCTGCCAGGTGCTCAGCCAAGCGACACACCGCGAATTTGGTGGTCTGGTACGCGACTCCCCCCGGTAACAGGGACAAGGCGCCGTAACTGGAGAGGAGTATGTTCGTCTTGAGCTCGCTCCGGAGCACCATAGGCAGGCAGTACCTGGACACAAGATACGTGCCCCGGACGTTGACCTCAAACGCCCGCCACCACTTCGAAGGGTCCGACTCCGTGAACGGCACCCATGGCTCGAGAAAGCCTGCGTTATTGATCAGGATGTCCAGCGCGCCGCCAAATTCCCGCGCAACAGCTTCTGCAGCCGCCTTGACGCTGTCTTCGGAGTCGACGTCCAGAGTCAACGCGAGAACCTGGGGTGGCTCCTTGCAGCCGGCGTCCGATGCGGCCTGCTTCAGCTCCGAGGCTAGATCGGTAAGACTGGAGCGAGCACCAATGGCGATCTTGCTGCAACCAGCTCTCGAAAAGGCAAGAGCTGTTTCGCGACCGATACCCTTCGAAGCACCCGTGATGAAGACAGATCGGCCTGGAAGATCATCAGGTTTGACCGAGATGAAATCATAAGTATCAGTGCGCTCTGTTTCGGTGAAGCTCAACAGAGCATGAAAGTTGGCTTCTGTGGACATGGCCACTGGATTTGGGCGTCTAGAGTCGAATGATGAAGTAAAGTAGGTCGATGGGAAGAGTGTCTAGATAATAGGTAATCTGGAAAGGAGTAATCAAATCACTTCCAATATAAGAAAATGGCCAGGCTTTTATCAAACGCTTGACAGACCCCTTGAAGCTGCTAGCCAGACTGTTCTCTCCTTTCCCGCGATCTTGTTCAATCCGTCTACTGGCATAAATTAGGTTCGATTGCAGTGCTCGCGGTTTTATTTCCGTTATTGCCATGCTTCGGCACAACGATGGTTATGTCCGCTGGCGTTAAGCCCACTGGGATGCACACAACCAATCCACTATTTCTCATTGGAGTAAAGCGTTCCTGGATTGTCAGGACGCATGGTACGATATATCGCGGCATGGACTTAAGGCGCATTGGCTGAAATATCTTGTATCCTTTTCAAGATGAAGTCGGCCACGGCTTTTCGTCCTTCGACGCGAAATATGGCGTCGTTGTGATAAGCCCCACTGACAGCATGCCTTTCGGTGGCCAGTCCGGACTTAACAGATCGATCAAATAATTGCTGGCTGAGTTTTGCAGGAACGAGCTCGTCTTTAGCCGCTTCCAGAAAGAAAACCCGAGGTTGAGAAGTCTTGCTGCTATACCTTCTTGCAATACTGTCGAGGTTTTCCCATGAATCGAGCTGGCTGCGTAGAAAGGGCCAGAGATATTTGTACGGCAGCCACTTCTGGGGATAAAGCACTTCCAACATGGCGCGTACCGAAGTGAACGCAGTCTCTAGGATCAACGAATTAAGTCGGCAATTGTCAGGCATTGCGTACTCTGCTGCTAGATTTGTAGCGACGCCAGACCCGATGCTTTGGCCCCAGAATAAAACCTCCGCGGGTCGGGTACTGGAGCTTGTCACAGATTCGGTACGATGGTAGTTGGATATCCAATCCAAAGCGGCTGCAGCATCCAATCGCAACCCCCTTTCCGTGGGACGACCACCGGATGACCAATAGCCCCTATAGCTCAAGCAAACAAACGAGAGCTTGAAACACCTGGAATCTGAAATCATCCGTCGCTTCAGGATACCGAGGACCTGAGAAAGATCCGGCAAGCGTGGAGGTGTGGATGAGGCATTGCCCTGAAAGTATAAGATATAAAGGTTGACTGTTTCTCCCCCTTTACGTTCAGCGCCAAGACGAAGGTCCGTTACACAGAGGGCGAGGTCCTTCCCATCACGGCTGCGTGTTCTTTCCTCGCGCCACTTGATGCCAGCACATTGGCTTGCATAATCCTCGATCCGTTCCCACCGAGCGTTTGGTGGCAGGCCGGGCATGTAGATAATCTTGTTCTGGAAGGTCACCAGCATGCAGCATTTCCAGGTCCATAGAGCGACGAAAAGTCCGCTGAACACAACAGGGGCCAAGGCCAGGCCCTCGAGATGAAAAGCCCGGATGCAAGTCCACGTGGGAGCCACGCTGCAAGGTGGCTTGGCAACATATTTGAGTGGTGGAAGTGAAAAAGCAAGATGCCGCCGAGCCACGGCCAGCGATCGAGTGCCACGAATGAATAGCATGAAGGGATGGCTCTCGCCATACACAAGCTGTCGTTGGTAATTGGAAGTAATGTGAAGAAACTAAGTATACACGCCAAATTGCCGCTTGGTGTCTACCTAGTGACTAGATGCCACTAGGTTAAGTCAGAGAGGCTGATTGATCTATTGGCCTTGCACTTTAAGTTGTCAATGGGCTACCACGGATGGGGATAGGGATGGGTTGGGATCTGAGATATTCCAGGTGGAAGCGCGAAATCCTGCGATGGATGGCTGGAAAAGTATCCTACTAGCTGAGTACATTACTTCAGCTTGCTTATGCAGAGAAAGAACATCAAGAATCCCATCTCATCTCAACTCGTCTTATCCTTCGCGGTCTGAAGGATCGAACGGATGTAGAAAAGAAATGGCCATCAGTGAGATACAGTGCATTGTTGTGTGGGGGATAGCACTAAAAACAGGGACAAAGTCAGGCTGACTAGCGGGGGGTTCCTAGCGGATTTAGCGGACCCTTCGTACGGGCGCGCTGGCTCGTTACAGCAGCGCTGCAACTGCAAGGCATGCTATGCATGAGCCATCATCAGATGCGATTTTATGGGTTATGGGGAACAATAAAAACAACCCCGCGGTGGCTCCTGCCAGACAGTACCTTCCAGTCCAACCAGTCCAAACCCAAGAGTAAACATTCATGCAACCTTTCACACCCTCAAATCCAAATTAATCAGCAAGCAAACCGACAGGCAGATTTTTGGTTGACTGACACTCAATCCCACCGACAAAATTCGTGATCTCGCCGCTATACTGGGCAGAATTCATCAGCTAGGAGACACCGACTACTCGCTTTAATCCCAGATAGATTCGCAAAACTACGTCAGAGGCCTTCTTCTCATACCCACCTGATTTGAAATCATGTCTGAGCAACCCAACGAAGGCGCCGCCGCCGCCGGCCACGAGTCACCCGCCCGTCACATCGAGCTGGTCGAGGACGATGCCCATCACGGCAACGGCGAGCCAAGTCCTGCCCTGACTGACAGCAAAGGCTGGGACGGCAAATTGCGCGTCGACCGCACCGCTCTGCTCCAGAACCCCGAGGCAATTTCCGATCCCGAGTACTCGGACGACGAGAATGTCCTGGCGGGTGAATCGATATCGGCTGACGAAGGTTAGTTTTCAACCACCCCCAACAACAGCAGCGACCCCGCTGTTGATCATTGTCCTCCTCCCAAAAGCTAGCAAGCCAGCCAACTAACTGTGCGCTTCCTTCTTCATTTACAGACATACTCGACGACGAAGACCCCGAGACCGAAGACATTGCTCTGATCCAGGCGCGAATTGCCGACATCCCAGCGTTACGACTTGAGCGCTTCCAGAAGGTCGCCCGCCTCTGCCTGCGCCAGAACCTCATTCAGCACATCGGGGGCTTGTCCTCGCTGGGCCCCACCCTCGAGGAGCTGGACTTGTACGACAACCTCATTTCACATGTCAGGGGCCTGGAAGAGCTGACTCAGCTCACCACGCTGGACCTGAGCTTCAACAAGATCAAGCACATCAAGCACATCGGCCACCTGACCAAGCTGACCGACCTGTTCTTCGTGTCCAACAAAATCAGCACCATCGAAAATCTGGAGACCCTGGTGCACCTGCGCCAGCTGGAGCTGGGCTCCAACCGCATCCGCGAGATCCAGAACCTGGACGCGCTCAAGAATCTCGAGGAGCTCTGGCTCGCCAAGAACAAGATCACGGAAATCAAGGGTCTCGACGGCCTGCCCAAGCTGCGCCTGCTCAGCATCCAGTCCAACCGCATCAAGGACCTGACACCCTTGCGCCAGGCCCCGCAGCTCGAGGAGCTCTACATCTCCCACAATGCGCTCGAGAGCCTCGAGGGCCTGGATGGCAACCCGAACCTGCGCGTCATCGACATCTCCAGCAACATGGTCAAGAGCCTGAAGGGCCTCGAAGGCCTTACGCAGCTCGAGGAGTTCTGGGCCAGCTACAACCAGGTCAACGACTTTGCCGAGGTCGAGCGCGTCCTGGCCGACAAGAAGGACCTGACGACCGTCTACTTCGAGGGCAACCCTCTGCAACTGAGGCAACCGGCGCTATATCGCAATAAGGTTCGCTTAGCGTTGCCGCAGGTGCAGCAGATCGATGCCAGTAAGTGAATAAATCCGTGTAGTGAGAAGATTGCACAACATGCTGACTATCATATAGCATTCGTGAAGCAAAGCTAGCCTAGCTGAATGTGTTCTCCTTTTCCAATTTCCTTTTTTCTCGCAATGACTGGGTGGGACACTCTTTTTACACATTGCATAGCCAGGCGTTTGGGAGAGGTTTCTGAACAGCGAAACCACAGTAGTTGATTGCTTCTGGGAATACAGGTAGAGTAGAGCTTCAGCGCAGCACATCGCATCCATCATGATCTTATGTCAGGCCGATAGTTGGGTTTCACACGGTGAGAATGTGAACCGTTACTTCATGTCACACAGGAACGTGTTTCTTGCTGGTTGCGCCGGTTGAATATGTCACTGTCTCCTGCAATAAATGGAGCTTTATAATTTCATTATATTCGAGCTATGTATGTATGCCACCAATGGCAAGAACATATTAGATGTATTGAAGAGCCAAACAACCAGGACATCTAGTACAACTTGGATCAACACATCAATTGGGATGAGTAGGTAGTGTCTAACCGAAGATCCACATCTTGTCGGTATCGAAGTACTGGAGTTGATCAATGTTAGCCACTTTATCCTGAGCCACCAGCAGAAAAAAAGGGGCAAGAGGATGGACGATGTTGACTTACGTTGTGAGGCTGGTTGAAGCGGATGTGCGCGTCCTTGGCAGTGATCTGCTTGATGTCGTCCTCCTCGAGGTCGAAGTCGCAGCACGCGAGGTTCTCGGCCATGAGCTTGGGGTCGGTGACCTTGGGGATGACGGCGATGCCGCGCTGGGTGACCCAGCGAAGCAAGACCTGGCTGGGCTTCTTGTTGTGCTTGGCGGCGATGCTCATGATGGTGGGGTCCTGCATGAGGGGCACGAGGATCTCGGCGTGCTTGAAGTGGAATTCGAGGAAGGAGGCCGGGCCGAAGGTCGAGTAGGCCGTCATCTGCATGCCCTCGGACTTGACGAGGTTGACGAGCTCCTGCTGCACGAGGTAGGGGTGGTGCTCGACCTGGAGGGTGGCAGGCGGGATGCGGGCGTAGCGCAGCATGTCGTAGAGCAGCTGGGCCTGGAAGTTGGAGACGCCGATGCTCTTGGTCAGGCCCTGGTCGACCAGGTCCTCAACGGCGCGCCACGTCTCCTGGACGGTGGTCTTGGACTTGACGATCTCGGACTTGCCGTCGTAGTGCCAGCCGGGCGGGTACCGCACCGAGGGGTCGACGAACTTGAGGGCGCCGGGGAAGTGCAGCAGGTACAGGTCGAAGTAGTCGATCTGCCAGTCGGCCAATTGCCTCTTCACCACGGGGGCCACCTGCTCGGGGTCTTGGAATGTGGGCCACAGCTTCGACACGATAAAGAGTTCTTCTCGCTTGACGAGGCCATCCTTGATGGCACGTGCAACGCCTTCACCACACTCCTTCTCGTTGCCATAATCTGTCGTGTAACAAAATGGATATTGGATCAGCAACTTATTCTTGTGTACATCATGACCAACAGATTGGGGAATTAGATAATGCCAAGGAGTCTAGAGTCCTATTCTCCGCCGTGGGACACAGGGGTCCATATGGAGGGGTCGTTGTAATTCGTTCCCGGACTTCCAGGAATGGAGGGGTCCTCGTTGGAGGATTCTCTTTGGCGCGGACTACGCCGGGCATTGGGGTTCAGGGGTACAGAGGTCTGCAGGGAGGTCGAGAAAAACCCGAGCACGTGTGATGCGGTTGGGAGGGTGTGCGAGAGCGAAATGCTTTTTCAACTTACCGCAAGCTCCATCGAGCAGTCTGTAACCGGTCTTGATGGCATTGTAGACAACATCGGCGCAGATGTCGTTATCAACTTTCCACAGCCCGAAGCCCACCTGGGGCATATCAGCACCGCTGTTGAGCTTGAGGGTTGGGGTCTTTGGAGCCATTTTGTGTGTGGGTGTGTGACTTTTCTTTCGAGAGGTGATCTCGGTGAGTATCTCAGAACAAATGTGTATTCAACAACTCCGCAATGGAAGAAGGGGGCGTGATGGGTATTTGAAAGGGGGATGGGTATGAGAATAGAGAGAGGGAACGAGAACGCCAAGGTCGAGTGTTTGGAAGGAAGACCATCCCTTCTTATATCAGTCGTGTCGACTCATCGACAGACCATGCAACGGGAAAATACATTCTACCTGGACAGGCCCAAGGTTACCAATAGAAGTGGCTAGACATCCGGACAGCTGGTGCCAGCGCCTTATCCCGGCCTCGTCTTGGAGGAGAGGGAATAGGGCACCACTCAAGATACCCGCGTGGGATCCAGACAGATCCGAAGCAGGCGTGTAATCAATCCCAAGCACCTCGCATGCTAAGGAACACTCCCCCCTCCACTCCCCTCGGGGATGGATGTTGCTTGGGTAGCACTAGATCAGAAACATCATGGTCAGATTCTGGGCGAGCAGATTATTGGCTAAACGCGCAAATCAGAGGCTAAGGTGTTGACCCGGGTATGGTCGCTCTTGCTTGCTATATGGTCTGGATGGGGGTCTCCCAAGATAGCCAATTCATCACGAGGGGGGCGTGTATGTGGTGTGTAGTGCCTGTGTTGGCTCATGGAAACGGGCAATACTTTAGCTGTAGAAACATAAGCCTTTGATATTAGCCATGCCCAATCACTGCGGGGTATTCCCCATGGACAGTGGTAGGTAGAGTGGGGGGAATTCGCTTCAATGGCTCAATGCCCCTCGCCGAGCATCCATTTTCTCCAACTGCAAGTGTTTGGCGCCCACGCAGGGCCAGCAGGAGCCCGCGCAGGAGCCCACGCAAGAGCCCGCGCGCGCTGCATTTCCATCCGGACTAGCGTGCACCTGTCAAGGACCCAAGGTACGGGAAACGTGCTTGACGGGAGACGGACGGCGGGAAAATGGCATGGTTTGAGGCCCATGAGCCTCTCACCTCAACTACCTCTTCTTACTTGTCCTCAAACCTACCCACTACCTGATAGGCATCACATCACTGTTTCCACCTTGAGTACTCCGTACAGCTGAGGAAGTATTTGGCCGAGACTCCCCAGGGTTTCCACTTGGCTTCTGGTCTTTCTTCTCCTTCTCGTCCACCAGCTATTTAGCCTAAAGGCGGGCAAAGTTCCAGGTCCACTTGCGGCTAATTCAACCATCTGCCTCTTTTGCTCCAGTTTTCAACCAGAGCACCGCAGATTATCGTGAGATTTTCCCTCCTCGTGGGATGGACGTTGCATAGCAAGGTCCATGTCTGCTGTGTAAAGTTCGCCAGGGAACACTGCTAGGCAGGTAGTTAGTGTACTTTATGTAGCAATTTGCAAGGCAACCAATAGGCACTCGCAAGCAGCGCGTGATGGGTGGCTCGGACCCCCGCGACCAATGACATCCAGCAGCCCACGTTTCCTGACTGGCATATCTGAACATTAACATATGATATTCCAGACAGTGCCTGGAGGCACACTTGACCGGTCCAGCACCGATCGACAGATTCTACGCACACCTTCACGTTACGGCTATAGGCGCAACTGTGTTGCTGTCCGTCCCTTGAGCTGCGAAATTCTGCAAGGGCCCAAGAATGCCACATGATGTTGTCGCCGTGGGGCTCAGGTATACTCGCATTCGCTATATGCCGAACATGCTTGCTATGCCTCTTACCTCTCCACCATTGAAAGTCTGGAGGAGCTTGCATCGGCTCTATTCGGGCCGTATATCTCCACGTTCAACCGGATACAACTCGGTATGTACGTACTGGCTTCACAAGAAGCTAAAGTTGAAATGATCAACCAGTTGCGTCAACCTAAACGAGAGGTGTCTGGATATTATATGAGGAATCGTAACGGTCTAGAAGCTGCTGTCCTGTATTCGCGCACGCATACGCTGCATCTCTCGGCTTGTTCGCATCTATGAACGTAAAAGCTCTTGAGTAAAGTGGATATTGCAAGTCCAGACTGACCTGAGGCCGAGTAACCCTTCAATATTCGTTCATCGATAAGAATACAGACATCTGCGTTGTCTAAGGGTCGACGGTCAGAAATTGATCCGTAACAAAATTGAGACACAACAGAGGTCAATATCAGTAATCAGGGGTTGCATGGGATAAAGATGGTATTCTAGATAGTGTAAAGGTGAAGGATAAACGACAAGACTTCCTTCATTAAATAGACTTTTCTTTATTTGTATCTATTTCGAATATTATAGGCGGGAACCTTTCAATTCCTTGATTCCATTGGGGTGTAACTACTTAACCTATAACAAAATGACTATTTTGTTATCAAATCGATCATTAACCCGATTCCACCACAGGCACGAACAGAGCCTGCATCCGAAAGCCCTAGATTAGGGAACAACACGTGGTTAGTTAAAGTACTCTCTGTTACTGCCAAAGTGAAACAAGATACATCGCCAACTAAGCAACGCGGAATTACTTACGTCGAAAGCAGCCCGGACGCGCCGCAGTCCGCCACTCCCCCTCGTTTTGATGGCGACAGCCGGGAATGCGCCCAGCTCGCCGACCCATTGGACATACTCGGACATCGTGTTCTTCCCCGTGAGAAGCGACAGGGCTCGGAACCCGCACTCGTCGATGGCGGCATAGAAGCCCACGAGAGGCCCGTCGTTGACGGTGAGGTGTTCTTCGTACCCGTGATCCTGGTGCTGGTGCTGGTGTTTGCTCTTCGTCTTCCCTCGCAAGACGTACCCGAGCTCAACGTCCTCGCTGCTGTCTCCAAAGACAAACCGCATCCCCGTGATGTACCGTGCCCCGAAGAATGGCACCAAGGAGACGTATATGCCAAGAATAGTCTTTCCTGGAGGCAAGTCGACCTCAGCTCGATGCAAGACGCGCCCCAGCTCACCGAAGGCCTCGGGCGCCCGGCACCGCGCCGTCTTCACAGCCTTCCAGTCCACCATGAGCTCTGCCGCGTCGAGGTCCCACCACCTCGAACTGAAATCAGAATGGGTCTCATTACTGCTCCCATCCCCGCCATTGCCTCCTCTCAAGGGACCCATGGCGTTCACGACGCGCATAGCGTCCGCGAGCGGCCTGACGGTCTGAGCCCATATCCGAAGCCGGTTCCGCTCCCCGAGGCCGACCTTGTTGTGCCGTAGGTTGGTCTTGAGGTGCCGGTACAGGCGAGTCCAGTCGGTGCCGCGCATCTCGGTAGGGGGCAGCAGGAACGCGTCAAAAAAGACATGGAGCTCACGGCCGGGCCAGAAGCGGGAGCGGAAGAAGGGCTGGTTCAGTGGCAGCGCTGCGATCTCCTGAGAGGCCCTGCGGAGATTCGCGACGTCGGGCGACTCAAGGTAGCACAGGAGTAGCTCGCGCAGCTCTTGCGGCAGCCGTGCAAAGGGGTCAACGTTTGCACTTGGTATACTGCTACTCCTGCTGCGAGATACTTCGCCACCGTTGCCCTCGGTGGTCGTGGGTGCCGCTTCCGTATCAACAGTAGGAGCGTTGGCACTAACCGCCATCGCGGGCTCCGCCTCGCCTTGGTGCTGAATACGTAGGCTCGATACGACCTTCTGGATCTCGGGTATCCGGAACGGGTTGGCGTAGGTGCTGGGTATGACGAGGTTGGAATTGGGACCCATGAGAACAAAGTGCTCGCCCTTGCAGAGGTCCTTGACGGTGCCCATGTAGAGTCCACCGTAGTTGTGGCCCCAGTTGGGCAGCTCGCTGCCGCAGGGGACAGACTGAAGAATTCGCCAAAGCGCATCGATCATGTCAACCACCCCACCAGCGGCGTCGTCCGGCTTGAGCGCTTGCTCGAGCAGGGCCCAACATGCCTCATGGAACAGAAACCCCCATGCGTACGTGTGGCGCTCCTCTGGAGGCACGTCCGGCCCGGGCGGCTTGATGTCCCGGATGGTGACACAAGTAGAGGGGTCCAGGTCGGGGTCACTGTACCGCTGGTGCGCCAGGGGCGGGACCGAGTTCTCGGCGCTGTTGACCTGGTGGTAGCCGACGCCCGATAGTTGGGGCCGAATGCTACTACCTGAAGCAGTAGTGGTGGTGGAATCCTTGTCATCCGGATGGCCGGTGCAGTAGACGGCGCGGTAGTAGGGGGCCCAGGTTGCGGCGCCAGTATTGAGGTGGGGGTTGACGAAGCCGCAAAAGCCACACGTCAACCGGCTTACCGGCCAGTTAGTGTTCTGCATCACCGGTTTCTCTTTCCTTATTGCCACTGCTTCTTCCTTCTCCTCCTCCCTCTAACAAGGGTGAGATAGTGGCGTCAGGTTGATCCTCCTAGTCAAGGCCTCCGAAGGATGACTTGCAAACGTAGCACTACTCGCTACTTGGTCAGCTAAGAAGGGATGCTCGTTGTGGGATCAATTTTGGAATTGACGTCAGACGTTTGGAAGAGGCGCCGCAAAACAATTCGAAACATGGCGTTATCAAGGGTCTCGACAAGCACAAAATAAAATACTCCGACTAGGGCAACGGGGACTCAGAATCTGTTTGTGTCTGCGTCTGCGTCTGCGTCTCGCGTGACTTTGACGTTCTCAAGTTCTCTCTCTCTAACTGCTAAGATGTATCATCTCCACTTATCAAGTCAGCGGCAGCGGCGAAATGGAGCCCCGCTCTTTTGTTGAAAGCCACCTGCTAAGAAAGTTAGAAACTCACTTTCCACCTCATCTCATCCCACCATCCTGCTGGTGCTTGGTCGAGATTCACAAGCAATAATATCCATATACGTCGCTCGCAATGGGCACCATCATTTGAAGTGAGTATTAATGGTGCTTGATATAATGGAAATTTGATCATGTTGTATAGTAAATAGTGTAAAAAAAGCACCTTAATGTCACCGCCACTCCCGTATAATGCTGTCTGATATGTCAGAAATCCAGTGGCATATTGTTTGCCAGATTCGACCGATGCACTGCCGTTGCTGCTGCCGCTGTCACTACCACCGCGGCCTAACAATGCCCACATGCCGTATCCTTCGAACATGTCATTCCTCATTTGGACACAACCAGAGTGGCCAGAACCGTTGAAAAACGGAGGAATTGTAAACGTCTCGCGCACACATATATAACATAAAAATCCATCTAGAAATGTTCCTTCCAGAAACGGAATTTCACCTCGCGGCTCGTGGCCGAACCGGCTGCCTTCTGGATATCGCGTGCTGAAGAAGGGGTTAGCCAGAATCATGTAGAGAACGTCGGGATGTTCAAACTTACCAGCTGCAGAAGGTCCGCAGAAGTACACACCGACAGTAGTCTGCATACTGCTCTCCAGGCCGTTGATGTAGGTGCGGTCCATGATACCATCACGCATAGTCTCGAACATACGACGGAAGTCAGGGCGACCAAAGTTGGTGCGGGACTTGAGCTCCGTGAGGGGATCAACCTCGGCACCGACAGAGTTGAGCACAATGTTTTGCGTCGTGTCCATGTCCAGCTTCTGGGTCAGGTAAGTGTGAATCTTCAAGAATTCAATGCCATTGCTTCCGGGGACCTTGGCGGCATCGGCACTTTGCTCCTCCAGAGATGACAGAAGCGTCTGGAACCACTCGAATGAACCAGTGTCTTTGCATACCCAGATGAATTCGACACGTCGAAGACGGGTGGGCGGGTTGGGTCCGTTGCGAGAGTGCCAGATGTTCTTCAGGATAGAGGCCCACGGTGTGACACCAATACCAGTTCCGATGAGTACAGCAATTTCGTTGTCAAAGACATCCTCAGCGGGGGCACCATACGGTCCGTCGATTCGGAGGAGAGGCATCTGCTGTCCGTTCTGAAGAGCAACTTCGTACATTCCCATGGGATCAACTCCATCGTACAGTTTCGATTGCGCCTGACCGGCACCAACGGCGTCACCGAGCGCACGGGTGAAATCACCGACTTGACGGACGTGGACGGAGACGTAAGGGTCGTAGGGGCAGGAGGTGATAGTAAAGGGATGCCACTGATAGGCGGAGACCGAGGGAACCTGCAGGAAGAGCCACTGGCCAGCCTTGTATTTGAAAGATGGCTTGTTGAATTGGATCTCAACGACATCGTAAGGGTGACGGACCACTCGAGTGATCTTGGTGGTTTTCTTGGCTCGAATCTCACGGTACAAGCGCTCGATCAGATAGAAGCCACCGGCAAAGAGTTCCCATCTCCAACCTTCGTAACCAAGGCAGTGGTTCCAGAATTCGTCACCGGCAAAGGGAGAGATTGGGTCGGCTGTGTCACGAACGAAGCAGCTGGTGGTGTGCGTGTAAAGACCCAAGAAGAAAGGAATAAACAGATGGTGGGTGTACCAGAAAGTCTCGAACGACTGTTGTCGGATACGGTGGTGAGCTGTCGTGTACATTAGGAGCATGCACAGGCACATAGTATGGCCGGTGACACCACCAGCCTGGGTGTAGTGAATCTGAATAGCCGTTTCGGGTCGGATCTGGGTTTTTTCAACATTAAAGAAACTATCGCGTTGGGCGTTAGTTGTGTTCTGTTAAGCATGATGCGTGAGTTCCATGATTCACTTACTTGACATAATGGGCGGAGACGTGGATGACAGTGAACAATAACATGGCGTATGCAACTTGACGATGGAACCAGAGGTTCTCGTCCAGAGGCAGAAATCTGACCTTCGGACGGATCCATCTCATTATAGTCCGGCACACCGGGAGTAAAATGAGGGTTCCATCGATGGAGAGAACTAAACCAGCACCTCTTGACATCCATACTGAGAATCTAAGGGTGTTCAAGGGAGCTAGTTCGGGCGTGGCAAATTGCTTATACCTGAAGCCGTGTTAGTTGGTTATGGACATACATTGCCAGTCCGGCGGGAGAGGGAGGGAAGTCTTACCATCCAAATGCGAACATGCCCCAATGCATTCCCCAGAACAAGATGTGGAATATGATCTTGCTCGCAGTGAACTGCTTCTTCACCAAGGTGCCGAGGCTCAATTCGGAGCCACCCATCTTGCCGATTGGTACTCCCACCTCTTTACCAGTACTCAATCCCAATTAATAGTGTCGGCCTGCGACAGTAGCGACTTGGTGTGGCCTCGTTGTATCCTGAGAGGTAATCGTTGGCTAACGGTATCGAGCAAATAACGAATGGCACGGCGTCGTGTTCCTTTGGTTTTGTGTATGTTCGCAAGATATTTGCCGATCTCGTTTTCCTTTCCTTTGACGTCCCCCGGATTAAAAGAGCCTATTATTCAACACGAACAAACTAATAAGAAGAAGCAATGGGGTTTAAAAGAGCGATCTGAGCCAGCAGCGGACGAAAAGAATGGTTGGACTAGAAGGGCTCGGGGTTGTTGTAAAGCAAGAAACCTCTATGTCCAGTTCGCCAAGCAAGGGGATAGAAGAAGGGAAACCAGGCGATGTATGACGGGAGGTTAGGTAGTCATAAAGGACGATGCTAGATTGAGTTGGGCAGGGGTAGGATGGGTTGATGGGGAGAGCTTATTCCCAACGGGGTGCCAGGATATAGCTAAGCGTCAGTTCATGGAGATCCGGCACCTCGATGAACCGTCTTTTTGCTTGGTACCGGCCGACGAGTAAGGACCCACGAGCACGAATGCAGTAGAAAGAGGGACCGATTTGATCGGATGTCAGCGGCCCATGAAACCTCTTTGTCCACTTGAAGTAACCACCGCCACTGTTTGAACCAAGGTGGAACTGGTGGTAGAACGGAGGTAGCAAGGATGGGGATAGCGTATCCCTGATTGTCCGTCTGGTCGGGGATGAAGCCTTCTTTGCCTTCTTTGGCAGGGTTCGCAGTCGTGTGAGTGTGAAAGTGCGTGTGTGTGGTGCGAGGGTGTGTGTATGTACCTCCAGCTTGGCTACCTAGCTTGACCACGGACCAGGAGCGGACGTGGAATTGGACAAGAAGTGCACAGTGACAGACGATGGAGACCAAAATAAGATGACTATGAGACCTGGGGCAAGGCCAGAGGCGGTTGACAGACGACGAGAATATGGAAGATCAGACGCAATAGCGGGTTTCGCAGCCGACTCGAGCGGTATCAGATTGATCCGGCGTTCAGTGTCTTTCTTTTCGGTCTAGTAGTACTAAGTTTACTGCTGCTCTGCATCTAACGGCTGATGGGTGCAAGAGTTGAGACGAGGTACGTTTGAAGGATACTCGGGCTGAATAGTCTGGAGCCGCCTTGGTTGTTTCGGCAGGGGTAGCGAGATACTGCAAGAAGCGGGCGGCAGGCGGGTAGAGGCGAAATATGACGGAGATGGGACACTCAGAAGATTCGGGATGGTAAAAAGCTGATCTTGTTCCCAAAGGGTCGGGAAAGAGGAAGAAATCATAATCCACGGACGAATGCCCATTCTGTTGGGAATATACTGCTACATACGATATCAATTAGCGCCTTCATTTGAGATGCCGATGCTCATTGGCGATGGACCAGTGCAAGAACTGCGATTTTGTTCTTGGCCTCGACATTTTAGGCCATTTTTAGGTCGTGACAGCTTGCTGGGCGCTTAATTGGGGCCAATGGCCGTGAACTTCACGGTAAAGGTCGTACATGGTGGGGTCGCTGGGTTGGCCGCCAAGGCACCAGGAACTCTTAGGCGTGCAAGCGTGCTGGCTGGCTGCTGGCTGGCTGCTGCTTGGCTGCTGCTGTGCGCACTCGGATTACTGCTCGGAGAGAACAGGGAGGGGCGGGTAGGCATTAGCATTGGCATTGTATGATAGGCACAGTACATTAGTCAAAATTGAAAATCGTTATCGAAATAGATCATGATATATCCCTACATAATTCTCAATGAGCATCTAATACATACTCCGTACTCTGGCGCCATGCCAATTAGGGCTTGTGTCTGGGGCTCCCTGGATTTCAGATGAGGATGGATTGAAGTCGGCAGACTAATCTTCACGACTCGCTAAACAAATATGCATATATTTTGAGCGGTAACCTAATGTTAAATTCTAATTGACGGGAAGGGTCGCCGTAGGTAACATTTTCCATACGTTCGTTCACCAAGTCGTGGCACGTTGGGTATCATGCTTAAAATCTGCAATTGTACCTGTACCATCATTTGCCGTCTTACCGAAACGAAAGTGCTGTGATTGGAAAGGGGGTCTTTAAGGGGTCTCAAGGGGGGCTATTGGTGACGATGCAACAACGTGCTGTGACCATAGCATGGGTAGGGTACTGGGGTCTTTTCTATGCGAGAGAAAGATGTTCCATGCGGGGGGGCAGGCCACTGGGCAGGCCTCAGTCGCTCTGTTTCTGGGTGATTCCCGCCACCCACCACCACCCATCGTCTCCCACATTCCTTTCGACAAACACCAGACGACGTAACTCTATTGATTTGCCAAACATCAGAGTACCGACCCTACCAGACTAGATTTTAAGCTTAGACATGGGGTGCAAACAACATCGTACGATTTTTTATCAGGCCATATGCAGAGCCGCACACAACGACAGCAATAGCCTATATAATCAGTCCACGTAACCTTGTAGAAAGCAATGAGCCTCATGCCTTGGCATACAAATGGCCAACGACATATAAGTCTTGTTCTTTTCCACCTTCTTCAACATCGTTCGATTTCTCGTCAGTTTACCGCACATCAAGGGGCCCTAGCAATGTGCTCTCGTCATGCTGTGGCAGCTGCCATGGCCAAGAAGCACGCTCACCACCCCGGAGAGATCCTAGGTGCCTTCCCTTGGATTGCTTTGCCCGTTTTGGCGCACCTTTTCTTTCTCTTCGGTTGATCTCGTTTTCCTTCGACGCACAAGCCGCCTCTGTTACTGCTTTCAAGCAACTGAAGCGACCAGGGCGGGCCCTTCTCTACCTCATGTTGGAAGGCACTAGGTCAACCATCTACCCATCTACCCATCTACTATCCTACTTTTCATTCCGCAGTACGGCTTGGCTTGGAGAGAAACTTCCCGAGGAGGAGATCAGGGAGCTCTGGAACAGTTCATTTTTCTTGGAAGGTCGCCGACCTCATTGCCGGTCACCCAGTTTACCCAGTTTGTTCTCAGACCTCTTGCGAAAAGCAGGGGTTGCAATGCATAGTCGAACGTCTGCTCTTCTGAATCGTGCAGATCGGTTAAGCTTATTGAAAACTAGCAAGCAAGCTTAATATTGAGGCGATGTAGTTGTATCGGGTCCAGCGATCTGAAACCACCCAAAACGCTAGTAGACCGGAGCCCTCGACACGGCAGGCAGGCAGGAACAGGGAGCAGGGGTGCTGTAAGATAAAACCCCACATCTGCAACACCGTTGTGACACGGACTCCAGTCCGTCCAGTAGGATCAGGTGTCATTGGCGTCGGCCTTTACAGTGCTTTTCATCTCTCCTACTCGCGTACATCTTCAGGTGGCATGTCGATGTCCGGAAATCGTCCTGTAACAGGAAGCATGGCCTTTCGCGTGGTCCATCTTCCGCTTGCAACTTGTTTTGCCATGAGAAAAATAAGTTGACAAGATCCACCTGCTATCCCCATCATCCGCATGTCGACTCCACGATCCTGGTCGTTAGCAGACCTAATGCCAGATTGCCGTCCAAAATCTTCGTTATGGACGGAGCTTTGGTTTCTTTCTTTGTTTCTCCGCGGAGTGTCTCGTTGGGTACGAACTTGAGCAGAATGTCTTCGTCGTAATATGAAATGCTACAGCCAAGCTACCTTTGGGACCAGCGCGCGACACTTGAGAGAAAAGTAACAAGCCGCAGGTAGCGAGGGTTTTCGAAGCGGTCTCAAAACACGCCAAGCTTATGGCGAGTCGACCATAGAACGCCAACTCTGAATATTTCCTCTTCTGGGCTCTTCCAGAACAGCCATGACTTACTCTCGCCGTGGATTAGCCACCCGTGCTTTTGCCTTGTCGAAATATACTTTCATTAATGATCAGAAGCCTTGGGGATTTCAACGCGAGCACCGGAACCATGTTCGAAAACAGCACATCTAGAACGTCGCGCCTCATATTACTGCTTGGGACATTGCATCGAACTCTATGTTTGTGGCATGTTCTGTTTGTTCGATCCCTGGCACCTTCAGCTCTCGATCTGGTTGCTATCACGGATGGTCAACTCAGTGCACCATGGTCGAGACAACACTCACTCCAAACCAATGAACCGAACTGTATCAACACATCTATCTAACTGCCCTGACACCCAGATGCAGGTCCCAGCGGCTTGGAGAGGCTATGGCTGCCTGGGCTACGTATCACGAGACTGGGAAAGTCTGCTGAAATAACAATGCTGTACAACATATTGACGAACAAGCCAGCTGCCTGTCCAACCTTGAACTTGGCAACTCTTGTCGAGAGTGACAGACCCGATCAGGGCTGACGGGTGATCGTCGAGGATGATTGGGAGATGTAAGTTGCCGTCTACGATCCTCGCGGAAGCCTGCATGCAACGTCAACAGGATTATTATATCCCGATGCGGGTATAATCTGAAGGTTTCGATGCCCGTCAAATGGGCACACACATGATAGGTCTTGGTGCTTACGCAAGCCTTTGAAGGGGGATTTGTTCGTGACATAACAGGGCCCAAAACTTCACTTTGCGAATCCGATGACTAGTCCATGGATCTAGACCTTCTGGGCGGATTCTCTTAATTTATGGATTGCAAATTCACTGGAACCTACCCGTTGACGTCAGTTGCCAGTCTCAGGGAATTGATCACAAATCTGAATAACATGGAGAAGCAGCCATGGGCTGTTCATTACTAACCAGAACACCATGGCAATTGCAGCAAGGGATCTTTCGTTCATTTACTCTGACATCCAATCGAAGACAGTTGCGACTTATGGTAAGACGGTTGGTTGTAGTTGATATACCCCCTTACTTCTGATTATCTACTGTACTAACAATGCGAATATCCAACGCAAGCAACGGAAATGGAAACAGCGTGCGCCCCTAGAATACTCTTATGTTCCCCTAAAAATACCTTGAATTGCTTTTCCTACGACATTTACACCATCTGTTAGCCCCCAAGACGGGCTTCGTGGAACCAACGGTATAAGTTATAACGGTGTCGTGAAACCATCATCCCTGCCTACAGCTAAGTCAAGGCTTCAAGGGCGAGAGACTCTTGGCTGGTGCAGCTTCCGACGGGGTAGCCTCGAATATTGATCAACACGCATGCAGCTGCTTGTTATCCCTCTTTCTATCTCTCTCACTGTACCGACCTCAAACATTTTACCAAGTACAGTTGTAAGCTGACGCCATGGACGCATCGTTCCGGGCCATCATCGTTGGAGGCGGCCTGATCGGGCTTCTAGCCGCCCACATTCTCGCCAAAGCGAAGATCGACTTTGTATTATTGGAACGGTGCAACACCCTCTTTCCTGAGCATGGTGCGAGTATCGGGGTATATCCTCAGACCGTCAGAGTGTTCGACCAGCTTGGGTTACTAGAGCCTCTCCAGAAAATATGGGATCCCCTGACCCGGAAGCTCGTCTTAACGCATTCGGGCTACGTCTTCAAAGACCATCCTAGATTCACTTGGATGAGGGACAAGTAGGACACCCTCATTAGCACTGTTGGTGGGTGATTGACTTGCTGAGATGTTGCAGCCACGGTCACCCTTTCGCTATGACCCACCGAAATGATCTGCTGCGATGTCTGTATGACAACCTCGACGATAACTTGAAGGATTTGGTCCATTTGAACAAGAAGGTGGTTGATATCCAAGTGATTGATGACGCTTGCGAGTTACGATGCTCAGATGGCACAACCGAGTGTGGTTCCATCATCATCGGAGCCGATGGCAATACGAGTAGAGTACGACAACAGATGCGACACCATGGCCAGCCTGGGCGACCTTTACTGCCATTGGTGACGACCGAACGCCCCTTTGAGGCATCCTTCACACTCCTTTACGGTTCGGGTCCTGTGCTGCCTGGTATGCCTGTGGGCACATCCTGGGAGGCGCATGGTAAGGGTATGTCTACGGCACTCTTCGTGGGTGAAGAAAGAGCCTGGTTCTTCTTGTACGAGAAACAGGACTTCTCGTCCCAGTCAGCGCTCTCCAAAACATCCCTTAGCAAGGAAGACGAAGCACGATTCGTGAGTAAATGGGCACATGTCCATATCACAGATACCATACGACTGAAAGATGTTTATGAAGCCCGCTGGTCCTCCGGCATGACCTTAGCGGAGGAGGGGCTTGTTGAGCATCGCTATAGTACACGTATCGTGCTTGTCGGCGACTCGGCAGCTAAGGTCACTCCAAACTTGGCCTTTGGTCTGAATGGCGGTGTTCAAGGCCTAGTCGCGCTGATGAACGGCTTACATTCACTTGTGCGTCGCCAGCATGTCACCAACCCGAGCACGGAGGAGCTCGATGCGGTATTCCAGACGTACCAAGATCAAGCACTTCCCCTCTCCAGACTGCTGGTGGATATCTCGGGCGAGTCACTGCGAGCAACGGCCTGGGATACGTGGAATAGTTGGGTAATGGATCGGTATGTCAACCCAGTTACGGGAGCAGATTGGACGAGATACAACAAGCACTTCGCACCCATGATCGCACGTTCGCTTGTGCTGGACTTCCTGGCTGAGAGGAATCTTCCATGTGGAAAGATGGAATGGCAAAACCATCCAGAGATGGCCACCGGCTTGTGATGCTGATTTTGATGGCTCAAATGCTCTGTTAGGTTTCACAGAGGCACCATGGATCCATAACATGCAATCTACCCCTATTTGATAGAGTGCTGCTTGATTGACCTGAATGGCATTGCATGTAACACTAACTAGTAATTTCTGTGTTCATCATTCATAACTCTCTCACTTGTGGCTTATCCGTTGTAAAGCTGCCGTTGTGTGCGAGTGAATACAGCGGACTGGTAACCCGGCTGTCCAACCTCCGTAATTATCGTCTGCCCAGTCACATTGTGGACGACCACAAAGTCAATGTCTCTTTCTGCTCTTTTCTTTATCAAGCTTTCCACCAGACCCACATCTACCACTATCCGTCGAAAGACATTGTCCGCCCTCAGTTCATGAGGTCTTACACTTTTCTTTGTTCGTGGCTGACCATCTGTGGCCATTGTGAACGGAGAAGTCTTCCGTAACCGAACAATCTCCTACAAATGTCAACACTACCGCCACTGCGCCCAGCTCGGAAAGGCAAATTGTCTCCTTTCCTATAACACAAACACAAAGAAACAATAGCTGCTCCTCGGAATTCTCGACGTCATGGGCAGTTTTCATAACCCAGCAAGTCTCCCCGATGAAGTCGTGAAAGCCATCAACGATTCCCTCGAGCAGACCCATCACGACTGGGCCAAAGATGGCTGGAGCAACGTACCTGCCGAATCAGTGATGACAATCATCCGCCAAGTCGTCGCGGATGAGCTCTGGGCAGGATACCGCATTGACATAAGCCCGGTGGACGCCGAGTTTGTCATGCGCTGCGACAATAGCGACTACGAATTGGTCCATGACGAGCAAGATTCTGGGGTTTTCCAGAACGCATCGTACAGGGTCCCGTTGATCACGATCGCCCCCGGTGAGCGTGAGAAGGAGTGGGCATGGCCCGAAGAGGAGGCACACCGCTTTGGCGTCGATCTTTTGCTCCGGTGTGTCAGCGTGCTGCGCTTCGGTAGCGCCGACGCCGCTTGGTGGAATCGCTACGCAGCCCCGGCGCTCCGACCGGAAGTGGGCAAGTACCTCGCCTTCATGTTCGTTGTCGGCCAAGGCGAGAAGAAACGGAAATACCTGTTTCCGCCGTTGAAAGCTTTACATATGCACACCACCCCCGCCGGGGAGAACTGTTGGCTCCTGGTGAACGTTCCACAGAAAAAGGACTTCGAGAAGCTTCGAGAAGAAGCGGAAAACTGCGAAGCGAATTACTACGGCAGCATCACAGAAACGGCAAAGGCCATCGCTGAGGTGAACGCCCGCCGCGAAGACATGATCTGCCGCGTCGAAGCATGGCTCGACGGCCTGGAGCTGGAGGACAAACCAGAGGGAGGGCGTCGGCGAGGTCACAGGGGCGGTCGAGGCCGAGGAAGAGGAAACGGCCGGACTCTGTACGAACCTGAAGAGAAACCTCGAAACCAAGGTCGAAGAGGAGGCCAGCGTGCTAGCCGAACAGCAGCTGGAGCGAATGCGAGACAACCCGCCGCACGCCAGCTCGCCGAGAAAAGCGCGAACACCGAGATTCCAGTCGTGCGCCAAATTCTGAAGAGGCCCGTGAATCCCTGAGCAATGCCACCCATTTCGACGACGATAGACAAGTTTATTGGCCAACACCATGATTGCGATTACTCGACTGTCAAAGTAAGCAGCAAATCTGTGGCTGTCTTACATATTACGGCTCGAGTTCTTAGGCACCTCAGAGAGGATAGAATAATGCTGCGGACAGCAAAGAGATCGGATTGTGAGTAATAAATAGTAAAAATACGTGCAACTACGCAAAAGTACACGAGACTAACAAACAAACGTGGTATCTAGTCGAAGCTCTCAGAACTGCTTCCGCCATTGTCTCCTACAGCCCTACAGCTAGGCTGGCGCAATCCACGCGGCAGTCAGGTCTCCCTTGTGTGGCTTAACGGCGGATGGTGACGCCACATAGTCAAAATAACCCACACCGGCGGAAAGGGTGACATCTTGTGGCCCCTTAACCATCGCGCCGTTGCTGTTGAGCATGTTGTGTGGGAAGCCGAGATCGAAGGCGTACCCCTTTTCGATTTCGGCGATATCCTCCGGGGACAGCTCCAATGACAGTGCTTCCACATTTGCCTTCAGTTGCTCGACTTTACGACCGCCGACTATGGGGAACAGATATGGGGTCTGGAATCAGAGAGTTATTTAGTGATTTTTCTTTTTGGGTGGTTGGTAGGTAGGTGTCGCAAGACCTAGATTGACAATAAAGAAATGCGACCCAAGTGCGAGAACTTTGACGTACCTTCTGCATGGCATAAGACAGGGCAACAGCCGTGAGATGGACACCGTGACGCTTCGCCACCGTGTCCAGAACCTTGGAGACCGACACCTCGCGCCCGACCAAGAGATGTGCCGGTACTTGGCGCACGCCTGTGTCCTCGGTGCCCGGCGACTTAAACAGACCGCCGCCCAAGGTACCGAAGGCTTGGATGGCCATGCCCTCATCGCGGCACATCGGAATGATCTCGCGCTCGAGGTCGCGCTCCTGGGCTGAGTAGCGGCCCTGGTAGACGGAGAAAGGCCGCAGGCCGTGCTGGCGCGCGTAGGCGTTGGCCTTGACCACGACCCAGGCCGGTGTGTCACTGATGCCTAGATAGAGCACCTTGCCCTGGTCGACCAGCACGTTCAGCGAGCGCATCAGCTCCGGGATGCCGGTCGCGTAGTCCCATGCATGAACGAAGAACTGTATTGTGTAGTATCCTGTGTCAGCGGAGTTTCTGTTTGTGTAGACTAGCTTGGACATCGTCCGTATGGGATCAGGCGAGACTGATTGAAAAGGGGGTAAGAAATAAAGGGAATGGGACAGCCACGTACGATGTCGACATAGTCAGTCTGCAGATTCTTCAGACTGCTGTGTATGGACAGATACATGCTCTTGGTTCCTGTTCCGCCGAAGTTGCTGTGCTGCAGCTGCATCTGGCCCGTAACGGGGCTCATCGTGTACTTGGTCGCGACGACCATCTCCGGGCGGTGGCCGGTCTTCTGCATCCACTCGCCGATCCACTGCTCGCTCTGGCCTCCCTGATACATGTTGGCCGTATCAATGAAATTACCCCCAAGGTTGTAGAAGGTGTCGAGCAAGTCAAACGCCATCTCCTTGGTACACTCGCCCATTCCAAACTTCCAAGCGTCTCCGAGACCTATATTCAAAATGTGAGCCTTGAGTGGTTGGGTAAACTGATCGAGGACGACGTACTCATGCCCCCGAGAGCCAGAGGGCTGACTCGTACTGATGCCGAGGGTGCCAACAGTCGATGTCTTCCAAGGAGGCTTTTGGGTTCTGGGGGAGGGAGGAAGGCCATTTTGACAGATTTGGGTAGCAAATTTTCGGCTGGGTTGTTCAGTGAAGGTATTGGATTAGAGCAAGGCGAAGTTGTCTGGAACGATGAGAAACGAACCGACAACTTATGACCTTTGTCGGCTCTATATATAATGCCATGATGCTACGCTTTGCCCATATAGATACTGATATTCTCTGCGCCGCTCATGTTGTTAATCGTACTACATATATCTTTGATTTCAAAGCAAAGGAATGCTCGTCGCAAATTTTCGGACAATTGAGGGCGTCGTTAAATCCACCGCATGCTCTGGACAATGGCGTCTCGAGTCCATGGCCATCCGGAGCATCTTCTTTATTAGAAGGGGCATTTGGTTGTCGGGGCTAAGTGATGTCCATTCCGGCAACATCTGATTGGCAGGATTCTACAGGTGCAGCTTACATATGGGGCTAATCGATTGGCTCGAAGCCCTGCCCTGGAGATAAAGATTATCTCCAGTCCATTGAGTAGAAGCCATGTTCTATAAAATGACCTTCTCAGTATGCTGGTATGAGTTTAGGGTTGTGGTCCAAATTTTATTTTATATTTGGGTCAAATGCTATTTCAACGTATGTATACCGGGCGGGTATGAGGTACACAATGCAGTCAATGTGTGAATGCCATCAGAAGCATCTCCCATCTATGTACTTCGCTCAATATTCAGCAGAGGGGACATACTGGGCGTTGTAGTACATGCATTGTGATTAGTAACAGAGGTATACTAGGAAGATAATTTGCATTGAATACAAGTGGTAACTCTTGGCGAGAATGAGCTTGCCCTGCCGGTTCACGACGTTGCATCGTCATGGGGAGCAGGACTTGTTCACGATCCGGGGCAACATGGGTATCGAGACGCAAATGGACGCAAATAGAACTGGAGAAACGGGGGAGAATCGGGATCATCGTGCCGAGAGATAATCCGGCTCTAGTAGCCTGTTTCAATTAGGTAAGCGCTTGACGTGTTCATGTAAGGTTAATTAGGTACATCCCATAGGTACCCGACTCATTAGGCTGGTTAGGTTCTGGTTAGGGGCACATTGTTAGGGGAGGCGGGGGAGCTGCATCGGCTGCACACTGCACAGCCTCTTATCTAGGCCCTGCATTCAGGGACAAGCCCCAAGCATTGCGTACATGTCATGTATTGATCTGACTTGCGACAACTTGCATTTGGTAACCTGGAGTTAGGCAGACTTATACGCTTTTTTCACCCTTCAAAGCCCAAAACACCACTGCTACGCCATTCCTTCTCGCCAGGGCCGCTCTACTATCTACTATCTACTATTCTTCCCAGCGATCCCCATCCCCCTCCTTCAACCAGACTAACCTCCACGTGTTTGCTTTTGGGATTTGCTCGATTCATGCGTGCCCAAGATGGTGAGACAACAACACGCCACCCCGCGATCGAACCCAGCGACTGACGATATGTGTGAACTCAGGGTATCAGTAGACGCCCCAAGGACAAGGCCGCCCAGGCTGCTCGCGGCGGTGGAGGAGATTCAGGAGGCGGCGCAAAGCCCAAGAAGGCCACCTTCGAGACCAGCAAGAAGAAGGAGATCGGTGTCTCCGATCTGACCCTGCTCAGCAAAGTTTCCAATGAAGCTATCAACGAAAACTTGAAGAAGCGATTCGAGGGCCGCGAAATCTACACCTACATTGGCCATGTGTTGGTCTCCGTCAACCCCTTCCGAGATCTCGGCATCTACACCGACCAAGTCCTCGAATCCTACAAGGGCAAGAACCGCCTCGAAATGCCGCCGCACGTCTTCGCGATCGCCGAGTCCGCCTACTACAACATGAAGGCATACAAGGAGAACCAGTGTGTTATTATCTCGGGAGAGTCGGGAGCCGGAAAGACGGAAGCCGCCAAGCGCATAATGCAGTATATTGCGAACGTGTCGGGCGGAGAGGATGGCGACATCAAACAGATCAAAGACATGGTGCTGGCCACCAACCCCCTTCTAGAGTCTTTCGGAAACGCGAAGACGTTGCGAAATAACAATTCGTCACGTTTCGGCAAATACCTACAGATTCACTTCAACGCCAATGGAGAACCGGTGGGAGCCGACATCACAAACTACCTACTGGAGAAGAGCAGAGTCGTCGGCCAGATTGTCAACGAACGCAACTTCCACATCTTTTACCAATTCACAAAGGGAGCGTCAGAGAACTACCGGTCAACCTTTGGCATACAACAGCCGCAGACATATGCCTATCTTAGTCGGTCAAAATGTTACGACGTCGACGGGATCGACGACTTGGCAGAGTTTAAAGATACATTAGAGGCCATGGGAATTATTGGCCTCACGCAAGGGGAGCAGGATGAGGTGTTCCGCATGATCTCCGCCATCCTGTGGTGCGGAAACATAACGTTTACCGAAGGCGACGACAGCTTTGCCCAGGTAGCCGACCAAAGTGTGGTGGACTTCTTGGCATACTTGCTTGAAGTTAGCCCGGAGGATCTGATTAAAGGTATTACCATTCGAGTCTTGACACCGAGAAGCGGAGAGGTCATTGAGTCTCCTGCGAATGCTGCTCAAGCAACAGCCACTCGTGATGCGCTGGCCATGGCTATCTATTACAACCTCTTCGACTGGATTGTCATCCGTATCAACCAGTCGTTGAAGGCAAGACAATCCACAGATAATACTGTCGGTATCCTGGATATCTACGGTTTCGAGATCTTCGAGAAGAACAGCTTCGAGCAGCTGTGCATCAACTACGTCAATGAGAAACTACAACAGATTTTCATTCAGTTGACCTTGAAAGCCGAACAGGAAGAATACGCCCGGGAACAGATCACATGGACACCAATTAAATACTTTGACAACAAAGTGGTGTGTGATTTGATCGAACAAATTCGACCTGTTGGTCTCTTTTCCGCTATGAAGGATGCAACTAAGACGGCTCATGCTGATCCGGCTGCTTGCGACCGCACCTTCATGCAGAGTATTAACGGCATGAGCCACGCCCATTTGACTCCTCGACAGGGCAGCTTCATCATCAAGCACTATGCCGGTGATGTGAGCTACACCGTCGAAGGTATCACTGACAAGAACAAGGACCAGCTTCTCAAGGGTGTTCAGAATCTGTTCCAGCAGAGTCAAAACCGATTCGTGCATATGCTTTTCCCTCAGCAGGTCGACCAGGACAACAGGAAACTACCTCCCACTGCTGGAGACCGCATAAGGACTTCGGCCAATGCCCTGGTCGAAACCTTGATGAAATGCCAGCCCTCGTATATTCGTACAGTCAAGCCCAACGAGAACAAATCGCCGACTGAGTACAATGTGCCCAACGTCTTGCATCAGGTCAAGTATCTTGGTTTACAGGAGAACGTTCGGATTCGTCGAGCCGGTTTTGCTTACCGTCAGAGTTTCGAGAAATTTGTTGAGCGCTTCTTCCTATTATCGCCTGCGACGTCTTATGCAGGCGAGTACACATGGTCGGGTTCTGAAGAGGCTGCTGTAAAACAAATCCTGAAGGATACAAGCATCCCAAAAGAGGAATGGCAGTTGGGTACCACAAAGGCCTTCATCAAGTCGCCCGAGACACTATTTGCCTTGGAGACTATGCGCGATCGATACTGGCACAATATGGCCACACGTATCCAAAGAATGTGGAGAGCGTATCTCGCTTACCGAGCCGAATCTGCAACGAGAATCCAGCGCTTCTTCCGCAAGAAGCGAACTGGTGCTGAATACCTTCAACTCCGTGACAAGGGCCACCAGGTGCTGCAGGGCCGCAAGGAGAGACGGAGGTACAGTCTGCTGGGTTCCCGACGGTTTTTGGGTGATTACCTTGGTGTCAATGCGGCTGCGGGACCTGGTTCCCAGATTCGCAGCGGCATGCAACTGTCTGCCAACGAGAAGGCCGTATTCACATGCCGCGGAGAGGTTCTAGAACACAAGTTTGGACGATCTAGCAAGCCGAGTCCCCGAATTTTCATCGTCACAAACAGCAAGTTCTACATTGTTGCCCAGGCCCTCGTCAACCACCAAGTACAGATTATCGTTGAGCGTCAAATACCTCTCGGCGCCATCAAGTTTATCGGTACCTCCACCTGCCGAGACGATTGGTTCTCTCTGGGCGTCGGATCTCCCCAAGAACCAGATCCACTGTTGAACTGTGTCTTGAAGACTGAGCTGTTCACGCAAATGCAGCGATGCATGCCAGCAGGCTTCAGCCTCAAGATCGGGGAGTCTATCGAGTATGCTAAGAAGCCCGGCAAGATGCAGCTCATCAAGGTAGTCAAGGACTCGCAGCAGCCTGTCGACTTCTACAAGAGTAGCACAGTACATACCCAGCAGGGAGAGCCACCGAACTCTGCGTCGAAACCGACTCCGAAGGGCAAACCTGTGCCACCGAGACCTATTACACGTGGCAAGCTTATCAAGCCCGGTGGCCCCAATGGAAGACCGGCTCGAGTTCAAAATACTCGACCGGCGGCAGCTTCGTCGACTACAAAACGGGGACCAGCCTCATTACAGACACCGCGCCCCGTTCCTACGCCTGCGGCTGCTGCCACCACTACTCTCCCAAGCCATACCCGTAACCAAAACTCCACTTCTTCGACTGCCCGAATGCCCCCACCACCACCACCTCCCGCCGCACCTCCCGCGAAAGCCAAGATGCAGGCTAAGGTCCTTTATGACTTTGCTGGACAGAAGGAGAATGAACTGACAATCAAGGCGGGTGACATCATTGAGGTTGTGCAGAAGGAGAACAATGGTAAGCTATTTGCCACCTCCACCTTTCCTTCATATGCCCAAACATGTTAAGTGCATACTAATATAATACACAGGTTGGTGGCTAGCCAAGAATGCTTCTGGCCAAGCGTGGGTACCAGCGGCATATGTTGAAGAGATCAAGGCCGCTGCTCCTGCTCCTGCGCCAGCGCCTCGACCACCGCCCCCTCCTCCCACAGCCAACGGCGCGGCGGCGGCGCAGGGGAAGCCGAAACCCCCTCAGCCTCCGGCCAAGCGGCCTGCTGCCGGCCGGAAGCCTGCGAATCTGCAAGCCAGGGACTCAGCGATGAGCCTTAACAATGGATCGGATAGTAGTCGGAGTAACACCCCGACACCTAGCATTGCGGGCTCACTTGCCGATGCCCTGAAGGCTCGCCAGAACGCGATGCAGCACAAGAAAGACGACGAAGATGACTGGTAGAGATGAAGAGAAATTGTGTGTGTGATGGCTAAGAGACCGACCTTGACTTAAACTTCTTTCTGCACGATACTATGAGACCGGGGGGAACAAGCACAAGGCAGCGAGTGTGGAAAGAACCCATGACTTGATGAGGGTCAAGCTGTTTTCGTTATTCATGAGCATGCATATATATATAGCCCGGAAAAAAGCAGACATTAGAAAGGCTTTGCGGCAATTTGCTCAAGCCCAGGCTTGTTTACTGCTTGGGAGTTCTTTTTTCGATTCAAGGAGGACGAAGAAGAAGAAAAGCACTGCTTTCTTCGTTATGCAGACTTTGTCTTTAGATTAAGATTTTGACCTTGTCTGGAAGAGAAACAGGGAAAAGGGGGCAAGTTGCTCTAACCCCAATCCCTCTTCGATTCGAGCATCAGCTATGTAGCCTTATAGACAGTATTGGTTTCTTTCGTATGTCTTTGACTTAATCCGTCTATGATGTAAAGTTGCTTGTTTATCCACTTAATGATATATTTATATTTGTATATTCATCTGCCTATTTCTTTTATGTGTCTACGCTGTCCTTTGACAGGACTTTGCGCCGCCTGATCAACTCGGCCAGGGGCACATCATCATCTTCGTACGTCTCTTCTTCTTCAAGGGGCTCAACCAAGATATCATCATCCTCGTCGAACTCGGCATCCTCATCGACGCCGTAGTCGCCGAGTTGCTCGCCATCAGCATTGACCCACCCAGACTTGCCTTCATCCAAGATGACTCCTCCGCCGCCGCCGCGTTGCGAGCCGCCAAGCAGTGATGATTGATCCTGTTGATCTTGCTCTTCATAGTTTCCATAACTGTAGTGATCGTCATCGACGAACTCGAAGCCTCCACCGTCCACCTCTTCCAACTCCCCGAGGATGCGGCCAGCCTCCTGCTGTCCGCTGCCTGGTCTTTGCCAGCGCTTCATGTCCATCTCCTGCCGCCGGCGGAACGCCTCCCGCTGGTCCTCGTTGCTCCCCTTCTTGTTGTTGATGTCGTACGCCTCGCGCTCGGCCACGAGCTCGCGCCGGCGCCTCTCGTTCCACGCGCGCGAGTGCCGCATCTTGGCCGGGTCGGGCGGCGGCCACATGCCCTCGTCGTCGTTCATGCCGTTCTCCTCGTACTCCCAGCCCGTGCAGTCCTCGCCCTCTTTCCGATCAGATGGAGAAGAATAGGGAGCGACACGAGGCCCACCCGCGAGCGGGAAGAACCAGAGCAGCACGTTGGCGGTGCCCATGGCCTGGGCCATGTTGGCGAAGATGCCGACATCGTAGGGGAACTCGACAGGCTCGAGGCGGAGGAGGGCCGGGTCGTCGGCGTCGCGGCGCGTCTCCCAGTACCCGTCAGCGTCGTAGTTGCTGCCGCCGCCGCCACCATCGCCAAAGCCGCCGCGGCGGCGCTCGAGCAAAGAGTCGTGGCGCTCGATCTCCCAGCCCTCGATCATGGTGGTGTTGAAGAGCCAGCCTTGAAGCGTGGTGGCCAGCAGAATGCCCAGGGCCAGGCTGGTGCCCAGCCCGACGAGCGCGAACAGCGTGACCCAGACGAGCTGCGGCAGCGTGGGGCCCAGGTAGGCCGGCAGGTGGCGGTTGGTCCAGAGCGCGTGGAAGCGCTCGAAGACGAAGTAGAGCATGGTCCACAGCGACACGTTGGTATAGACAAGGAATCGCAGGAAGTGAGGGAACGTCTGCAGCGAGACGCAGTTGGAGGTCCAGGGGCAGTGGTGGTCCATCTTGGGGATGCAGCGACCGCAGATGCGGCAGTGGTGCGAGCGCGGCGGCTTGGGCAGGCGGCATTTCTTGCAGCGTTTTTGCGATTTCTTCTTGCCTGTCACCGCCGAGTTATCATTCCCATCGCTTGTGGCATCGGCAGCTGTTCTTCCTGTCTTCCTGACTTGCGCGCCCGTCGTTTCGGCTTCGTCATCGGAGTGGTTCGGTTTCGCTACCGACGGCGGAAAGTTGTATCGCCCCGGGTCAACGGTGCATGCTCTGTAGTATGTCCACCAGAGGCATAATAGCAGAGCATTGAAAGTGTACGACTGGTTGGACGTAAGGGGGCCGGGTTCCAGGTCGGGAGACAGGTTGAACAGTATCTGGGAGCCATAGCCCAGAAAGGCAATCAGCAGGCAGACGGCGGGCACGGCAAGTCGCTGCACAGACAACGGCGCCGTACTGCCGACGAGAAATGCCATTATGCAGTGTGTCTGGAGGCCATCCGCGTTGTTGGGTTCGCGGTGGGTTATATTCAGCTCGAATGGAAGTCTAGAGAAGATGTTGTTTGTTCAGCTGTAACCTTACAGCTTCTAGGCATCGGAGCTGATGTGGATTCTCTGCCGCTGAATGTGCGACCCGGAAATTATGGGCCTATCAAGCTGCCCTGTAACGTCCCCTAAATCATAATTCATAAGGTAATTGTGAACCCTCACATTACGTTGGTTCTTCGCAAGGAGTTGCCTCGGCATGTATTACAAAATATTTCTGACCTCTTGCTCAATACTATGTGTACCATATGTACTGTAATTAGACCAACGCCGATATGTATCCTACGCATCATAGCGTGCCTATACTTTAGACCAAGCTCAAGTACCCTCATGCCCGCCCATAAGAAGACTGTCCGTAACGCCGTTGCCCGCTAAATTCAAAGACCCTGAGCTCAACCAAATCCGACATCGTAGGCCTCAAGTCAGATGTCATCAGAACATGGCACAATACCTATTCTGAGATGAGATGCCAAACACCCACGTCACCTCAGCTGAAAAACTGAGTGATACCGCCGGCAGCACTTAGGTTTGGCGTCCAACCAATGCCCCCGACCCACGTTTTCTTCCCGGCGCACCCTAGACATCTCCTCTGCTCGCCCATGTTGGTGATGGAGCAGTGCGAGCAGACATGCTTCCCGCAGCTGCCACAGCCCGAGTCTGCGGCGTCATCCACCTCCATTGCGTCACCATCCATGACATCGTGCAGAGCTTGTCCGCAGTCCTCACAGTCCGTCGGCACGTCTATTGACGGAGTGGCGATGGAGGTTGGTAAAGTATTGAACGATGTTGATGTGCCGTTGGGATTGGGTAGTTTCCAGAAGCTGTGCAGCGAGGGCTGGGCTTGTTGTTGGTGGTGCTCTGGGTGCTGCGCGACAGCGGGCTGTATCTGCATCGGCTCCGTTTGCATGTGATCGCCGTCGTGGGGTTGATTCTTTTGAGCATTGTAGAGCATGTTGAGTGTTCGCTCTGTACCAGATGGAAGTGGTATTAGTGTCTAAACTTTTTATAGCAACGCAGCCTCGTCAAGTGGCGAGAGGATGCGAGGAGGGGCTGGGCTTACGGTGGACTTCATGTTGCGATGGTCGCGAGTCGCGGAACCTCTTCATGGTCCGGCTGTGCAGATTACCAGATGTCGCGTGGTGTGAGAAATGCAGTGAGGACTTCATGTGCATGTCGAACTGGAACGCGCCGGTGCCGGGTCGCTGTGGTGAGTTGTTGTAGGAGCAGGCGCTGGACGACGTGCAGGAGAGCTCCGACTCGGATCGTTTGCGCTTGATGACGACCATGATGACTATGGGTAACAAGGTATTTTGAATTTGTGAGTCGGCTGATTTTCGAGAGACAAATATATAACAATTAGGATACTGATCCGAAAGATGCTCAATCCAAAACAGGCGTATTGAGTGACCGGTATATGAGTATGAACGAAGCTGGCAAGTTGAGTTGGATTATGGGATTTGAATGGCCAATTCAATTAAGCGCAGGCAGGCAGCGTAATGGTAATAGACACACACGGTACGCGATGCGGGCCCGCGACAAAAGGTCGAAATGTCGCGTTCACGCGTTAATTGGATGGAAGCCCGTCTCCACTAAAGGCATACCTAAACGGGCACTTACATGAACGCTCTTTTTAGCCAACACTATAGGACCCCAAATCCACCACACCCTCTATCGGACTATAAAACTAACTCCCTCGTCGGGTAACCGGCCACACCACACAACCTGCCAAGCAGCCAAGTAGATATAGGTCTTGATGCATTTAGAACCATGATAGCCAAGGCTCTGCGGTCAGCACGCAGTGGAGCTACATCCAAGCACCGGGTTGCTTTATCCGTCTAAGACGTTCAGCTCCAACACACTAGATGCCTACTCTGGACCGAGGCATAATAGTCTTCTTCTGTTATTTCATCTTATCTGCTTTAGTTCGACAAACACTACTCTGTGGCGTAATTTTATTGGTGCCCTCTCATGCATGTAACTATGTGCTTCCTTCTGATGTAGTCTCCATGTCATGTTATACGGCAATACGGTTGGTTATACGACATGAGCATGTTGCCAACCAACCATATCACCGTACCTTCCTATGTAGGCATATATAGCAAACAACTATATATGTATACTACCATACCTTCTATATATATAGCAAATACCCGGATTGCCACAGAGGGCATCGCAAAACAGAGAGTCTGTTGATGAACAACAACTCTCAAAGCTCCACACGAAATAATATTGCAATTGCCACTCTATATTCTTGAGTCTCCGAGTTACCATGGCGAGTGGCAAGATGGACAATCCATCCCTGCTTTTAGGCGCTTACAGCCTTGTAGAGGTATGCCATATCAATACCAAGCGCAAGTATGTGTTGTCTTGCTGATCAACCTACGGGACACGTCTAGACTTTGGCGATGCGAACGCCCCGTCTTATCCAGCTGCTGCCTTTGGTAGCCACCGCTATCGGCGCTGCCACGGTAGGTGTTGGAGGGAGCTGCAAGTGCTTTCCCGGCGACACATGCTGGCCTTCGGAGTCCTCTTGGGCAAGCCTCAACGACACCGTCGGAGGCCGCCTCGTCGCCACCGTGCCCCTGGGCTCCCCGTGCCACGACCCTAACTACGACGAGCAGGTCTGCGCCAGCCTTCGGGCCCAATGGCTTGATTCTGGAATCCAGTAAGCCCCGAAAGAGTCTTTGTCTCTCTCATGCACTATCTGCTTTAGTGTTAACCCCCCTTGTAGTATGCAGTCGTCCTCTTCGGTGATGGCCCCCTTTTTTGCCAACCAGAGCTGCGACCCCTTTCAGCCACGAGAAACACCCTGCACCCTCGGCAACTACGTCCGCTATTCCGTCAATGCGACGGGGCCCGAAGACGTCCAAGCCGCCGTGAAGTTCGCCGCAGAGAAAGACGTGCGGCTTGTCATCCGGAACACCGGCCACGACTACCTCGGCCGCTCGACGGGCGCCGGCTCTCTCGCGGTCTGGACGCACCACCTCAAAGACATCCAGCTGGTCGACTACGAGGAGGCCGGCGGCGAGGAAGACGCGTTCCGGGGCAAGGCATTCCGCATCGGCGCCGGCGTGCAGGGCTTCGAGGTGCTCGAAGCCGCGACCCGCGAGGGGCTCGTCGTCGTCACGGGCGAGTGCCCGACCGTGGGCCTCGCCGGCGGGTACACCCAAGGCGGCGGCCACTCGGTGCTGAGCACCAAGTTCGGCCTCGGGGCGGACAACGCGCTGTCGTACGACGTTGTGACCGCCGCGGGCGAGCTCGTGACGGCCTCGCGGTCCGAGAACGCGGACCTCTACTGGGCGCTGAGTGGCGGGGGGCCGGGCAACTTCGGCGTCGTGACGTCGATGACGGTCATGGCGCACCCGGACAAGCCCGTGACCGGCCTCTTCCTACAGCTGTCCGCCACCGACAGCGAGAGCGTGTACAGCGCCGTCGACGCCCTGCACCAAACCTTGCCAGACATAATCGACGCGGGTGTGATGATGGTCTACTTCGCCGGGTCATCGTTCTTCTACATCCCCGCGCTGGGAGCGTTTGACATGTCACGGGAGAAGCTGGAAAAGGAGGTCATGGCCCCCTTCTACGCCAAGCTGGACAACCTGGGCCTGGCCTTCACCGCCAACTACACCGAGTCTCCCCGGTACATCGAGCACTACAAGCACTTCTGGGGCCCGCTGCCGCTGGGCAACGTCGAAGTGGGCGTGAAGCAGTACGGCGGCCGTCTCATCAAGCGCTCGCAGCTCAGCAACGCCACCGGCGCCGCCCGCGCCATCATGGACCAGGGCGTCGACTTCGCCGGCGTCGCCCTGGACGTGAGCAAGTTTGGAAAACGAGGAGGCAAAAGCATTAACGCCGTGCACCCAGCGTGGCGTGAGACCATCAGTATGGCCGTGCTCACCCTGCCCTGGAGCTTCACGGCACCTTGGGAGGATGGGCTTGCCGTCCAGCGCAAAATGACGGAGGTGGCTCAGCCCATCATCGATGCGGCAACCCCTGGTAGCGGCGCCTACATGAACGAGGCCGACTTTCGGCAGCCCGACTGGCAAGAGGCCTTCTTCGGTGACAACTACCCGAAACTCCTGGAGATCAAAAAGAAGTGGGATCCGCAGGGGCTATTCTATGGCTGGGTGGCGGTCGGGAGCGAGGCATATACCGTGCGAGACGATGGTCGGTTGTGTAGAAATGCTTCGTGAGATATATGGGTGCAGCGAATCTCTGTTACTAGACATGAGATGTTTACGGGGCTTTCATCAGCCAATTGTTTTGTCATGGTATGCTCAGAGCGAGTGCTAAGTTTGACATTGAGTATTACAGCAATTCCTCGTGAGTGAAATATCGGGGTAATATCAACGAGAACCCCAGTACTGCCTCTTCGACGACTTTATCATGTGTACGAGAATGGATAGTCCCTACGTATGTTCCATCTAGTTTGATGTAGTGACCATAACACTGGCGTTTTTATACCAGCTCAGCAGCGGGTTCTCGCCGCTCTGTACCTCTGTATCCTCCACATAGGCCCACGACCGCATAAAGTCTTCATGTGAAAAGACTCGCGTCAGCTTGCCCGTGATGACGCCGTACATGGCTTCGATAATCCTGAAGTCGGTCGGGAACAGGATGTCAAAGTAACCCTGGTGGACGAGGGGCGTGGATACGGGAACCATGCGTCTCTCGTACCTCGTCTGCACGACAGGGCTGTTCAACCCCTTGATGGCGTCAGGCAGGGTATGGAAATCACTGGTGACTAGCCTATGGGCTGGGAAGTACTTCTCCAAGATATCGAAGAACTGCATGCATCTCGTGGGGATGTACTCCGGATCGCTCAGGTTGGGCGTGAAGGGAATTTGCTGCTTGAGTTTCCGAATCAACTTGCTGTTGCTGTAGGGCACGGGATATCTGCCCCCGGTGGCCGCGTGGCGAACACGCAGGAACCGGGCAGCTACCGGGTCCAGTACAGGTTCATAGAACTCATAAAATTCGTTGTCTTCTGTAATGAGCACCATGCCTTGCATTGGCTCTTCCGTGTTCAGGTCGTAGCGAATAACATCATGCGCAAAGTTGTCAAAGACCTCGAGGGCAATGAAGAAGCACGGAGATGGGACACGCTCTTCCCAGTCGAAAACAGACCGGTTAATAATTTCGACCTTATCGGCATGGCCGCGGCTAGCGGCAGTCGCTAAGAGCTGCGAGTTCTGGATTGTAGCCAGTGCTGGACTGATCTCGATGATCTTGTATTTCACCCTGTCATAGACGGATGGCTCGACGGAGCGGATATAATCCAGGATGTTCATCATCAGAGTACCTCGCCCGGCACCCATTTCGTAGATAATCAGGTCATGGTAAGGGTAGGATGTCATGATATAGTTGGACATCAGGTAACGCGCGATGGCCTCGCCGTAGTAGGGCCGAAACATTTCTGTGGGAGTATGCCACAACTGTCGTGTGTCGTTGGGCGCAGGGAGCTTCGAGTCGAGCTCATCCTCAAACTCGGTATAACGCTGGCCGAGCTCAGAGTAGAACTCGGGCTCGTCGCGGAGCGCTGGGAAATCGAAGGGCTTGCCAGGCGTGAAGATGACGGCTTGTTTCGAGAAATAACCATAGTGGGGGTTGTATAAGCTGTCTGCATTGCAGCCGCGTTAGGAAAACGTCCACCGCTTGTCGAAGCTAAGAGATGGGGAGGAAGAGAGGTGGGCATACCTTCGACAAAGTCACGCATCAACATCTTAACCCTCCGAGGCCTCTCCGTCCGGGTCCGAAGTTCGTTCGCCGTCACCGTCGGGAAAGCCTTGTACTCCTCGGTCATATCATGCGAGAAAAGCTCAGTCCGCTGTTGCCAATTGCTTTCGTTGGTCTTCTCGTTGGTCTTGGCGCCGCGACTGGTGTGCCTCATGGCCATGCTTCGCCGCTGCTGCTGTAGCTGACGGCCATGCTGGATGCACGAGCTCAGGGCCACCAGGTTGCGCTGCGAGTTGCAGCCCCGGTGCCGAAACAGCTGGCGGAAGAGCCGCGTCACAATGGGAGAATCCATAGCTGCTAGAGTCCTGAGGGCCTCGATTCCATGAGTTTGTTGCCACGCCGACCCAAGGGGAGTTGTCAAAGTACGGCTCCAAAGTGGGCGACAACTTTACGCAATGCGGGACGGAAGCTCGTGTGCTCTGAACTTTTGAGGTCGGAAAACAGGCCTGCCAGGCCCGAGCTCCCCTGCTAACTACTGCTGGCAGTTGGCGCTAGATACCTGAACTATCACATTTCCAGCGTCCTGCCATTGGCGAATAAGAGCTGCGATGACATAGCTTAGGCGTGAACATGGATATGTGTGGTTTTGGTTTATTCGAATTTTGGGTAACAAACCATTGCATGAAGAAAGCCTTTTAGTACAGTAGTAGGTAGGACTTTTTTGCCAATAACCTATATCGGCCTCATTAATTCATCTTCTTATCCTCCACCACACACTCCTCATGATTCGGTCGATCATGCTGGAAATAAACCGAAATTCATAGGAAATTCATGAGATGGAAAACATGGTGACTTATTAAAGGCCATGTCTTTGAGCAATCATCCGAAAGCCTATGGTAGCGCGGCAGTTGCCGTTGCCTTCACGGCCGGCATCCTGTTGACCCTGGGCTTCAAAGATTTGTATCCGGATCTTGAAAACCGCTTCCAGCAGGGCAAGAAGCGGGCGCGCAGAGCGCAGACAACCACGACCACTGAATCGGACGTTGCGAGGCGGAGATCGAGTCTATTCTGGGGCCCCGTGCAACTCGAGGACAATGAAGCCAACAGAAAATCCAAAAGCGCCGCAGCGCTTTCCGGACCCCTGCCCCCGAGCGCTGGCATAGTCGAGGGCATCGAGGGCTGCATCGGCAACACGCCGCTCGTCGAGATCAAAAGCCTGTCCGACGCCACGGGCCGCACCATCCTGGCCAAGGCCGAGTTCCTCAACGGCGCCGGCAACAGCCCCAAGGACCGCGTGGCGCTGAGCATGATCCAGGCCGCCGAGGAGGCCGGTCTTCTGGTCCCGGGCCGCGGCGACACCATCTACGAGGGCACCGTGGGCAGCACGGGCATCTCGATCGCGGCGCTCGCGCGGGCCAAGGGCTACAAGGCGCACATCTGCATGCCCGACGACCAGGCCGTCGAGAAGTCGGACCTGCTGCACCACCTCGGCGCCACCGTGGAGCGGGTGCGCCCGGCCCCCATCACGTCCCCGGACCACTTCGTCAACCTGGCGCGCCGGCGCGCACGAGAGCACACGGAATCCAAGGACACGGACAGCCGGGGCTTCTTCGCGGACCAGTTCGAGTCGCAGGCCAACTTCCAGGCGCACTTCAAGACCACGGGCCCCGAGATCTACTTCCAGACGGGCGGGCAGGTTGACGCCTTCGTCGCAGGCGCTGGCACCGGCGGCACCCTCTCCGGCGTGGCGCGGTACCTAAAGGACGAGGCCAAGTTGGCGGGCATGAAGGTGGTGCTGGCGGACCCCCAGGGCAGCGGCCTTTACAACAAGGTGCGCCACGGCGTCATGTACTCGAACACGGAGAAGGAGGGCACACGGCGGCGACAGCAAGTGGACACGATCGTTGAGGGCGTCGGCATCAACCGGATCACCGAGAACTTCGAGGCTGGGCGGGACCTCATCGACGACGCCGTCAAGGTCACGGACGAGCAGGCTTGCAAGATGGCACGCTGGCTGGTGGAACAGGACGGCATCTTCGCTGGCAGCAGCACCGCCGTCAACTGCGTCGCAGCCGTGACTGCAGCTATGACTTTGCCCAAGGGTAGCCAAGTCGTTACCATCATCTGCGATTCCGGGACGCGACACTTGAGCAAATTCTGGAAGAAGGTTGGCGAAATGGGTCTTGAAGATGATACCAAGCACGACGATCTCTTCAAACTACTGGACATCAAGCATTAAGCCATGGGGCAGAAAGGGTACTGATCTGTTGGTTTGGCCATTCTGGTCCCAAAAATCGAAGCTTGTTTACAACAGTTCATCTATATTACATACAGTCTTAGAGCCTCGCCAAACAAGATTGCTCGGGATGGTATTCCACGCCACGTGAATTAGGGGGCTGCCAAACCTGCAAGGAACGGCAATAGCAAAACAAATGTAGAGAAGGAGCATCCTTCTGTTTCACGCCATTCTGTAAAGATACCTCATGCCCTCAGGCATTCCCAATCGAAACTCGTAACGCCCCGCCAGCCTATGCGGTCTGTTGCAACCCTAGAGGGAAACGTGAATGCAAAGCCCAAGAATGATTCCCACATGGCCGAAGTGCAAATCTGTGATCCAGGCTCTGACCGCCTTGCAGGGTGCAAATGTGTGATAGCTCAAGAGAACTATAGTTGTGTGTTAGTAGTTGCTTATGCAATTTGATACTCGGGGGAAAACTTACCTTCCAGCGATGGCGACAGTTCATACATTCGCAGAAGGTTGTCATAGGCTCATCAGCACTTCGAGTCTGGGCTTGAGTGTATGCTACCATGCGCTTCTTGCACCTTCCGCACTCCAGAGATTCACTCATACTCTTCTCAGCCATGGGAACCTGAGCCTTCTTCATGTTCTCCTCCTCGAGCAGAGCGTTCTGCTTGCGCATCTCGGCCGACATCAGCTCTTGGCTCGACATCTGGACGAACTTCTCAGCAACGATTTCGCCAGACATGACGCCCTTGCCCAGGTCGGCATTCGACTTAACCTTCAAGTTCTGGAACAAAGACCTTATCTTCTCCTTGTACTCTTTGGTCTCGCCGTTGAAGGCTTTGAAGGCCGCATGCTCCACCTCGATCGCACGTTGGAGGACAGAATCGACCGACTCGGTAGAACGGTAGGCCAGGCCGTTGTAGATAAGTCCGATACAGTTGTCGCGGACTGAGGAGCCGGTGCGTTTGACGTCGACGCCATCGGCCTGGAACTTGCGCTTCTCGGGATCGCCCTCGAACTTTTTCTTGGTGCCGGCGGCGACAGGTTTGGGTGCAGGCGATGCAGGCTTAGGAGCAGGCGAAGCAGAGGCCTTGCCCTTTTTCGCGGCCTTCTCCTGTTCGACAGCCTTCTTCCACTTGGCAACGACTTCGGTGGCGGCACGCGCGATGTCCTTGTTCGGGTTCTGGCGGAGTTTGCCCATGAGAATACCAGCTTTGGTAGTCTGGCAGTATCTAGGTTAGTAAACCGTTCAGGAAGTGCGCTACCTCAGGCGGGCAATACGCTCGGAAGCGGTGGCCAAGCAAAGGTAAGGATGATAACATACGCGAAGGATTTCTTCCGAGGGCGCGACCTCCTTCTTCAGCGTCTCGATTTGCGACACGATATCGGCAGGGTCGCTTTTGCCGACGGAGCCCTGCAGCGCCTTGACGCGGTTGGCAACCTCGCGTGCGTCCAACATGTTGGTGTGGCCGCAAGACGGTATCGGGATATCGTGGTGGTGACCTCAATGTAATGAGAAGGGGATGGCGTTGCGACCTTATTTTATTTGGATGGATACAGGTGACAATGATCCTCAATTAAGTAGCACCAACTGAAGCTGTCGGAGCAAGACGGGCCTGGAGTTTCCAGCAACGCAAAATGCTCGGAGACGACCGAGCAGCCGTGGAGTGAATGAATGCCGAAAAAATCGATACCTGAATCAGGAGGAGGCAAAGGTGCAGCTGTGTGTGATCATTGCCCGCATGCGGCAACAATGCAGCCTGAATAATGAATAGCATGCAGCAATCATCACTTTATTTGCCTGTCGCAAGACTTGACTGTTGATTGGACCCACATACGACGGGCTGGGTGGCACGTGCACTTGCACCATGGCGGTGGCCGGGAGTTGGCAGGTTGGCTTGCGGTGGAGATGGTGATTAGATAATCCGGAATATTCTCGGTCTAGGTAGGTAGGTACCCAAGGTCGACGCCAGTGACCTTGATGATGTTACGAACCACCAAAGCTCATTCAAAAACCTTACTGGTATTGAAAGGTAAATGGCAATTAAGAGAAATATATAATATTGTTATTTAAATTTGGACATTAGAAATTAATTATAAACATGATAATCGTCTTCCCATGTCGTCGTCATTACTCAGCTTCGTCCCTTCTCATTCGCCTCAGTGGTGGAAGGCTTCTTGCCCTTTACCGAGTTCCACTCGAGGCAACAGCACGCCATCCAGGCCAGACCTGCGCAGGGAACAGCACACAGGAACACCGTCTGCAGCGCCTTGTTGTAGTCGAGAATGAGCTGCGTCAGCTCGTTTGATGGCACAAGGTGCCGGAATGCTGTGGCTCCAGCAGCGACGATGGCGTCCACATCGATGCCCTGGAGGTTGTCGGCGGCAATGACGGACCGCAGTCGAGCTTGGAAGACGTTGTTGCCAACGGATATGAACACGGCGCCACCCAGAGACTGTGCTGCCACCACCGACGCGGTGCCCACAGCCACGTCGTCCTTCGAGAGGACCGTCTGGACGGCTGTGAACCCCTGTTGAATGGACATGCCGAAGCCGGCAGAGGCGAGAATTTGCAGGCCTATCCACATCCCAGTGCCCATGCCAGGGTTGAACAGAGTGAACATGCCGCAGCCTACTGTTCCAATGGCGCTACCCAAGATGGCAGGCGGGGTGAAATACCCGACCTTGGACACAAATATCCCCGAAAAGAGTGAGAACAGCGCGTTGGCCACGAAATAAGGAATCATGGCAATACCCGACTGGATAGCCGTGAATCCCCAGACCGCTTGGAACCAGATTGGCATGAAGTAGGTATGGATGAGCAACGCACCATACGTGAAGAAACCTGCCAAGCAGGCCGCAGACACGGTGCGCTGCATCACAATGCTCGGAGGTATCAAAGCGCCATCTTGCTTCCACCATTGCCAGGCGGCGAAGGTCAACACCCCCGCCGCGCAACCGCTGAGCAGGCCAACAATTTTCAAACTCCCCCAAGGATCGCCTATGGTGGTGAACTCAAGCGCTAGGAATAGCATGACAGATGTCCCCAAGAGGATGGCGTTTCCTATTAGGTCCAAATCGATGAGGCGATCGACGAATGGACGGTGTAGGTGGTTTTGACGAGCTGGGTGGAATACCAGTGCCATGACGATGAGGGTGACCGCCCCCGCGGGAATATTGATGTAGAAACACCACCGCCATGTCTGGGTGAGAAAACAATTGTCAGCTTCGTTCGGCTAAGTTGATAGACAAGGAGTTCAGGAACATACCGCGAGATCGGTGAAAACACCGCCAATCAAAGGACCAACGGTTGCACCAACCCCAAACATCAGCCCGACTATTGCCGTGTAGATCGGCCTGGCCTTGAGCGGCACACCGGTAGCGACGATGACAAAACTGCCTGTCAGGATGCCAGCGCTCCCGAATCCCGATACAGCTCGGCCAATGATGAGAGTCATAGAGCTTGGCGCAACCCCCGATATCAACGACCCAAGCAGGAACATGGACATGGCTAACATGTACGACCATTTTACATGGAATAATGTGAACACACGGCCAAACATAGGCTGGAAGGCGCACGCAGTCAACAGATACGACGAGCCGTACCATCCAATATCCGGCGTACTATGGAATTCAGCCGTGATGTACGGGATTGCCTGCAAGATATTAGCGGAAGTTCGGACGTTGCCATAAGACGCTTACAGTTGTGATGATTGTCCTGTCAATGGATATCAGGAACACCACCAAACTCAATCCGGTAATGAGGAGAGCCAGAGATAACCCCTTGACTTCGTTATTACTGCTTTCAGTCTTGTCGAGGGCGTCCCGGAGGCTTTGGTCCACACGATCCGCGTCCTCGGGGTTGTCCAAGGGCGGATCCCATGGTATGGTGCATCTGCTAAGCCGCGCGCCGGCCTTCCCAGGATGCCGTTGCTCTGAGATCGGAGTCAGAACCTGGAGCCTCCTTTCTCTGTTTTTTATGTAGTGGTTTTCTTGACTGCTATTCGATGCCAGGCGACTCAATCCGGGAGAGTACATCAGCAGGATGTCGGATAGGACGCTGAAACGTTCATTGTCGTGCGAGAACCGTGACCTCTTTTCCGATTCATCTTTGTGATGAGCCGACTCCGGTACGTCCAGCTGCGGCTCTGGCTCGTCGGCATTGAAGGATAACGGCCTCTCGTACATGGAGTCGGCCTGCCGCAGCGGTCTCTCTGACGTTGTTGTGGAATAGCATCTGGAGTGTCTGTATATGCTTCCGAAGTGGTCACTATCGGTGATGGAGTCATGAGCGCGGTGGCTGGGCAAATGGGGTAGCGACGGGTCCTGGAGTTCGAATTCCAAACGGAAGTTGCCATCCTCTGGCAAATGCTGATGAGTCTCTTCTGCTTCGGACGCTGCTTGGTCGTCGGAGGACGACGATGGCCTCAAGGGCCAATCTGTTCCACGCCCCGGTGCCGCCATCTTTTTGCGTGTGGCTCCTGAGTTGATGGGTTCGAACGAGGACATGATCCCCAAAGAAAGGCCGTCGTTTTGTTGAAGCCACCGTTCGCATGTAAGTAGCCACAGGGGAATTGACTCTGATGCGTGTCGCGTTCAGGTCACGGACAAACACTGTATGCGCGGCTTGCACGTCACTGCGCTGGGTCCCTCAGGTTACTATGGAGAGAGAAGGGGGGTCCTGTGCATCTGCTTGCAGTTCAGCAGTACTATTTCCTGCAGGGGAAGCTGTTGGTCAGATTAGCAGCTGCATCGAACAATAAGGAGGGAGGGAGGGATCCATCCAGCTGCACAGACACAATCAAACTTTGGTAATTGACGTGCTACACTGATCTCGATCAAAAGGTTACGTACCCGGGGAAAAAAGCGATGGCCACCCACTAATTGCTCTGGAACATGTACCGGGGCGAGGCTCGCACTTGATATGAGAAGTGCAGAGAGAGGGCCTCACTCGGAAAACTCGGGGAGAGGGGATGCCCAGGGTACTGCCCAGGGCTTACACAGCCTACAGCCCAGCCCGTATGGTCACCAGATCGCACTGGATATGATGCAACCGAGATGCCGTCCCTCAGCCTTGAAGGTGGCAAGGTATTATTCTCGTATGGGTGATCCAGAATTGTCCGAAGGATCCGCTGTACCGGCCGATTCTCAGCCTGCAGGTAGGGGAGAGCCTTGCAATCTCCTCAAGCGTATGTACTCTGCCTTGGTCTCAATCTTCCCTTCGGTGATGTGTTCGTTGGTCGATCTGTTTACTGTACACCCCACGTGGAGTCGACGTGCTTGCTGGAGCTGATATGTACGTTATATTCGAATCGAACAATAGGAAAAGAAAACAAACGGTAACTGCGGGTGGGGGAGATGACGGTTATGTCGATCACTTTCATTAGTGTTGTTGTTGTCGTTACTCACTCATTTCTCTTGCTAACTATAGAATACACATACACACGTACATATGTATTGGGATGAGATATAATTCACTAGTTGGTCCTGATTAGAATACGCTAAAAGGCGGTAGCAGGACTCACGCGAGACCCCTTTGTGGGTTGGTTGCGTTATCGTGACGGGCAATGCTATGGGACCTAGTGCTCATCATCATGGCCCGGCCGGAGTATTGGATTGGGGGCATTTGCCAAGCTACGAATACTACTGCCGAGGTGGCCCCCCAGATGTGCAGTGTAGAGGGTGCGCCAGCGGGCGCCACGCCCGCATCGTCTGTTAAAAGACATATCGTCACTCTCCGGTATTGGAAGCACAGCTCGCCGGCTGGCGCCCTGTGGATGGGTTGTTGATGTTGCTAAGGCCGTGGATAGGGCCGATAGGTTGGTAGTCCAATCAGTATTTACCTACATGTTGGTAGCTTTCGCTGAGTTAACCTAGTGCGCGGTACGATATAGGCTCTTGGACGGTAACTAAAGTGGCGGGACAGGGGGGGCTTTTCAGGAATCAGACGAAGCTTACTAGGTACTCTTCCTTCCCTGCTTACCGCCGTCGGCGTACGAGTGCCGGCGCGGCGGGCTGAAGGAATGCAGGGTATGGAGTCTGCTCCGGCTCTCCTTTCTTCCTTCTAACAACCCTTGATCCTTTCCTTTCCCGTCTTTTCTTTTTCCACTTCGATCCGAACTCTGCCTCCTCCACTACCTAGCGCCGATATGGCTATTACCTACTGCAGTTAGTCCCTGAGCCACCAACGCTAGAAGCTTGTATGTTCTGATTGATGTAGTACGGGGTTAGTCTGCCAAGCGACTATCAAGACTCACGCTCAATTCATCAGACCAGGTTCCTGTTACCTATCAGTAGCCATGTTCTTCAATTACACAAGGTATAGCAATTGGCATCGTTACTGCACACTAGTTCGGATGTCCGGCTAATTCCAGGTGTCTGTCTACTTACCTTGGGTACTCAACTAGCTAGCTCTGAGTGCTATTCTTACCTGCCGCAGCCAGACCAGGCTTGTTTGTGCCCACTCAATCGTTTCCTCGCCATTCTTTTCATGAACCACCATTCACTTCGGAAATCGCTGGCTACCCAATTTAAGGTTCGATGGGGCTGATGCCGAGAGCGAGAAAATGGAGAAGACGAAGACGGCGTGTCCACTCGGCAAGAAAGGGAAGGTTCTTGCTAAGCCAATTCTCCCACTACTCGGCCTGGGCATTGGCTTTTTCCCTGCGTATCTCGTGTTGAAGCGATGCGTGTGCCGTTGTCCCCTTTTCTGACGGAGGCGACTGCGGCAAGAGACATGTCCGAGACAAGCTTCCAAGCAGAGAGGGTCTTGTCAGCGAAAAGGTATAGGGCGGGAAGATCAATAACACATAGAGTTTGATATCTGAGTCACTCAGAAATTGGGCGCCACTACTAACCTGCTCCTCCATTCATCCTCCACCTCGGCCAATTCCCTCCATAGGCAGTGCCATGATGCCTAGGGGCACAAGACCAATCCGACCAAACATTAGCTAAGTGCTTTCTATTCAAGAAATTCGAATAGCCCCTAAATCTTGCTCCAGCAGGAAATGTCGGCTGCTGGTTTTGGGCCATATCTCGGGCCTCCCCCGACTGACCATATCTTACTAGAATTGAGAGACAGTGAGACGACCGTAGACCATAGCTTCGTCTACATATGCAATCACAAACAAACGATAGATGGGTATTTGGTTGTCTATATGTGGAATTGAGCGAGAGAGTTGTATCCAATTTAGAATCTAAACTGCTGATGCATACTAAATGGTATCTTGGTGGAAAGGAATCCTGCCTCCCAGCGATGGGCCTCATGCGGTGATTAACAACATACAAACCCGCAAAACGCCTTTGCCATGTACTTGTAACCGAAAAATGAAATAAAAATGTAAATTCCAAAATGAATGTGAGTGTTGAATCGAAAAACTGTCATTATCTTGCCTGGCTTAGGGTGTCCCACCAAGCCTCACAAGTATTGGGACTTGCGTAGATTTGCCAGCTGCAAAATAGTAGTGACAACACCGGCAACACCCGAGCCATCAGTATGACGGCCCAGTGCCGCATCGGTATCGTTGCCATGAAACTCCGCCTCCAACGTTGCTTGGCTCTCGGTCGCCAGCATTTGGGCTGTCTTGAGTCCTCGTTGTCGCTGCTCCTCGATCTGAGCCAGGGTGCTTGAGAGAGCATGGAGTTCTTCAGCACTTCTCTTTTCTTCAGCAGCGCCTGACGAAAGAGTGGGCAATAGACCAGCAATCTGCAACATCAAGGCAGGGGCGACTGTCTTGCGGCCTGATTTGAAAACGCATTTACTGATCGCAGTAGCAAAGATGGCTTTGTTGGTATCAACAGCCATCTGGTCATACAGTTCTTCTGCTGTAGCACCTTCAGGATTTTGCTGTGGGTAGAGGGAGTAGGTCTTGGGCTTCGCAGCGCCCTTGCGGACGAAGTGTGTCGCGATATAGATCCACTTCTCGTCCCATGCTAGGATCTTGGACCACATCTCATACTCCTCGTAAGGCTTGATTTCCTTCCTGAAGCAGCAGCTCGTGGCCCCCAGAGCAAGGCCGAACATCGGCTTTTTGGACTGGACACCAGCCCAGGCCTCAGTTCCCCCACGCATGTATGCAATAGCTTCTGAAAACAAAGTGCACACGAGGTGGCCCCGGGCAATGTCCAAATCGGAGAAGTAGGAAGAGTTCGTTTTATGCAAGTTGAAATCAATCTCCATCAGCTGCGCTCTTGACGAAGTTATGAGGGGCTGGAATATGTGTGCAGGCCCCAAGGCAATCCTGGGCCGCTGTGACCGGCAAACAAATCGAAACGCGTTTACTATGCGCATCTACAAAAGGAGATAATCAGCATATGGTCGATGGAGGTAGAATGTGTGTTTGACTACTTACATGCCACATGAAAGGCATGTTCTTGTGGTTGAATGCTATGAAAAGACATAGCAGCAAGAACCATAATGTCGACCAACACAGGTAAGGTTGAATTGATTGGGTTATGGAAAAAGACAGAGGGGCATGGATTCCAGGGAGATGTCGGACTGGCGGCCGAATCGTTGCATACGCCGACTCATGGCTTTCGTTGATGGAGCCGAAGATGAGTGTAGTCGTCATGGCTATTCCCAAACACTCAAGTCCGTAAGAGAATGTGGTATTAAAGGTTCAGTTGCTGGTATCGTCGTCGTATTTATGTTGGGTAATCCGAAGTCACGATAATGCTGTTGTATCACTATGTCGATGATACTGCGGGTATATGTATGTCGTGATGAAGACAGGCCGGATGCTGGGAAGAGAACGGAAGCAAGTAAAGAATGTATAAGTGTTGAAGTCGAATGTGTGGCTAAACGAAAGATGGTGATATCATTAGATGAAGAATTAATGACTAGGATGCTTCGTGACTCCTAAGTCTTCGTTACAGGATCAGTCGTAAATCTCCACAAGCTCCAAAGCCACTTGTCTGTGTTCAAGGAAGAGTCTCCGACCCAAGTAAAGCAGACTGGGCCATCAGATGAGACCATTTGTCAAAAATTCTACTTTCGAGGGCCGCCTGGGCCCGCCTGGAGCACTGTGATGAAAAGGATCCGAGCAACAGATACACCAGTAAACCTATTGTGAGATGACAGTCCGATGGGGCAAGGATCGACTGGCAGCGGCCTAAGTGCTGGAGTAAAGCATGTACCGACGGTGGTCGTGAGTATAGGAGAGGGAACATGTAGAGACCATCTTGACTAGGCGCCGATCTTGTCCTCATTTGAAGACCAAAATAGATGACAGAGTGGGGAGTACTCAAAGGCAATCACTCCTCGGGTTACGAGCAACTGCGGACATCGAACTACCAGCTAGCAATGAAACATGCATCGCCGGGCGTAACCTGCTTTCGATGCACCACTCAAGCCGTTACATGCCATCTCAAGGAAAGAGGTTTCCTAGAGAGCGTATGAACAGCCTCGTACCCGTGGATTTTTCAGCTAGGAGGTGCGTTCTGAGTTTACCTTGGAACGCCATCAAGTGAAAAAGGGCCGACAACATGACATCAGTCTGCTGGTCTGCCACTGGCGCCATGGTGAGCACGCAGGCCGCCACCATTGTCGAACTCTCGGGGTCCGAGACGGGATTCCTGTTCTCCGGTGAGCTACAGCGGAGCTAATAGACGGGGGGGCTGCGTGTTTTCGGTAAGCTTTGGAGGCTGTTCAGCTAGGCTGCTTCAAGATAAAGGACATGCTACCAGTGGACGCCGCTGACCAAACATGAACGGCTCATCGAACGCCAGCATGGCCGTGTTTCCAGAAGGCACTTTATTGTAGCGGCACCATAGTGTAGCTACGATAGTAGAAGTGACAGCTGCAACTTTACTCGCGCTGTAACGTCATACCTGTGCTGAATCACGATTGGGGGAGATGGCACAGCGGCATTCCACCTGAACTAGATGGCCTAGGTTCCACAGAAGATTTGCTCGAGTTGTTTACCATCTCATAGGAGGTGGAGCGAATACTCAGATTACTCTCCTTCGGGATGTATTTGGAACCTGATTAATGATTTATATGTCTGACTCTGGTTAGGACAATAGTTTCGGGGACGACGACAGTACAGACCAGAATAGAAATCGGGTCCATGATAGAAGTGCCTTTTTAACATACTGAGTGTAGTTGTAGGTGTTCATATACGTACGTGTCCAAGATATGTAGGTATGTTGCTGGCCACAGCCAAGGACTTGGGACATCTCACGGAGGAAGGCATGCACATCGGTTGGGAGAATCAAGCAAATACGGTACATTCTCCGAGACCGCCATGTTCGCATATGCGCGTCACTTCTCGAATTGTCTAGCTGGTGAGGGAACGTCGAACAGTGCTCAGCGGATAGGCCAGGCGAAAGAAAGGTGATGGTAAGTCGGGGTGAAAAGCCGAGATGGTGTTGTTAACGTTGGCATTGTTCGTTCTAGTGCTGCCAAGACAACACAACCGGGATTAGAGACAGCGACAGGGGGCTTTACGGCTTCGCTAAAGATCCGATTTACTAAGGGGAGAGAGATTCAGCCACTAACGTTGCCTCGATCCCCCCTGTCTGCCTGTTTAGGAGAAAAAGTAGTCACCCGCATCTGGCGCTAATAAGGTTATGTTGCAATGAGATGGGGCTTGCACTCAAGTAGGCAAGCGCCATGCCTACGTGCATACTAAGATGTTGAAATCCCGGTCTGTCGCTCCCGCCGCTAGTAACATCCCGCAAGCCCTTCAAGGACAGGGGCTCTTTCCCCAAGTGTTAATCAACGTCACTCCAACTTGCGACGGGGCACCAAAAAGAAAGTGCAGCAGAGCAAGAACAGGGAACCGAAGAAGAAAAAAGAAAACCCAGAAAGGCAATGAGATAAATCACGCCCCACTCTAGTGTGTACTCAGATATGTATACATCTGGAAGTCGCAGTGCAGCCGTAAGGAGGTTCGACTTTAAGGTTTGGTCAAAGACGGGAATGCTAAGGAAAAGGAACTATTGGAGGCATGTAACTGTGTATTAATTGATGCTATAAAACAGAAATCCGACGTTAAGAAAAAGCAATCCCTAGGTACGCCAAGCTATCCTGTGTTTCGCCTTGTAATGCTGAATGGAAAAGTAGTTACATAAGATCAGGTTTAATTTGAGAGCCTGGAGCAGTTGGGTGTTGGCCTCGATACGAATGATGCTGGCATGCAAGCTGTTGATGTTTAAAACCAAATAGCGATAAATAGATCAGAGAGAAAATGAACAACAGCGTCAGAATATGTGGTGTGTGTGGTGTGAGGGTGCCAACCAGTCGGCAGGGCTATTTCTCAGCCAGGAGGGTGCGCGAGTGAGCCACGCCGCTGCAGCTGTCGGCCACCTTGTGAGCGCTCTCCTTCATCGTGGAGACATTGGACTTGGTGTCCTGAGGGATGCCAGCCTTGATCTTGCGCGCCGAGACCTTGCGGTACGTGGCAATGTAGAACATGATGAAGAGAACCAGGTAAGAGCTGAGGATGATACACCCCATCCAAGCCGCCAGAGGCTTGCCGGCGCAGCGGCCGACGTGAGGCAGCCATGGGTGGTGGACACTGACGTAGTAGTCATAGCATGCGAAGTAGATGAAACCTAGTGAATGGCGTGTGAGGTTAGCGACGATTATTCTCTGTAGCTTGAGTGCCTATACTTCGAGCAGAAGAAGAAGAACCGAGTAGAATAAGCCACACATACCCAGGTCAATGACGAATTGAGCGATCTGAAGACGAGTGATCCATTCCTTCCACCAAACCTTGATGCCACGGGCAGTCTGGAAGTAGTACCAGTACATGACCACGTGGACCGTCAGGTTCAAGGTAATCGGCACCCATGACACAGATGTATTACCTGAAAGCTGGGTGAAGCAGAGCAGAGCAGTCGCTGGGTGGTGATAGGTGTGGAGGAAAGTCAAGGGCTTCTTCTTGACCATGAGGAAGACGGTATCGATCAGCTCGACGTATTTGGTAAGGTAGTTTAACTAGATTCGTTCAATTAGTCGTGTGTTTCATAACCGTTGCCACTATTCACTGCGCAATGCGATTGAGAGACTCACGTAGTAGAGGGTAACGAGAGGCTTGGTCCAGCCATCCGCACCGCAGATGTTCTCGTATAAGCCGTCTCTCCAGAGTTGAGGAGCCAGCTGCTCGATAAACAAGAGAAGGAGACCACCGCTCAGCAGGGTCAGAAACAGGTTGTGAATTTTGAATAGGCCGTTCAGCTTCAGCGGCTGGCGGTTGCGCATGAACTCGCGTCCACCGAAGACGACGATAACATAGAGGATGATCATGCCAAAGACTTCAGGCCAAGTCGAGAAGGCGGTCTTGCCTTCGACGAACCGGAACTCGTCGGCGCGATACCCGGTGACCGAGGTCCATACCTTGTCGAAGGCCTTCCAAGGGGCCAGCGGGATTATGCCCGAGCTGGCAATCGGGAACGAGCCGTCGATAGACATGGTTGTAGATATATTAGAAATTGCTGTAGAATATTGGAAAAAGCCACCCGGCACTGGGAGTCGACAGTAATATAAGGGATGAAGATGCGTACAGGGAGGTCTCAAACATATCTAACGAGGAGCGGGAAGGATATATGTATGCATCCAGCTTGATCGATAGCCTGTGTGTTGAATGTCAAAACGCAGAGGTCTCACATGTCCAGTCGCGCTCAAGAGGCATACGGCTTACAGAGCTGTTCGCCTGGTCGGATAACTACCCGCCGACCGATTTCGTAGATGGCTTGGACGGTTTCTCTGTCGATCTTTCCCTTCTACGGTTGGGCTATTCAGCCCGGGTCAGCCTTCAGCTGGTGAGCGAAGGTGCAGGTGCTGAGTAGAATATTTCGGCATGTTTACAATAGACTATTCAGGGGGTGGTGGTGGAGGTGCCGCCTATGCGACGATGTAGACATATCTTACGTGATGATGGCAGCCCCACGTGCAGACTGGTAAGTTAATGTGTGTCTGCTCGCAATACATGGTTGATCCAGCTGGAGATAGCTGTTGATCCTTCTGCGTTTGGTGCAATCGGGCTTAGTATACTACCTACCTAGGTTCTGGGCAAGATACGCCTCAGATCTGACCGGCTTGGTTGAGAAAACCACCCAATTGGGTACCCGCGGCGCGTGCCGGGTAAACTAATCTCTAACCTACCACTTAGACAATGCTTAATCGCCGATCCCAACCTCAGCTTGGAGTATAGTCCCGAACCATAAAGGTGGATTTTTCAATCCGCCTCCATTTCCAAACAGAGCCAAATCCGAGTCACCAGGCTTCCCGCAGCCTGGGCATAAGTGGCTTGCTCAGATTTCAACCACTTCTAACGCCCTCTAGGACCTCAAACAACCGTATACCGCCATGTGGGCTCGAATTACACCGAGATGACGGCAAGTCTATCTCCTTTTGCCGTTGAAGCGCCCCCCGGTAGGCCTTAACCAACGAGCCTACTATCACGACGTTACCGGTGAGCAACGGACAGAGTCTGCCTCTATCGTCAAATATGCGGTAGAGCTAAGCAATTGGTTTATTTGCTTCTTTCAGGGTACTTCGCATCCGGGGTGTGGATCGCGGGCCCCCCAGGTACATGAACACCACTGCCAACCCTACCCAAATGATCGATGCTGACTATGGCGCAACCTGTTTCATATTCCTGGGAGGAACTATTGGCATGGGACTCCTTGCCCAAGTTCCTACCAGGGAAAGTCGAATGTTTTCTTCTAGCACAGACGGCTTTTCCAATTTGTGATGTCTGAGATTCCGCCGTTCTAGAGCACTACCCGTAAAGATCGCCATCACAAGGGTTGGCAACCAAGACGCGCGGAGGCGACCAGTCAAGTGCTGGTATACGTACAAAACTTTACTTGCTTTGGTATCCCATCCCCATTCGGGCCAGTCATATCCGACGGCCACCTCCCGAAGCCCACCACGTCGTATGGGTATTCTCATGATGCATAGCTCAGGCTTCGGTGGAGCCTCCAATACCCCTGGCTTGTCGCTGCGCGAGACTCGGGGGTCGGAAGGAGCGAGGGGAGATTATGAATGGACATCTGACTGACAGATCTGTCTATCGTGTCTATAAAACTGCTTTCTTGCCGATCAATCCCAAACTCGGCCATCACTCCATAAGGCATTTCCACGCATCGCAGATATAACTCTCACGGACTGCACTTTCACTTGCCTCATTCTCTCTGTTATTGTCTCGTATTCTCCTACTCCTGATATTTCTGTCCCCAACTGAAGTATCACAATGTCGAAAGTCACTTTGAACACCGTCGTGGCAGCTGCCGGTGCTGCCTCGATTGCTTGGGCTAAGCAGGCTGAGCTTCCCATCGTCTCCACTGTTGCCAAAACGGTGGCAGTGGTTATTCCTCTCTATGCCATCATATGGTGCAGTTGGATATACCCCTTTTACATCTCCGACTTGAGGCATGTTCCCACGGTATCTGGCTTCCCTCTCTGGGGCCAATTCTTCAACATCATTACCGAAGAGTGCGGCGTACCGCAGAGAAGATGGCACAGCACTCACGGCCCCATGATCCGCTATTTCTTCCCCTTCGGCGCCGAGCGCCTGTCCGTTGCCGATGATGATGCCCTGAAGCACATGACGGTCCGAAACCCCTACAACTACCCCAAGCCTCTGCGTGCGAAGCTCTGGATGGTGCGCATCCTGGGCGAGGGAGTTCTGTTGGCCGAAGGCGCGGAGCACATCCACCAACGCAAATCGCTTGCCCCTGGCTTCTCCATTCAGTCCATTCGAGCTCTGACACCTGTCTTCTGGGAGAAGTCGCTCCTCCTGGCACGATGCTGGAGAGACGAAATGACTGCAGAGGGCGTTACCACCAAGTCGTTTGAAGTCCTCGAGTGGCTCAACCGAACCACGCTCGACATGATTGGCAAGGCCGGCTTCGGATATGAGATCAACTCCCTCGAGCACCCCGAAACTCCCATCCGTGAGGCTTACCGGCTCGTCTTCGCCTTCGATATTGCCTCGCGTGTTATGCACGGCCTTCAGGCCTTCATCCCCGCCAGCAAGATGATTCCCTCCAAGATGAACCAGGATGTGCAGACATCTCGCAGTATCATTCTGGACAAGGCCACCGAGATTGTTACGGAGAAGCTTGAACAGGCTGAGAACAACACGGGTGGCAAGGACATTCTATCTCTTATTGCTCGGGACAACAAGAAGCTGAAGGATCAGGGCGAGGCTGGTCTCTCTTTTGAGACGATGCGCGATCAAATCATGACATTCTTGGGCGCCGGTCACGACACGACGGCTACCGGAGTAGCCTGGACGATCCATCTGCTATCCACGCATCCCGTGGTCCAGTCGCGGCTTCGCGAGGAGATCAAGGACCACATGCCCTTCCTTTTCGACAAGCAGACACGCTTCGACCCCGAGCAGATCTTGAACGCCGACGCCGACCAGCTGCCTTACCTGGATAACGTGTGCCGTGAGGCCCTGCGGTACATCCCCCCTATCCCCATGACCGTGCGCGAAGCGATCGGGGACGATGTGCTGGCTGGCTACAAGGTCCCTGCCGGCACCACCCTATACGTACTGGCCAACACGATCAACCGCATGCCCGAGTACTGGGGCAAGACGGCCAACGAGTTCGATCCTGACCGGTGGGACGATCTGCCCAAGAGCTACACCGCCAACGCCTTCATGACGTTCCTCCAGGGTCCTCGCGGCTGCATCGGCCGCAAGTTTGCCGAAACGGAGATGAAGATCCTCCTGTGCTGCGTGCTCAGCATGTATGAGTTCAAGCGCGACGTCAACGTGGAAGACCCCGAGTCCCTGAAGATGTGGAGACGTAAGTTATTTCCCCATGAACTCCTATCCCCACCCTTGACTCAGAGCAGAAAGCTGAAATTTCCGTGCTTTTGATAGTGGTACTCCGACCCCGAGATGGTGTCTCAGTCAAGGTAACGGCGATATAGTAAGCTGTTCTGGATGATGGAGATCTCCACTTGAGCGTGCAAGATATTCAGGGGGATAGAAACATTGTGCCGGTCAGGCTGAGGTGTGGCGTCAATTAGAGTTTGTTATCTCGTTTAACCTATTGATACATGATTGCATTTTCTTGGGAAGGGGGTACAATTGACTTTTCAGAAAGAGGCGTTGGACTTGCCCGCTTGTACCAGTCTAGAATCTTCTTATGCTCAGTTGAGACATTTTCATTAGGCGCTGCAGCTTGTTCCTTCTATACCTAGCTAGGTACTTACACTTTTTCACGACATAATGCATACATACTACAATCTTCAAATTCGTCTTTGACACAGGCAGTCCCTGTGTCTATGTAGCCACACTACAACAATTGTACACGTTACGGTAATTATTTGAGATTGTCGAAGACAATTATGCTGCCAATTCCACGAGGGAGATGCTAGGTATCCTGGACATCGCCTGAATCGTGAACTGCTTATGCCATGTCACGAAATGCCAAGTCAGGAATTGTTGCCAACACACCACAGAAGAAGATTCAACAGGTGCAACACCTGCATTAAATGACTGCGGCCTGGGGCAGTAAGTGATACTGAAGAGAATTGGATTGAAGAAGTTAAAGTTCTAATATGATCTGTTGAAGTACACGAGTATCCTGTAGGTCTCGGAGAAGACTAGACACCGAACGATTGGAAGATCCCTTTGGTTCTTCCTGCCAAACATGGGGAACAAAGCAACACAGGTCCACCTCGGATATAATTCGGAATATACAGTGAGGGAAAAAAAAATAAGACGATCCAGCTTTGAAGGTGATGATAGATCTAGTCCCTATACCTCATCAAGAGTTGTGGGAGTTCTGTGTTCCTCCGACATTAATGGGATCGCAGACGGAAATGCCGAGGCCAAGACAGCTGTTGTCGTTGGACACGTCGACATCGGGGGAGATGACGGGCGCGAGGTTGATGAGACCACCACCACCACTACCGCTGCCGCTTTGACCTGAGCTGGCCGGCGCAGGGGCAGAGGTGGTCTTCCCCGGGTTGCTGTTGTTGTTGTTTGAGCCCTGGGTACCATTGACATTGATGGGATCGCACGCAGAGACACCAATACCCGTGCAGGAGTTGTCATTGCTGAGACCGACCTTGGGGCTCACATTGGGAGTTACATTGACCAGGCCCCCGCCCCCGCCGAGTTGCCCGACTTCATGGACGACCTTGTCAAGCCCCAGTTCTGGGACGATTTTATCGAGTCCGAGCAGTGGAAGACTGACGGCTGCGGTCGCAAACGTGAAGAGAATTACGCTGGGACGCATCGTGGCGATGGGTAATGGGGTATAGGGAAGAAACGGACGGTGACAACAACGAGCTTCTTGGGAATAATACAATTTGAATTCAGCAGTGAACAAGGAGTAGCTTTGGTCAATTTGAGGTCTCAGATATTATGAGAAATGAATGAAACTGATGCAAGTGACTGGGGAACCGCAATCAAGTATGGGGGGTTTTCGGTGTGGTTATGAAGTGATCGACATCTCGAGGAGAGCTCGCCAGTTGACTGGACCTAAGTTTAATCCCCCTAGGCGAAGATCCAAATTCCACTATACGTCAATACACGCTTGGTTACTTGCTTATCCCCAAGCTGATTCGCGCTATCAGATCGAGCCGGCACACTCACGCTAGATGGCGCTATAGGGGCCGCTATGCATGCTGTACCTGCGGGAGTTCTAGCAGACAAAAATATTGCCAAAAAAGGAAAGCGGACACTAACAAGAAGTCACGCCTTAGTAGAAGTGCAGGGGTGTCTCGTCGACGGTTGCTTTCTTTTTCTGGGGAACTAGTTTTGGTGGCCAGACCCCTTTTGACCAAAATATCATGTCGCGCAGAACGGCAGATCTGCTAAAGAACGCCAACCGTCGTGATGGCACCGTCACACCGCATGTGTACTTACTTAGCAAGCCACCCAGATCATGAGTTGTTAGAGCTTATTAAAGATATTGACTAGCTTTCTACTAATCACGCGAACAGTATTAGCACGTACGAGATTCTGTCCGTCGACAACTCCAGGACGCCCTCGGCGTGATTGACACGATGGCATTGCGTCAGGGGCTGGCCCGCAGAAAGCCCGCTCTTGCAGTAGGTTGCATGATGGGAGATTATCATCAACCGGCCAGTTGAGTCAGTTCGTCAGGCGGACATGGTTTTTCTTCTTTGGTCTGAAACTTCTGTATCGCATGGTGCTGGATTGGTATTACTGACTGTCCTGTCTGGCTGCCGTTACAGTCCCGTGTGGTACGTTGTCCCTCGACCCTGTAGATCAGGAATGCCCACTCTGTAAATCATTACGTATAACCACTTATTTTGCGCCTCCCTCGCTCTGTTAGCCGAATTTTGTGTTCTGGAGGTTCTAGCCAGTCCATCCCGTCGTTCAAGATGCATCGATACGCTAAGGCTACCCTGTTCCTCCTTGTCGCCCTGGTGGTCTACACCGTCGCCAAGTCGAAGATCAGGAAGCGTCGCAACAATGAGAAGGCCGCTAGGTTGGGCTGCCAGTCGCCCCCCGTGCTTCGCAGCAAGAACCTGCTGGGTAACTCGGTCCTGAGGGAGTCCATGAGGGCGACCAAGGAGGACCGGGGTCCTCAGTTCGTCGTCGACACCATGAACTCCTTCGGGCCCGATTGCCACACGGTCAAGGTACCCATCCTGGACTACGAGTTGCTTGCCACTCGTGATCCCGAGAACTGCCGGGTCCTCTTTACAAGCCCCGACTTTGACATCAGCGACACTCGCCAGGCCAGCTGGATGCCCCTGCTTGGGAAGGGTATCTTCACCAGCCGCGGCGACATCTGGAAACACAGTCGGGCCCTGTTGCGACCGCAATTCTCCCGGGAGATGATCAGCGACCCGAATCTCGAAGAAGAACACTTGCAGAACCTGTACGGACGCCTTCCCGCCGATCCGTTCACGGGCTGGACCGACACGGTGGACCTCGCCCCGCTCTTGTTCAAGCTCACTCTGGACACATCTACCGACTTCATCTATGGTCGCTCCACGTACACGCTGAAAGAGGGTGGCGCGATCAAGGACAAGAACGGCCGGGAAATTGACCACCATTTCAACGAAGCGAAAGTATGGATTGACAAGCGAGGCGCGCTCGCCAAGTTCTACTGGCTCTTGAACAGTAAAGAGTTCAAGGAGCATTGCGACACCATCCACGGTTTCGCCGACTCCATTGTAGCTGAGCGGCTGGCCTCCAAAGAAAATAAGACTGATCCGGAGAAGGCCGGTCGGTACAACTTGCTCAGCGAGCTGGCCCAAGATACCCAGGACGCCAGAGAGCTCAGGAATGAGACTTTGCACGTCTTGATTGCTGGACGCGACACCACGGGTTGTCTCCTAGGCTGGGTTTTCTACTTCCTCGCCCGCCACCCCAAGGTCTACCAGAAGCTCCGCAATGCAGTCCTGGAGCAGTTTGGCGACAGCCAGGCCGATTTCCGCGCTCTGAACAATTTCAATTACATCCAGTGGGTCATCAACGAGTCGCTGAGGATTGCAACTGTGATTCCTATGAACGAACGCCGCGCTCAGAGAGACACTGTCCTGCCCACTGGGGGCGGGCCGGACGGGAAGTCCCCGGTTTTTGCGCCGAAGGGCACTCAGGTCTTGATTCCCCTGTACGCCATGCAGCACCGGAAGGATATCTGGGGCGAAGATGCCGAGGAGTTCCGCCCGGAGCGGTGGGCGACCCACCGTCCAGGATTCGAATGGGTTCCCTTTGGCGCCGGCTCTCGGAAGTGCCTAGGTCGTACGTTAAACTCTGTCATAGCCCCTTACCCCTGAGACCCCTAAGACCCCTAAAAGCTCCCGGATATAAACTAACAGCCACCCCCGGCGCTGCAGAACAATTCGGTCGTCAGGAGGTCAGCTACATCGTATCTCGTTTCTGCCAGAAATATGACCGCATCGAGAACATGGAGCAGGGAGATGGACGAATCAGACTTCACCATGCGATTGAGAACCGCTCAGGCACGGGCGTGCAGATTCGGCTTCATGAGGCCAAACACTCAACCTAACCCTAATTCCATCCGACCCTACTCTTTCTTTCTCGCTTAGTAGATAGCACGACTAATTAGAACCGTTTCGAGATGATTCTTTGTTTGATTTCAAAACGCGTTGAGCTGAATGTTTCGATGACCTCTAACAATAATTCCCATTGTCCCCTTCGCCGTGCCCGGGAAGTTCGATCGCCTTTGTTGTCTGCATTCGTGGCCATCATTTTCACAATGTTTTCAGATCTGATCGCAATGCTGTCTCAGACAGTCGGTGGTCAAGCATATTCTAGAGAATCTCAAATGGAACGCCAAATGACGCCTCCGGCGATGTCACCAGGAATGTCCGATACCACACTGTGTAGCCCGTCCATTGCAGGCGACGGCGAGCATTGGGAATCGCTACAAGCCCTCTCGGTGGTCTTGCAGAAAGGGCTTTCTCTTCACCGAAATGGCCCTGCTCAGGTCCGTATGTCAGAGCAATCCCTGTATAACCTTGTGGCAGCGGGAGAGAAAGATTTCCTCGAAATCATAGTGAAAAACGTGTCAGGCCCATCAGACCGAAAATCCTCTTCCTCCGACGATTCGGTTATCACCTGTCCGGAGAGGAGGAGCGAGACCCCTCCCAAGGGCATCATCAACGCGGCACCCCGGCCGAGGCTATCTTACCGATCCAAGTCTATGAAGTGCGGAAATTGTAATAGGGACGGGCATACAATTCGGGACTGCGTGGGCCCGGTTGATGAGGGGGGGAGGATAGATGGGTGTCCCAAATGCAACATTGGGAGGGCGCACTTCTACGACGAATGCCCGTCACGAGATCCTGCCGAAGACTTCGACTACATCTACCGCTTCCGACAGCGCAAGCCCCCCATCAAGAGCTGGATGAGCTGGGAGTGTTTCATCGGCCACGATTCAAAGTACACCAGCTGGCCGCGCTACATACCGTGGTCAGCAGACTTTGCCTGGGATCAACAAAGTCGAGCGTTCCTCGCGCATCGGCCGCCGGAGTGGCTTCATTACGAGTACAACTACATCGGAATGCCGGATGAGGAGGCTAGCCTACGCGAGATCGATCCAGACTCCGAGTTCTTGGCTTTGTGACTATGCCAAGTCCGAAGATGAGCAAGATGCGACAAGCCTCACATAAGCTTATCATCTATATTTAGAGTGGCAGTATGGAAACATGCCGCGGCGAGCAGTCAAGAGTCTGCCTAATCATTGGGTAGTATACCAGGCGGTCTGGGTACATCCTAACTGGCCGCAGAGCGCGTGCTGCTATTCCAGGGATGTTGATTGGTTCTGGGGTATTCACCGATTCCCTATCTTTACCTGTATCACGCATCGTCAAGTGCGGTCCCAGCATAGGCTGGGGCTGAAAGCTACCTGAGACTTGGGATGGACGACCCAAGACACTCTTATGTTCCCCTTGCTTTATTGGCTACCCGGTAACCATCCATCGATGGACTGGCAGCACGGAACAGGCACCGTATGTCCAGTAAAATCGCATGTGTCGTGGTCAATGACCCTGTCCACCCTGGCGGCAGTCAACCCCAGTCGGCTTCGGCATTATCCCTGTTTTCAGCTCGTTGATTCTAGCCACAGAAATCAGTCGCTAAGGCGAGGATGTGAATCATTACGGCAACACCCGCATGCGGAGCGGAAGTTATCCAGACTCTATTTGGAGTCAGTCCGGTGAACCAATCCACATCGAGGCGGGATTGTTTCCGAAGACTTGCAGCGACGCCTAGGTTAGAAGGTTGCGTCGCAGGGGGGTTGCGGTGCTAATGGCAGATAATAGCGGGATGATCGACAGTACTTGAAATGTGTGTAATCTGTGTACTTTCTTTTGGCTGTTTATGCCCCCGTCATTAGTTCTGTAGATCGAATATACATCACAAGAATTTCGTACATAGTAAGACACATTTCCCTAATGACCTCATTCTCAAATCACCATGGCACCAGACTAGCCTAGTAGTTCTTGCCATACGAAAATGGAATCGAAATCATGGATCACAGGCAGCTTCTAACCTAAGACGAGAAATAACAAAAAAACAAATAAGATTACACCTGCCGCTTTCGGTTATGCCACTCGTGTACCGCTTAAAAGTGACAAGTACTCACTCCAAGCCAAGCAAAGAAACTCCCGAGCCCGCCTCTAGCGCTAAGGTAATGCCCTGGCCACCACCGTAACGGGTGGTCTTCGGTGGAATTAAAGCTTCCTCGGAGCCGGTATCATGATCTCGACCGCATCGTCTCCATGGCTTCCAATTATTTTGTCATTGGCGTAATATAGACTTTTCGAGGCTTTGCACCAATACCCGAACACAGTGCTTCCTCGCAAGGGCTTTCCTCGTAACCCGCACCGGTAGCATCCGTCACCGAGAAAAGTACCTGTGTTGACTTCGTCGACTTCTCTCAGGGGCACGGTTCCATACTCTGCTAAAAGGCACGTCGAATGTGGGATTCGCCGGATACTGGGAGTGCTCTATGGTTGAGGCATCACATCCAAAATTAACCTAACCAGCCTGGTAACACAGTCTGTAGGTGAAATTAGACCTACGTCTAACCACCACCATGATCGGCAGTACCTCATGGCACCTTTGGCTCACAGAATACCCTGTTTAGCGTGTTTGGTACGTGTTCAAGTGAATACATTTTTGAGGACCACGCGTTTGGAAAGCATGGCATGCTTCCGCCGGTGACCTGTGCCATCCCCTTGGGTCAGAATAGGTGAACACTATCCTCCACAATACACGTCAAGGCACCTTTCTACGTGAGGTCGTCAGGAACGATGTTGTGACGGCCACCCACCGCATTGCTCGCCTTGAAAGTCAAGATTGCCATGACTTATAAAAATATGGGTTGTCTCGCAAGTTGCAGCTGGACCCTCAAGATCGCAGAACCAACCAAAGCAACAGAAGAAAAAAGAAAAGACATCTATCCCTGCTTTATCTGCTGCATTATCCGCAATTAGACGTACCATTGCCCGTTCTCGTTTCCCCTATTCATCTGGGAAGCCTCCTTCATCTTCTCAAGCATCCCCTTCGAGGCCCTGAATAATTTAGCCATGCATTTCGTGACCTCCTCTCTCGTGATGGCCGGCCTCACCGTTGCCCATGCGGCCCAGCCAGCTCCCAGGATCACTCCGGCGCCAATTCTCGTGGACCGCCAGGACTGGCAGAGTGTGAGAGATTCCGCCCTCGCAGCTGCATCCTCTGCCGAAGCTGCTGCCAACTCCATTGCCGCTCAGTTCGGCAAGCGGGATGTACGTTTTGTCTTTAACCCCCTTTCTGTCACGTCCCATACCCAATTAAACCTAAGTCTTCAAATGATCTACAAACCATCCCACAACTCCATTTTTTCCTATAGCACTTCTCCTCGATGATTTTAATTCAAGTCTTCACACGAACAATGCCCGTAATTCACAGAGCAAATTGCTAATGAAGATGGTCTCAAAGTGGCACGACGCCGAAGCTGCTGCACTGGCTGCCGCCTCAGCCGCCGAGACCCAGGCTTCCGCCATCGCCAAGCAGGCCGGCGGAACCAAGCGTGAGGTTTCCGAGCGCAGTTGGGAGGACGCTAGAGATGCCGCCCTCTCCGCGGCGAGCGCCGCCGAGGCTCAGGCCTCCCAGATCGCCAAGCAGTTCGGACGTCGCGGTTGGCAAGACGACGTAGCAGCCGCCTTGTCCGTAGCGTCGGCCTACGCTAATGGCCAAGGGTGAGTGTGCTTCTTGGAATTCAAATCGAAGCCCCCCTGACACGTCGCCCATAAACACTTTGGTAGACAGGAATATCCATACTCATACAAGTGAAACACAGATGGAAGGACCAAGAGGCGTCTGCCCTTACAGTCGCGAGTGCGGCGGCTGCCAACGCTAACCAGGTAGCCACCGACAACTCACAACAGAATAGCGACAGCTGGCAGAACGCCCAGGCCGCAGCCCTGGCGGCGGCATCCCAAGCGCAGGCCGCAGCGTCGAGCATCGCGGCGCACTGGGGCAACAAGCGGGCGGACTGGCAGTCGATCGTGGACTCGGCCACCAAGCACGCCAGCGAGGTGGTCGAGAGCGCGCAGAGCGTCGCCGCCACTGCAGGCGACTCGGCCGTAAGCCACGCCTCGTCGGTCGCGGCCAGCGCCCAGAGCGAGGGCAGCGCGGCGGCCGACTCGGCCACCAAGCACGCGAGCGACGTCGTCAAGAGCGCCCAGTCGGTCGCGTCCAGCTACGAGGGCGTCGCGTCCACGGCGACGGGAGACGCCAAGTCTTCGGCATCGGCGGCGGCCAAGAGCGCGGAGGCCGTAGCTTCGTCGGCACGGGCTTCGTACGACCGCTCAGCGGCTACGGCGTCGGCCACGGCTGACCACAATGCCGCTGCTGCTGTCAACGGAGGGTTAATGTCTGGCGCGATGACATTGGGTGTGGCTTTCACGGCTGCTCTGTTCGGCGTCTTTCTGTTGTAGAGGGCAATTTGTTTCTCTAGAACATGATTTTAGATGATGTGGTTGTGCGAAACGTTTTCTCAGCACTGTTCTATATTTTTCTCGTGTAAACTATTTCCTGTGGTTATCTTAGATACTATAAGTTGGAACGATGTATCAACAGGTTTGGCATCACATGGTATTAATTGGCAGTACTCTTCATATGCTCCTGATGCCAGCCACAACCCAGATGCAAAGTCACATACTGTGTTATCGAAAGTGATAAATGCGCCTGTTACTTTATTACAACAAAAACAATTGAATTGCAGTCAGTTACTGGTCAGATATTACGTAGTAGACTCTGCATTAGGTTTTGGGACACATTTTCAAATGTAGTGAGTTTGGTGAGGACAAGTCAGTGGACAAAGGGAAAGGGGCTAAGGGGCAGTCAGAAAGCAAATGCAACCATAAACCCTCGCAAAGCCTAGTTCTTTCACATACGACCACATCCTGCTGAATACTAGGGATCCCGTCCGCTCTCCCATATATAAGCAGCAGAGAGCTATCTTGTATATGGGAGAGCGGACGCGCGACCTTTTGGCGGGGGTTGGCGCACGGGCCTCGCACCACCACGACGGAGCCTGGACGGTGTCAAAGGGCTTCCGGCCCCCAACACCTACCGTTTTCTTCTCCCGGCCTCGCCGGTCGGCCGCCTCTTGTACCTCTCCCACTCCGTATTGCCCGTGTAGCCTTCCCCCGGTGTGTGGCCCGCTCTGTCCGGGCGTGCACGTAGCAATGTCCCTTGCCGCTGCCTGGCCGCCCACTGGGATGGGCCAGCCCATCCCTGGAGCGTTCCTGGGTTGCGAGCTCCTGTGCGAAGCGCCCGGCAGGTCCCATCTTCTTGGTGCGAAGCGCCCGTTATTACGCTACGCTCTGCTGCCCGAATTCATCTGGCTTTCTTCTTTCACTCTCCTTCGCTTATGCGCCTTTCTCGGCCCTTACCACTCTGATAGTTTTCAATTACCCATCACCTTTCGAACGTCGTCTTACCTCCCTCCCGTTTGCGCTCGCCTCTTGTGATACGATGGACCAGGCTGTTTTACAATGCGTAAATGATGCTTTCGACGACGATGAAGAGCTGGACGAGGAAGCGCGCCGCGAGTGGGAGGAGATTCGTGCACAAAAGCCGCTCACGGCTGAGTCAAAGGTGGTCACCTCCACCGATAGAGAACGTGCGAGAGCCTGGACTCGATGGGAGGCGTAGGTGAATCCCTCTGCACGACTTTCACAGTTACTAATAGCGCGTTGAAGTTACTGCGACAAGATTCGTCTCAAACCTAGTAGGCCATGGGTTGCCTTGGTGGAAAACCAGCCGATCAGAAATGCACCAGCTGATCAAATCTTTACCCGCTTCCTCGAAACGATAGCTAAGGATTCGATAACGAAGAGGCTAACTCTCGGCCCGGAAGAGTTCATCGAAGAGCCCAGAATTCACTCCGCTAGAACAATCAGCGGCCTGTGGAAGACGTTACGTGGGGTTGCGAAGTTTAAGGTGTTTGATCCGCTGGTGAAACAGTTTCCTGATCGCCGCTACCTGTATAGTATAACTGGAAAGTCTGGCGACCGTACTGATATGCCCATTTGGAAGATTACCAAGGTACGCGGCTGTCCTCGCTGGCAACCCCTCATTATCGCTGACATTGTTCTGTTCTTAGTGGATCTCCGATACGTTGCCCGAGTTAGAAAACTTGACACGGGAGCAGACGTTTGTGAAAAAGGAGATGACCGCCGAGGACGTTATCTTGCATTTACACACTCTCTGGTCTCGCGCTTCCGATATCCCTTGCAGCCCAAGTGACCGCGTGGCCTACCATACGGCTATACTCGTACTTGCCTGTGGCGGCTTTCGCAGTGGAACCACGCTTCAAATGCCCTATCGAGATGTCGAATTTGTACTCGTGCGTGATCCTCAAGACCGTTCGCAAGCGAAGCTTGTCGCGTATATCACCATCAACCAGAATAAGCAGACGACCAATATTATTCGTAAGGACCAGAAACATATGTAGGCAGTCCGCTGCGCCGCAGTCTCCTGTTCCTAAGCTAACAACCTTTTCCCCAGGCTCAAGTTCGCGGTGACTATTGTACCGAGTAGGATGCTCTGCCTTGCTCGGTTACTCTTTGCCCGGGCTCTTTCAGATAAGGCGTTCAAAGACGAGTTTGATTCTCTGGAGCAGTTGCTATCTCAGGCGAAGTTCGAACACGTAGAAAAGATTCACCTGCCCTGGAAAGCGTCACACCAGGGGCGCTGCATCATCCCAGTAGCTTATCATCAATTCTGGACTATCTGGAAGCGCACTGTTTTGGTCACTGGAGCACGAGATGCCCATCAGCGACCATACTCACTGCGCGTCGGCGCAGGGGGGAGATTGGATAAAGGACAGTGTAAGCTTCAACACTTCCCTCAGGACTGGCTTATTGGTTCAATAGTGTTCGCTCCGTTCTCCTTCGTCTGCTAACTATCGAGGCAGTGGATGGCACTCTTACCTCCGCTATGCGAAACTACCTGCTTTCGCATTCTACGAGGGTGTTCGAGCAGAGCTACCAACCACGGCACTTCCGGGATGATGTAACTCGCCTCTGTTTTGGAGAACAGGTAGGGGACCATACGGCTCTGTTTAAGGTGATACAGAACTCTTCCCTGGAAAGAGACCCGAATGCACCGCTGGATGCCACGGTTGAAGACTATGACGCATTCGAGAAGCGCCGAGACCTCACTGCGCTCCGCAAGCTCCATTCCAAGGTAGGACAAGGCCCTGGCGGGTGGGATAGCGACGAGGCCAGATCGATTGCGTCCAAGATCCAGTGGGTCCGAGCGAAACTCGCTTCTTTGGTCGTTGAGCAGCGCAGGCAGGAGTATTTCCATGAGGCGGATCGGTTACGCGCCCAGGGTCTATCTACCGCTGCCTTGGTCCAACCCCAGCAGTGCTCTGGTAGATCGAGCTCTATGCGGGGCAGCGCTGCAGCTGAGGAGATTGGGAAACTCTTCGAACTATCTCTTCAGATGGAGAATCTGGAAGAAAAGGATTGGCGTAGCTCCGTCTCGTTAACCGAAGTCCTCGAACTGTACCTTGGCGGCCGTGGGAGAGACGTGGAACTGCTCCTAGCAGAGGCTCGGCCTGCTAGAGCAGTCGAAGAAAGCGCAGTAGCGAAAGCGCCTCTCACAAAGGACTGCAGATGCCTCCTTTGCAACGGGTGGTTTTTTTCGCGCTACACCCTTAGCAGACACAACACGAACATTCATTATCGCAAAGGAAAGTCAGGAAACCAGTTCACCTCACGCTTTCGTTGCCCAGAGTGTCGCTCTACGGCACGGAAAGACGTTTGGATCGAGAATGTCATGCATTGGAGCAACCATACCGAATTATTTCACGGCACGAAGTGCTCCCCCACCCCGCCTGCTGGTGCTAGGGACGAGAATAGGGCCTGGCTGGTGAAGTGCGCGCCTGGCACTGGAAACCGCCCCCCGGGTCGTGGGGGCATGAAACTCGGTAAGGGCATGTGCTATATCTGTCTCAACGAATTTTCGCAGGCAGGCGGCTTCTATAACCACTGGGCCACACATAAGGCAGTGATTTTCCAGCAATCTTTCCCCTGTCCTGAGTGCCTCCGTGAAAAGAACCAGGCAGTTCTTATAGACGGGGCCGAAGCTTGGTATAACCATCTGGTCGAAGTGCACGAGGGTGGCGGCCCCTTCGGTCGACTTCAGCATCCCGAATGCGTCCCGAAGAAAAGATCTCGCGCGGAGCAGGAGCGCTCGGCTCTGGTCCAGAAACTTCAACAACAGCGTGGCAGGCGGCGAACGCGGCCTTCAACGCTACAACGCGGTCGTGAAGTTACGTCCGATGAATTGTTGAGAAAGGAGGAAATCGTCGGTGATATGACTTTGATTGACCCTCGGCTGCACTCCGAGCACTCTGCTCAGAGGTAGTTCTGAGGGACGAGCGAGCCTATCGCGAGCCCTCGGCTGCGCTCCTACTGCTGAGTCTGATAGCAAAGTAAATATTTCTAACACCTTCATCCAGTTGAGAATGACGGTGCAGTTGATCCGATAGCCTGGGAAGTTGTAGGCTAGGTTACGTCTGGTTGTACAACGGGCAGGACGTATAGTGGGGTATCTACACCGGTACCCGTTAGGTTTAACGTGGGATTATATAGAGCTGATACGGCCAGGAACCCAAGATACCAGAAAAGACGGCTACGCCTTCTTTCATAGAAATATTGAGGGTAAATGGAGAGATTGGTTAGATAACTTGCTGTTGTTTAGTACAGACTTGATGAAGCGGCAAGTAGAAGAGGATTGGTGGGTTGCCAAGGTAAGAAGCTGCTGATAATTCTAATACAGCTTGCTAGTGTTGCCAGAACTGCCTGTAGGTGGGGTGGCTAACAGTGCTTGAACCGGCCGTTTGCCGTCACCCGGACCACATCCGCCGTGTACATCTGGTGCTTGTCTCCAAGCTATGCCTACCGAGTGCACCTGGCCCAATGACGCTTGAGCAGATCGCGGTCCCTGGCATGTCCTCATCTGGGCAGCCAGAAACGAGGGATGGGCCAGGGTGGAGGAAACGGAGAGCCAGTAAGCCGCCTCTGGAAATGGCTGAAATGAAACGTAGCAAAATTACGAAAGAGGAACGGGATATTACGCGTCCACCAAAAGAGCCTCGAGGGCCCCAAAGCTTCGAACCTAGCGCGAACCTTCCCATTACACGCGCTCAATTGCCGGGCCAGTTTCGTGTTGTTTACCGACGCTGTCCTGACGGGGAGGACGTTGTTTGCGCGCCAGAGGTGCATTCAAGTTGATCTGCGCCGACACTGTGCCCGGCCCGGAATGTCTCCATGTCGCTAGTAGGGCCACTAGCATTCTGGTTTCGATTCTGCGAGCAACAAGTACTGCTACAGTAGACACGCACATACTCACGTGTATATAAAAACCACGGCTGGTGCTGCCACAGATCATGACAGTCTATAAGGATGGACACGTTTACGCTATGCGTGGATATCTCACGCCGGCTATTGACAGAAAGTGCATGCGATGCACTACATAGAAGTTCTTGTAGCCGCTTATCAACTACTTGAGCGCCATGGAGCCTCACAGCGCATTACAAACATCATACTATCAGCAACCAGAGAATCGTCCACGCTGTAATTAGATCAATCATGAGTGTCTCCCAGGCTGCCTCCGCTGAAAATGTGGCATTCCCCGTGAAACTGCGTGACTGGTGTCAGCCTTGGTTACTTTAAAAAGTATAAGGAGGCTCAGGGCGGCTGGCGCTTACACTGTCGATCATGGGCTGACGTCTCGAACTGTGCAGAGCCTTGAACAAAAAGCACCCTGGCCGACCCCTCAGAGAGGTTCGCAGACCACCCCTCCTGCCTTCCTGCCACCCAGCGTCGCGGTTTGTAGACGCAGATGCCGGTTCGCAACCGGTTGCTTCGCATGCCACCATTTAACCCGCCGCCGCGCTATGGCCGAGCCCAAGTCCGTTCCCGCCCGCGACTTCACCGTCGGCTGGGTCTGCGCCCTCCCCGTCGAGCTGGCGGCGGCGGCCGAGATGATGGACGAGGAACTCGCCGACCTCCCCTCCCTCCCTTCCGATTCGAACCTCTACTCCTTCGGTCGCATCGGCGTCCATAGCGTCGTGGTGGCTTGTCTGCCAGCCGGCCAGATGGGCACCAACTCGGCCGCCGCGGTCGCCAGCCAGATGCAGCAGAGCTTCCCTTCGCTGCGCTTCGGCGTCCTCGTCGGCATCGGTGGCGGCGTCCCGCATCTCGACGACGAGATCGATATCCGGCTCGGCGACGTCGTCATCAGCCAACCGACCGGGCAATACGGTGGAGTCGTCCAATATGATTTCGGGAAGACGGGGCCCGACGGTCGCATCGTGCGCACGGGCAATCTCAATGCACCGCCCACGATTCTTCTACATGCTCTGGCTAAGCTCCGCGCTAATAATCTGCGGGGCAAGACCCAAGTCCTTCCGTATCTCTCCAAGCTTACATGCCGACCGAACTTCGCGTCGCCGGGCCCTGGTCAAGATACCCTCTACGCCGCATCGTCGACTCATGCGGCTGGGGCAACCTGTGCAAAGTGCCGCCCGGACGATGTGCTCGATAGGGAGGCCCGCGCAACGGCCGACCCGGTCCTCTTCTTCGGTACGATCGCATCCGGCAACCAAGTGATGAAGGACGGGCCGACACGCGACAGGTACAGCCGAGAGCTGGGTGGGGTCCTGTGCTTCGAGATGGAGGCCGCCGGGCTGATGAACAGCTTCCCCTGCCTCGTGGTACGCGGAATCTGCGACTACGCGGACGCGCACAAGAACAAGCGGTGGCAGCCATACGCAGCAGCAACGGCGGCAGCCTATGCCAAAGAGCTGCTGTATACTATTCCACCGCTAGCACCAGGCGATTTGAATGGGTCCGAGAACTGTAAGCTAGAGACATAAGACACAGAAAGCCATAGTTAATGAAGAGTCTAATCCTTCTCAGCTCGTCGGAAACCACATTTTCTTGTCCCGTTCAGCAGGAACGAACACTTTGTAGGCCGGGAATACATCCTGAGCCAGCTTCTGGAAAGGCTGCCTCCTAGTGCGCAGCCAAACGCGTGCCAGCGGACGGTGGTCGAGGGTCTGGGCGGCATCGGAAAGACGCAGGTGGCGATCGAGGCGGCGTACCGTGTCCGTCAGGCGCATGCCGACTGCTCCGTCTTCTGGGTGCCGGCGGTGGACATGGTCATGTTCGAGAACGCCTACCGAGAGATCGGCCGAGCTCTGGAGGTGAAAGGAATAGAAGACGATAAAGCGGACGTGAAGGCGCTCGTGAAGGCGGCTCTGGGTCGAGACGAGGAGGGTCCATGGCTCCTCATTATCGACAACGCCGATGATACACTGCTGCTGACCCAGGGGCAACTGGTGTCTCACCTGCCCTTCAGCCGGGTGGGATCGATCCTCTTCACGACCCGGAACCACCAAGTGGCGGCCTGTTTCGAGCCTCGGCAGGGTACATTCGGGCTGGATCAACTAAGCGAACCCGAGTCCGTGCAGTTACTGCACCAGGGCCTACAGCCCAACCAGATAGGCGACCCCCAAAGGACGACCGAGCTGCTGAAGTACCTCGTCTACCTGCCTTTGGCGATCAGGCAGGCCTCGGCCTATATGGCGCGTCAAATAAACGTGACAGTTGCAAAGTATTTAGACTACTGCGCGTCCAGCGACCAGACGATGATCAAGATGCTCAGCAAGGACTTCGACGACCAAGATCGATATCAAGCGATCCGGAATGCAGTAGCTACAACATGGCTCATCTCCTTTGAGCAAATCTCACGGGACAATGCGCTCGCGGTGGACTGTCTTCGGTGTATTTGCTATTTTGAGGAAAAGGATATCCCTGTAACTTTGTTGCCTACCGGAGCGGACGAGCTACAGCGGGACGAGGCAATCAGCACTTTAAGGGCGTATGCATTTATTCTAGATCGTGGCACGCCCGATCGGTTTGATGTCCACCGGCTTGTGCGTCTTGTCATGCGAAACTGGGTCCAAACACAGGGAGAGCAGGGCCAGCAAGTTACGGACATAATATGGCGGCTTTCTGAGGAATTCCCATGGCCGACGCACGAAAACCGAGATATGTGGATATGGTATTTACCTCATGCGCAATCGGTATTAGGGTTTAGGGTCGAATGCAGCGAAGGGGAGACGCTAGAATCGTTACAATATAGCGTTGCAGAATGCTACGACTTACTTGGAAGGTACTCGGAGGCGGAGGAAATGCATCGGGAGACACTGGCGCTGAGGGAGACGGTACTGGGCCGCAAGCATCCCGACACACTCGACAGCATGAACAACCTAGCAGAATCACTTCGGCAGCAAGGGAAGTACTCGGAGGCGGAGGAGATGCAACGGGCGACACTGGCGCTAACGGAGACGGTGCAGGGCCACGAGCATCCCGACACACTCAACAGCATGAACAACCTGGCACTCGTGCTCTCCAGCCAGGGGAAGTACTCGGAGGCGGAAGAGATGCATCGGGGGACACTGGCGCTGAGGGAGACGGTGCTGGGCCACGAGCATCCCTCCACAATCGCAAGTATAAATGCCCTTGCGAATGTGCTTAATAACCAAGGAAAACCCGAAGAGGAAGCACAGCAGCAGGGCCAAGTACTTGACAGTTATAACGATACATTAAGAGGGGGGCATCTTCGCACACCCGGCAGCATGGACAACCTGGCACAACTATTCAGTGACCTACGAATCCATTGCGAAGTCGTGAAAGGAAAATAAGACATACCCTTCGAAGGGTTCAAATGCCGCTAACTGTCGAGAATTGCGTATTGCCTCACCCCCTAGCTCTGGACAGTAGCTAGAAATTATCTAGCACCAGACAATCACCGTCCTAGTGGAATGGACACTACATCAAGCAGCAAAGTAGTTTCTCCATCAGAGCCATATCATGAAGTATCAAGACCGTAAACTAGTAATTGGTGAATGTTGACGTACTGTGACCCCCGCTTGAATTAGTATGTATGACGCCGATTGTTGCTGGCTTGGGTGGTGAGCACGGGAGCGACGGGCAATGTTTTGGGATGAATCTTTCTCGCAAATCTGATTGAGAAGGTCTAATCTACACAGCGCGAACAGCTTGGCTTAACATGAATCAACTTCGATCCGAAGGCCTTGACTTACTCCAACTGACCACGCTCCCCGACGAATGCGTTCGCTCCGGTCTGCCGTACCTTCGCATGTCTATGGCTGGTTTGGGTCGCGACGCGGGTGTCGCAGACGTACCAAGAAGGCAAGGCGCGCAGGGTGCCGTCCACCAGCTCTGCCAGTAACGCAGTGGGGGTGGGGTTTCGAGGCGAAGGGCCGCCACTCATCCGAAAGAGCGGCCACCCGGTAGAACACGCGACGCGACGCGCCCGGCCGCGACTTTCAGCTGGGCCCGTGCTGCTGCCTCCGTTCCCACTGTGTAGGAAAGTACTTCTGTTGCACGTCCAGCGATTCTTTCCGCTTCGTACGTGGCGCGAGAAGGGCCTCCCTGGTGGGCAGCTCTTCGTTCCACTTCCCGCGGGAGCCAGTGTGCTTTAGCTGTCGCCGCTCGTCGTAGCCCCAGCCTCGCCCCTTCTCTGCTCGCCGCTTGTCTGCTCTAACAGCGGTTACCGTCACTCGACAAGATGGCGCCGACGAGACCCTCCTCCGATGTATCGCTTTCGCGCTGTGACCGCCGCCCTCCAGTAGCCCAGCCCGAATCCTTGCCCGGATGCCCGGCGTAGCGACGATGTTCCTTGCTGTTGCCGTCTCCGCCGCTTCGGTCCCTGTCGTCGCACACCGGCGAAAATGAAGTCTCCCCTGTGCGACGCTCCACTCCTCTGAAACCTGTACGACCCGGTAGCACCAGACCATCAGGCGGTACACCTCGATTGCGAAGTGCTGCGCAGCGGGTCCGGCCGAGCGATGTGCGCCCGGGACACCAACAACCATCACGGCCAGACCAAAGCACCAATCATAGACACCGACTACTGTTCAAGATAGGCTGGCGGTGGCGGCTCCTGGGTTGACGACGACTGGTGCGCTGAGTCGTCGTCCCTTGTATGGTCGCGAGCACACTGGCCAACGCCTGCGATTCGACCGCGCGTTCCGATACTGTACGTATCTGTATGGCCTTCCTGCCGGCATACGCGCTTTGCAGCGCGACGCGGTCCACGAGTACTTCAGCCCGCGCCATGACCCGACCGCAAGACGTGTACTCTTGGAAGAGAGATGCCGAAAAGTGAGCATGGCACGGAACATAGTCGGCAATCGTCAAGAGGCCAGGCTGTATGAAGGTAGGTTAGGTCAATAGGAACACGCGCAAGGCATTCTATGCATCTTTAGATCTACAGAGGGCAAGGTTATATTACCGAGTTTTGGAAGCGTAAGTACCGTCGTTCTCGTGCCTTCATCAAGTCTACTCTAGTTCCAGGGAAATGGAGCCTGTCAGATCGAAGTCGACCTATGCATACACCGAGCTATTGACGCTATACAGAGTAACCATTGTGTATCTGTGCTCTGAGAGTAGATTCGTCCACAGTGGCCGTCGCTCCCATGGCGACCCAAGCTAGTGTTCGTTTCCCTTATCGACTATACCAGCAATAGTTCGCGTTATCAATATTCATCTAAGTGAGCGCAGCAGCACTGATGCATTCAACCTTCACGGGCTGGCTCACGGGCTGGCCGTTCTTAAGAGATACCGATATACATTTAATAGTCTGTATTACTGCGTATATAAAGGCGAATTGCGCTATGGCAACGATTGCCTACCCCTAGAAGGGTTTCGGACATTGCCCACGGCCAGGGAACGTCCGGCTTTAATAAGATACAATTGCCCCCCAGCCCTCCCCCAACCTTTCTAGTTACTAATTGGCTTCGCCCGACTCGCTACGCATCCCTATATTACTAAGTACTCTCGCCAAGTTATTCATACTCTTAAGTGTGGAGGGATGCTCACGGCCCCGGATCTTCTCACATAGCCGTAGTTCTTCCCGATATAACTTCTCGGCCTCTTCGTACTGTCCTATATTCGCAAGCACCAATGCCAGGTTGTATATATTGTCGAGTGTGTCGGGATGCTCGCGGCCCAGCACCGTCTCCCTCAGCGCCAGCGTCTGCCGATGTATATTCTCCGCTTCCGAGTACTTCCCCTGGCTGGAGAGCACATTTGCCAGGTTGTTCATGCTGTTGAGTGTGGAGGGATGCTCGCGGCCCTGCACCGTCTCCTTCAGCGCCAGTGTCTGCCGATGCATCTCCTCCGCCTCCGAGTACTTCCCCTGGCTGTCGAGCACGGAAGCCAGGTTGTTCATGCTGTTAAGTGTGGAGGGATGCTCGTGGCCCAGCACCGTCTCCCTCAGCGCCAGTGTCGCCCGATGCATCTCCTCCGCCTCCGAGTACTTCCCCTGGCTGGAGAGCACATTTGCCAGGTTGTTCATGCTGTTAAGTGTGGAGGGATGCTCGTGGCCCAGCACCATCTCCGTTAGCGCCAGTGTCGCCCGTTGCATCTCCTCCGCCTCCGAGTACTTCCCCTGGCTGTCGAGCACGAGGGCCAGGTTGTTCATGCTGTTAAGTGTGGAGGGATGCTCGTGGCCCAGCACCGTCTCCGTTAGCGCCAGTGTCGCCCGTTGCATCTCCTCCGCCTCCGAGTACTTCCCTTGCTGCCGAAGTGATTCTGCCAGGTTGTTCATGCTGTCGAGTGTGGAGGGATGCTCGCGGCCCAGCATCGTCTCCCTCAGCGCCAGTGTCTGCCGTTGCATCTCTTCCGCCTCCGAGTACTTCCCCTGACTAGAGAGCACATTTGCCAGGTTATTCATGATCTTGAGTGTGGAGGGATGCTCGCGGCCCAGCATCGTCTCCCTCAGCGCCAGTGTCGCCCGTTGCATCTCCTCCGCCTCCGAGTACTTCCCCTGGCTGTCGAGCACGAGGGCCAGGTTGTTCATGCTCTTAAGTGTGTCGGGATGCTCGCGGCCCAGCATCGTCTCCCTCAGCGCCAGTGTCTGCCGATGCATCTCTTCCGCCTCCGAGTACTTCCCCTGACTGGAGAGCACATTTGCCAGGTTATTCATGCTCTTGAGTGTGTCGGGATGCTCGCGGCCCAGCACCGTCTCCCTCAGCGCCAATGTCTGCTGATGTATCTGCTCCGCCTCCGAGTACTTCCCCTGCTGCCGAAGTGATTCACCAAGACTGTCCATGCTCTTAAATGTGTCAGGATGCCCATGGCCTAGAACCTTCTCCCTCAGCAGCAGTGCTGGTCGGTGTAATCGTTCTGCTTCTGTATACTTGCCGAGTAGCGAATAACATTCTGCGGTATTGAAAGCAATTCTCGCCTGTACCTCATAATCTGTACATTCTTCCCGAAGCTCCAAGGTAGCTAGGGCGTGAGGAAGGTATCCCATCCAAACATCCCTATTCTCGTGTTTTGGAAAGGGAAAACCTGAATCAAGTAGTCGCATCGCGTACGTTACTCGTTCTTTTTGTTCTCCCTGCCCCTTGATCCAGTTCCGCATAGCAAGCCGCACGAGTCGGTGGATGTCGAATGAGCCAGTTGCTCCTCTCTCGAGAATAAAGGCGTATCCCTTTAGCACCCCGAAAGCTTCATCCTTTTCTATCTCGTTTTCTTCGGGAAGTAGTGATACTGGGATGTCTTTCTCTGCTAAGTAGCAAATGAATTTCAGGTATTCTGCAGCAAGCGGCCATTCTTTGGCTATATGATCGAAGGTAATAATCCAGGTTGTTACAATAGAGTTGGCGATTTCTGGATAGCGATTACGGTCTTCGAAATCCTTACTTAGTAATTTTGTTTGCGTTTGATTTGACGATAGACAGTGCCGCAGGTACTTGTCCGTTGAAATCCCTGTGCTGGTCATATATGCCACCGCTTGCTTGATAGCCAGAGGAAGATAGGCTAGGAAATCGATCAGTTGTTCTATACTTACTTCATCAATCTGGTCCGCCCTGAGATTCTCCTGTAGCATCTCCTTGGCCTCGATCTTGGTCAATGCCTCCACAAAAATGATACCCCGTAGCGGTACATCAAGTTTTGTAGAAACAGTGTGATGGCGGGTGGTGAACAGCATCGAACCTTTCCGGCTGAAAGGCAAAGCGTCGTGGGGGGAAGCTCCGTCGCGCTTATCGAAAAAAAGATCCGGGTCGTCAGCATTATCGATAATCATCAACCAGCTCCCGGCACTTTCTTTGCTAAGGGCTGTTTTAACCAAGGCCTTAGTATTCGCCTTATCGTCGTCGATCCCCTGTATGCCAAGGGCTTGCCCGATCTCTTGGTAGGCATTCTCAAACGTGGCCGTGTTGACGACGGGCACCCAGAAGACGGAACACTCGGGGTGTAGCTCCCGGACGCGGTAGGCGGCATGTAGGGCAATCTGGGTCTTGCCAACCCCACCAAGGCCTTCGATAACCGTCCTTTGGCAGTCGTCCTTCTGTGCCGAAGGGATGATCTTCTCTAGGAGCTGTGCCAGAATGGATTCTCTGCCGACAAAGTCTTCGTTCCGTCCGAAGGGGACTAGAAAGTGCGTTTTCTGGCTTACTATGCATGGTGGGTTAGAAAGTAGGCAGCCTATGGGGGTGGGGCCTTGCTCACTTTCGAGTTTCGTGTCTACAAGGCGAGGCGAAGCCCGCTGTCCAGTCTTCCTGACCTCCTCTCTGAGTCGACGTAAAGCGTTTTGCTTTCCCTCGCCGTATATCATCGGCATGTGAACGCCGAAAATCCCGAGGAGCGAGTACGCTATGTCCTCTTCCTTCTTCGTGCTGCGTGTGTCGGACCACGACATGCGCTCCGTCTCGCTAAAGTCCACGAGAGGTAATCCTTGGAGGGCAGTGCTTGGAATCATTGTTATCTCCTGAAGAAGACCTTCGAGTGACCTCTTGTCACCAAGTCGCTGGCCTTCTCTAGAGAAGAAATCGACAGACGAAGGGGCGAGAAGTTCCTGGAGTGTCCATCCCCGGGTCATCCATCGGCATGATCTGAAATCCTTTGCCCAGTCCGGTGTCGCTGCCCCTGTTGTGGTTGCGTCGCCTTTGCTTGACACGTCAGACAGATAGACGTAGCATTTGTTGGCTTGTTGGTACCAGCGGAACATGGAATTAATCGCCTCCTGCAACTCAGCACTACTGGATTTGTCAATACAGCAAGTGTCGACCCAGAAGTAGTCGATGCCGTCGAGCGCAGCCTGTGAAGTACAGAATTCAAGTTTCCGATAGCCGTCTTTGTGCCGTCCTGTGCCTTCTTTCACATCCTGGAACGTGACCTCTTGGTCGTCGGGACCCCACGTATGCGACAGAATCACGTACGGTGGGATATCATCGACCAAATCCCCGGTCAGACAGTAGCTTCCATCAGACTGACGCTGCAAAAGGCGCATATCAGCGTTTGAGTTGAGGCTTACTTTAGGCATGTAAGTGAGGGCAGTCAGTTGCGAATGATGGAGGGCGCACACATCGAGGACTGAATCTGTAAGATCATTGCCAGTGGAGAGGGGCAATGCTTCGCCACGCCACCTGGCTCGTGCTCAACAAAGCCAGTCCGCTGACTGCTTCTGCCTGAAATAGAGCAATGCGACAGCCAATGGTGTCCGATATGCAGCAGTCTTCTTGTGCGACGGAGTGCAGCTCATTCTCAAAAACGGCCCCCAAACGACTTCGCACGCTTTTCCTCGCTGCTCCAATTGCCGTTGCAGTGTAGATTTGATAGTATGCAACTCAACCCGATAAGTGTTGTCAGCAAGTAATAGAGAAAAAGTTGAGCAGCTTTGAAATCCTACCTGAAAGAAGTTCAATCGCCCTAAGTACGACCCACCTGGCTGGAAGCGACAACCCACGCGGTAAGACTGAAAAGAGGAACTTAAGCAGATATACGGGGTTACGTTCGATTTCTGAAAGTGGTAGTGTCTCCTGTGGATGCTAGATAGAACTAACCCTTAACCAATTCGCCAACAAAGCATCCAGGCCCTTCGGAAATGGCTGCAAACATCGTGTCGCGGTCAACTACCATGGTATGGCCGTCAATATCGTCTCCTCGAAACCATCCCTCTTGCTTGTCCCAATACATCCATACTGGCATGTAGCCACCATTGGGACGAATCTTGAATGCCACTTCTGACTCGGATGTGCGGAAAAGTTTCCCATCCATAATTTTGCCATTGAAATCCTTCCACTGGCCAGTTTTGCCACACCGGCGAGGAACCGGCTTGTATGCCTGGGACTGCCGCTCGACTTCATCGACAGAGAAGTTGAATCTCGAGGACCTTATTCGCTTCCTGGGAGCTGCTGGCGACCTGGTCTTTCTCCTTTTGGGGAGCACTTGCGTCTGGCTCTGCGTCTCTAAGGGGTACGCAGATCTCTTTCCCAGCTTGTTGGGCTCCTCCTGGCAGCTAGTCATCTCCGGTCCCAGCTCAGATGGTTCTCCGTAGGGTGAACATGGGATAGCCTCCTGAGCCACATCATCGCGGCTTGCCTCATTCGAAAAGGCATGGGTACCGCTGCCATCGATGTGGTCCAATGGCCAGTTGTCGATGTCCGAGAAGTCGATGGACCAGTTGCCAGGGCAGAAAGGTGCACCGTAGATGTCAAAAGGTGAATCAGTCAAGTTGGAAGGTGATGTTTCCATGTTGAAACACCAACTATCAAAATTCATGACGCTTTTGGGCCAGTCAGTGAACACGTCGAATGATGCCTTGGACCAGCAATTGAAGTTGAAAGACGGCCATTCGATCGTGTGTGTGGTGCTGGTAAGCGAATGCATATGACTGTCCTCGGGTATGTAGGGTGGGAGGACCTCATTATCATGTTGGAGCATGGACTCGAGGGCGGACTTTTCGATGTCGTTGAGAGATTCATAGGACCAGCCTATCGATCTTGTAGGTGTAGAGTCCATAGTTCGTACTGGTTTGAAGAAATCGATACTGGGAGAGAAGTAAAGATGAAGTGGGAGAGAAGGGAAAATAGAAGGAGAAGCCTGAGTATATATACATGCAGCCCCTACCTAGGTGTTCCCTCGAGCCCGTTGGATCATGAGAACCTATGCTCTAAAGACTAACCACCAAGGCAGCCGGTTACCTCACAAGTCAAAGCCACAATCTTCTACTCGCAGCCAACTTGAACACCAGGATAACCGAAGTTGAGGGGAGACTCGTGATCGTTGATGTCATTCAAGCTCGCCTTACTTGACGCCCAAAAGCCAACGAAGCTGATGAAAGGGGTGAGCGGCCGCTCTTCATAGCCCACCACATTCAGGGGCTAACCGCCGTGACAACAACAGCATACCAATCAGCGTCTCTGAGATCTATCGGAACCCTCTTAGAGCTCACCCAAAATCGCCTCCTCAGCACGGCCATCACGGCCAGCGTAGCCTGTCTCAGCTAGGATCCAGGCGCAGCCTTCGATATTCACCAATGAGCAACGTCTGTACCCCTCAAAGGCCGTGTTGGCGGGCGGGTCTGAGACTGCCCATCCCATCACAGCCAGTCTCATCTAGGATTCAGATGTCAGTATTACATATATTCACCAATGAATAGCCTATGCCGACCACTAAGGCCGCACTGATGGGCAGGCCTGAAACCGCCCACCCTACCACAGCCCGTCGGAACAGTGTGAAGAAGATATTCGTCTCGTGGCTAGCGACAATATCGTCCAGTAGGGAGACGCTGTTACACTCTCGTACACGGAGTCTCAAACGAGTAAGAATACCACTGGCCGCAGAGGCCTTAGGCTGGGCCAGCTCGATACATCTGGAAAAGGGGTTGTCCGTCAGCCTGAGAGCTATTTCGACTTGTGGGAGCTAGGCACATTCGGCGCTTCTTCTCTTGCGCGGAGGTCAACATCCAATCGTTAGACTTTGATCCAAGTTTCTGTTGTGGACCTGTAACATGATACTTACTTCCATCTCTGGACTCCTGTGTTCCTATCCCAGCAGACATTGTTCGTTGACTGAAGGCGCTTGCAGCCGGTGGATGATTCGACATCGAGAAGGCGACCACATATCACAGCCTCAATCTCCTGGAAGTTAGAGGCCTGGTGCCTCCTGCAGCGTACACCTCAATACTCTATAAGTATCTCGGCTTCTCTCTTCCTTCCCTTGACTTCTTCTATCTTTATCAACTCGATTGTTCCCATGCCCAGTCCAAACCTGACCCTTTTACACCTATCGCCCCAGCAAAACCAGTCAAACTTCACACCAACATGTTATTTGAAAACACCGCCTGCTCTGTTACCATGTTGACAGGTAATGTGGCCATGAATGACATCATACGAACCACCTCTTCATCTCGAGAAAGAACTGTGCAGAACCGCGAAATGGATCTCAACGGCAATTCTTGCAGACGCTCTTGTCGAGTGATAAAACAAACGCCGAAGGTTAAGGCCGCCGGATCATGGAAAGAACTTATGTCACAAGCACGACCCTCCTGTCAAAGGAAATATAAGCGTCGGAAAGCACGTCCCAAGAGCACTAGTCAGTCGAATGGATGAAGAAAATGTCACACGCGCTAATATTTGGACAGAATGCAGCTCTGGTTCGCAGGAAACATACCAATCAAATGCACAGCCCAAGACAAACAAGTTCTTGGACGAGGAAGGATATTTGGTGATGCCTTCTCTTGAAGAGTTGTGGGACATGTCTCAATCAGACCTAGCTGAGCTCAACATCGCTTGGCCTAGGAGTAAGTGAGAATGAGCTTGGAGGCGGCGGTAAGGATGGAACCATTGTTCAGCATATGTATTATAGGAAACACTGTTGAATCCGAAATCGCTTGTCCCATAACTCCATCACCGGGATTTCAGGTGACGTAGGGATACTAGCTTACCTTTGTTCTCAATTAATGTCCTTGGTATGCAATAGACTATCGTGTTCTGCGCGTATTCGAGTGCTAGGTACGGGCGGGAGATGATGCCATGGCCCTTTACCAACATTTCGATAATATATTTTAACGATCAATTTTCAAAGGTCCTATGTGAAATTGCCTCTGCCAATTGTATCAAACGAAAGAGCTTGTCAATTCCTTACATTAAAGTATGATCTTCCCCGCCACCGCACAAGGACGTGGCGGATCTAATACTTACATGTGGATGTCTCTACGACTACACAAAGTTGACGCTCCATCACCACTCCTTGCATCATCCCAAGCTGGAAATTATTAGAGTTGTATCGGAGCCAGGATCCCAGACAAGAAGAGACCTGTTTCGGGTCTGGTCAATGATGGCCAGCCTGTTTGTGTTCTGCTTATAGAATACTAGGGGTGCGATCGGCTCGTTTCTTCTACCAAAGCATAATCGGGGTCACAGCCCGGTTATCCCGGTGTAAGGTGTCGAGCAACACTCTGCCTCTTCACAGCTCCGTTCTGCGCTTAAACCATAGCAAGGGGTACGACCGTATATACTGGTAGTCGCTATCAGCTGCTAATAGCGAGATCTTCCTCCCCGGGCCAGCCCTCCCCTAGTCTACTATCGGTCAGAAGGCATCATTCAGCTACAAGTCAAATATTACCGCCTCCAGCTCAATCCACCATGGTCTCTAACCCCCTGGCCTGCTTCGTATTAAGACCCAAGCAACTATCGGCGGCCCCTGTTGGCCTGATGATACTGGTCGAGGCCTGCAAGCTGGGACTGTTCCAGTAGTGACTACCATCGTCAGGGTTGGGTAGCAAGGAATTTCGGGTGGGCGGTCCAGTCACGCGCTCTACAGCTAGATGGCCATAAGAGTACGGTACATGGGGAAGGAGCTGGCTATTTAAACCCTCGATTCCCTCTTGTCGATGCCTTTCGAACTTTCCCTCCTTCATCACTTTCTCTCCCCAATCCAACACGCCTCCATCACACTTCTTCTTTCCAGACCAAGACCAAACCTGCCCTCATTACCAATCCTCACTGTGGAACATGTCGCCAAACACCGCCAATACAAGCAATGAGTCTGCTAGCGACCATCTTGGACCGCGCTCAGCACCCACATCTAATGAGCCCGCGCCACGTACCCCTCGTCGGTATTGCCTCGCCCCCCGAGACAATGACTGGGTAGTCAATACTATTGCCAGCCCGAGTCTTATCAACGGAATTGTCCGCGTCAAGACTACGTGGGGCAACGACGCCGTATGGCGCGACTCGGTCCGGAACTACGACCTGTCAAAGTTTGCGACAGACAACTTGGGCAGTTTCGAACTCGCCTATATTAATGGTCGCAGCAAGATTGAAGGCAAGAGCGTTCTTCAAGTCGGTTTCTGTGATAGTTTGGTTGAAGTGAAAGACCTCGGTGAACACTGGCTGAATCGTGCAAGAAAACTCGTCATCAAGAAGTGGGGGAAGAGAAGAGGGGAGAAGATATGGAGGCGACAGCTGCGCTATAAGCGGCAATTTGAGGGCAATATGTAAAGACTATTAAGATAGCTATCTCCAGTCGATAAACGACAAGCTATTTCACTCCGATGCGTCCTTGGTACCAGCTCGTTTGCTTTGGAGCAACTGTTCAGGGGATTGCGAGGCTTATTATATTCTAACAATGTTTAGCTAGAGTCAGGGAATATGCTTGAACCGTAATGTACGTAGAGTACTGTGGCGTGTGCGCTACCATATCACCGTTTTCCTTACCACAGTTCTGCAAGACGGGATGCTTCTTGTACATCTGCCTGTCGTCTCTTCCCCTACTTGGTGCCTCCTCCGGCGGCAGTTAGGCGTGTGTTTTGCGACCACAAAGCTGAAGAGTGTTCACTCCTGCAGCACAGAGTACTCTACACACAGAACTCCAACGGAGTCTTCGATAGCCTACAATGGACGTGAAACCAGCTCCAGCTGTGTATCCATTCAAAGTAGCTGGCCTAGGCTCGGAGCGATAGTTGGACATGAGCCTGCTCAGCCTCCCAGAAACGTCTCTGATTTGCCTTGGCGAAAACACCGTACTTCGCAGTAAGCTTTGGACGGCAACTAGTAAGAACGTGAGGAACAAGTTCTTTTCTGCGTCTGGGCTGGGCACCCCTTTTCCCCAGGGCATATGGAACCAACAGCAATAATGAGTAACTTTCGGTCTAGTAGGTGACAGGTGAAAGTTATATTGAGAAACAGAAGGGGCAGTCCTGGCTGTGGAGAAGCCAAATGCTAGAAGGTCATTATGTCGATTTGTATGCTCTTAAGATTCTATTGACATTTGTGCGTCGTCCTTGCGAATCTTTTAAGTGAAATATATATACTAAAGCCAGACAGCTACGACCTGTGGTTTGGCTCTTTTTTCATTTTCCTAATGTACCAGAACTGGTATATACACGAGGCAATCGCCATGGAGGATAAATTCAATACGGTTATAGCTAGAGTGACCTTTCCCACCAAGGGCCACTGCCCATGCTGAGCCGTGTAAATGTTGATGACGATGGTGAACAGACAACTCATCGAGTTGAGAAGCCCGGGCCTAGTCCACATGAGCTGATGCTCTGTCAAAAGATTCAGGAAAGTGACGCACAGAATGAGATGGCTTAGTAGCCAATCATAATTTGCTCTGAATTTGTACCAGAGCCATATGGTCCCCGTGCCGCCGATCATAAAACAAACCACAGAAACGGGGATAAGTGATCTTTCCAAAGTAATTAGATATACCAAAGACATCGCTTCCACGGTTTTTAGCGCCTGTGAATGGCGTAGAAAAGAAAAGGTCCCAGGGAGAATAAAGAAACCTGCTAAAAGAAGCCAACTAAAAAACGCCGCAAGCAGATTGAACCTGTTCCCGATTTCTCTCGATGCAAGCACCATCGCTTCGTATGAAAAAGTCATGATGACTGATTTCAGGGATGCAAGGGCATAAACGCGGTTGATGTGCCTGCCAATTGGGAAGGGCATTGCATTGGCCGACAATCTATAAATATGCGTGGGTTTCATTTCAGCCCGTCGAGTCTTGATTTAGACGCCTCATATTCTGCTCATGCCGGGGATGGCCATCGGCACGCCCGGTCTCCGATGGAACCTGGGAGATGTAACAACGGCGGCTGTCGGATTTGAACACCCGAAAAAGTCCAAAAGTAGCAACCTCGGCGACATACGCCGGCGGCATACGGCCGAACCCCACCATCCGGTCCTGACATGCGGACAGCAGCTTAAAGTAACATGGCTACTTAATCTAGGCACCCGGGAAACTCACTTGGTTCTGGAAAGATTGGAAAGAGAATGGCTAGCCCACCAACGGATTGCCCAAAGGGCGAGCTATTCTACGTCTGCAATATCAACCAGTTCCGTGGTTGCTGTCCGTGGGATCCATGCAGCGACGTAGCTGGTTGTACTAAACCGCCTTCGCCGCATGGAATCACTATAACTTCGTCTATCTCGTTTGCCTCGTCCATCTCGCCTATCTCATCGGTTTCTACATCAGTTCCTACATCAGTTCCTACACCAGCGACAGTGCCTTCAATCGCTACACCGGGAAAAGAATCCCCAACGCCTACTACCCTACCAAGCCCGTCAGCTGGGCCGAATGCAGATCTTTCCCCAAACAACCAGCCCCAAGAACATACAAGCAACCGAACAGCATTGTTCGTTGGCGTGGGTGTTGGAACCGGCATGCTTTTTCTTTTGAGTTTTTTCGCGGTATGGTTCTGGATGAGACGACGAAAGAACGCCGACGACACCACCTTTGTGATGTGTACGAGTAATGCCGACGAGGGTGAGATGACATCTCCCAATGCTGGATACCAAGCTTACCAAACAGTGTCTCCAGCATCGCGTCAGGCACAGCAGCCTGCGCAAATAGACAATGGCGCGTCTCCTGCCAACAATATTTCATTAGTTGAGTTGCCTGCGGATGCAATAGCCCCCGACACTTCGAACCCCTGTACCATCCGCTTCCAACCAGCGGATCAAAGGCCGGATGTTTCCAATGGCGAGTGCGTCACGAGCTGGTCTCACTTCCAGCACACAAGTATACCATGAAAGCATAGGGTAGATGAATTGATTCGTACTGAGACCATCTTTCCGGACTTGTCCAAGCTGTGATTTGGGTACCCATAATTTAAAACGTGATTGTAGTTGATATGGCATGTGGTTACAAACCATCCCAAGCTTGGTTCATCGACGACTGCATCCTCTGTGACGACTTCGGCACTATTGTTTGGTGTGGGGCTGTTGGCTGACCTGCACTAAGGTAGCGCGGCAAGGGCGTGCCAAACTGTCGGGTCTCCATGCACCTCTGATTTACGTAAAGATTACTGGTAGCCAGCTAAGCTGGGCCGATCGAGATGACGAGATACCAGGATCCGATCGCTGACTCTTCCTGGTAACGTTGCGTCAACGCGGTAGTCTACCAGTCACGAACTTCTCTACGTGACTAGTAGCGATGGGCTCCCCCAGGCAGTTCCCAGTAGCCCCGGCTTCTGCTCCATGGTTACTAGTCAGCACCCCGCCTTGGCTACTGGTCTCTCCAAGGTCAGGGCGCTTACGGGTACCAGTAACTTCGCTCTGCGCGTTCTTGGCCATTGGGAAACGCACAGAAGCAGACGCTACCTCCCTGATCTACTCGGAGGCCCTGGTCAGTAGCGCCCCACCAAGCTACCAGGATCCAGTGGCTTTATGTCCCCTTTGTGCTTGTATAAGCAAGGGCAGTCACGCGTTTATGATGGACATAGGCAAAGCATAAGAAATTTGATTGGGCCTACATAATCCATCCAGCTGTTTGCTACCAAGCGTTGCCTCGCGTCACCCATCACGCATCCCCCTTCGGCTTCTTGCTGTCCTTCTCATCGGTGTCGCCCGATCTCTCACGCTTTACCGATGGCTGACCCGAGGTCTTTGCTTGGCCATCGCCATCCGGAATTCGGGGGCAACCGACGATCGCACGCTTGGAGATTATTCTGTATAGCGTCACAAATTCCCTGGCCGTCAGACCAGTGACGAGTGAATCCCCTAGGCGTTGACCATTCTTATCAAAAGTGTACTTCTCCAACATTAACTTTTCCCAGCATACTAAGAGGTGGACAAGGCGTCTCCTGATGTTTTCGTAGGGAGACTTTGCCAACTTCAGGTATTCTTCCAGTAATGCCTGTGCCGATTCGTCGTCTTGCTCCTCATCTGCTTGAAGCATGGCCGTCTCCTCGTCGAAAATAAACGATGAGTGAGGGGGGTTTGAGACGAGGCGAAAACAATCAGTAGGACTACTTCGCAGTCGCATGTTAGTTAGCACTTCTGACGAGATGGCTGCGATTTGTTCTGCCATGTTGGGAGTGTGAGGGACGGATGGAAATTGCTATTCAAGATACTGCAGGGAGGAATGACGGCGCACAAGTAACACAGCCAGTAGCGGACAGCTATGTATTCTACCACTTTATAGGAACACCACGTTTATTCTACCACCAATATCATGAACGCGCGGCAAAAGGATCCTATAAATAGGACAGAGTCTTAGATGAGCTATGCCGAGAATAGAGTTGTTTTAAATGTGGCAATAGAACTGCAAGACGTCGCAGAGTAACCTGCTCAACTGAAGGCCTTCACCAGGCGAGTTGACAATCCTCCCACAGCCTCGAAGTTCCCCATCAGTTCACCCTCCTGACTAGCAGAACTGCGCTAATGAGGACTGTTGGCTCCTCCCATTGATAGAACAAGCGCATGTTTTCGCGGCTCACCACCTGGTTAGCTCCTCGTAGTTTTACGCAACCCACCAGAGAAGGGGAGTGTAGAGGATCGATCCGACCCGACAGTCTGGTACGCCCTTGCCGCGCTAGCTTAGGACTATGCAAGAGCAATCACACGTTTATGCGGTGCATAGACGACTTCACCTTTCTTGTATATCAGCTATCAACAGAAAGGTTGCATTGCATACATTACTACCTATTCATCTTCTACTTTCCGCTAACACACGTCATCTAGCCCCTTATGCCCCAGAGCGTGCCCACCATGCATCACGAACCCTACGCCATATATTTGCAACTGGTTTAGGGAATTGAAATGATTTCTCCTGTATATCTCAAGTTAATTCTTCTCTCGGAAGAACTCTCTTTGGAAAAATCATCGTGAGATAGATTCCATATAATCCTGGCGCAGGCCTACTACCAGATTTTTGCTGCATATTGCCGATTATTGTGGATGAAGCCTCCCAGATTGAGGGTTACTATGCTAGAATCCTAAAAGACAGCTGGTAATCGAATTACAGCACAGGATAAGGAGAGCATAGAAGGTGGTGCGCAACAAGCACTATCGGTGCTGAAAGTTCCCGTTTATGGAGCAAGCAAGATTGTGTCTGGTTATCCATTGTACCCCGGGCGGCTATCTTCAAACTCGAAAATAAGTACCAGCGGCAAAAAGACGCCATGTTTATGAAGGCGTCTTATATTAGCCATGCTGATGACAGAGAATTGAATTCATTCTGCATATGAACGCAGAGCACAACTTCGAAAAACAGCGACGTGCTCTCGAGGTCTGCTGTTTCATTCAGGCTTACCCCGAACAGTATTCACAATGCCCTCCCAGCCCCCATGTCCCCGGTTCGTATTGCCCCCTGGCAAGCCGAACCAAGCTGACCGTGACTCTAGCTGCACCGTCCTCTTCGCTCCATTCCTTGGTACAGGACAGGCTCAGGTCTTCACGGCCCACCCCGACTGCTCGGCTTCTAGCAGCCGCCCGTCCGTCACGAATGCTGCGTACAGAGCGGCGCTACGTCAAGCACGAAGGCGCGAGTCAACAAGGTTCTCCAAGCGGCGTTGGACACACATCAAAGGAGGTCATAAGCTGTCCAAAGATTGCGACGCTCAAGTGTTCACGTTGGTCAAAAAGAATAGTAGGTTTTGGATCTATAATTCGGCGCCTCAAGATCAGACCTGGCCCCCAAATTATGCAGAAATTGTACGAACCCAGCCCCTAGCCGTGAAAAGAAATCAACATTGACACACATGTAGCTAAGGGCGTATCCTGTACCAGTGGTATATACGGCAGCGGACTTTGAAACAAATGGGAATGGTGTTTAGGTTAAACAGACTTAGGAAGGGACGCGTCACAGAACATAAGCGGTACAGCGTATAATAAATGCCAAGTTTCGTATGCTACTACATGAATTGCATGTTACCATTTCCAATTCCCCCAGTGGATGCTAAGTTGTAGACCAGCCCCAGTGCTATGAAATCTCACTCTGAAGTATAGGTAACAGTATGCTCGTCTTTGCAATAAACTGGAGTGTTATACTAGAGCAAATTCGTAAGTAGGACGCAGAGCCACAGGGCTACAGTAGACTCACGCGGACGCTGTCTGTCAGCAGCTGCTGGATTCGGTCCAGTCGGCATTGTAGCTGGCGGCATTCCTCAAGGAGGAGGGAGACACGAGCGGCATGCTCCGCAGCACGCTGAGCGCGCTCGATGTCCAGAGGTCTCAGATATGGCCGGAAGCGCCGCGATGGCTTATGGCGAGGAGCGGTCACTCGAAGGGGCGGAAGGCGGCCGGTGTTCATGGTGTCAAGCTTATTAACTCGATCACTCCTTATGCCTAGTAGACAAGCTGTGCCTATGTTGATGTAACAAGTAAAACAGGCAAGAAGTAGAACAGACAAGAGAGCATGACCTGGAGAAGACAAAGCGCTGGGAGATGGTATTTGTAATTTCAAGAACATATCAGACCACCGTAATCGATCCTAGCATATCCATACAATTTAGTGCCAACAAGTCAAAAACGGACAGACTATTCCTCCCCCTTCGCCTCCCACTGTGAAGGCAATTGCTAAGGCCCTAGACACTCATAGTACACGACTGTGCTGTACGGATGATTGTCAGAGTCGTAAAGACAGATATAGCAACCATGTTGGTGCTGATCCTTGTCCCACGGCTCACCTCAAAGAGGGAGGCGGCGCCCTTGGCCTCGGCGGCGGTACTCGTCGCCGAAGTACGAGGTGCATCGCTTCTTGTACCGGGTGTGCTAGTTGTTCGGTCTGTTTGAAGAATCATGCTACTGCTGTCGGTCCGCGTCGATGTAGTGCCGGTGTCGCTACCTGCCGTAGCAGTAGCAGTACTGGTGCCGAACGTTCCACTGATCGCCTTCACGGGAGGAGGAACAGTCGAAGCCACTATTTCACTAGTGGAATTCGGGATCTGGGTTGTACTTACCACCACCTGCACACTTTTCGTTGCAGCTTCTGGCGGAAACGTTCTAGTCAGCTGTGAACTAAACATTGTTGAGCTAGTATGGCCGGGTCGCGAACTCGTCGAATGGATTGTGCGGCCCAATTCGTAGCTTGTTGAAGTCGCCCTGAGTGTTTTTGCAAGAGTTGTTGTGAATATGTTAGACGTGCTCATAGCTGTAGCAATGCTGGTCCTGGTCTGCACCACATTCACTACACAACCAACGGTTCCTGGCAGCTGCAAATCCATAGCTGGGTCATTGAGCCCCCTGGATACGTTGGCCAAGAAGCAAAGCGGGGTTTTCCCAGAGCATTGCCTTAATGAGATTAGCGACATCACACAGCACGAACTGGTGGAGGGGTGGAGCGCATGAACAGACAAACCATGTGACAGATGCTTCCCCATTGGGCACGCCGGGGGGCACGACGAAGCTCATGGACTGTTGACCAGAACAGTTGATTGGCTGGAACGAGTACGACAACTGAAGGAAGTCTGGGTCTGAGAACGACATCAGGGAAACGCAACGCTCACCGTTGCTCCTATCACGTTGCATTAGTGTGAGACGCCGAAAGGGTCCGGAACGCCACCAACATCGCAGCTACAGTAGAGATGCCGGCCTCCAGCGCCATCGGGGGTTCCGAGAGGCACACACTTGGCGATACCGCCGGTATAGCGGCCCAGACGGACATTGTTCCGAGTAAGGTCTTTCTCATCATCGTGTTCTCCGAGGCGCAATTTGTGGAAAGCGAATGGCATTCCTTGATGCGATCAAGCGCTTAAATACCAACAAGCGATGTGCTATTTTCCAAAATAGAACTCTGGCACGAAGCGCCCGCGCAACCTGCTGACTGGGCTTATAAAGAGATACAAAGGCTATTTTCCGTTCCTCGTTACCATCCAAGCCACTCTCGAATTCCGGCCCAACATAGTGAACAGGCAAAGACACAATATCACGACGATGAACTTCTCTACTTTCCCTGAACTCGATCTCCCACCCCTCCCTGAGAATCCGGTCATGGACTTCGATCTCTTCGGAAACTTTGGCAACCAAGACATGTTCAACCCGGGTACCTTCGACAATTTGCTTCCTGATTCCACTGGCGAGACCACTACTGCCAGTCTTGATAGGTTCGTTGCAGAGCTACCTGAATGGGACTAAAACTAACAGCTAGAGAAGAAAGTTAGAAGATATTTGTGCCCGCCTCGGTCGAATAGAAGAGGGAATGGCGACCAAGGACCAGCTTGACCAAGTTGCTACGAGTATCGATCATGGATTTGAATGTCTGACTCATGCCGTAAGCGATGCAATGCAGTCAGTCGACAAGCTTCGGAATGGTTTACGTTATTACACGATGATGTTCTTGAAAAGTATAGGGGTCTCGGATGGCGGGGAGAGGTCGAACTCGGACGTGGCGGTAAAAGCTGGTTGAGTCTAATTTGAGGCCAGTATTCTTAGATGGTGTGGATCTTATTCTGTTTCGAAGTAGATATACTCTAATAGGAGCCCAATTCCCTAGAATTTGACCGAGCCATATCTTTGTCCTTCTTTGCGGCGTTTCTGATACTCTGATTAACAACCATGTCTGTCAATAGGAATGAGAAAAGTCTCCCACCTATCCCTACCACTTCAAAGATGGCTGTGACACACAATAACCCTAATCGCCTACTGAGGTCGCCTGAAGACCAGTTGAGATACTTTCGAAAGGAAAACCAGCAACTATGTCGCCAGCTAGATTCCTATCAGAAGCAGTGCGAAGCAAAAGATCGCCAGATCAAGCACCTAGAGGCGGAGATCGCACGCTATAGGGAACAGTGTGACAAGCAAAACAAGGCAGTTGAGCATATAGCCGACACGATTGCTCTTGCTTTCCGGGATTATCAAGAGATCGCGGCAGTGCAGCTTCCGAATGCGGTAGTGCAGCAGCCAAATACAGTTGAGGAGATATGTATCACGTACGCCGATGTGATAAGCGCCTGGAGTGACTCGTTGTCAGAATAGAACCTAGGCTACATGGTCTTAATTGGGGGTCATTTTCAGGAGGCTTAAATATATATGTAGTCTGCCTCTTCTCACTTTCGGTCATCTGAATTCCCAGCTCATGTCCCTGCTCTCGGAACAATTCTTACACAACCTGTTAACACATATCATTTCAAGACGGCGAGAAAGGCGAAATTGTCCTGAAACAATGGGACCCCTCAAATTCGGTATAGCTGTCATTTGTGCCTATGTGGTTTCTCAATCGTAAGTGTAGGCAGAAAGCGTTGTATCGATGTAACTAACACATTCAAGTATTGATCGGAAGATTGAGGAAACCCAAGAAAAGAGAAGGAGTCATGGCAAACCACGGCGCCGTAACTCACACCACTACGAAAGTGGACACAGCTCGACTACTACACGCACTACGCGCTCAAGGGTTGATTAAACGGCTAGTTGCCTCCCCGGTACGGGAAGAAGAATCCGGTGGCGAGGGTCTAGGAGATCCTATAAATAGTATAGTGTTTCAGTAGGACGAACAGTGTAGAGCAATTACGTCTAAGTTGGTATTCTCAATGGTCTAATTTGAACCCCGATAGAGATATGCATGTGATAATCCTGGATGGTGGCCTGCTCTTGCAGAGTAATGCTGGCAGCTTGTTGACGCCACAACATCGGGCACTGAGCTCGAAGTAGGAAGCGATTGGCGTTCAAGTCCTGTCCTAGAAGCTCAAGTATTCGGCGGCTAAGTCAAAGACCGAATCCCAGAGTATCTAAATTCGGAATCCAAGACGCCTGTACTCCCAGTTCAATTTGAACATCCGGGCGACGATGATATAACTGAACCCCAAACCCACCCGTTGGCCTCTTCAACAGCACAAGACAAATCGTTCGCCCCACCCTTGAAGATGGCCTCAATAATCTGCAGTGCCGTCGATTTCGAATACTTGGGGCTAGCAGGCATGCATGTCTCGCTTCTATGTAGTCGTATCTCGACAGGAAATCAAGAATCATTCGAGGCATGCACTGATGCCGATGGCCGAATCACGAAGTGGAAGCCTTTAGTCGCCGCCGGGATTGAAAAATACAATAGCGAAGTCATTGTCAACACTCTCCAGTACTCAGTAGTGCACCTTACCTTTGCGACGGGTGAACTCCTCGGACAGAACGGCACCCCATGGGCTACTGTACGAGCCCATCTTGATTCGGTCAAAGCTATTCATTCAGTCACACTACAGTTTGGCCCCTATAACGCGACTTACAGTCTGAGATGCGTTACTGTGCCTGTGCGCTGCTTCGGCAAAGATTTCTGGGAACAACCGCCGAGAACACACTGTGCTTCTATGCTTTATCCACCGCAAGCAGCATTATCAACAGTCAAATTACGAGGCCCCAAGTCGGACTCTACTATGGAAGAGGCAAGAGACCTGGTATTTCCTGTTTTAGATATAGTACCTAGAAAGAGAAAGGCTGAGTGCGAGCATCGTGACGAGCCTCCTCGAAAGAAGAGACTCATCATGTGGGATAGCTAGACCAGACGTTGTTTTGCCGCTTTTCATATTACTACAAGTTATTTCAGATCGACAATACCTTATTCAGTTAATCTATGTTGGATTGATATATTACATCTCACTATTTAACTATGCATATAAGTCATAGAGGAAGCTGCCAGTAGGGGTTATAATTAAGCAGTATATACGTAATCGTTCTTATTCAGTAAGCTATAACCCTAGATCTGATGCCCTTGAAGAAATCATTATCCTGTCCGCCTTTTCACTATCTTGAAGGGCTTTCGTAACTCGTGTACCTGAGTTGCCGTACGCTTCTCCTTCTGCCTGCGGGGTTGTAGACGATGTTTCTGTTGAGATTGTTCTTGCATCTCTTCGTGCCGAGGCATTAACAGCGGCTCTATATCACTATCACTGCTGCTTGACGAATCATCGGGGATGTATGAGGCGGTTGCAGAATCATCGCTTGACGCGGATGATATCGTGCTATCCATGTAAAGAGGAAGTGTATAGGGTTCGGTAGAAAGCGGAAGCGGATCCATCTCGGTGATCTCAACACGATAACTGAGCGGAGTACAAAACAGGGTGATCATTTTGGACTCGCCCTGGAGCTGAATGGGAATTGATGACCAGCGCGACATGAATGCCGGTGTAGCGTCGATGCTGATGCAATACTTGTGATCTGGAGTGAGATCAACCGCAAATGCCGTGTTCCTCTTATCTTCAGATGACCTGGGACACCAGACTGTAATAGGGTCGGAAGAGGTTTCTGCCTCGTACGAAATCGAGGATCCCTTAACTTCAAGTGTTACCTGGAGTCCAAGAAGTGGTTGGTAGTGCTCATTGAGGGCTTGGAATCTTATTGGTGCCATTTTGTCTATCTTGTAGTTTGTCCAGGAAGGAATAGTAAAACTGTCAGGTCAGCTTAGAAAATTTATCAAAAGAGCATAAGTCATTGAGCTCATTCTAAAGATTCCTAATATTGAACAGGAGGCATAAGAAGCACTCTACTATCTAGCTAGTCTATATTTAACCATAAGCGCTGGGTGAGTACTAGAATAAGCCTTCTATACAGTATAAAAAGGCATGGCTTCCTGTCACTATACTACCTACCTAATAATTGTTAGCATGATTAATATACAGAATAATTTCAAACTCTTCAAAATGAAAACAACTATTATCTCAGCTGCTTCTCTAATATATTGGGGCCCATCACTTGTGTCAGCACAAGGCGATAATAATGTTGCTTTATGTGTCTCCAGCCCTGCAATCCCTCTTGAAGCTGGAATCTCTACTGTTACTACACAGTTAGACAACTGTTCCTATCGGATGACAAAAGCTGACTTGGATCTAGCATTAGCCACCTTTTCCAAGAGAGCTGTAGTGCTACTCTCGAGTTCTCGGATATTCAATTTCTTCCGGTCATCTACTCGTATGAGACAGTCAGCTGTCGAGGACTGCAACTTTTGAGTTTGATTACACCCCAAGATGCACCTAACGGCGCGGCCTTGATCACCTGGTCTGTCATTCTCCCGACTCTGCCCCAATGCCCACTAACAAGACACAGGAGATGCGCCAAGGCTGGGATCTTGGGCTGCAATCAGGTCATGATTTATAATGGGCGTAGTGACCCAAATTTAGCCACATTGAAGAATGGCACTGTAGGGTGCATCGCCAAGCCTGCAGCCTCTGGTACCTCCACATTATCAGTCCCATCAGCTCAAACAACAGTGTCGCCCGCAGCTTCTATTAATGCTAAATATTAGTGTAACTACTAGGCAAACATGAGTCCTATTAATAAATCAATTCTGGGGATGAGAACATCATCTTGTCTTCAAGTGTGTAGTACAAGAAGCAGGGCATAATGAAGAGCAGGTCCTATTAGCGACCCCTCCCCACTCATGCAGTCCTTGTGCATATCAAACGCATGCTTCTCAAAGTAGGGATAACATCAATTGCCCGTTGTGTGATTGGCTTGCATCTTGTTAGGGCGCTTATGCTGGACTACTTAGACAGGATTGTTCCTTTATTACAATTATTAAAGTCGCAACCTCGCTGAGCTGTTCTATCCCCCCCTTCTCTTTTATAACGCTGCATACAAGCTGAGGAATTCCCACAACAGAAGCATTATAAGCTACACAACAATTGTATACGCACGAAATGAGAATCGGCTGTCTTCAGTTTGCTCGCCGTACGGGTGAGGTCCACCACAATATGAGCCGTGCGGATTGTGTGATGAATCGGTGCAACAGCCGGAGCCTCGATTTGTTAGTCCTACCAGGCTTGGCGTTCTCCAGTAAGCACCACTTTGTTAAATGACTATAACAGAAACTAAGCTGTCAGGCGCCACACCGAAGCTCCCGTACTTCGCGGAGCCGACAGGAGCAAGCGTCACGTCTCTTTGGACAAGGACCGTTGCCTCGCGATATCGATGTACGGTTGCGGCAGGATACCATGAGGCCATGCCAAACAGCCCAAGAACTTACCAGTCAGTTATCGTTGTTAGTCCGCAGGGCGAGACGCTCCTAAGTAGTCGACGCCCATTTCACTCTGTCAGTTCACCGGCCCTCGAATACTTCAATGACTGTGACGCCAATCATATACCTGGTATTGGGCTGGCCATCATTGCATCTGGTGAGTGAGCTGGACTACTTGAGGAACGATCATCGGCTGAAACCTAAGTAAACAGTGAATGATCTTGCGTAGGTTCACCGCGTACCTGTAACGATTCTTGCTAATACAAAATTAGCACATTGGAAGCGTCGACAGAGCTTGCTCGCCGAATTTGTGATACCCAGCCAAAGGTCGTCATACTATCAGCCGCAGAAGTATCAGGGAATAGTCTATCGAGCTTTGGGTCTGAGCCAAATAAGCCAGACTCGGAGACAGTGGGCCGCTGGATTCAAGGTCTGGCGCCCTTAAGAAAGCGCAATATGCAACATGAGACCATCTTCGTCTTTGCCAATTGTTCTGGTATTGAAAATGGAGCAACGATCTATACAGGCACTAGCGCCATCTTGGGCATTCAACGCAGCGAGGTTAGAGTCTACGGTATCCTCAGTCGAACCGATAGGGAGCTACTGGTGGTTAATACCAGTGACGCACCAGTCTGTACCCTTACAGACTTGACCAAAGACCATTTTTACTTGATGAAGCCAGTTCCTTGTTCCCAACCGAAGACAAGTGGCCCACCTCTTTTGATCCCAGCCAATCCTGTGGATCACGACAGCAACGTTTCGACGCCGCACCCAACCACTCTTACTCGCACATCAAGGAGTCGGAGGCTCATTTCTCAGTCAACCAAAGCTGAAAAGGATGAGACATGTGCATCTGCTACCACCACCTTCATAGACCTGTCGCCGCTTCCGAGTCCCCATGGTCATACTCGTGAATGTACGCGGCCTTCTTCGGGGGAAAGGCTGCATCAAACAAGTTCATCGTTTCCTTCAGCAACTGCCCCATTATTGCAGGCTGTAGACCTTGTCACATTCTCCAAGCAGCTTGTCATGCAGGTTGCCAACATCCAAAACACAATGTGGTCTTCACTCAACTCGGATCAAGGGGGTATAACAGGAGCTTCCTTCTTTTAATCTGCGGTGGTTACAAGGTGCATATAGTTGGGTGATAGCACTAGTTTAAAGTTAATACATAGATTTGACAGGACTAAAATATATTTATGTGCATGCAACGTTCCAACTTGAAAGCCCAGTAACCCTAAAATCTAGATCCCACAAAGTTATTCCTCCAACGCCTCATCCTTCTGAGGCCGACCGTATTGGAACCACTGGCGATGGTAGAGCCAGGGGGGATGGTTCGTGGTATGTCCACGATACCATCGGAGGCGCCGAGTGTGTACAGCGGCAGTGCAAGAGAAGCTTGGGTAGGCTTAGCGAGGATTGAGCCTGTCCTTCTGAGTCTCGGTAGGTATAATTAGACATGAGTGCTTGAATTCCTGTCGGCTTGGGGTAGTATCGGGTGGTGTAACTGCAAGAAAACTCATCCATGCATAACGCAATTGAGTGATACCCTGAGATAGCCAACACAAGCTCCAAACAGCATACAGTGCTCCATTCGTTCATTCCGGCGGTTATGAACGAAATACGAACGCGCGCATCACCTATTGTGAAGTCATTTTCCAAGAAGTCTTCGCAGAACTCCCATTGAGGAATGCCATTCACATCGGTTACGCCTTGGTATCGGGTGGTGATGACTCTGCATTGGTGGGTGAATTCGACCATAACGAGAACCCCCTCAATCCCAGTACGCTCACTAGTAAGGACTTGGCATGATATAGAAGACATGATGACAAGGTTTGGAAATGACTTGGTGTATATGCTTTAGGGTTGAATGGGGAAGGTTGAGATTGTTGTAGGGGAGTAGGAAGGTGCGAAGTGGACTCATATGAGTCTGTAGAAAGCCCTTTTCAGTTTTATAGTACAACCGTTTGCCATACTGAAAGGAGTGCTTGATGAGATGTCCAAGGCGGCCGATGCGCCGGTACTAAAATTAATACCAACGATTCAAGTGATCAAGTCCGGACCGCACGCCCCACAAACCGGGAATCATGCGCGCGGCAGCCCGAAATAGCATTGAACGTAAGTCGAGTAGCAGGCATTCCAGTTCCCTCAACCTTCTTTCCCTTCTATTTCAATTCAGCTAAAGAATTAGTGTAGATAGTTTAAGAGGAATAGTTTATAGTAATTATAAGAATATTTATTTTCTAAGTACATCCAATACTTTAAACATATCCGTAAACGCTGTAGTGTTCTTTTTAACGGCATCTAATCCATTCTCAGCCTCCGGGCGATAGTGAAGTAATTGATCATGTACTAAGCTGCTAAGTTTATAAGGGCACCTGCTTATCCTGTATGGGCCACTACTAAAACCATCAATTTGGACATCAATAGCCGAGTCCAAAGACGTCACATCTAACACAAGATCCCGCTGGAACGACTGGCCATTCCGGCAACGATCCCATTGGTCTGTTGGGCAAAGCTCAGTCTCAGTGAACTGGGCTTCATCACCCCGATAGAGAAAGCATGCGCTCCTGAGTCTGCATTTCATAAGTAGATCCATAAGCCCCGGTCCTGGAGGGATGCGGCATGATACCCTCACGCTGCATTCGCAGGGAAAGGCAGATGGTTTGGTTCTGAGTTCAATGTAAAACAGATAGCATATGAGCTTGCCAGATAGAGGCGAAACTGACATGGTGTCGAGTGTATGCTGATCGGCGCGTACGATAATGTCAGTGTTTGAAGAGTTTGAACAGACTTCTAGGAAGTCGTCAAGGCTAGTAAACTGTTAGATACTTCTTTGCACAAGAGAGGTGATACCGACGTTTCTATCTGCGCAACGCAATTCGAGGAAGCCCACCTCTTCGTCTGGATAACGAAGTCGACGCTGCTGGAGTTTTCCACCTGGTTCAGGTCCCACGCCAAACCTTTCCCGAATGTAGCTAAACCGGTCTTCGATACTTTCACGGACTTCAGATGTTTAATGTGATACTTGCAATCTGAGAGAGTCCATTTCTCCACGAAAATCGTAAGCGCAAAGTAGATACCTATATGGATCAGTTACCGCACTCATAATTGGGCTACATCAACACACCGGTTTCCGATGCTATGACACCATCAAAGTAGTCGCTTAGGCTCAAAGCGGAGATGTTCAGTTCTTTCCTCAGACAATTGAGGAAACACCATATATCTTCAGGATTTGTTCCACCAACATAGAGGAGCCTCTCGCCAGCAGTTGGAGATTTGAGTGTTAATACGCCAGTGTTTTCACGTCGGCAAATAGGACAAGCCTGTACCTTGAAGTTCCAAGTACCTATATTGTGTCCCCAGGTTGCTACGCAGAGTTGGCAAAGTCTATGGCCACATTCAAGCGAGCACTTGAAATGTCGTACAAGGCAAATGCTACAAGCTTTCTGAGACAGCGTAGATGTCGAGCAACTTGCTCGGAGCAATGCGATATGCGTAGTTACAGGAGACGGGAGACGCACAGCGGCGAAGTCAACAAATCGTTCCCACACCGATTCGGCAAAATGGTTCAAAGAAATGATTTCTTCCAATTTCGCAACGACGTCCCGGTACCGTTCGGAGAAAATAATATTGGGGCGAAAGCCTGGGTTGCATTAGTTGGGTCATTGACGGCTGAAGTGCACGGCTTACGGTGGACTTGGGCCCGATAAGCATCGACGAGCAAAGCTGAGGCAGTGAGGCCGGCCGCCTCTAAACTTGTTAACTTCGACCCTTGAAGATAGAGACTTAAGTATTGGTGCATTTGCGGATTTACGGGATGCGTCGTGCTTGCTGCGTCGTAGATGTTAAACGGCACAAACCTGTGGCTTGCGTAGTGACTGATGGAGGCCTTCATGAAGCGCTCCAAATGCGGGGCTGGAAAATCCAGCCCATCTTGACGTCGGCGCAACGCCGCCGTGCGGAACGCGTCGAAGACAAAATTCCGGATGGATATGCATTCCATGCCTAATGGCAAGCACTTGATTTCGAAGCATTGACGTACAGCAGTATCGATCCGCGAACGGGTATACGGTATTGTGGGCTCTGATACACTGAGCTTCTTCAAGAGATTGGCAGAGGTGTACAGATATACCTCCTTCGGCTCGGGCAACCGCTTTTGGTTGCTGAAAATTAGTATCACAGTAACCGGAGTGGTTGGCGCTTGTCTCATGGATATTGATGTCCATAGGACGAGGAAGTCTATAACGCCAGGCAAGCCACCAAGGTCCGAAACGAAAAGCAGCACAGAAGCTGCAAATGGCAGTAGCACACTGCAGTATAGTGAGAAGGCTATCTGGGATACATCGGGTGTTCGATGTCTTAGCTCATGTGCAACATAGTGCCATGGTGCCGGGTCCGCCTTCACCCGACTAAGTTGATGCGCGTTGTGTAGCTCACAGTCCAATAGCGCATCGATGCTGAACGGTAACGCCGTAAGTCTGACAGACTTGCTACCATCTCCGTATCGGAGAGAGAAATTCCCATAGAGAAACCGTCTCTTTTGTTCGCCTCCGATGGCAACAATGATGCTTGGCGGTTTCTCCTGGGACCGATATAAGTACCTGTACGGACCGGTAGACTCGATGAGGAAGGGTCCACCAAGGCCCGGTGCACCGGATTTCAGCTCGAGCCAAGTTTGACAGGCCATTCCGAATAAAGGGGCAAGAGTAATGTGAAGGCCTAAAGGGGTGCATGTGGGCTCTGGCAACATAAATGATGGATGGCTAAATAAGCGCCGACCCCTAAATTAAGCACAATGCACGGATGCTCAAAACGAACTATGATATCTTATGACACTCAGATGCCTGTGCTAAATGTAACGTCTGGAAAATTATTATCTTCCTCTTCTGGGCGTTTTTCTCCTTCTTCGAAATATGGAAAGCGATTGCGTGGGCATAGTCCAAGTGCCCGTCTCGTTGCTCACTTTTAATCCGACACCTGAATTTCCACAGACCTTTATACAGCAATACCACAGCCAAGAACAGCTTCTTAGACTAGATTGGGGAGCCATTCTAAAGCTTGCAGAAACGTTCCGCGCGGGTCACTGTTCTCCAGCCAAACCAGAGCATCACATGCGAGGCGTTGTCACTCCAGAGCTTTTAAGTGACATTCTCCTGTCTCTAGGCCTGTCGCAGGACGAGTTGATCCATAAGTCCGCCAAGGAGCAATACCCCTTCGTCTCAGGGAACTTCCAAATCTGGTGCATCCAAGGTCTGCGACGGGCTCTTGCCGCAAAGAAGGTTTTCCAGGCGAAGGCTTGTTGGGTAGTGAGGCTGTTTTGTAAGCCAGCAGGTAAGAGAAGCCGCCTGGATGTCAAGGTTGAGGACTGAATAATTGCCAGGGCCCGATCGAGACTTATTCATCCGCAACGAAAGCGAAGCATTTCTCCAAGAGGTCTCGTTCTCCGATGGCGCCATCTACCGCAAGGTCAGGCACTACGCCGATAAGAAAGACTACGCACAATGTTATAAATGGATCCGGCGGCTTTCTAATTGCAAACGGAAAAACCTTTTGCACCTTCTTAGGCAAAAGCCTTTACCAGGCAAGGACAAGCAGTCAATAATCAAGGCTTTAGACCTCTTGCTTCCATTCACAGGGCTCTGGGATGGCCTGGAACTTGGAAACATCCACAAGCATCTCGCATTGCATTGCGAAGAACAGATCATTCATAAGATACATTTCATCTGTGGGGTATGGAATGACATCTTCAAAAGCCTCGAAGCCTTCCGTGGACTGTTAGACATCCAAACTCCGCGCATTCTACAGTTCAAAGCCCCCTCTGCGAGCCGACACGACAGAGAACTTATTACTAAAGCTATGGCTGATGGCCAGCTATTCCCACTCATCACCAAAGCTCAACATCGCAAGCGACTTTTGCACAATATTCTCTCACTTACTGTAGTGATTCCCAGCATCAAAACATTACATGAGAACATGAAGTACTTCTCCATTGGTGCAAAGATTATACAGAAGCATGTGGGGGGTAATCATGTATCGGGCCGAAGAGGACCACGACTCACTCTCATGCGAAGTGTGCTTCGTGATTGGCGTCAGCCTGCTGGCAAGGTCGAGGATGGTGAAGGCCACTACTACCTAACGGAAGGGCCAATGACCGAACAACTCGCTTACACACAACTGTTTCTGGCAGCTTTACGCCACTTCCCGAGACTTAGCAACGAATCACCCCGGCAGGACACACGCGGTGAAGTAATGAACGCAAAGCTCGGCAAGGAGCAGCTCAAACGATTCTGCGACGGTGCTAGAGAATTGGGCTTTTGTAATCCAAAGCTTGACCGCCCGGCCCAAGCCAGTGACGCACCTGACGAGGAGGTCCTGTTGCATGAAGGGTGTGTAGATTGGCGTGGGGGTAAGCCGTCGATTTCTACTTTTCGAGAACTTCAACAATCTTCCTTTTTACCCAGGCTTTACGAATCTAGCTCCAAGTCCACCACACCACATTCTCTATTTATTCTAAATGACTTCATCCGCGCTTTCTTCGGCACGTGCGATATCAAACCGAAGCGAGTGTTTAGGGATATTGAGATGCCCACGGTAGTGGAACCCTTGACTTTCGATGAGCAGACTGCGCCACTAATGGACCTTGATATGCCCGAAGTTCAAGGCAACAAATTAGCCGAAACAAGACACACCAACAGCGACCCGGATCAACCTAACGGGTTTTCGTCCTCGAATTTTGACCCAGTAGTATCCACTGGCGCGTTGCTGAAGATGAACTTCCCAAAAGTGTCACAAGCGCGAACTGGCGTCTCCAAAAGGCAGCGGCCGACGAACTCTAGCCACCGAGTATCCACTGTGCTCTCCGGAAAGCAACGAAAGCTGAAGCTGCCTGAGATCGTTCGTGAGCAGACTGCGGTCACAGCCCCCAGCCTAGCTAAGTCATCCAAATTACCAAATCGGCAGGTCACTAGGCCAACCCCACGGGTCCCGGAGTCTAGTATCGATACAACAGCGAAATCAGACCAGCCACAAGTTGCTCCAGAATCCTCCACTGTTATAAACGGCAGCCTGGGTATATTATCCGACTTACCAAGTCGAGAGACTGCCAGGCCAACCCCACAGGGACCGAGGCGATTACTGACTCCACAGCATCCACAGCCCAGGCTCAATCCTTCATCACATAACGAAGCTCCACAAACCACGCTCAAACCAGGGACTAAGCGGCGATTAGACAGTTCCAACTCTCACCAGGTGGGGTTACGGCCGGCTAACTTAAATGACCGTTCTCGTGAAAAACGTATGAGGCTAGAAACGTTCGGTAATGAAACGGTACAACAAGACGGACAAGATACCAGAAAGCATAAAGCCACCGGAGCCCAAGACACCAGTACAAAAGTGGACATGACTCATTTACCATCAAGAGAAGCCATGCGCTCCGTACCTGCGCAACGAATACCACGAATATCTGGTCATACGGAAATCCTAAGCGCCAACTTGCAGCAAGGAAGTATCTTGTCGCACGCTAACGCAACTTCCGGAAATTCCCCGGGAAGGGACAGTGGCGATAAGCCAACCGACGTAGCTGGCCCTGTTGACGGACAGGATGGAGGAATTACGGAGCCCCAAGAGGGCGGTCTATCTCAAGACAGGAGCCAACCACCAGCAATAGTCGCTATGTCCATTGAGCTTGATAATCCGCAGCCCACACATCGTCCCTCCGCGCAGGAGCTCACAACATTCGTTTCAGATCGCAGAGCCGGCGGTTTCTTCGGTGGTTATTCGCTCAGCCAGCCAAGTATCACGTCTTTCAGTGGGAATCAAGAAGTGGGTATGAGCGAGTCGGGAACACTGGCTACGCTCCAGGTGCGGTCTGAATCTGACCTGTTCCCGGTAGATAGCTCCCCCAATGATCAAGATGAGCTCGATGAGTCTATATCACCTACTAGTAACGATTCGATACTTTAACGAGCATTTTTCTAAAGATAGTATAGCTAATTATAATTATCTTTATAATTTTATCCACTTCTTTAAAAGGAAAGATATTTTAATGAGTTTATATTATTTGATTATATATAAAAAAGCTTTAATAAATTAATCCTTCGTAATTTACTTTCATTATTAATTATATACTATATATTAAGTTAATAATCCGAGATAGAATAGGCTAATATCAATTTAATACTACGTTATAGCTACTATATAATTATAATCTAATCGTCTTAATCCCTGATAGCGATGTACCATCGCTAAAGATGTCGTGTGCTAAAGCTAAAAGAGACTGTCTCTTCTCGCTTGATATGAGAACCTGCGGCCTGGCACCCATTTTCTGGGAACTCTTAAACCCATAAATAGCCGCCGCAGATGTTTTGTTCTGAGCAGTATCTCTATTTATAAGGCTAGAGGGGTAAATATAGTTTACCGAAGGTCCTGTCTCGAGGAGGCTGCTGTCTGGCTCTCCAAGGGGAAATGGCATCGGCGGTTCTGGTGCGAGATTCTGGTCGGCGAGCGCTGGAGAAGTGGAGAGGGGCGAGCCTTTTGAAGAAGTGTTTGAATGAACGGATGGACTGATTCCAAAGTCGAGTGCCAAAAGATCATCCAGGCTACTCGATGTATCCGAAGCTGATATGGTAGATCTATCTGGACTGGATTGATCGGTGACTGAGTCCGTCGTATCATTCGGATTGTCCGTCCACCCTTCAAGCTTGAAGTCGTCGGGCCCGCAGGTATAATGGACATCCCACGTAGCTTGTTCACGAAGGATCCCAGGCCGAGATTCGTAGGTGCTCACGCGGCCATTGGCTCGGATAACAGCCGCGACTTCGTAGCCGTAGTACTTGTGACCTGTATTTGCCTTCTTGAAAATCCCCCTTCGGGTATTCGCGATGCCGCGAGCCCGGTTTTTATTAGGTCTTGAGCGGCGAACCATTTTATACGCAAGTGAACAACAAGCAAACGTTTAATAAAATGTTACGTTGATATGTGAATGAGGAAGAGCCGAGCGTACCAATTGCAAAACTGTTGTATCGTGGCGATCTTTGGAATATAAAGGGACGAAAACGCCATCAAGCATACCTGAACCAGTGCGTTGCAAGTGCCGCCGCCAAAGGGTCTAAAAGCGGACGTGTGGTCGCAAGCGCCGGATTGTCTATTTCTAGGACCGCCAACGGTGTTACCGCCGTGGCGTGGCCGCCCCACTTGTTCCCGTCGGGGCGCTTAACGTAAGGCCGGTTCGGTCGGTCTTACGGTACCTTAAGAACGGAAGACCCACGGTCCAACTCCCAAGGTCTGAGCCTGCGACATGTCCGACTCAGCCCGTATTATTGTGGTAAATCGCGCAGCAATGGATAGCACCCAGTGGTATGCCGTTGCTCTTGGTGCGATCTTCTTCGTGTTGGTGGTCTCCAGACTGGAAAAGTTGGGCACATCGTACGCCGGTTCTAGGTTGCATATACTATTACTTCGTCAACTTCAGCATCGTTATCTTCCCCGAAAATGGCTAGGTATAACTCGTCTTGAGGCAATCTTGTTGTCCGTCTACCTATCAGGCAATTTTCTGGCATTGTTACTTTTCTACGCAGACACCCGAGACATCGAAAAGAGAGCAGCAATCCTCACACTCACAAACCTCACCCCCCTCTTCTTCAGCGGTCAGACGCATTCGCTTGCTGATTGGCTTGGGCTATCCATACCACTGTATCAGACTATGCACCGTTGCTTTGGTAGAACGGCAGCGTTTCATGCGATCTTACATTCTATACTCACCCTTACTCTCCGTCCGCGTGCGGGCCCTATTCTCACCTCTGGTGCTTCCGTTCGTTCCTGCACCACGTCAAAGTCATTATTCAACCACTAACGTCTTTGCAGGCTGGAGGATGTGTAGCCCTTCTCCTCAGCCTGCCTGTTATCAAGTTCGTGCTGATGAAGTTGGGCGTTCGCACATCCAAAGGGATCAAACCCGTACTGCGACCCCGAATGCATACGATCATCGCACTAGGTGCCTTATCCAGTGCGTTCTGGCATGTCACCTTGCTTCCTCAAACCTCACCAGCCACCAAAGGAAGTGTCCTATTAGCTTCCAGCCTGTGGGCCATCTTAACCTTGGCCAGATATCTCAGGATCATTTATCTTGGAACATCGGCCACGGTGGCTGCGCAATCACGAAACGGAAATATGGTGCGAATCCAAGTTGATACTAAGCGACGCATCCCTATCACGCCCGGGTCTTATTTCTATCTTTTCTGCTGGGGTACCCTGTGTGTCTATGACGTATCTCAAGGTAAGCCTTTGATGGCTATACCAGCAGGTGATGATGCCGATGCGGCACTGAAAGGCGCTCTATCCTTAACATTTGTTGTACCCATCGGATTGAGCCAAAGCCTGGCCCAAGAGTTACGCAAAGGCACCCATCTGATTCTTGACGGCCCGTATGGCCAATCCCCGCCCCTGGGGTCCTTCGAGAACGTCATTCTTGCGGCTCAGGGCTCTGGTATCCTTACGGCTCTGCCCATGGCTATTTTCATCGCCGCACGCAAAAGATGCGACAATCTTAGTCGGTCTCGTCTGCTTCAGGTACAGGAAGGGTCAAACATGCAAACTGCATCAGATCCGGGATCAGAGGCCAGAAGAATAGGCGAAATGCCTAGGCAGCTTTTTCGTGACCTCACGCGAAAAATTGACATATACTGGACTCTGGACTCTAATTCGGATGAAAACTGGCTTGCAGCGCAAATAACACAGCTGCAGATGTTGGATGCGGACAGGGTGAGTTCGAGTAAACCCTTCTCACGAATTGATGCTGATTTGGAAGGCCCTCCTCTTTCTTTGGTGCTTTTACCCAAGCCCGAGAACCACCGAGGTACCGTTCAGTATAACGGATCACTTCCGGTGTTCTTACCCGTCAGACCCGGACCAGTTCAACGAACTGTTCCTAGAGGAGAAGGTCGAAGAAGAAGCCATGACCGCTGGCGATACGATTCTTATTGGTAAGTTTCCCATTGTACTACAATATTTCAGCTGACATGACTAGCCTGTGGCTCGACTGAGTTCACAGACGTTGCCCAAAAAAGTGTGCTGCGAGTATGGCAGAAGGGTTATCCTGTCCGGTTTGCCCGACTTCCATGAGAAAGTTAGTCATGACAGAAGTGGGTTGGATTTGAGTCAACAGGAGGGTCTCAAATTAAGCTTGCCTTATTATAAGATCTAGTAATCGCGGACTGGAGGATAAATAGGTTAAATTAAGACTTGCTTAGAATGAACACTGGTCAAATTAGCTTTTATATATTTAACCTATAGGATTTCCTTTCAAATTCTACTTAATAAATTACTTTCAATTAAATACTAAGAAATATATCTCAGTATTATATCTAACATCAATACAATGGAAGATCACGACATGGGAGATACCGCTTCTACTGAAGCTACCGCCGCCGCCGCCGCCGCCGCCGAAGCTGCCAAGAAAGCTGAGGCCGAGGCTCAAGCCGCCGTCGAAGCTGCTGCCGCCGCCGAAGCTGCCAAGAAAGCTGAGGCCGAGGCTCAAGCCGTCGCCGAAGCTGCTGCCGCCGCCGAAGCCGCCCAGAATGCTGAAGTCGAGGCCCTTGCCGCCCGAAAAGTTGCCAACCCAGAAGCTGCTCCTTTTAAAGTTAAGAAAGAGGAGGAAGATGAAGACTTTAACCCTCTTTCCCATGTACAAAATGGACGTGGACCTTCACAAGAAGCTGACGGGTGGGATTTTGGAAATGACACGCTCAAGTTGCATAATGAATACGTCTATAACAAACCCAAGGAAGAGACGAAGGATTACAATCACATAACCCTGACCCGCGATCCAGACGCCAATTCAGGTCTGGGCGTCAAGCCCATAAAAGGTATAATTCTTGGCGCTCTGAAGTTTCGAGGGCTTTTGTTCGTGGCCCTCCCATCGCTGAAATCGGAAACAAAGACACTGGCGAGGGGTTGCCTTGTACATGGTGCCGATTACCCATTTGAGAAGGAAGCAATCCTTGCTGTGCACCCATTGCCAATGTCTTCAAAGGGCGTCGTTGCGCTAAGGGGTACAGACTGGAAAAAGTTTGAACCTATTGCAACCGGAACCGATGGCAAAATCTGGTATGTACTGGGCCGTCCAGAAAATGCGACAGAGAATGGTCTCTTTTCTCGATCAACCCTAGACACTGCATTTGGTAAAAATGCCACAGATATGATCATCAACGTACAGCGCAGAAGGGTTGGCCAGCCATCATCGACGCGGAACCAGAGAGTGAAGTCCCTAGAAGGGGGCGCTGATTACGTCATGGAGGCTTTTACCAAATACAATCTGAACATTCCAGACGACTTTAAGATGCCATAGGGGTGTGGGATGGAACGAGGATTTGTGTCGGCTTGATAGATCGATCATGATTTAATATATTACATTACCGCTACGTCTTGAGCTGCAGGGAATCCCAGCTGTGAAGAAAATTTGGACTGTATACAAACTGGTTCGCGTGTCTGACCCCACGGGGGGCCTGGTTGGTGTAAGCTGCTAAATATAGCCGGCAGCCCCGCAACACAAGAAAGCCTGATTATTCGCGGTACACATCTAGCATCGTCTCCAACTCCGATCTATCAGCATATAATTGGCCGAGAAGTCACGGCACAAGGTAATCAGCAGTACGTAGCTGATAGGGGACAACCACACATAGAAGACGATCTGGAATTGCGAGTACTACCAAAATATTCCTTGAAGCTTATTCATAACGTCCGTGGGCCCATACGCACACTCCAATATGACTACGAACGCAAGTCGTTCTGGCTGGGTGATTTCTTGCAGATGCACCGTCTCTGAATACTGCGAGGTGGACAAGTCTAGGTATGGCAGCCTGAAAATAGATCCTCCATAACTCGACTCCCGATATACCGCCCCTGGCGCTATACGGTCACATTCTGCCGTCCAGGCCAGCGTGACGCGGTGCCAACCCTCCTGGCCCTGATCTTGTCCCTGGTCGCGCCATTGCGTAGGACACATATCGATGACCGGGAGCCTTCCGGTGGTCGCAGTCTGAGCCCAGACGAGTTCGATCCCGTTTTCGTTGGGTATATCGGTTCGTCTCCAAAGTACTTGAGGGAGGAGCGGCTCTTTATACGCGGCACCATGAGGAAGAGGAATAACATTGTTCTCGGTCCAGCCTATATTCTCCTTGGCTCGTCGAGAAGCGCGTGACGGGCCCCAGATGACATCGCCTTCCTTGGTGACTATGAAATGTGCCATTTCGTTGGCCTGCCGTCTCGTGTTAAACTCACGATCGACCCCGTACCGGACTCTAACCGCCAGCCACACCCGTAGCGTGGAGTGCCGCCTGCACCGGAGAGGATCGCGAAGCCTAGCGAGCCATGAATCCAGATCGCTACCTACTAAGAGAACCTTATGGCCGTGCAAGACCATTTGGTCGATCCAGTTGGAATGCTCAGGTATATCCCGCTGTAACTGGACAAACCTTGCTTGAATACCGGCCCAATCCGGCTCGTCAAAAAGACCGACAACCGCTAGAAGCACGGCTGCGTCCGAGCCAGAAAGGTGCGCCAGTATACCTTCCAGAACGGGGCAATACCGTATACAGACGTCTTCGAGCCTGCTCCGCTGCTTCCTATCATCAGAGTGGGCCATTTCAGAAGGATGAGTAGTCATGTCGATAGTCACTCCAGGTGCAGCCTGCAACCCGCATATCAACTGCCAAAAGCCTGAAACTAAGTACCGTCCTCCACGTTCAATGTCCGAAAATAACCAGCGCGTGCCAGCTTTGGTACCCAACTTAGCCCGGTACTTTGCTACAGTGGCTGACGGCGGCGGCTACAGGTGAGCTTACGTACTGTGGAGCAAGCGTGCAAATGTACGCCTGCCGTAAGCAGACTAGCGTGCACGAGTCGCTTGAGTCAGCGGCGGCTGACTTCGTTCTCGAACAACAACATCACTTACCGCTCCACGCTTCCAGGCTAAGCGCTGGGAGGACCACGCACGATGGAGCCCAGAGAGGTTGAGGGTCCGCCGCTCCTCGACGCGGACAAAACCAATCAGTTTCAAACATTCTTGCAATCCTTTCGCGGCTGCCGCGACGAAACGGAGAGATACAGCTTGTGTCTGCGCAAGCGCGATCAACTGCTCGGCGCCAAAGACCTCCTAGAAATCGAGTTCTCAATCTACGACCAGATATTTACCGAGTCGAGTACGTACATCGCCGATAAGAACTCCGATGAAAAATGGCAAAATTTTACGCAAACCGCAAACGAGGGGTCGAAGAACCGAGATAGACTACAGAAAGAGCTACAAAGTGCAGTCGAACATTGGGGAAACGACTTGGTTCAACACTTAGCCGTTGGCCCGCGAGGGATAAGTTTTGCCATTAAATTCGCCTCGGTCGCGAGACAACACCGGGACTGGGAGAAAGAAGCACTGCCCAGATTGCAGCAACTTGTCCTTCGACGTATTCAGATATCCGCGTTTCGCCGCAGCTACCCTTTCTCCATCGAGCCGATCGATTTGGATAATGCGAAAGCGTGGAAAACGCAAGGCTCTTTCGTTAAGACGAAGGACCCCCATAATGTGGAGCTTCCCTTCCGGAAAGTGAGTGCGAAAGAACTCCCAGATGGTTACACCTTTGGTCCGTATGGACTCATTGTCCCGGAAGACGCAGCCGTGAACGAGCCCAGCGATTTTCGACATAGCATCCACTTTCTTTACACGCCAGACAGCCGCCCGAGCGGGGAGACCACCCAGACCACGAAGACGGGCGATGCGGGCTCTGCGAGCAATACGCTCGGAAGCACCACAGATCATATGACGAACACAGACTGCAGCAGCATCGGAAGCGGCACCGGTCCGGACACTCGGGAAGGCACCGCCGAGACGACCCCGACTACAGAAAGTGACGGAGAAATAAGCGACGATGAGCGAGACGGTCAAGTCCCAAGTCGCGGTAGAACCACCGGTGCCTTGGCGGCCGGTTGCACGCCAGACATTTTCACGCCTCGGAAAAGTCTTCGAGGCCGAGCAGGACACAGCCAACCACAAGCGCAAGAGACGAAATCTCCCTTGTTCTCTACGGAAACGAAGAGAAGCTCCAGACCTCGGCGGAAAGAGAGAGCTCTCGTGACGAAGCACGAGGTAGACACAGCACGACTGTCAGCATTGGCCAACAGACTGTCAGCATTGGCAGGAAGCAGTTCGTCGGCACTATTGGGGACTTCGGTGGTTCCTTTAAAGCGACGGCGAGCCACTTCGCCGTCACCGGCTTTTCTGCAGCTAGACGTCCCGATGGGGCACCCGGCCGCCGTGGGTGCGGTGAGTAGCGGCTATGATCCTGGCGCGCGTCCTGTATGCAACTGGCCGTTGGATGAGGCATATCGCACCCAAGCCATCGCCGAACTACGCGAAGAAGCCGGTAAAAAGCTAAGCACCCGGGGCTCTCAAACTGCGAGATGTCTGCTTCCAATCTTGCAAGACTGCAAGCACCCTACTACCGATGACAAGCCTGCTACAAGCGACAAGGCCGCGATACCTGAGTTGTATCTCTTGGATGGACACCAGGCCAAGATGCTTCTTGACAAGATCACCCCCGATATACCGATCATTACAGAGCGGCAACAGCCCTTCCAGTGGGACAACCCAGCCAGGCCCATTCCCGAGTTTTTCGATTGGATGGAGGACCACGACCGTATGGTCTCTGTGCAGATACCCTCGCTCCACACCAATGAAAGCTCGTGCGAGCCACGGAGTATGCGACAGGTTTACGAGCGATTCCTTTCTTCGGAAACCCCGGTCGATCCATGGAACGTTCTCGATTGCAGTTGTCCCTTGCCTTCTACACTGCCTGACTTCTTAACTGGGCGGAATTGCCAGCTGCTAGCCCAAATACGCAGAGCAGTATTAGACAAAAACGGAAACAGCGCCGGAAGGACGGTAGCAACTAGGGAAGAGTGGGCGGAATGGAGAGACATCGAAAGCTGGGCGCTTTTATCCGAGGGGGGACATTGCACGGCTGCCCATATGGATAGTCATGGTCTGGCTACCTGGATAACGATTCAAGAAGGCCATTTCGGTTTCGCCTGGATGTCGCGCCCGACTACCGAGCAGCGTCAGGACTGGATGGACGACACCGAGTATTACGATCGGGAACAAAAATGGCGCTACTGGGTGCTCAAGCCCGGGCAGACCGTCTTCTTCCCTTCTGGTACGATCCACAGCGTGTTTCGGATTCGGCAAACACAGACACTCGGGCTCGGGGGTCATATACTTCAATGGTCCGGTCTCGAGCAGTGGATCGATGTGGTCCGCAAGCAGGCCGAGGCTCCGAACAGTACGAACGAAGATATGACGGATGCCTGCAAATGGTTTCCGGTGATCGAGGATCTTGTTCGAAAACGATTGAAACGTGGCGACGCCCCGGGCTAGCTTGACGCATGAGAGCGATCTGTTGATTGAGGAACACTCGGCGGTTATTTCTCAAAATGGTTTACGAATGAGAATCATGACCTTGATATGCCCAACTCTGCTCATGTGTAAAAGCGTGACCAGGAAGGTCGAGATCATTTATATCGGTATAATAATTATTCCTCGTTTGCATAGTGCCCGTCCAGAAAGTGTAGAAGAAATATTAGGGAGACTTTCGAGGACCGCTCTAAGTTAATCCTCGTAGTATATCCTGCGGTCTTTGAGACCTTTTCGTGCGTTGATCATTCCCAGTCAAAATCACAATCCTCTTCTGAACAATCTCCTGGGGGTGGAGACAAGTTGGTGTCAATATGCCGTTCTCTCTCGTCGAGCATGAGCTTTGGTTGCTGGGTGAGTCTTTTGTACCGCTTCCTGCAAGCTATGTCTTTGAATTAGCTAATGAAGGTGAATTTCAATATTTTTCCTTACCTGTATCTGACCGGCCGGGGAAATTCTCAGCCACCAAGTCCCATCCCTGGAGCTCAGGGGCTAATTTCAGCAATGTCTTGTCTTCCTCTTGAGTCCAAAGTCCGACGACCTTTGTCCCCGTTGGCTTTCTCCGGAGGTTTCTCCCTCTAGAAGCGCACTCTGTGGTAAGTATTAGCTTAATGCACGTCTCCCAGGGTCGACCATCTAACCTGATGCCGTTCGGCCGCCGCCGACTGCTTCGCTTATTTGCTTCCAAGACTTGCCCTGCTCGTCCACTGCCTTTGACAGCCGTTCAAACTCCTCGTCCTCCCATTTTCGATATGTTTTTTTTTTTCGTTCTGGTTGTGCACGTTGTTCGATCAAACGATCCAAGCGACGGCGACACGCATGTTGAGATCGTGGCACTGTGCTTGATCCGAAAGCTTTCGAAACCTCGAAAAAACTAATGGGGTCAGGACCATACTTTTCGCACTCATCGCGCAGTAGCTGGTCCTCCGCTTTAGTCCATGGTTTACTCATCTCTCTGAGTGTTAGGAGAGCAGCTTTAATGAACAGCGTCAGGAGAGAAATGCGCGAAAGGGGAGGCCAAGCTGCCTATTTAAACCCCCTTGGGAACATACTGGTACTAAGCGAGCCTTAATATCATCGAGTGGTGGCAGGCATTGCGAGTCCCAGTTGGAAGGTCCAAGCCATGTAGTAAGAGGCCAAAAATAGCACCATTAAATACAAACACCGGCGATGAACAGCGATATTCCGCAAGTGTTACGTATTTACTTGGGCCTAGATTCAGGGGTGCTCAATGGCACTGAATAGGAAAGAGGATGGACAGGACTGGGGGTTGTCGGATTCAAGGGCCTGATCATCCACCTTGAACTAGTTGCTTTTTCACCCATTAAGTAAAGACAATCACACGCAATCGGGGTGATATACGCGAAGCCATAGCTCCTGGACAATATTTACAAGGTCGTTACAGGTTCCTTTTCGGGGCAGCCCCCGGGAGCATCCTCGCTTTTCTGCAGTTGCCAACTGAGCCAGCCATGAACGCTCTCAGCTCATTAATTTACCTAGGTCAACACTAATCGGGGGTATTGAGACCATCCTTTAGATATACACCCTTGGGGAGATGAAGTGCTACCTGCTGATTGCATGCATAAGAAGAAAAAGGGGGCTGCACCAGGAGCCCCAAAGAGACCGGCGGGTTTTACTTTTAAGAAACCGTAGCTTAAGGAAACTGTGATTCCTTCTAGGTGTCAAATGGAAAATGGAAGGTGGTCTAGGAGTGGTCGGGTTCAAGGGCTTGTGTACGTAACATTTCCTTGGCGATCATTTGGTCTTCCTGGCATTATGCGACGACGTGATTATGATAAATGATTGGGAGCTGGTAATTTCCTTAGGATAGCATGCCACATTTTCTCATAGTGGCATAGCCACAAGTGTATGACTTAACATTAACTCCCAAATCAACAACAATTGGAACGCTCCAGCTTTACAGCCCGTGGCTGGTTATCAGTCCAGCATATGGAGCAAGGCATCGCCGATCTTCATGAGGTCTATCCAGCTCGGTCTCTTATAGACCATCAAATCATGAATCGATAACAGTTCCTTGCAGAATCGAGCCGCGACAGTGTTGTAGGTGCTGCAGAACCGAAGTACGTCTAGACAGTCTCTGACACCTTGGAGCTCCGCTTCCCATTCCATCTGTTTATGAATCTGCTTTTGTGCGATACAGTGTAACAATAGTACACAGGAACGACGGGCATGCAAGCTGAATTGTATAGTTAGAGCCAGCCAGATCGAGTAAGAGAGAAGGTTCTTCGTACGTAGTGAGCCAGCAGTGCGCGAGTATACTTTCGTCATCGAAGAGCAGACGCAATATCCTTGCAGAAGTCTTTGCCGCAGTCACACCCTCTTCTTGCGGTAAAACTATGCCGCCGCTTTCGTTCGAGATGGCTATACGGCGATAGTATAACATCAAGCCAGCAAGATGTAGAAGGTGAAGGTGATAAAGCCACTGTCGAATGTTTGCATCATGTGCATTGACATCCGTAAGTCCCATTTCCGAAGGCAGCCGCTTATACCAAGCCTCAATACTTCCCCTAACGGATTGTAAAGAGCCTGGTGTCAGTTGCTCGACGTTCCGAAGTGTCTTCTTTGCTTGAAAGTTCAGAAGGGCAACCTCGGCCATTTCGGTTCGAACACCTGGGAGTGATCTGCATTAATGTACCTGCTGTGCTTAAGGCAGCACTTACCTTCTTCTATACGGGTGCTTCCTTTGGACCCCGGGAGCTTGACACTCAGCAAAATACCGAAAGAGACAGGTAGCCAACTAAAAGTTGTTAGAGATCGGTTAACTCGATTTCAAACCAGCTAATTACCTTGACATGACTGCTAAGGTACACCATGTCTTGTAACATTCAGCCCTATCCGCTTCTGAACCTCCCGAGTCTGATGCGTTCTCTCGTTTCCTGTTATGCCGTTCACAAGCCGTAAGGCCCCGCTCTGAATGCGAGTTGAGAATAGCTCATTTAAGAGTTTGGGGCTCAGGAGAACGATGGGAGTTACGCACCAGCATACCGAGCAGCCTCATCTGTGTTGCTTGTAATGTTGTACAAGCAGAGCAAAGTCAAGGCTTTGATCTCATCAAGAGGCCGCACTTGCAAGACTGCTTCGATATAATGGCAGGCGAGGCCGTAGAATGCACGCGAAAGCGATGACTCCATAGCAGCAGCTTCACATCGATATTGGGCGCCAATGGCAGCTACAGCCATCGAGCAACAAATGTCTGCTTGGCGCTCCAAGCTGCTATTTCGGGGGGCTTGGTGGCTTGCCTCGAGGAACTTTGAAATATGATTCTTGGAGAAGACGTGGAACAATTCGGCACTGTTACTGAAGAAGGTATCCGTGAATGGTGCTGTCAACTCGAGTGTGGGAAACCATACAGAGTCCTGGCGAGAGCCAATGGGGGCATTTTCAGACTTCTCTGGAACGCCTGACGTGCTTGAGGTCAAGCCGGTTTGACCACTGCTCTTTCGCAATTCGTTTAATAGTTGATAGGCCTGCTCTTGGGGCAGGTCTCTCAAGAGGCCAAGGACATCTTTTGGCTCGGATTGGTAATTACAGGTCCGGCGCTTCGCGGTACACTGGTCACAATTTGGCTTTTTACGATCACACTATAGGTGGTAGTTGATTAGCATGCACACCGTTGTAAGGCTAGAGGGTTCAAATGGATTATCTCGCCTTAATTTTCAATCGCCGGCATTCATCACAGGCTCCGGCATGACGTTTCTGCGGTGGCCGACTGGTTTTGGTAGCATCTGATTTGCTAGCCGGTAGTAACTCTCGAAGTCTAGCCATTGAAATGGGTTGTCAGATAAAGGAGGATAAAATCTCTGAAGATGCCTGGCGATCGGTTGTAGAGTTGTTTGGTGTTTCGGCTTATGTAGATAGGAGGACAGGTACTCTTGTTCTCACATCGAATCCATAGGCTGGATCAACCAGTACATATATATCATAATAAAGAGAAAAAAGTAAAGGAAGAAAATTGGTACTATGGACGCCACATCCGCTACCTAAAAAAACAATAAAAACATACGGCAACGGGAGGAAGTGACCCAGGGTGATGAGTTTGAGAAGAGTGTAAGAGGATCTGATGAGACAACTTACTCTTCAATGTAGGTTCAAATAGATAGAGCATCGCAAACGCAACACATAGATGCTTCACCCTAGGAAAGCTTTAAAGAAATCTGTTGAAGTGGTCGCAAAACAAAGGAATAACAAGCGAAAATTGTGGTAGATCCGGCCACATGCTGGCTGCTAGGTAACAAAGTAAATTGACCGCAAAGGCCGTCCCGGGAGAGAAATATATGTAAATACAGTATTCGTTGCCACCTGAATCCTATGGGAAGCCTCTGCCTCAACAATACATCAGAGTGCTTTAGACCACCACCGTGTGCATGCCTTTATACTGGTTGGGCAAAAGTGCTACTAAGCGAGCGGCTACGGCTGTTTGCTGGTGATAGAAACCTCCTAGAACCATCTCATGCAACTCTGAGTCATCTCGGCCTCGTAATACACCTTTTCTCTGATTAAGCGCTCGTCTTGTAGACATAAGTCTTGTGTCCAAAATAAAAAGTGCTCAGGATGATGATACCTCTTTGAAAGTCTCCATAATGTAACTTTGGTTGATTGAAGCAGCAGTGGGGTCAAGTTCAGATCTGGATGTAGCCTGTCTTGGGTCCGAGAGGGATGTTAATAGGCTACCGTCGTCGTTATAACACCAGATCTCGTCCTAAACAGCATGAGTCACTGTCAACAGGGTCAAGTCAGAAACGCACCAGGTCATGATTACAGGCTTTACACCTGTCTCGATATCCTCGCGGGACAATGAGCACCATGCAAACCAGGCACTGAGCAGATGCTTTGTGTGGCAGCCAAACGAACGTAATGGACATGGCAAAACCACAGAAACCAAGAACTATCTCAACCCAAGGTAGCCATAGTGGAAGCAACTCATTATCAAGCTTGTTCATATAGCTGTAGATCGCCATCACCGTAACTGTCATGTGGGATACGGCAGCAGCGGCCAACTGAAGCTCAAACTGGCGTGCCTCCAACACCCAAAGTCCCATCCCCACGAGAGCTATGAGAGAAACAAGTTGGAGGGACCAGAAAATCCATTTCGCAACCTTTGGTCGCTTGTGACTCCATGGGCAGCTGTGAATGATGGGATCCAACATGGGGAGTGAAACTTCGAGAACCTACAAGCATGTGAGATGCGATCGTGATGAGAGGGTAGCTGAATTACCTCAGTAGAACAGATGGAAATTACAGAGCTGATCTTCCAGGCTGTAATCATAGTCCCTGCGGTATCTGGGGTCAAATGGAAGGACAGGATTGAGAATACAAGCCCGATAAGCGAAAACAAGCAAGTCAGGCCAACAAGGACCCAGAGTCGAGAGCGATCGGGTGCATGCAGGACACCTCGGAACTTCAACCCGCTGTAAATACACTGGAAGGCCACCACGGCTCCATACGCAACGGCTGCGTCAATAAGTTGGGCGGTGTTGTAGGATAAAGCCATTGGGAAAGCCTTGAGTGGCAGAGAGCAGCAAGGCAAGAAGAGTGGCTGGAAAGGGGAGTAAGACAAGGGCAAGTAAGGCAACCAGACCGTCTAGGTCTGTTGAAAAAGGCACACAAGATAGGCGAGTGCATTTACGGAATTGTTGCATACTGCCGTGGGGGTGACTGGAACTTATATCAGCTTGCACGATGTCATCGACACCAGGGCGCATGCCGCCGGTGATGTGATCAGAGGAGACTGGGGCAAGAGAAGGCCGACTTCTTGGCAGAAGAAGCTACGGATATTGGAACAAGCTAAGGTGCCACCCCCCGTGAGAACAGGTGGAGACAGCCAGGATGCAAAATGAACAAAAAAAAGAAACCGGGGTTGCCACCCCCGGGACCATGTGCATGATATCTAGCCCCCTGTGCCTAAACCCGATTCAGGTCAATGTTCACATTGACCTTTATCAGGAAGGACGACGCCCGGTCACTGCGAGTCTTGACTTGCATTCTACACCTCCAAGATGGTTTGCGAAACCCTCTTCCAAGGCAGTCAGCAAGACTACATTGTCTTGCTGGAAAAACGAGTGGCTACTTTGGAGGCAGAAAACTCTACCTTGATTAAACTACTACAACAACTATCGCCGCCTGCTTCTGGCCTTGCAGAATTCCTTCCCTCGACCCAACAGGGACCAGCCGGACCCGTCAAGCCGAGAAGACACCAAGAAATCGGGCAAATAGAGGTTTTACAGGAGGATCCACTGATCAACCAGCAAGCAGTGGGATCACAAGCAGATGGGCCACGGGACACTGAAGATGGAGAGATCCCAAAGTGGCAAAAGAAAGCAGACAATATACTGAAAAGATTCCCGAGATCCATTTCAGCCTGGGCCAAGAAAGCAGAGGAATTCCAGCTATCCACGCCAGAGCATGTTGTTGATGTGTTTCGGATTTTGACCCTTCGACTGCCCGACGTTCGTTTCCGGTTACCTGCCCTACCACAAAGCGCCACCCCTACCGAGACTCTCCATGCATATAACATGCTTCAAGCCGAACTTCAGGGAAAGGCGGGATTCTTCCAGCAGGTTTCTTGGTACGGTCGTCTGGTCTTTTATTGCATCACTTGTGTAGCGTGCAAGACACAAACAGTGAAGGAGATAGACGAATTTGTCGGAGCCAATTCTGGTAAGCGTTATAGCTCGGTGTATCTTGGTCAACTCCGCGCGGCTGCCCGTTGGGCGGCCAAATTGATCGAAAATTTGGAAGCAAAGTTGGGAGAACGGGCTGCTCTGCTCATGTTACTCTGTAAGTGTATAAAATTCAGAGTAACGAACAATACACTGAATCTTCGCAGGTGGTCCGTCAGTAGAAACATATCGCCAGTTGGCAGCGAACGGCGCCACCGAGTCCCGGGACTATCTTGTCGAAGAACTTGGGAACCTAGCACATTTCAGTGTAGATGACCTAGCACTATGCTTTTCACTGGCATTCCTGGTCACGTATTTGGGAATAGGGAAGTATGTACGATTCTACCGGATTTTACAGTCCTATGTTGACCGCCGTAATCAGACTGTCTCTGGTCAATCAAGCTTTAGGGACCAATCTCAGTGAATCTGATTACAAACGCAGAGCCTTAATTGCCGACAAGGTTTTAGCCGAGGACCTCCTTCGCCGTAACGCAGGAAGCAAAGCGGCCGAAAACGACGAACGGGCGAACACGATCTCAGACCCACCAGAGACGGATTTCGGGGACGTAAGCGAGAATTTCCCCTGGCCGGGCGACCAGAATAAAGACTCGCCGAGTCCGGTTTCTGACTCTTCTCAGGCCATTGACGACAGACCTACCATCGAACCTTGTCCAGAGAAGCGAGAAGGCCCTGCTTACGACCGCTACGCCAAGAGGCTGAAACAATTGGAAGCCAGCGAACCGCCAACGCCTCCCCCGGAGACGGATATATCAAGCGCGAATTTCAGTCGGTCCTGTACTCCGTTGGCTCCAATCCAAACCGAAACTCGTCCCGAGTACGATGAATACCTAGCCCGTCTGGGGTTTCAAAGCAGCCAGCACCCCGGCGCAACGCACTCTTCAGACCATAACAGCGCGTTCGAAACCGCAAGTCGGCGAACACATGTCTCTCTAGCCGTCTTGCAGGTTGCACAAGAGACCGGGACGGAAAGCTCGGACAACGATAGCTCAGGCGAGATCCAGGGCAGGACCTATGGAGCTTTTGTCGCGACAGCTGACCAGGATGTCATGTTGGGGGGTTGGGAACTAGAAGAAACTGGGATGGATGAGTTCATGGGCGTTAATAGTCATCTCCGATTTTAAACTACAGCAGAAGTTCCATTTTTGGTCTCTCGAGAAAGAAGAATTAGCACAAAGACGATGTTGCCCTTCGTAGCCCTGATTGAGACCTCTTGATGCAGCACATAGGGACGCCAGTCCAAATCCCTAAAAATTTCCCCCTCCGCATTACGAATGGCGATCTTGGAGTTCCGCTCGTCAATCGGAATAACCATGGACATTTTATCCTTAGGGGTTCGGGACGAAGACCCTTCCTCGAGCATGACGACGCTCTTGGCAATGCCTATATCGCTGCTCCACGCCTTAAGTTCGTCCACCTTGTTAGTCAGCTTCGAGTGCTAACATTTATTGTATATTACATACATAATCTTGAAGGATCCGATCCCACAACTGTTGATGTTGCTCATCCCAAGCATACTCCTCACCCTTTGCACCTGACCCATCAGGTCTTAGAGGTAACCGACCTTTGAGTCTGAGATGACAGCCGGCTTCTGGCACAAGCTGTTGGGCTGCTGCAGACAATTCGAGATGCTGGTAAGAATCGTTCATTTTGTAGTTTAGAAAGGAAGTTCCGAGGACGTGGAATTTCAAGAAGGTCATCCCCTCAGAATTGCGGACGTAAGAAGTTGTAGAATAGAAGTACTCGTCAATTAGGTATTGATCAGGCTTGATTGAAGATGACGATTTTGCATGGGCTGCCCCACATTTGCTAAATCGCACAACCGGCAACCTCTAATTGGCTCATCTCATTACAAGGCTCAAGTCGGCCACGATCGTAACAAACAACAAAGAATGGGATGCCAGAGACGGTGGTAGAGACAGAATCCAACCTAATGCACATGGACCATCCGCTGTTATATGTTTTGCGGAAAAGCTGACTACCAACCATAACTATGGCTGTGTTGATCACCCAAGCTTCACTATCATTGGTGCTCCTACAATAGCGTCCATTGAGGTAGTATTATCTTCTTCTTCTTCGGACGGCGTAGGCGGCGTAGGGGGGGGCAGTGGTGTTTTCTCCCCATTGCGTTCCGGCATATTGTGTTGGTCAGGTTGGCGGGATAAGTAAAGCTATGTATGGTCAGTCTTCAGTGGACGTATAGAGGGGGTGAAGATCGGGCTTCTCACCCGCTGACTTGCTATTGCCGTTTCACGACTGGCGGGAACGTTGGAGCAGGAGAATTTGATACTGTATAGAAGGAGTACCAGCACAAGGAGAGGAAGTTCGATAAGAATGGAACTGGCCAGTAGATGTTTGACAGAATTGTTATAGCAGATGAGGTAAGTGCATTATGTTGAGTATATCTGAGGATGTCGACGAGACACCGGCTTATTATAAGGCTGATGACCGTGATATTGGAGGCTACATGTGCAGGCATCCTTTCTTCGTTTACATGCAGAACATCGAGGCTGCAGATGGCCCTACAACATGACCCTTTAGGTCTTAGATTGGGTTCCTGAGTCGTGCTTTACCATAGAGCTCTCTGGTTTCAGTCCACTGCAGGAAGTTGACCTGCAAATCAAAACAAATTGGGACTGGGCGTTTGAATGCCCTTCAGGGGTAGGACGGGGTCCTCTGGGGATCTTTCCAATGATCGTGGCTGCACATAGTATGAATGCATTGCGAAGAAATTATTGCCCTTTTTGGGATGACTCGTGCAACGAAAGTATGTGGTTTCGCCAAATGTAACCGACGCTGAGGGCAAAGCATTATGGATGGCGTTCCGGTATCATATGGTCAGCTATATGCTTGATAAAAAGCACAGCACAGGTCTAGAGGCTTGGATAGTGCGAATATGATCTGCAATGCGCAGAGCTTTGAGAGTGTGGTTGGCAGCCACCTACGCTGCATTAAGGGCGCATTGTTTACCCCCTGGAGTCTATATAATATTAAGAACGTATCACATTACCCCGGGGGTGTATGTAGTGCACATTTATCGTGATTATCGAGTTTGACTGCTCGGCCGCCCCTTGAACACACTATTATTGCTTTCTGTGAATCCACCTCAAACGGCATCCGGAGTGCCGACACCTAATGGAAGCAGAAGGCTCAAAGCCATGGAATCCGCCTTGCCATCAAGTCTGGCCACTCAACCGGGCCTCTTGTTTTTACGATATGTTGGTTTTCACAAGTAACAGAGCAACTGCAGGGGTGAAATACTATGCAGGAGTTGAGATCAGTACATGGCTCTGCTGTGGGAACTAGTTTGGCTGCGTGAGAGGCTTATGAGAGTGTATGGGTGTTAAATCTGATGATTATAATATAACAAACTATAGACAATCGACAGTATGGTTCACATACCCATATTGCTCCTTTCTCTGTACTTGAGATAAATTGCGATTTCATTCAGGAAAGCCTTTTGGTCTTGTGGGATTACAGGCTTGCTTTGACGCTCCTTCAGAGATTCCCTTTTCTGAGTGACTTCGTCCATCACATACTGGGCAATATTAGACGGCCAGCTGATGTATGACATATTAGAACTCACTTTCTCTATCTGCCACCGGGAGACCTAAGAACATACCTATTGTCATGCCATGCCCCTGGCGTGTTCTTCAATACTTCTTCCATCCATTGAAGGACTTCTTGAGAACCTAAAAGGCGAGCGTCTAGAAGAGATACCAAAACCAGCATGAATCTCTTGACCCATAAGTTCCTGTTGCTGCGTAAGACACCCTGGGCCGGTGCCGAGGTTGTTGTGGAATCGTGCACCTTCTGCAGGTCTTTAACGCGCAGTCGGAGGGCTTTCTTCTTCTCGAGGGCTCCCTTCTTGAACCAGTCACTTCGCCACTGAAATCTGAAGTTGATAATGCCAGAAAAGACTGTCGGCGAATTACTATGCTCGGTCCCCTTTATCAGCCATAGATCAAGTTCATCAATGACGCCCGGTTGGAAAGCCATTGTAGGAGACACATAGGATTGTCTGCGTGGAAGCAAATGGATTCTAAGATGCGTGTGGAACGAAGAATCTTGGGGAATAGGGAGATATGCCCTCCGCCCCCCAGGCCTATTGAATAGTTCCGAGGTGGAACGATCCTGTAAATGTCCCCTAGGGCCCCTGCTAACCAGACGCCCCTTGTTATTACTATGATGTGTATTATATGCAAATCCATGCAGACATCTTCGTGTTCAGAAGAGGGAGGGGGGGGGGGGGGGGGGGGAGCAAGGCACTCACAAAGAGGATCTTCCAAGCGGCAGCTACCTGGGGTAGGGGTGTCCAAAGTGAGGCGGGACGATAGTCGAAGTAGGTGATAGTTCCGTAAGGAAATGGGTTGGGATGGGGGGGAGATACCCCATTGGACTATTCGCTTACCTTACGACGATTAGACTGGCAAGAAACCCTCCTATGCGACCAGATATTCTGTCTCGGTCGAATCACCAGTGGTGAGGGCCGTTTTCAAAAAGTACGAACGTGCTTCGAGGCGTGTATGAGGAATACCGAAATTAGTGAAGCTAAAAGCCCTCTCGCCAAATCAGCAGTGGCCGATATATACTGTGAGCTGGCTTACTCGGAAAGAGCATTACCTTACCTTGCTCAAGCAGAAGCGATATTAGAGCCGGAGCTTGCGCCACTGAGGCAACTAGCGCGCCACCAGACCAAAGGGCTTCGAAGGCTGCGCTTGTCCCTTACTGAAGTTCGGATCAGACAGGACCGCCACGATGAAGCCGAGCGACTGGCCACAGAGCTCCTCGCTATCTACGTCACCGGATGAGGAGGCAATGCGTCGGAAGAGTGCACTAGACTGGAATCAATATTACAATCCATTGGAAGAGGAGGTGTTCACCTGTGGCGTGGTTTATCTGCTTCTTTGCGTTGTCTCCGTCGAAAGAAAAGGCAATACTTGATTCCAGGACTGGGTAGCTACATTCTCTGGGAAGTGGTACAGGTAATACAGCCCGCTGGTTAAATTTTACATCTTCCAAGTACCGCAACTATTGGAATCTCAACTGAGCTTGTGGGAATGGAGATGTGAAAGCAATAATAGTATGTTTGGTGATCCTTCCCCGGATGTACTTACAAGGGGCGGCCAAACAGTCGCAAGGATCGGTTTCCCGGAGACCGTGCATTCGCTAAATGCACACCGAGGACGGTTGGTAGGTGTTAAGATGCACATTCCATGCTACATACACCCTTGGGGTAACGTGATACGTTCTTAATGTTACGTAGACCCCAGGGGGTAAACAATGCGCCCTTAATGCAGCATAGGTGGCTGCCAACCACACTCTCAAAGCTCTTTTCTCATCCGCAAGGACCTTCCATCAACATGATGCTTCTACATACTCATTATGGCATGTAACAAGGCGGAAGGTTTTGGATCAATGGACTCCCAGGATAACGAATACCCCTCTGGTGGGCCAACCTCTGCTTTCCTTGGCACAAGACAAGACCAGATTCTTGGTGTAATAACCAACGCCGCTGTGGCACAAGATGGAATTACCTTGGATTCGAGTCAGCCATTACCCTATGACCCCAATGACCAGGCCATATCCCAACCTGCGGCTATGAGCTCAGTCTTCACGGACTTGTGGCACCCCAATTCCCTATCGAACATTTCCCTTCAAAGTTTTGGCGTCGATAATGTTGATGATCCCCTCTGCGCGGCAGACTTGTTCAATGCCGGAGTGTATCACAACACTATACCTGGGACATGGGATGCAGCCACGCCAAATGAGAGGGTCCAGGAACTACCTCTTCATAACGTTGCAGACGATATCAATCAGTATCACTGGGCCTTTGTGGACCTTACTGCGCTGGATGTATCGCAGGATAGCACTTGGCTTAATGCGACACTCTCTGCTCCTCAGTTCGTTGAGGTGTATCCATCGCTCGAGTACAGTCCCTTGTTCAACGATACGCCCTCTCTTGATGCTTCGAGGCTCGCCTCGGATAGTCTGACAATTTCAGATGGCATTGCTGCGCATCAATCACAGAGCGCCCCACTAAGATGTGCTGCTCGCGATAGTCCTCAGATCTTTCAGGTGCCAGCGGTTGAAGTCGAGGCGGGATGTCCCGAAGTACAGCACGAAGTGGAGGAACGAGTACGCACCCGCGTTGTCGAAACAACCATGGTGCAGCATAAGTGGCAGGAACGGCAGCTCGCCATCGAGGCAGAAGGCGAGCACCGCGGCGTGGCCAGCCGGCCAACAGGGCAACCTCCCATCGATGCCATGGACGCCACCCTGGCCAAGGCGTCTCCCCCATCTGCTTCCGCGCCATATCAACATCAACATAATCCCCCTAGCACCGCATTGAGCCATGCTCCCCGAAAGGCAACAAGGACGAGGGGCAGGGCTTTGCGTTGCTTGTTCTGTTACGTAAAGAAGCGCAGGGTTAGCTTGACCTCAGTTCTTCTGCGTCGTACAGAGCTAACAAATTACAGTGCGATGGCGAAACGCAATGCCTTGAATGTACCCGCGCTCGGCTTCCCCTCCGTTGTATTCAACCTCGGCTGGAGCAAAAGGCACTGTTTGCAAAATGTGAGCATGTTCATGAGGTTCCGACTTTCTTACGCTGATACTGAACAGGGCGAAATTCCGACTACCAAATGCGGATGCGATGGGCTTCTCTGCAATGGACCGAGGAGCAGTTTTTTCAGAATATATACCATTTTCCGGGTGGCCCTGACATTTGTGTCACGACTCGAAGCTTCATTCCCCTCAGCGAAGATCAGGTCCTTGTCTGGGGGAAAACGGCTGGCGGCTGGCAATCGGTCCTGACGTGTCCGGTCGGTTTGCCGGTAGTTCCTTCGAGCACAGCGATTGCCGATTATATTGAGAAATGCGTACCTGTGTGCTACCAGACGTACAGAAATGAGCTACTGGATAGCCTATGGCAGCTAAGGGGTTCCAAACTCGTGGCCATGGCGCTACGACTTTGGACGGCGAATTGTCTTCTTATGAGAGGCTGGCAAACGCCGGATGGAAGCATAGTCTCCGACCCCCGCAGTCCCTATGATGGAAAGAGACCTGCACCAAGGGTGATGCAGAATCAGCTAGATGCGATCATCGAGGAGTATATGGCTCTGTGTGAGATGGCACTGCTGGCCAAGCTGGAAGTCTCGTTGAAACATGGAGACCAGTGGCCTGAGGTTTATGCCACTCTCATGATCCTGACGTGGATTATAGAGAAAGACATATGGAGGCTTATGTTCTGGATGCGCCACCCGGAAGAGGTATGTCCAAAGCATAACGTGACAGAGCTGGCTAACATTCTATAGGCCTACAAGTGGCGTCACCCGGAGACTCCGAAAACCCTCATTCAAAAGGATATAGCTCATGCAAATATCCTCTTGACAATTAGAGGGATTGTAGGATACGTACCAGATCACTTTAGAGAAATAGGGAACCGAGGTGAGTTATTGCCTCTCTGGCCAAAACATCGCTTACCGTTTTAGATGACCCTATTGAACCTCACTCGTCATATTGTGAAACGGATGATCGAAGTATAGATGGCAGCGTAACTAATCTGATGCTGCTGCAAAGCATAGGGCAAACGCTTAGTGATAAAGATATTTTAGGGGCTTGAACAAGGATACTGTATTGCTGATAGGTTTTATTTTTAATAATTGCAATTTGTTACAAATGGGAGGTTGACCAAAAGAGACACTGTGGCCAGAACATATACCGACTTATGTCTTTTTGCTATTTCGCAACTCCCTTATACATTGACCCACCGACTTCGCGACATTCTCTTCCAGATCGCTCCCGTCAACCTGTGGCGGTTAGCTAGCCCATCTTCCAAATAGAGATATATAAGTAATTACCTCCCGAAACGGAGCCTGACGCAGCTCGGCCAACAGGGCTGTGCTGTCCTTCTCAAACGCCTGCACTCTCAGTACTCGTTTATCTGCATCGAGGTCATCGGCTCTGCTTGAAGACTGCGCTCGCGCTTGAAGACGCTCTCCTAAGACTTCTGGAGTACACCGTAGATATACAGTTGCGAATTCCGCAGACATCTGCCTATCTTTAGTAATGAACAGGAAGTATTTAATGAACATACCTCGGTTCGAAAAGCCTTCAACTGCTGTATACTGCGAGGGAACCCATCTAACACAATAAGTGTTTTCCCACCACTGGCTGCGGCTGATACTCTTTGCATTAAAATGCGCATTGCCAGCTCTCCAGGGACTGTAACTCTTTCTTCGAAGCTTCGGGAAATGAAGTTTGCGCAACCGATCTCACCCGCGGCTTCCTTGCGAAGTTCCTCACCAAGCGATATACAAGCGACATCCGGTTCCTTGACGAGGTAGGCGCATTGTGTTCCTTTCCCGACACCAGGCCCGCCTGGTCTGATCAGCATATAGAAGTCGGTGTCATTGTTAGAACCTACCGATGAGAAATATGTAATCGACACGCGGTCTGGAAAGTTCCCAATTAGTGAGAACTGCGTCACCAATGGCACGTAGTGTACCATCACCGAGGAAGCTTGTATGGGCCTTGAAGTCTTCTAATCCAACTGCATGTGGGTGAGTCTTGCGATATCGGGAAGCTTGGATGAGTGCTTCGAGCTTGTCAGCCTTGTGGACAATCCCGGCAATGGAGGTGGTGTTCTCGTTGTACTCTGTGAGCCTCGCGCGGATTGTGCTGAGCGTTTCGTTTTTCGGTGACAACGTGGCGAAATATTCCATTGCAAGGTTCTCCTCCATGCGTTTCCGTTCGCGACTGATGTCTCCCGGAGTATAGTCACCTATGATGACTTCTGGAAGATCGTGAGCAACGGCCATCTCGATTGCTCTCAGTCTATCGCTGGGGGAGAGGTCTGTCGTCGCTTGCATTGTAAGCAGTACAACGCCCAAGGTATGCTCGGCGACAGACTCTCCATCATCGATGCCACGCTTTCGCCATCCTGTTCGTGGGATCTCCTTTAACTGTAATAAGGATTGAAAGAGATTCAAGTCTTCCTTTTCCATCTTGAGAGTGAGATCGGTGCTGTAGTAATTGCAGTTTGGTCTCTAGAAAGGCCTGTGGAAGTAGCAGGAGTAAGGAAGCTAACCCCGCTTTTGAATTGGCGTCTTGGTCTGCCGGTGCGGGGCTGCGGTCCCCTTGGATGATGCAATATTCCCTGAGCTGTTGAATAGTAAAAACTTGGATATTGACACACCGAACAGGATGGCAGAATTCATTCCCATGAAGCCAATGGATTGCTTTATTCGAGAAGTTTCCACAGAGCAATTGCAGCGTGGTTTGCCAAAATAAGCACAACTTGGTAACAGGTTTCGCAAGTCAAGAATCCATGGGAGAGGGCAGTGAATGAGGCTATTATTTAGGCAGGCGTGCATTTGCACGCTTGCTCCACATATTTGCTTACTTTGCCCAACAGGATGGGCCAAATTCAGGCCTTCAACCCATCGATACAGCAACAGATTCGAAATCGGCAGTCCACAATGACATGTCTGCAAATAGAACCAACAAGGACATGCCTACCATCGGCATATCCAACATTAACATGTCAATAATTAACGGGCCAACCCACAATAACATGCCCTTGGATAAGACCAACAACAACATATCCAAAAATGTAATCGTGACCTACCAACAAGGACCTGTCCATAATCAATGACGCATACCATGGCTTGTCTATAAATTGGAATCAACAGCCCGTCAACAACGGATGCCAATGCAAGAGGACGTTCAGCACGAGACAGGAGTGTCTTTAGTTCAAATCAATTACGTCCTCAGGGTCTAGTATTAGGTCTAAGGATTATTCGGGTCTTAATTTGGATTTTGACCCAAACCATCGAACTTGAGAACACCGTGACTTTACATCTCGTGCTTGGAATTCAAAGGACTTTAAGGTAAATCCGGGACTCTTAAGAATATTTAATAAAACCGCCGCCTTTCATAATAGGAACTTCTGATTCGAGCAGCCATCTAAGTTATATACCCCAAAATCCTTAGTTATAGTATACCCATCTCCTATCTCAACCATGCAGGCTCGATACCCTTGTACTTTTTGATTGCCTTTACGGGGTTAGCATGCTAGAAGAATCCAGAAGGGGACGGTGTTGGTCTTACCCCGTTCTCTATTGGAGTTTGCAGCTGTAAATACAGGTGCATGTATGCATCTTGCCAATGCCGAGAGCTGAAACGGTGCTGCTCTAAGGAATACAATTCATCGGCGAGGCATGATGGCGGAGGACTTTCTCCGCTCTTCTTGACTATTTTTTCGCATAGCCTCACATAAGCAGAATGCCAAAACCGAGAGCTGGCCCGGTAATGTTCTAGCAGGGACGGCGGGTCATTTTGGACAAGCCGCAACTTGAACGACCGCTTCCAACGAGGATCAGCGGACGAGGCTTCTTGAGACGAAACATTCCCTGGCAAGGGGGACGATGGAGGGGTAGGTGGGAACTGAGAAGTCATGATTGCTTAGGCCAGAGAGAACATTTGCATTTTGAGACCGGCAGTCAGCCCGGTTTTATACACCGGGACCGTGCCTAGCGCCGCCATTTGTGGGTCACACGGAGCCGGACAGAAGCAATCACGTTGGGGTGAATACGGTTGGTATTATTAGCTACAATCCATGTCCTTCCTTATCTCTTCAACCCCGCTTCTCTACCTCTAGCATAGCTTGTGGTGTTTTCGGACTCTCCGGGGAAAACGAACTGGCTCTCTACTTCGGTGTCAGTGTGCTCTGGAGTTTTATGAAATATGATGCACACCTTTTGCATGTTGCTACCAGTTGCGGTATCCATGGCCTTGATGTGGTTTGAGAGGATTTGAATCTGACCAGCCAGATCATAAATATCCGCGTAGGCTTGAGCGTACGCCTGTTGCCAGTGTTGTGCCAATGCCTGGTAGTGCTTCACTTGGGCACTGAGGAACCCTATTGTCGCGGGTGTTGGAGGCAGATTGCTAGTTACTGGTGGTGGGGCTTCCATGGTTTGATCTTGCATTGGATTATACGTTTGCGTTGTGATTCAGGTTGTATGCGATGAGTTCCGGGCGGTCCGTAGCATTATATATACACGGGACGGGGGTCTGGGGGACATTCCGCGGAGAACCCCCCGACGTCGGCCTACCGGGATGAGAAGGGGGGGTGCCGGGCCGGTTTAACCTTCCAGCACGGAAACCTGGTGGCTTGGGCTCCTCCCTTGAAGCTTTGATATACATAAAAGCTGCAACAACGTAGTAGAGTGCTGCGTTCGTGCCCTGGTACAGAAGCAATGCCGGTACAGAAGCTGAGAGGAGCCCTACTACATGAGAAAGATCAAGTTGGTGGCAGCAAAGCCTGGCAGCTATTGGATGCGGCCATTCCCAGAAAAAAACCGCTAGTGCACATATGAAGTTGGCGGTTTGGAGAACAGGTACTGGTCCTACGAGGGGGTCCAATGACTTCGTTGCAAAGTCCCAAAATATTTTGGGCCAAAAATAGCCGTGCAGTGCTGCGGCAAGTTGGTAGCTCGCAGCACTCAGACTGAGCAGCCGCGCAAGAATGTGTAAAGCCATTGCACCAGCTATCGACTAAAAGAAAGAGCATGTGGGTTGACTCGAAGACTTAAAAAGACATTCTCCCGTTCTAAATCCAGACTTGCATAGTCCTAAAACCCGAAATCGAGGCCTTGGTGATTGATTTAAATAGTCAGTAAAGGCCTACCCCCTGGCTTCTCTCGCTAAGAATACAGAACTTTCGATCATGGACAGTCCAATAGACAAAATGGTGCTGGACAGCGAGGACCCAATCGACGAGCTCGCGGATGCCTTGCACGAGCTGCAACTCGATCGCAGCGGTACCGAGTCCCCAAACAGAACCATGTCGCTAGCACAAACTATCGTGACGAGTGATACGATTGAATTCTTCACGATGCACTATGAGGCTGCACTTATTGACTGGATGAACTTGCTAGAAAAAACCACATTGCCAAGCGATATAAGTACGTCAGACGAAAGAGTAACTACTATATTCCAAACACTTGATGCACTTATCTCGGGAACACAAGGAAAGCATCTGTCAAGACTGGCTCATGTTCAGCTGCTTCGCGTTTTTGACAGCCTCGAGGATCTTGTTGCTGCGGACCGCAGCTCCGGATCTGTTCGGGCAAGGCGTGGACTCACGAATCTTAGTATCGCGATCGATTTGTACCAGGATGCCCAGACTACCCGCGCTTCTAGGTGTCGACTACATGAGAAGAGACGTGCCATCAAGCGATATGCAGTGCTGGCGGGGCCGTCACCCATTCTTCTTTTTCTTTATACCGATATAGCAGATAAGATAGTGTATGTACTGAGCATTCGTTCTCCTGCACCGCTAATGAGAAGAAAAGAAAGGACTTTGCCACTATTGACGAGAGCTCTTTGCGGCTGCTTGCTTTCTATATTCACCAAAATATGCCGCCAAAGCTTCTTCGCACTTGCATATTCCTCGCCGAAACGGCAGAATGGTCATTACGATTAGGCCAGCCATATAATCTCTGCGAAATTAGGAGCCGTATTATAGAAATTTGCAACACCGTGTAGCCTTACTTTTCCTAGCTAATATCTTGATCTTCAGTATCATTCGCTGTCCTCTTCAATCTGTGTACATGTGATTGCCTATGCTCACGAAGAGTTGTGCTAGGTCTAATTTTAACCCTTGTCGCTGTGGTCTTTGGGCAGGTCTATTTTGAGCCATTGTGACAGCCCAACAGATACGGCGCTAGATCACCACGGCGCTTAGAGGTCATCACATTGCATATGGAACACTTAGCCGGCCTATCTTCAACCTTGTCCGGATCCGCTGCGCCCGGCCGCCAACTTGTGTTTCTGTGGAGTGCTACCTCGATTACCCCACCCGGCTCCGGGCCACGGGCTATAAAGTGGGCGGCCTGATTCCGTGATCGTTCACTGTAAGCCGTACACAGTGAACCGCATAGCTTTGATTGCATCTCGGCCTGCACTTTTGCATAGAAACCACAATGCAGTCGCAAAACATACCGTCGTTCTCTGAAGCATTCCTTGCCCAGTACCTAAACGAATTTAAAACGAACATTCATGACCTCCCACCCATCCTGCCAACCATACAACATCAACCACAACTTGAAGAGTCACACGTGAGACTGCCTACGGCCAAATCTAGCATCTGCCTGTGTGCTTCGAAGGGCATGTCTTGGGATGTCAAACAATTCACAGACCCACGAGTTGGTGAAGATGGTGTGGTGCTTCTCACTGCACACTGGGAGAACACCGTCGTCCGGGTGGACGATCTCACCACAGGCTTTGATAGCTGCAAGAATCTGATCACTGGCATGCTTGGAGAGAAAGAGTGGCATAGGCAGCAACAATATCTTCGTATCAGAAAAGGCCGGAAACAGAACCATTGCCAGAAGAAGCGAAAGGGTCTGAGAAGAGCAAGGGCCTAAAATAAGGGTAGCAGAAGGTTGCTTTCAGCCTGGCTGAGCTTTTATACTTGTTCATACAATGAGATTCTGTGGTATTTAAAGATTGAAGTGCTCTCTGGTTAAGTGATCATCATCTACCAATTGGCACACCACTTCACTTGTTATCAAACTACTCTAAATTCAAGTCAACAAAACAAGGCTACGATAGGACTTTATCAAATGGAAAAACACGAACAGATCCTTCGATTCCTAGCCGAATCACGTCCATCTCTACTACAACAAGTCTTTGACCACATCGACACTGATAAATCACCGTACGAGGAGCTAAAGCTTCACGAAGATAAACCCTCACTCTGGCTTATGTATCACTTCGGACCTGCCTATGAGTACACATCGTTTTGTTCCGCAATTGAACAACCCCTTGACGAATACCTAAAGATTAGAGGCCATATCCTTGCCTTGCTTTTCATGTGGGAACGCATTACAGACGATGCTTTCTGCGTTTTTGAACACGGAAAGCCTCGGCCTGAGGATAAACTACCCTCCGGCTTGACACCTAAACAATGGCTTGTGGTTCGAAGATTTATTCTTACAAGAGCCAAGTTTGGCGGCATGATTCCTGACCTAGACGGAAAATATGACGAAGTCTGTGTTCCTAGCGAGTTTAGAGAAAAGCTGTCCAAGGTAGTAGCCGAGAAAGCGGCGGCCGAGAAAGCGGCGGACGAGAAAGCGGCAGCCGAGAAAGCGGCGGCGGAGAAAGCTAAGTCGACGGCAAAACCCGCTAATTCTATATTCGGAACTACAAAGTCCAATAAGCCTACACAGACTGTTTTTAATCGGTATTTTGAAGCAAAGCCCGCTACGCCTGGGCCGGGTTTATTTGGAATTAATGCGAAGTCCGATAAGTCTGCGAAAGCTGATGTGTCTGGGTCAACTGGGGACGGCAACAAGGGCAAGGAAGTTATTTGAGGAGTCTTATGTATATAGCCCTTCTCCATTCTAGTTCCCGTGCAAGGATCTTATTGTTCCATAAGTCAGTCAGCCCAGCCTGAAAATAGCTTATTCTTTCTCAGGCTCTGTCCAAAGCGAACTTCGACAAGGACTAGGATATTATCTCGTGAATCCCGTCTTGTGTATATAGTCTCTCTAATTCAATTTCAGATATGTTGCCATCGAGAAGCTGCCACCCCTGTCGTATGGCGGCGGATAACTGTCTTCGTAAGCTCTACTTCGGCATCTATCAGAACTTGGTCAATCAGAGGGCTTGCATTGTGAACAGGCTTGCACCGACTGTGATGGGAGTCCAAAGCTTCAATACTCGAATCGACTGTTCTCAGGATCTGAGCCAATGCAGCCACACTGATCTCAATATCTTCAGACAGCGGGAGCGGCAAAAGATGCTTTCGGAGCAGCAGACGCTGCAATTGACCAAACACAAACGCCTCACAGCGACCTTGGCTTGGGAAGAACAGATTCCTATTGTAGCATACAGCGCTTTCCACGCCGACAGGGCTAATGTACTTCAGATGATCCAACGCAGCCCGAAACGGCGACAGCATCCGCTCAATAGCTTTGAGACGCAGATGTTTGATGGCATCTTGAATTTTTAGCAGAGCTCGGCCAAGTCAAGTAGCATGGCACGTACATCGCACACCGGGAGCCATGTTAGTATGTCCGTAAATGCCTTGTGTGATTGCAATAACGAACTTGAAGCACTGAATTATATAGACCAATGCTTGTGTGTACATATGTGGGGTTCATATTGTCATTCGAGCTTGTCATCACGTTCTTGGCAGCCAGCAATTAGCGCTGTCAGCACCCAACCCGCTGACGCTGACGCCCCGCAGATCATTGTTCAGTCTTAAAGCAGGAGCACAACGAAGCACTTCTTGGAGTGTGAACTGTAAATTGGATATTTTAGGTGTATAACAGTGGCGGCGCAGCCCTACTTATCTGATACACTTTAACACATTCCCACACACAAGCTGTAGTTCTTGTGTAAAGGGGTCACTGACTCGCCCCTTAGCCCCCCGCTTTCTCTTCGGTGCCTGCCTGTTCGGGCTTATCGATGCGAGTGGCTTGCAGGTGGGGATCACCGCCCTCTCAAAGTCGACCAGCGTGAAGCTCTGATGCTCGGAGGCATATAGTATGTTTCGTGCTTCTGCATCGCGGTGAAGGACGCCAAGGTGGTGTAGCCTGGTGTAGATGTCCGTGATTGCGTCAAGAGCCGCGGGCCTTTTGACGCATTCCGCGTACTCGAATAATGGCCTCCCCCCCCAGCTAAGAAACATGAAGTGCGTAAAGACACCACAGTCGTAATAGTATGGCAGAACCAGCTCTACTATTCCCAGACACACGGGCACACCCCGTCCCTGCATAGGCCGGATCTTGCTGTACACCTTTTCTTCGTGACACAAGCGAGGGAGGTCTGGTTTTTCCATTCCCTTCGCAACCAGGGTGTAGCCGTGGGAGGAAAGCCGTACCTTGAAAAGTGCCCCCAACGCACCCGCCAGATACAGCGGAGCGCAGTCGGCGTCGGAGCCGCGGTCTTTGGCCAGTTGGTCGCGGATCAGACGGAGGAACTCGGAGCGATCCACATGCCCGCGCTTGTGATCCTTGGCATTCGGGCATGCTGAGTCCATGGGCCCGCCCAGGGATACTCCTAAGAGACATTTCGGGGTGCAAAACGGTCGTTCTCGTATCTTCTGCTTCTCGACTGGTCGCTTCTCCTGGTTCCCGCCATCTTGCTTCGCACGTGGCTTCTGCGTTCCCGCCGTTGCTGTCGACCTGGCCGGACCGCTTCGTTGGTTAGGAGTTGGAGAGGGCGTCCTCTCCTCATCTTCGTCGTCGCTCCGATGCGGAAGGGCATCCTGCGGCCGCTTACAGCGAGATCGAGTCCTGATAGGCGACCGCTCGAAGCCCTTCCAGCGCTGCGGCTTGTATGCGGACATGGGCCGCTCTTTGCGTATCGTCGTGGGGATTTCCCTCAGGACATCGTCGTACTCGACCGCCCAGGTACCAAGGTCTGCCGTCGCGTCGTGCCAGGATGCCGGCGGCGGCTCGGCACAGACAGCCTGCAGGATGAAGGCGAAAACCTGCGCGACAGCCGTGCGGTGAAGCCTCGTGGTGTCGTCGTCGATGACGTCGAGATTGGGAACCGCGACGTGATAATGAACGGCAGTGGGATCCTCCGGAATGAAAAGGAAGATAAAGACTTCTCCCGTGCACACGTACCCATACTGGACGCCCTTCCCAATCATATACGAGAACAATTGTGTCACGACGGCAGCAGCAAGGCTCCTCGCGGCAAACTCGAAGCCTTCGCCAGTTTGGTGGATGACATCTCGTTGCGGCCGGATCTCCGACCCGAGACCGACCACGACTTCCTCCTGGGTGAGCTTGTGCGGCGGCTTGTACTCGATGGCGACGGCAGGCACGTTCTGCCCGTCTTCGTTCCGGGATATACAGAATTGGTCTGCTCGGTTGCCCTTCCCGCGGGCTCTGCGGCGAGGCCTTGCTGGTGCGGCGGGCTGCGCGCCGGTGCTTCTGTCGCTGATGGAGATGCGCTCCATGGGCTCTGAGAGGGTATCACGGCCGAGGTTCGTGTGGCTTTCGAAGGAGATATTTCCCTGCAGGCCAAAGTCGGATCGCAATTGAGGATCATGATAGGCCTCGGTAAACAGCTTTCGGACCGCATTTTCCACCGTGTCGCGCTCAAAGTCTCGAAGCCCGGCCTCACTACTAATAGGGCTTAGCAGGGACGTGACATATGCGAGCTGATTGGTGGTCGGAAAGCTAGGTTGTGAGTGAAATAAGCGGCCGTTGGAAAGTCGTTCCCATATACGTTCTTGTCTTGCTGCGAAGTCTTGCCACGGGGTGATCCGTTGGGGGTATAATCGGCCGGTCGGATTGGTCGTTTCTCCTTGAGTAGTCAGCGAACGGTCTGTCACCACCTGAATGGCAAGGCTCAAGGAATGGCACGCCTCGAGGTATTGCGAAAGTGTCTGCGGTTGTGATTCTTTGGCGAGTTCCTCCGCTTCTTCGCGTCGGCGCTGTTCCTCTTCGCGTCGGCGCTGTTCCTCTTCGCGTCGGCGTTGTTCCTCTTCGCGTTGGGATTTCTCGTCCGCTAGCAAACGTCGTAGTTCTTTAATTTCGTCCGTCAAATCCATGGTGCTTTGATATTTAGAGATGTAAACAAAGGAAAAGGAATGGATGATGTTGACGGATTCGCTTCGCGAAGCTCCACTTTGTGTCAGTCTCCAAAAAGTAGCTTGCAGCTCTTTAAGTGGCCCCAACAACGGCCTTCGTGTTATGAGGCCCTGCAACGCGACGCATGGACGGACTTTCGAGGTTTGCACATAAGTAGCGTATCATGGTAGTGAAGGCCTGGCTTGCACAGTGTATGCTGCTTTGCTGGATGTACCTTCAGCACTGGTTCCCCGACGAGCTCAATCCAGCTTTCCCATGATTACATGGGCCTGTGGCTCGTCCATTCTCGGCGTTAGCGGCCAGTAGCCACAAGCGTCGTTCACAGATTCGGACCTGGGATCAATCAGTTTGCTCCACATCAAACCAACATCATGAGCTCCAACTGAAGATACTAACCAAACCTGGATGAACAAAATGGCTTCGATTTCAAGAGCCATTTCTGGCTCTTTCAGGTTTATATAAGCCCACGAATTCACTCTGTTCGGTTCCTTTTTTTTTACTCTTCTATTCCCCAGAGGATCCAATCAGCCCGTAATTTTCCAGCCCTGCCTCGCTATAAGTGGACCCACTGTAGTAAACTTCCACCTCACTCCATCGGCTGCAACTATATATGGAGGATAGCTTGGGTATACGGCTATATTCTCCGCCGTGGTGGGAAATAGACCAACGAAAAAGCTGATCCAGCTTCTTCTTAAGCATAGCGCTGATGTGAACAAAACGATAGCCCGTGTCGACGGGATCTAGAGAACCCGCTTTCTATCGCGTGCGATCGGGGTAAATAGATAATTGCAGAGTTACTGCTGGTGTTGGGGGCACCGACACGAACACCAGATTGTTCGGATGTACGAAGCATGCCGCGTGGGTTGAGCCCCTATTCGCGCACAGCCCTTACGGCTGCCGTTTTGCCTGCCACAAACCCTTCCACAGACGCCAGATCCCGATATGCAAGACGAAGAATCATTCTAGAGTTGCTAAAATCGGGCGAAGATCCAAATCGACGTATTGTCACCCTGAAGGTGCAGAATAGTTAAGGCTGTGCTGTAGCTGTCCAAGAGTGTCCGGGCAAGCTCACTCGCTTTGTCCACCTTGCCCGTCCGCAAGAGGAAGTTTTGACCAGCCTAATCAGGCACACCATGGCCTTCATCAGCCCTCTTACAAAACGAGTCATCCTCGATTGACCATGCGTGGAATATTGACATCTCGTGAAAAGTAGTAAAAACGGCGCCGAAGCAGTCCTGGAGTCAGTTGTATCTTCATGACGTTGTCTTTACCGCTTGGTACATAAAATCCATACACTACGGTAAGCATCTACCTTAGAGTGCTATCAAATACTGTCATAATAGAATCTAGTTACAAGCCTAGTTGCATCTTATTTAAGATCCAATCCTAATGGACCGTATGGAATCTTGATATATGGTCTAATTATGGGCTTGTTCTAACTTAAGATAACCTCCACAATATGATTTCTAGAATATGTATGAAGCATCACAGTACTGCTCTAATTGCTGCTGTTGGAATTTTACTCACCGTGCTTCTCGCTAAATCCTCCGACAACGTCGGTAATACTGACATAATTCTCTTTTAGTCGAATACGTTGCCCAGTCTGGGCAACATATCGCCAGAAAAGAAGGACCATCAATTGGAAAATTGGTGTCTGAAATGGCATTTTGTTCCACCAGGATATCAGAACTCGGCTCAGGATTAATTCGGCAGGCAAAATTGATTTGACCCCCACGTCATTAAAAAGTCAAGTTCATTATTAGGAAGGTTGTACACTGATTTCCAGTGCGGATTGGCAGCTTATACTGCGACCAAGTTGCGCCCGGTTCAAGATATTACATGGTTATTAGGTCAAGCCGGTAGAATGTCCACTTATTGGGGAGCTTGGGGCTCCAGTCTCGTCGTCCCCTGTATGCGGCCTGAGACTTATGCCTTGTTTGATAGCTCGGTCAGTAAGGAGATCCCGTCGCAAAGGTTCTCTGGAACAGATGTTGGACAGGCTACAACGGGGACAGTTACGCTGCTGTCGTAATAATTATGTAAAGCTAGGCATCAATTTTTAATGAGGATTGGAATTTGCATGTTCTGAAATTATAGATATTCGTCATGCTACCTTTATTGATCCATCAGACACACCATCAAGTCCTTGAAATTAGCGCAAGGCAGGTTTATATTATACATATCAACCAAGCCCTATATCATAATTTGTACACTTTGCTGCGCTTTATCACACTTCTCTCCTGTCATGTGGGACTCGAAGGGCTGGGCGCCATTGACTCGCGACATGCAGGTTTGATCTAGTTCGCCGTGATGGCTATGAGGATCGTCGCTGTTGTGCAACAGTATCATCAAGTGAGCTGTTATTAAGGTAGCTAGCATAAAAACGTAAACGATGCTCTTTATCTACACTGCCCGAAACTAGATAATAAGTACATTGTTTTGTAAAAGTTCCAAACTTGTATATGCAGACCTATATCGCCTGTATAATCTTGACACCCCTGATATGTAGAGTGCTCCAAGGGAATCTTCACACATTGAATTAACGGGCGTTATCTACATTAAGGCGAGTAGTACTTTAAATTTGAGGTGTCTTGGATGATCTAGTCGAAGCTTCTGACGGCTTTCTCAACGCCAGTCTGCCTGGTTGCTTAGGGATTCGCACATATCAATCTCTCTCTCAAATCCCATCCAGCCTACGTATATTTCTATCAAAGTTCTGTCTCGGCTGGGCAATATGTCATACTTAAGTTCTTATCCATTATGGACCCATGAAGTATTCACTTCTGGATTACTAGGAGCCTCGGAATTGATCCGCGTTAGGGTTGCACAGCATTGGCGACTGCAGCTGAATGATTCGCTTCAGACTTTCGTAATTACGTTTCGGCAAAACGTAAGACGGCAATGTTCAGAGTGGCGTAAGGAGGGTCAACTAGATTCTTACAGTTCAAGAAACGAACATAGTACGCAGTATCCTTCGATAGACCGAGTAACCTTCATATTAGCATCGTTCGTTCGTTTGTATCCTCACATAATGGGCTGTAAGTTGAGCATCATAATTTTCTACCGAAAGGTAAAAGAACGTCTATGAAAATACATATAGGTTCACGACTGCTTCGGCCTCTGCAGGTGTGTATCAGAATGTGTTTCTCAGCTATCTTCTAGAGCTTCCTTTGTGTTCACATGGCAGTTGAGGTCTTGAAAATCATGTAAAGTATATGGTAACTCTGTATAGCTTGTATACATAGCGAACTTGTAAGGTTGCCGTGAATCAAACCTTGGTCTGCCCGAAGAATATCTATCATACTGAACCTTCATTTCAAAGTGGGATAAGTTATTGCAATCGATGAGTTAACGTGACGTAGACATCGACCTCAGACCTCAATATAAATAGAAGCGCCTGCGTTCTGGTCCAAATCTCAATTTATCTAGCAAATTCAAGACACCTCAAGCCACTGAACGCAACAGATACAGTACTTCACACGTTAGCCCAACATGCCTACAGCCAAAGGAATCTTCTCTCGCACCCAAAATACCCTTATTACTGCATCCTTTGTTATCGATGAAATCCAGTGGGATTATATCATGACAATCAGCTCATCCATAGTGGCGTTCACTTCTAACAGTGCCGAGCTCACCTACAAAGATTTGGACGAACTCACATCCACACGACCATTCAATGGCACTATTGGGAGAAATGACTTCTCACTCCTGCTCAATAATGGCCCTACAATTAAAGGCAGCCTCAACTCCCCTGGTATGCCGGAGAGGGTCACTGTTGATGGCACTGGCAAGTGGGTGCAGCACTAAGGTAAGCAATTTTAAAACCGAATACGGATCTTGACTTCTGATATTTTCGTTAGTAAACGATGTCAGGTAACGGGTCTAGGTTTTTTATCCAGCCGGACGTCAGCTCGGAATGGTTTTCCTTGGCCTCGAGGCTTGGCTTGCTTTGGTTATTGATTGACTAATGTTGATGGTGGGCAAGGAGAAAGCATCGTGCTAGTAAATTTAACCTAATACATTCCTTTGCTATAATCTTCCTCTATGCAGTATTGGATTTTCTGTGAGAACTGTAATATTTCTGGAGACTGACTCAAGAGGCTGACGGACTTGGATGTATGACCTTTTAAAAGTTGTAATGTGTTTCGCTGAATATGAAAAGAGGTGAGCTATATAAGCTGACTGGAGAACCAGTCGTAGTGGGTTCGCAAAACTCCGACCATCGCGTAGCTTGCTACAGTGAGCAATGGAGTCATGAGAACTAACAGTGCCATTTTGACCCGGCATATTGTTGGACTTCGTGTTACAGGATTTCGTTGCTTCTGGTGCTCTTCGTTTTGCCTCTTTTTCCTTTTCCTTCAGTTTTGATGGAATACTTTGGTAACCCTTGCTGAATGGCATGTTATGGATAGCTGCAAATAGTGTCTATCTTCTATCACACCGCAGACAATGCAGGAGACGCTTTACCTGTTAAGAGGAGCAACGGGCGGAGCAGCTAGGGAAAGCATGCAGGGTCGTCTGTAGACCCAATAGACGGGCCGCTGGTGGAGAAAGACCTGCACCCCGCAGAGATCCATATTTACCCCTTTCGAACGTAGAGGAGATATATTGCATGGAACTTATCGCATCAGCAAGGCTGTTGCGTACCTTAATCTACTTGCCCTGCCATCGCTCTTTAGAAGGCAGGTGCAGAGTTGAGCACGAATCGCGTGGCAGAGTACTGCCCCTCGCCATTGGCAGGATCTTACCAGATTCACATTCCTGCTTGACGGCCTGCGCCCTCCACTTTCCGGCAACTCTCACTGCTTCCATGTCTGATGTGAATTCCAAACACTGCTATGAGTTTTCTACATTATCAATCCGGTGGAGGCTATTGTATAATCAGCGATCTGGTCTACGGTATCTGGAGTCCGGCATTCATAGGACGCCAAAAAGATGGATACGATGGGATCAAATTCTGGCGTAGGGAATTCATCCGCCATCAGACTGAGAAACTTGCGTGCCCACGTTTCATCATCGTAACGCGAAGATAGCCAAGCTCTTGTGTAAAATTGAACGAGAGCATGAATATGCCTCGTCGTTGCCAGTTACTGTTACGAAGGATAAGCTCTGTAACAGATCAAGGTCTTCGTCCAACTCTTCGTCCGAGATGTCTTCCTCGGTTGGTGAGGCTTTCTATCTGTATTTTTGAAGCACCCACTTCAGAATTCCACTAGGGTGAAAAAAGCTCATGAAAGACAGCAGATCCGCGGCAGATGGGCTATCCTTACGCATGATTTCAAATGATAAGCGCCAGGTGATATTCACGGAGTTAGATACGCTGCTATCACGACGGAGATCTCTCCATTCTCGGTCCAGTAGGCCTCCCTTACGCCTCGTACCTTCAGCACTGGTTCCCCGGTGAGCTCAATCCAGCTTTCCCATGATTACATGGGCCTGTGGCTCGTCCATTCTCGGCGTTAGCGGCCAGTCAAGCGTCGTTCACAGATTCGGACCTGGGATCAATCAGTTTGCTCCACATCAAACCAACATCATGAGCTCCAACTGAAGATACTAACCAAACCTGGATGAACAAAATGGCTTCGATTTCAAGAGCCATTTCTGGCTCTTTCAGGTTTATATAAGCCCACGAATTCACTCTGTTCGGTTCCTTTTTTTTTTACTCTTCTATTCCCCAGAGGATCCAATCAGCCCGTAATTTTCCAGCCCTGCCTCGCTATAAGTGGACCCACTGTAGTTAACTCCCACTTCGCCCCATCCATGAGCACCCAAACTCGCAACCCCGCTGCACAGAGCGTGCAAGCCAATCATGGGTCTACGCCGTCGCTCCATCAAAGGATGTCCAGTGTTCGTCGCGCACACTTACGCTCGGCCCTACTTCGGTACGTACAGAACACGGAGATGCAAAGCTTGCTCATGCCAACCCCGCATAGTCTCCGAACTCCCGCAAGCCCCAACGTCGTACCATCCCAGCCCCGCTACAACCCCGACCAACTCTCAGCCGGCATGGTGCCATTCGAGCCGGTCAATGTTTCGGCGTGGGCACTGGAAGGCCGGCTAGTCGTCCAGTTTTTTAGCGACATTCCGACGTACCAGTTCGTGACAGCACAGGGACGGGTGATGACTATATGTCTGGGAACAGATGACCAGGCTCAGCTCCAGGCGGCCTTCGTTGCGGCTCAGTCCAGCTGAAGGGGGTACACTCTGGGTTACGTAACTTGATTAGCTTCATCGTGGTGCTAGACAACTACAGCAATTAACGTATGCAACTGAGGAAAACGAGCAAGGCAAACACCTGTGATGTGCTCATGTCAGCGCTCCGGTACTCCTGTGATACTGTGTCGTTCGCCAACTTTCCACGCCTTGATAGAATAGGCGAGCAGAACCAAACGGACATAGGTGCCGTACTGGAGTGTCATGTTATATGTGTATCACCAATGATGATTGATCAGAAGTGATTGGGTCGTGTTGTGACTGGGAAATACAATGCAATTCATGATCGCTGTTCCTTGGCTATCCATCCACCTTTGACCAGCGGGTTTCACTAGTACAACACCTTTAGCCGTTTACCCAGCGCCAACAGCCAACAGCCAACAGCCAACAGCCAACAGCCAACAGCCAACAGCCAACTGCCAACAGCCAACTGCCAACAGCCAACAGCCAACAGCCAACAGCCAACAGCCAACAGCCAACAGCCAACAGCCAACAGCCAACAGCCAACAGCCAACTGCCAACAGCCAACTGCCAACAGCCAACAGCCCTCTCTCAATCCATCTCTTACCATGGAAGAAAATGCTGCTTCATCTATTGCGCGCCTGAGGCACCAAACACACACGAACTTGACTACTATTCGTATTAACTTCTATCAAACTACTCAGAATGTTTCTCGAATAGCCGGACGAGTTGCTACTTATGATTCTAAGACTTGTTTATGTGGGTGAAAAGCGCGATGACATCTCGGCGTGCCGCTTTGTTTGTAAAAAGCTTGCACGCATTGCGGAACCCATTCTATTTTGGCGCATCATCACGTACCCCTCAGAAGGGGGTTGCTCGCGCTTGATTCGAATGTCAGCATCCCCGCTGCGCAGACATGTCACAAACCTCTTCTGGCTTTTCGAGGGATTCGACGCAAATCTGGCTGCATCCCATGGATTGTTTACGTCTTGGATACTTTCGCGAGACAGCGGAATTTCCCACGAAGCCCATACCAAGTCCTGGCTCAAAGACAAATGGGCGTGCTATCGTGTAGGACACCAGTGGGAAGTGGATTTAGAGCAGAGTTTACAAGACACCTCAATTTTGGCCGCTGCCCTTGGTCGTTTCGAACGGCTGCGATATGTGCAAATTGCGAAAACATGGGATTCTGATGCTCAAGATGAAGACTTACGCCCCCAGGCGTCATGCAAGGTCCCCAGTCGGGCATAGGATCTTCACCGCTCTGGTGGCCGGTCTCGCGGCTGCTACGGTTACACTGGAGGAACTAGTGTTTGGGTTTTATCCTTATGGTGTTGTAGACGACCACGGTCCTGTGGGTATCATTCAGGGTCTTTCTCCAGCTTATGCCAAGCTCTATCGAAAAGCCTTTCGCGGCTTGAAAATTCTGAGAATCACACTGCCTTGGTCCTGGGATGATCACGCCGAAGCAATCAATTACGCAGGGCTGGCTACGCTCATAGACTCCGCCAACGAACTAGAAGAGCTGCACATGGAAGCAAACGAGAACATCGAACTGTCACGCCCTGAATTCTTCTTTCGATCGATTCACGTACCCAAGCTGAAAGTATTGACCCTAGCAAACATTCAATACAACAAAGCAAAGCATCTCCTGGACTTCGTCGAGAAGCACAGCGCAACTCTGAGAACGCTAGAACTCCACTTTGTTGCGCTCAACGAGGGATCCTGGATTCCGACACTCGACAGCATGCAAAATTTTTTGACACTCGACTCTTGTTCGGTTTATGGGCTAGTTGATGATGATGACAGCATTCAAGGTGTGCCTGATTGGGCTGTTCAAAACTTCCTCTTGCGGGCGGGCAAGGTGGACAAAGCGAGTGAGCTTCCCCGGACACGTTTGGACAATTATGTCAGTTACAGCACCTTGACTACGCTCTTCCAGTCACTCGTTTCTACACCTTCAGGGTGACAATACATGTCCGAAAGGGGGTCCGGTGGAATGAAGAGAAAGCCTTCTAGCTGTCAGGGGTGAGAATGTCCCCAGACATCGGGAATATGTGGCAAATAGTAATGGAAAGTTATCTGGAGCTCTCTCAAAAAGTATATTCTTCAGAACATGGCGACGCAGCTGGGATAACATGTCCTCATCCTGCGTCTGCATGCCAAACTTGGGAAAAGGCATCAACCTCGATTTGTATGCCACCAACTCCACCATTTCCATTCTTAGCGAAGACGCCGTCGCTTTCTCTTTGACTCGAGTGGTTGGTGCATTGTGCTCTGATGCAAGGCATCCTCTAGATTCTGGTTTTCCAAGTGTGCACAGTATTGGTTCTTCTTTATTACCAGGTCGACTATGAAGGCAGGAGCGTTTTGGACGAATGCATTGGCGATCTCGCTCTGCTGCTCCCGCAATCCTGATAGACAGTGAGTATACAGAACCTGAAAGCATCGTGCTAATAATCGGTTCTCGGACAGCACACCCGCAACGGTTCTCATGTTGGTGTTGTTGCACACCTCTTGCGTAAGCTTCAGAATCTCTTCGACTCGGCGCTGTGGGATTGCCGCTCCCTTGCATAGAAGCAAAGCGGCAAAGTCTGGGGCGCCATGGTGAGGCGACAAGGCCCAACTCAGTGTCGTCTGACCATCCGATGTGGGAGTATCAATCTCGAGATTGTCACTCTCTAGAAGCATTTCCGCTTCCCAGTAGCGCCCTTGGCATGCTAGGGCGAAGAGAAGGCAGGAGGTTCTGGGCATGGGGCCTCGGTGGTTGTAACGTTGATTTGGATCTTCGCCCGATTTTAGCAACTCTAGAATGATCCTTCGTCTTGCATATCGGGATTTGGCGTCTGTGGAAGGATTCGTGGCAGGCAAAACAGCAGCCGTGAGGGCTGTGCGCGAATAGGGGCTCAACCCACGCGGCATGCTTCGTACATCCGAACAATCTGGTATTCGTGTCGGCGCCCCCAACACCAGCAGTAACTCTGCGATCATCCATTTGCCCCGATCACACGCGATGGAAAGCGGGCTCTCTAGATCCCTGTCGACACGGGTTATCGTTTTGTTCACATCAGCGCCGTGCTTGAAAAGAAGCTGGATTAGCTTTTTCGTTGGTCTATTTCCCACCACGGCGGAAAATATGGCCGTATAACCAAAGTTATTCTCCATATGTATGTCAATAAGCCTTTCCTTCAAGATGTATTCCACCATAGCCGTAGAACCATGGTATGCAGCGTGATGGAGTGCAGTATTAAGGGGGTTGCTGAGAACCAATGGGGCCCCTGCTTCGATCAACCTCTTCGAAACTTTCGTCTGATCGAGAGCAATCGACATAAACAGCGGTGGCAGGAAATGTTTGACCCTGTTCCGAGATTGTAGTAATGGACTTGAATCTGGGAGATCAACAGGGTGTTTCATCTCTAAGTCAGCCTTTGCCTGAACGGAGTGATTGATAGTTCCAAGGGCAAATTCGAGGTCCTTTGTTGTCGGGATGCGCTTTAACGATTTGATGGCAAGAGAGACTGCGGAAGATTGCCCATTCCTCACATTACTTTCGTATAGCGTTTTGCGCCAAAACTCTAGGAGGACCTTTGAGCAGCGACATAGAGAGGATATGTCCCTAGGCCCGAGCGATTTTGAAACCTCGAGGAGCATTTCGACTGGCAGATTCGTTAAACGTACGTCCATAGTGTAGAATAATCGAGTGGCACTGGGGAGAGGATGAAGAAAGATGGTCACCGAATTTGTGGGCTTCAGACGGATATAAATAGTCCTAAAGATAACTGCCTCCCCCACCTCATTACTCGAGGTTACGCCTTACTGAAGAGACTCGAGTCTGCTACCCCTGAAACAAAGACTTTCATAGCCCATACAGCTTGGACAAAAAACAGCAGTGCTTTAGGTCCACAGTGTCTGATTGCACAATTCGCATCTTCATAGGGATTTAAGACTTGGACATGTTCAGATCTTGGCAAAGAAGGTAAACAGGTCAAGAGGCCCATACCCACCAAAGGAGTATCATGACTCCGTCCATATCCGTGATATGTGAATCAAGCATGGACAGAGCGATTGGGAGCAAGGTCATGATGGCAATTGGAACTGTGATCAGGGCTGATAACTTGGAAGAGCTCCGACTAAGCCATCGAATTATAATAGACTAGGCATTTGTGAAGTGAAAGAAGGTCATTTTCACTACCATACTATCAAGGAGTGGCATGGTGACGATGACAGTTGGAACCGTGTTGGAAGTGGTGGAGCTAAACGATAGAATTAGGCAACAAAAATACATGAGTCGGTATAAACGAAGAGCATAGTAATAAATTCGAAGGCATTCTGTTGGCTTTGTAATATACCCCTTTTTGAGCCAAGTCGAACTGACTTGGCCACTTAAGGCGTATTCATCCCTTCAACTGATCATATTATTGGCTACGAAAACTCGAGATCGTGATCCCCCAGCAGGAATTATCCCTGGCTACCTAAGATCTGCCAGGACTTGTGACCCATCGAATACGATAGGTCGCCGGCACTAGATAGGGGGAACTATTCGCTCGCGGGCTGGACTTATAGGATACCAGCCAGGCTGACCACGTTATTACATTTATATTTATCGAGTCGACCATAACTTTTTTAGGCCGTCTCAGGCGCAAACAGATAGAAGGAATACATTAGCGTCACGCTGTATTGAAGAGGCGGTTAAACCTGAAGCAGACAGGGCTTTAAAAGAAACAAAGCATGTCAGGACATGACACGTTGATAATGGGATTCCTCCATAGGACTAGGGAGCATGATAAAAGTTACTTCGATACTCGGGGACAAGGCTACCGAGAAACAACTATAAAAAGGACGCAAGCAGCAGCTAATCCTCCCTGCTGAGAATGTTGAACTACATGGGAAAACCCTCAGACACTATGGACCTTTCTACCTCACAACGTATTTCCATGAGCATTACTCTTGCTTCGAGTCTTATCACTGTCCCTTTTCCGGTATTCCGCATTTGGAAGCTAAATTTTCGGCTTTCTTCGGATTCAGATGCCTACTGTTCTCGGCATACACTCCTGTTCTCGTTTCTCGCTGGAACACAAATTAGTGTGGCTACATTATCGCAGGTTATCTTTACAATTCTTTCATGGTCATCCGACACTCAATGGACATTGCTATTTGCTGGTTCAGTCGTACTATCGAGTATCTTAAAGGAGGTGAGTTCCATATAGCACCGCGAATCGCTTCGATAACCTCACAAATTCAGAGTATCTGGGCAGCTGGCACGGCTCAGCGAGGACGACCAAGTTTCAATCCACTTCGTATAGGAGTTATACTGGCTTTTGTGATTCCGCTGCTCATCGCTGGAAGCGTGCTTGCTCGGAATATCCAGCCTTGGGACAGGGTATTGGTTGGGGCTTCTGTCCTCATCTTTCGTCTCTGGATGATTTGGGAGTGGGTACGAATCAACTTGTTGACCGTTACGAACAAGTTGGTAATACAGACGAACCTGGCAATTCACATTTTGGCAGCCCTAGCAAGCATAATATGCATAATCCCATGGTCACTACTTAATGCGCTTTTGGTAAGTTAACCCAATGTTATCTTGAAAGCTATTCTGACAGGCAAAGGCTTTGGCTTTAACGCACGCGATTCGAGACTTGCTAGAGAATATACTTAATAATGGAGGTCTTAAGTTGATTATTAAACTTGGGGGGAGTTCAGGCTCAGTACAAATTACACTCAGAGGCTGGGACTTTTTAGCTTAACAGACGTGCCTGAGCCATAGAACAGGTTTCTTCCATACACAAATCAATTATACGGTGTCATAATTATAATTTCCGAGAGAGTACGATTTATCGGTTGAAATCAAACTCCGTAGTCGCAGCTAAAACAATTCTGAAGTGCTTCCAGGAGGCCTCAATAATGCAAGAATTCCTCTAAGCAGCTGGCACCTTCTTCAGACTGGCCTTGATGAAGTAGCCACTGCCTACCTAGAGACCCTGAAATATGATTCCACGCTTCCCCAAAGACGCTTCTTTCCAGGTTAGGTACCGAGACTCTTGTTGATAGCCAAGTTACATATATCTATAAAGCCCCCATCTTCCATTTACTCTATTGTTCCGTAAGAATTGGCATTATTTGAAACATTGCAGACTGCCTCAAATCACTTTTTCGAATGAGAGTGATGGACTTGGACGTGATAGGGAAAGGCACTAAACTTCAGGAGTTCGCTTACCACAAAAGAACTGAGCAGTAACCAGGTCTTCGGCAGCATCCTTACATTCCAGTTTAGATCAGTTGAAGTTTTTCAATATCTCACAGGGATGGGAACCCCTATTCAGCTTATAGGCATCCTATGAGCGAGCCTGGAGGCCTCAAGCCTTGTGGTTTCTTGAAAACTCCTTTATAGCTTTTTTATATGCTCACTAAGCATGTACTTATCCATTAGGGTATCTGTTGCAAGAGCTCACCAGGGGTGAAGTGGGCTTGCGTGGCCAAACATAGAACCTCAACCGTCAGTCTGCTGCCTTCGTGTGATTTCAGTGCCAACCTGTTCATCGATTAAGTATAAAAAGGCTCTTTGTGCACATGAGTGAATGTCCCCTTCCTTGCCCCATTCTCTCCATCTTTATATCCACTATTCATACATGACAACGCAGTCTTGTGACAATCGCTTGCAGCCATTACCTAGCAGCAACTTTCCCAGCATCTTGGACATTAATGAAACCAATGAACGGTTTGAAGTGAGCCATTTTGTCTTGTCCATAGGCTTTTTTATCTTACGAATCTATAGTTCTGAACAGGGTGCCGCCACCAAACTGTCCAACCCATCCGAGTATATGGAGGGCCACCAGGAATCTGCTGAGCCCGACACCCCGACTTCTGTCGCCAGCTCGACGCGGTATCGGGACTTACCAACATGGTCCGCCAAAATCAACGAGCATGAATGTCACCCAATCAAGTCTCTGCAGAGTTTTGAGCAGGGTTTGGGGGATAGTGAGCTTGAGAAGCACGAGCGTGATGTGAATGAGCTTGCAGAATGGATCAAGAGTCAGCTACAGCACATTCTCTACGAAGAACTTGATCAGAACCTGAAAGGGTGCAAAACTGCACGTCATTGGAAAACACAACGCAGCCGCCACAGACCTCGACGGTCCGCACGCATCCGTCAACGAGAACTCAAAACTGGGATATACTATGGCGTACGACGATCGAAACGAATAGAGAAGAGGAGAATAGAAAGACACAGATAGCTTGGTAGTCACATGTAGCTGTTGACCACAACGCAAAGATAGCTGTCCTACACCTGGTCGTGCGAAGAGCCAACCATACCCAAGGGTGAAAATTGAAACAGATCCCAGAGAATCCAAATGGTTTGCCGAGTGGGCAGTCCGCTACATAACTGGTAGACGAATGCTTGTCTTCACGGATGGTGGATCATGCGACCAGGGCTCTTCGGCAGCATTCACCTATACATACTTGTCAGAGGGACATATTCAGCAGCATGGGCACTGGCATGATATGTCTTATGGTATTATTGGAGATGTCCAATCGTGAGAGGCAGAGATGATTGCCTTGACAAAGGCCCTTGAAAGGCTATATTAACCAATGGAAAGGCACACCTGGCGTCTGGGGATATCGCTCGAGAAAATGTCAACATTGGGTCAGAGGCCATTCATCGATATATCACAACAAGCGGGCCGGCAGCCTTGCCACTAGTGCATTGGATTCCGAGCTATATACGATATAACAGGTTAGAGGTGCAAAAAAGAGCGGTAGAACTGATGATGGAAATCATCAATCCCAAAAACCCCGAGGACAAATCAACTGATGTCGCCAGTGTGGTTCGGAGCCAGACACTAGAACAAGATACCCAGGGCATCACGACGGATAAGCAGGGATTTCTGGGCGAGCGCCCAGAACCGATGGGCAAGGAGGAAATAGAGGGTCTTACAGACGAGAAAATTACACCGAAGCGACTACGCAGAAGGATCCAGACTGCTCTTATGTTTCTCAGGGTTGGCAAATCATTGCGTGCCGGGTCTCGGCAAATTTGGGACAAATATCACAACAACCGCCTGTAGCTGCGTTAAACCGCTGCTAATTCTCAAATGGCTCAACCCCTTTCTTGTCCGTTCCGTTAAGAGAAGGACTTAAAATTCAAAGTCGTTGCCCACCGCTGCCTAGGAGAATGAAATGGTGGTTCATCGTTTTAATCAACTCAAACGGTGCTCGGATGTGAAATCCAACATGCTGGCTATGCTCCATTCACCAGTATAAGTGAAACATTTAATAAGAGTTCTTCCCTTTCTGACCATTGCCCATCATGGTGCGCAGTTTACGATGTGGATGACATCTTCGACCTACGGGACGGATATGGTACAAGCTGGAGAGCATGTTTGGAAATGTGAGCTTTGTCCTTATACCTATAATATGTCGAGCGGCTTCTGACCCGCAAGTTCAAAGCGTCCCTACGTCAACTTTATGTCATGTCTTCAGGCTGATTCAAAAGTTGCACGATCTTCATGATCGCCTGCTTATCGCCCTCTATTGTGTTGGCGAACTCCTCGTCTACCCATCCCTTCGTAAACCCACCTCCAAAATCAATCAGCCAGGCGTTGTTTTCTATGTCAATAATAACGTTATTTGCCTTTCCATCACCCCAGATAACCCCAATCTTGTGCAGCTGGTTGACTGTTCCGCGGATCTGCGATACCCACTTATGTCTTGTCAATGTCGATTTCATGGTGATGTCAATGCCCCCAAGACAGCATCCCTCCACCCACTCACGAAGCAATCCGATGATTCGTCCCGTCCTGGGGTCTTTGACATAGCCTAGGAGTTGCGGAATAAATTCCGGCACACCACGGGATAAATGGGATTTTCGGATGCTCTGAAGATCTCCTAGTTCTTTTCTCAGGCATGAATCAAACAAGCCTTTATCGTGAGCCTTGCAAAGCATCTCCTTGCCATTAACCTGGACTCGACAGACTGCGTATCCTGCGCCCAATACCAAAGTCTTCAAAACGAAAATGTCTTTGGGTGAATAGTGAGGAAGATTGGTGTCAAAGCTCAACTCCCCCTCGATGGTGTGGTCGAAAGTTGTTTGAAGGCAGGTGTATGCTTGACTACCGTCAATGGGAACTATAGTTGCCCTGTTATCGATGACTTCAAAACGGAAGGTAAGCGTTCCGGGGTATAGCAGCGAATGCAAATCTTGGTTCGGAGATGGGGTGGATGGTTTATTAGACGGGGCCACCTGAGCAAATACTGATTTGCCAGCTTCAAGTATAACAGTTAGAACATCATCTACAATCGTTTCGTATTCTTCTTCGTCTTCAGAAGCGATAGCACGACCAAGTAGACCGATGAGACGGTCTTCAAAGAAGGTTTGCTCTCGATGAAACTGATCGGTTGGTTGAATTGAAGAGCTAGGGAAAACGGATACAGCAATTTGTCGGTCGTTAAGATCAAATATAATGTCAGCACCATCGCCATCGCCGGCATGAATTTGATGAACAGAAATTCTGTCCATCTTGTGCTCCGTATGATACGTAGGTGGATCGTCAAGATGAAGGAGGGTCATGGGGAGATATTTTATAGGTAGAATTTGGTGGATTTACCTTTTCCCGTTCCGAACCTGAGACCCATGTCGTGGAAAACCAACCGCGAAGTTGCGAGATATGTTGTTATGTGTTGGTTTCGCGGAAGCACTGAAGAATTCAAAAAAATGATGTCTACATTCTTGAATATTTCCGCACCCGGGCCTCTTTTCAGAATGATATATAGTAGAATGCTAACAATAAAGGGGTTAGATGCTTCTCGGAGCACGCTTCGTCTCGCCTGACTAATGGTCATATCAAGCGTTTGCCGCTTTCGTGCCGCTCGTTCTTGGTTCCTGGAAAGATTGCGTGAAAAATGCCACCGGAAGCATCTTGACGCATGCAGACACAAACATGTCTGAAGCGGGACGAAGGCTACAAAGGCACCAGAGAAACAGCGGGATGGATCAACAACTATATCATTGCGTGATCTGTACGGACCAAGTCTCCCACCATTTTCCTGCATCATGATCTCCTTGACAAAGATACATTTATCTGAACTACCACAGGCGGCTCTGCTTATTTCCACTCGTACATTATGTGCCATAATACTTCAATCATCCATCGGTGCGGTCGTCATACCGGTCGTGAAATCTTTTACTGCGACGATGCTAAACGCTCAGCAAATGGCAGGAAGGCGATGTGCGATAACCGATCTCATACACGATCTGACCAGCGGGACTCGCTTTGCAATAAGTCCGACTGTCGCCATCGCCAACTCGGGGGGGTTTGGACCTGTTGCATGTGTTTGAATGGCCCAAATCGCTACGGCCGTTGCGTTTTCGAACGTGTGGTCGATCCAGACATTGGCTACGTGATAAACCCGTGCGATCACAGGCCGTGTGATGAGTGCCGGTCTTACTAGGCCAGGAATTATTTTCATTGTTGGGGGGCAAGGGGGAATGAGGAGGCAAAGCATGCAGCTAGGGCAGTGCCAAAATACAGGGAGAGCAACCGAGAGACGGGATTCAAGACGGACGATAGGACACATTCATTTCATATATTAATATGCTTCATGGACGGCTTGTCTCGGTGTCCAGCAATACACCGATGCCTACAGTATTCCGGAAAGCATGCTTAAAACAAGAACTCCTTTACGCGAAAGCAACACTCTTTAAGAGGTACCTCAGTTACCTAGTTATATCAAGTCGAGTAAATCAATAAATAAGCCCGTGATGTGCTATAACTCCTGCCTAGTCACGACTCATCGCAAAGCTGTTGAACAAGAGCGTTTATAGGGGACTCGAGGACTAGCTGCCGATTGAGTGACTGGCCTCATGGTATGTGTCCATCTAGAAGAATATCTCACTGAAACAGGGGTCTTCGCCGAGGGGCTCCATGACCTAACTTTGGGTGCTGATAAAATAGCTCATGTGCCTGGTATTATAGGTCCATTCTAAAAAGCCTCCAAGAACAGAGCGAGGCGATACAGAACAATAGTATAAGTGGAGGAGCTGTGAGCAGGGCGCTCCATTGTGCGATGCAGGAGCTTCGAGATCGATGGAGATCTCAAGTGATGGAAGAAGGCAATGCAAGGGAACACAACATTGGAGATACAAGAGCTGCGGTTAAGCTCAGTGAGGAAGAAATTATGAAGGTGCCAACGCTTTGGATTCCTCTTGGTAGCCCGATGGCAGGCGAGAACAAGGAATACAGCGAGCACACGATAGGATGGATGTCTAAGATAGAAGGACTTCGCGGTTTTCATATCACTTATTACTTCAGTAATCAACTCACGTATAACTTTGGTTAAATTGAATTTTTGACTTCTCTTCGTCCTGTTGTAATCTTCTCGAAAGCTATAGGCTTTTATAACCTGATATATTAAGGAAGCCCCGCACCGGCTTATGGAAAATTATAGCTTCTCTCGTGCCTTCTGGGCTTGCCGCTCTAATGCCTCCGTCTCTTCACCCCTCTCCTGGTCCGGCTACATAGAACAGGTTTCTTCCATACACAAATCAATTATACGGTGTCATAATTATATTTTCCGAGAGAGTACGCCCTTATTCATCGGTTGCGGACAGGACAATGACAATCCTGGCTCACCTACTGACTCTTCGACTTTGAACACTTCTACGACAATTTCTACGATTCGCTGAGTAGTCTGCCCCATGACTCGCTGATTCCCTGGCTTGTCTCGCACTGTGGCGCTGTGAAGCAACCAAAGCCCTCGCCTCCTTCCACCGAACCAGATATGTCTCACCATCTCAGCCATCTCCCAACTACCTACCCCTTGCGCCATGGATAGGTCTGGATTGCGTGCTGTAACTTTTGACCACAGCTGGTTGTGCGAAGGCGCTGTCGCTTACGTACTCCCTTTCTGACAGATTGCCCATCATGGTGCGCAGTTTACGCTGTGGATGACATCTTCGACCTACGTATGTCTTGCCGATGCTTGTGTTCCTCTCAGCCTTCAGTCCCACAGTAACAACAGCGGTCAGGTGCGTCTTGTGGCACTCGTTGTGATGGCTGCTTAAAGCATTGGCCAAAAGCAACACGCGGCGTTTGGCGGCGTCACTCCATGGCGAGCAAACAACGCCTCTGGTCCTACCGCTTCACCCCTTGCGTTTGCTTCAATAGAAAGGGATAGATGGCAAGTTTGTTTGGGCCACCCGATGCTTGACGAGAACGTGATTGTCCGCAGCGAAGCATAAAAGCCGACGGCACATGCCCTGTGTTCCTTGTCGTCCACATCCCACAATCTGAGCAGGGCCGGAAATCCAATCGTAACCATCTTGCTTACCAACCACGCACAAGCGTAAACATGGCGCACTTCTTGCCTATAGACGAGACGGATGCTGCTTTGCAGTACGAGGTTCCAGGTGCGTCGCCTATAGGCAGTAGTAGTATCCTAGCTGACAATTCCTAGAACATGGCTTGCACTTCCTGTTCCCTCTACACCTACAACCATTTCCGCCTCTGTATGGGGTCTACATCAACTCAATCCCTTGGAATGGTTGGGTGTCTTTGGAACTCGGGTGGCCCGGCTGCGTCGTGATGCCAGCCAATGCGATGGTATTGTTCGGGCAGGGTACTTACATGGTTACGACGGTATACTTGATGAACGATCCAATGCACCTGTTCGCGACAAATATCCATCATATATTGTAAGGGCATTTGTATCGGATGAATACGGTTACCGCTTTTGCTGCCCCAGTTAACTGAGCTTCTTCACGACAGCCAATCTTTGGTTAATAAGCAAACAACAATTTGAAGAGCTCGCTCTTCCACTTCATTCCTTAGTAATATGACCTCTGCATTCATCGAAACCCAGATACTGCATCATCTCTATTGAGGCGCTTGCGTAAGAGCCAGGTGAAGTTCCTAGCGACAACAAGGTGTAGTTCTACGTCGAATGCACTCAACCAATATATGAAACTATAAGCGCAGACTGAGGACGAGCACAAAGAGTCGCGCATCGGAGGAGCCGAGGTCGTTCGACATTAATGACGGGGTCGCAGTCTGCTATTTCACACTGTGTCGGGGCTTGTCCAAGATGGAATACCACAGGACGGACAAGAAAGGGGTAGAGCCATTTGAGGAGTAGCAGCTATTGAACGCAGCTACAGGCGACTGCTGTGATATTTCTCCCAGTTTTACCGGGGCCAGGCACGCAACGACTTGCTAATCCTGTGAAGCATGAAAGCAGTCTGACGCCTTCTGCCCAACCGCGTCAGCGTAATGTTCTTGTCTGTAGGTTTTTCTATATCCCCCTCGCCCCGGCGTCCCTGTTTATCCGTCGTGATACTCTGGGTATCTTGGTCTGATGCCTGGCTCTGAATCACACTGACAATATCAGTTGGCTTATCTCTGAGGGACTCGATGGTTTCGGTAAGCAAGCGTTGGCTTGCCACGGCGACAGATTCTGGGTGCAAGTCGACAAAATCAGAATCCTTGGTGGCAACGAATCGATTGAGAATACCCATCATCGGTTCCACCGCTCTAGTCTGCGCCTCTAGCCTGGCCCGGAAAGCAACCATGGTATCGATCTGTTGCTGAGTAGCGACCCTCATCTCCTTCTGAAGCTCTTGCCCAATATCACGAGCTTGCTGAGCGATGACTTCCTCGGGTCGTTGCTTCATATCTGTGAAGGGTATGAGATCATACCCTCCGCTGTCCGTCGCGGTTTCATGCCTAGTGTATCGTATATATTCCTTTGCAGCACGTAACGCACTTGTGGAAAGCTTGTCGGCCCGCTTGTTGTGATGTATTGATGAATGGCCTTTCACCCAATGAAGCTCGAGCTTGACCATAGATTTCATGGACTGCATCCGATTGATCATCCTTTCCAGGGCTCGACTCACATTGTCTTTAGCCACACTCCTGGATGCAGTGGGCACCTTTCCATTCCTTAATATGGCCTGACAGAAATAAAGATTGTCTCGAGAATCAGTGAAGATGAAGACGCGCAACGGGCTTTCCGCATCCAACACCTGCCGCTTTGCTTCCATCTCCACAGCCTCAAGGGCCTTTGTCAAAGCAATCATCTCGGCTTCTCGCGACCGGATATCGCCAATGATACCATACGACTCATCATTCCAATGTCCATGCCACTCGGTCTGTCCCTCTAGCAAGCATATATAGGTGATTGCTGCTGAAGAGGCCTGAACGCATGATCCACCATCCGTGAAGACAAACATTCTTTTGCCCGTTATGCAACGTACTGCACACTCCGCAAACAGTTTTGATTCTTCGGGGTCTTCTTCAATTTTTACCCTCGGATACGGTTGGTTCTTCATCTTGGCGTCCTCTTCAGCCAAAACCATGTGGGAAGCATGCGGCTTTTCCCTGCCCTTCGTGTTTTCTTTCCCCGGTGGGCCTAATGGCTGTCGTGGACGCAAGGTAGCAGTAGGCTTTGCCTTCGAAATGCTCTGAGCAGTTTCGATCACAACATTGTTCACTTCCTTATTGGGTATGTCGCTACTGCGGCGGTCTGGGCTTGTAGCCTTGCCTTTTTCTGACTCCATCGTCTCAGTGACTGCTGTGAGTTTACTGGTCATACCAAGTTCCTCTTTTGGGATTCTGGGTTCTGAGATGATGCCACTCTGTACCTTTCTATCCCACTGCCGTAAAGTAGCCTTCCGTTTTTGAGCTTTCTCTTTTTGAGGACGTTTTGTCTTCTCGGGCGGTTTCACTTCCTGTGGAACTTGGTCCTCCTTGGCAGGCTTCTCTCTCACAGCCCCAGCCTCAAGGTTCGCCAGTTCTGTCGTGGACACTTTCTCCTGGGAGGTGTGGCACTTTTCAGATTCAGGTTGATGTTCTGATTTGTCGGGACTGGTAGAGCTGAGGAGTGAAGCGGACGGTATAGCCAATATGAGGATGGTCAGAGCCAATCCTAAAGCTAGTTGTCCTGGTACCATACAACAAAGTTTCCATGGAGGAAGCCTGGCTGAAGCCTGTATCTGCATTTCTTACCTGGGGCCTAACCCTCTTGGCGGTCTATATTGTGATGTGAGATGAGCGGACAAAGGCAGATTGGTAGCGTGGAAAGGTGAAGCAAATTGGCAGGAGACTGAGGGGTCTTTCGCCCTTAGAGCACCAATGATGGCATCCGATCGTCCAAGTAATCGATGATGCTCAAAATGGGGAATACTTGAGAATCAGTGAGCAAACAGGGAGGGATCGAAGATATAGACGAAGAAACAGGCCAAGTTAAAGCTTCCATTAGTCCTTGGTGGGGGTGGCTTTGGACTGACGTGGTGCATGCAAGAGGCTTACCAACTATACACACATTACTTCAGCTCGTATCTGCGCAGGTCATACACGCTTAGCGTTGGCATTAATACCACCTCCTGTATTCCGTCCGTCTCTCGTGTAATGTAGACCAACACAAATCCCGGGAATGTCCCGTCTCCTATCCCTTCTTTACCGGGTTTTCGAAAGACCGGCCTTCAGGCATCACCGTCGTCGCCCAGTGCACCTTTGAATATGAGGGTACTCTGAACCACCTGTCATGTCATCCACTGTGATGCCCAGAGAGGTTGACTGTGCCTGTTGGCTGCTTGTGATGGGGATATTATCGCGTGAGCAACGCTTGTTGGCCCCGACACTTAGGTGACTAATTGACACTGAGCGATCCACAACGCAGTGATAAGGCTGACGCCTTGGAGATCGGGGAGATCTGGCTCAAAGTCCTCGCAATAAAGGCGAGACCAGAACCGCTTACCCGTGCGGTAGAGAAGAGTCCTCATTGTGCCTTGGTGGGCTGTGAGGGCGGCCAAGGAGAGAACGTAACTGTTGTGCTAGTAGCGGGTGTCAACCCGATTGGCGTTGGGGCTACTTAGTGAGCGGCTGGATCCGCTACTAACCGCCTCGATCGGGCTTATCGAGATCCATCGTACTTATGGGTTCCACATAGAGTCAAACCCCTGTTATGGCTAGGTGCCTTTGGAACTCGGGTGGGCGGGCTGTGTTGTGATGCCAGCCAATGCGATGGTGCTGTCCAGGCAGGATATATTCGTGGCGGTGATGTACTTGCTAACCGGTTCAGTACATCTTGTTTCGAATGAACACTGGTAGCGCGCTTGGCGCTTCGATCAATTGAGCCTTTGTGTGGAGACTACACCAAGATATTATGTGGTGTGGCTTGCTTTGCGTAAGCTTTTTAGGTCGTGGTTCACGGACTTTCCGGTTCTGCCCTTGACCTGTCGTGAACCCTGGCTACTCAGATTAGATCATGGGCCAGGAAACGCTATCTGTCAGGCACACGAGTACTGATGCCAATTCTGGGGCTTTGAGTCTAGCGTGGACTCCCCGCGTATGCTCTATTAGCTGCCGCGGCGGGTCGGTTTCGCGCTGTTTCTAATGCAAATCTCTATCACAGTGGGTAGCTATGTTTATCTTTATATTGCGTTTCTTTATATTATTCCCGCCTAATCGCCTCTATGCGCCAGAGTTTCTAAAATAAAGCCATGATCAGCCAATACAGACAGCCATAGGGGACAGCTACAAGCTCTTGCGTCGACTGGTGTTGTCATTACGTTGTTTAGGCTCAGTTTGGTTGATTGCTAAGGTTAACTATAGACCTCGCTCTTCCTACTTTCACCTTGTAGTCCACGAAACCTCAGCGAATCAGTACTAGGCCCTTGGCAACGAGTTGGTAGTCACTCAAGTCGTCTGAAGCGCTCATGGTTGTGCGTTCATTCCCATCTGAACTGGCCCGACTTCCCAGGATTTTGCTCACATAGAAGGCAGGAAAAATACACAGTTGGACCGTCTCAACGTCTCTACTGGGGGCTTGCCTTGCCTGATGGCTTGTCCCGGATGATGCTGTGTCGACAGAGGTCCGCTCCACAGGCTTCATCGCCTGCGGGTCGAAGTTGCTCCCAGGCTGGAAGAATTTCCAAATGCAGCACCTATCGGTCAGGTGAAGCTTCGCTGCCAGTTCAATCGTGCGTTTCATGACGTCCTCGAAGAGAGCCGGTGGTGCTGAGTCTGATATTCCTAGCTCATTGCCATCCAGTTGTTTTGGCTCAGAGTCTAGTAGCGGCTCAAGTATGTGGCACATGTAACCCAATAAGCTCTCGGTATGGCCGGCTACGAAGTGGGTATCGAAATGAGGCTCTGCTACCAAGGAATTGTAGGCAAGGAGCTCAACCCTGTGGAGAGCATGAGGCCCGTCTGGATTGTCAGCCCAGTATGTATCGCGTTGGAGTTCGAGTCAGGACCTACATATTGCCGATACCTGCTTTTTGTGATGACGTAGAATCGGGGATTCTTCGGCCACTGTCTCTTCAAGGGGGTGTCTCCATACAAGAGCCCAAAGTGCTGTGGCCACAAGCGACCTGAGGACGTCGACCATGCCAATGCGATGTTGCTTGCAGTGTGCCACAAAGGATTCGAAACCCAAGCCACAGAGAGTGCTGGTCAACTGGGAAAGCACAGAATTCGTTGTTTCATTTGGCTGGTCCAGCACCCGACTACACCAGCTAAGCGAAGCGCACGCGTCAGCAATCGAGTCCTCGATCAAGTCGAGCTCTGTGCTGATGTCCTTCCTACTAGGGCCGAGATTGCCGGTTCGGATAAGCCCAGAATTCTGGCGAGCAGTCTCGAGAGAAAGCAGCTGTTTCTTGAGGAAGATATTCTCGTGACTGAGGGTGAGCGTCTGAGTCGGGTCTGCAGCTCTGGCGCAATGATGTAGCTCATCGACTTTCTGGAGAGCTTCATGGAGACGGCCGACTAGCGTGATGTTCTCGCTACGCAATCGCTTGATCTGGCGCTCTCCAGTGGGAGAATCCTGTTCGAACGACAATCCGTCACCATCATGAGGCACATCAGCAGGCGTCTGGGGAGGCTCTTCTGTCATACGCATCCGCTTAGACGGTTGATACGATCGATCCGAGTCTCTTGTTCGTTTCAGCGTCTTCGGTAACCCATGATCCGAGCCTCGATCCGCGGGCGTTGTGTCGACCCGCGCCAACTCACACACGATCTGCGTGGAAAGCCAGCGCGCCCCCTCTGGAGCCCTGATGCACAGGTTGCGCATTGCATCTATGCACTTTGCTACGATCAGCTTGTCTCGCGAACGGCAAAGTCTCGACATACTGGTGGAAGGTCCGCGCTCTTGATGCCTGAGAGGAGCAGCATGAGGGATCGAATCGCTCTGTCCAGATCGTCGCCCCTCGCGGCAGGGCCCGATTCATTTCCCATGGTAGCAAGCGGTGGTGGGACAAGAGAGCGAAGGTTCTAGGAATCGAATAAAGGCTGTCGGATCTCAAAAATTATTTGAGGAGAGCAAAGTCCTCCGAATTAGTTGGGGGGTGGCAGCTCTATTTGTAGGCCCTCCAACCCTTGCCCCCTCTTGCCTGAAGGCCTCCAGAGGACCGACCAGCCTGTTCCCCGAAGCGTAAAATCCTCATTGTGATATCCAGTAGCCAACTGCCACTTCTGTATCTCGGCCGTCGAGGGTGCAGTCAGGAGGCGGTGCACGTCCCGGCCGTTCATTGCTCTCGACACATCCCATGGACATAATCTAGTGGATTGGACGTGAAAGTCGTGTCACGAGGCAGCTTCGTGGTTTGGTCGCCTGGCAAGACGTCTTCTTGATAGAAACAACAGAAGTTGGTGCTACTTCGGTGGGTGTACGATGGGCGTCCATTGAGGAGCGGTCGGGGTGCGTTTCGATGGTAGTAGGGGCTTTCCACCGATCAAGACCTCGCAACGTAAGTCGAAAGCATAGTTGGAATCTTTTGGGTGAGGTTGAGTCTGTTGCCTGCTTGGGAAGAGAAAGATTGGGAGGTGGAAGATGTAGATATTCCAGCTCGGCCGACTGAAGCCTTGTAAGTCTCCATTGCATAAAGTAAGGCTCACGTGTACCCCAAAGACCGCTTTTCTGCATTTAGACGGTTACAATTTTAGCGAATGGCGGGTGTAGCTTACATAAACTTGCATCATTAGCGCCTTCGACGCAAGACGCGAACGCGTTGAAGCCAATGTAACAAATCCAAACCCTAGAACACATACATCTGCCCGCGTACTCAATGGAAAGACTACGAGTTCGATTGGATTCTAGTTCATCCCGATGCAAATATGGCGCTCCACACAAGACACACCGACGATATGCATCGGCCACTCCCTGACATTGCTCGTACTGCGACAGCGAGGGGCTCTACACTTATACGAGAGCTTGTAGAGATCCAGAGGCATCAGGTGACAGAGGAGAAGTCTACTGAGTTCGTCGAGAAACTTGAGTGCCTCTACATCCCGGGGCGTGGGACTGAGTACACCAGCGGCACACAACAACACCTGAAACGGCGAATTATCAACGCTTTTGAGGAGCATAGATATGTTGCCCTATCATACACATGGCAGGCATCTCCATACGAGTCCGATGTGAGCTCTTCACGATACATGGTCCAACGAAGACGTGGGAGAGGGGAAAAGCCTTCTCCGGTGAGGGACAGTGTTATGCAGCGAGTGACAAACTATATGCATCATGTTTCTGCTCGGCTACTATGGATCGATCAACACTGCATCGTGCAAGAGGAGGGGTTGGAAAAAGAGATAGGAATTCAGGCCATGGATCAGGTGTATAGTAAGAGTTGGTTCCCAGTGGCTCTGCTTGCCAGGCCTGTTCAGTCCCAGGACGAGCTTAGGCTACTCATTCGGATCCTCGATGGGCAATTCGTGAAGAATCAAAAAACGAGATCCCGGCGATTACCTGGCATTTCGAGGCAGGAGGTCGAAGCAGCAATCGATCTCTTGCGAGAAATAACGTCAGATCTGTGGTTCACCCGAGGATGGACGTACCAGGAGAGCTACAAGGCGGGAGAAAGGTTAAAGTTCTTGATTCCCCATGCGCCATTCTTAAGCAAAGAAAAGTGTCGCAATGAGACTTATCTGGGGAATCTGCAGGGGGAACTTGTTATAGATGCAGTGAAGCTTTCCGAGGAAGCATCAAGGCTCTGTATTGCGTACGAAGGCCGATGGCCAGAATCATATATCCCATGCGACCAGGTGAAAAACAGACTTGGGAAATTTACAATTTTACTGCAGACCCATGATGGCAACGGAAACACCCAGACGCCAGTGTCAATGACACCCACGATTATTGCGGACCTCACGTCCCGAGATCTCGAATCAAACTGGGATCGTCTGCCTATTGCTGCCAACTGCTGCCTGCATTCGGTTCGTCTCAATAGTATCAAACTCCGAAAGCAAGGGCGAAGTTTGAGTCTGGCTTTACTCGCGCAATGTCTTCTCAACGGCGAGATCCTGGAGAATCATCCCGAGTACGGCCTCAACGTCGAAACAGCACATTTGCCTATAGCTAGTTTTCTCAAGCAACAGTGTTTCTATGGGCTGCGGTCGCCTTCTGCGTCCTACGGACTCAGCTACAACAAAGGCTGTCGTTTCGTCGACGTTAGACTGAGGCAGGAGGGAATCCAAACGAAAGGTCATCTATGGGAAGTTGATGCCCTTATTCCGCCGGACACATTCCTCCGAGAACCCAGGTTTTCTAGGCCCCCATCTACTAAAGTGCAACTAAAACGACTTGCGAATGAGCTTCGCAGCCACTACCAAAGCTCTCCTATACCCCGACAACTTCGACAATTTGTGGATAAACTCAACAAAAAGAAAATGCCATTCGCAATGCAGTGGAAATTGCACATGGCAGAATATGTCATCGATTCGATTAGGAATTCCAAGACGCTTTGTACTGCGCGGTTACTTGGCGCCCAACCAGGTTGTGCTATCTTTGTTGTCGAATGCGATGGAGATGAATATGGCCCGCACCCAGGCGACAGGCCAAGGTCCCCAGAAATTGGGGATACAGACAGTGAAACCAGCTGGAGCTCTTGCTATGACAGCGATCAGTCATCCGAGGATACCATGGACGGGAGCGCGCCCGATGATCTGAACTACATCTTCACGTCGTTCCAGCCGGGAGAGGAGTTAGACAGACATGTCTCGATGGAAGTCGACTCACAGGACCTGAACGGACATAAGAATCACAGACAGCCTCCTAGGCTTTACGCGAAGAGATGGATTCATGGGTTGTGCTTCTTCGACGGGTCGCCACGGCAAGATGTCATTTTCCCCTGGCCACCTGCTATTAGAAACATGTGATCCAAACGAGTATTACAGTGTAGCGCTGTTAGGCAGAAACTCTGCTAGTGATGCGAAAGCGATTCGGGATAGGTCTCACTTTGCACCTGCTTTTCTGGTCCCCAGATGAGACGAGCGCCCCAACGATGTCCAGTGGCCAAGATGGTACTCGATTACCTCGTTGACCACTAACGATTTGACCAAGCTGTAAGTCGAGGCGCTCTTCCGAAAGCGACAAGGAATCAATCATATTGGCCGGGTTCTATTGACGGATATATGGAAAGAAATTGGAGCCTTACTACAGACAATTCGTGTGATTAAGTCGTGTTCAGAGGTTGCTCACGGACCTTCCATGCCAGCCAGCCCTAACCGTCATGTCCCTGTACCCAGATTAGAACGTGGGGTAGCGCGATCTGCCAGGTCCAAACGTCACTGGTGCCAGTTTTAGGGCTGTGGGTCTAGCGCGAACTCCCACTACGCAAGCTCGATCGGCTGCCGCGGCGGGTCGGTTCGCGTTGTTTACTCAACGCTTGTCTCCGTCGCGGGGCGTTGCCTTTACGCGCCAGAGGTACAGTCCAACGACACTGTGCCTGGCTCGGAGAGTCCCTATGTCGGTAGCAGACCGCTGCCATCCTGTTTCTCATTCACAGAGCATATGTACTGCCACGGTCGGGCCACCTGGGCCCGCGCTTGTTTCTAATTTTGCGAATCCGTTTCCACCGGTCATGCAGGCGACACGAGGATGCATACCTCCACACCTTGCGAGAATAGTGGCCACAGAGTCCGAAAGATCTTGCGCCTGGCCAACCAGCGGCAAAACCAGTCAGAGGCGATTCACCAAAGGAAGCCAAGTAGCAACGAGACTTCAAACCATCATTCTGCCTCCCATCGTTGTGTTTTTAGCACTTGGAGGACGGCAATTCGGTGGAGCGAATGAAACCCGACTTGTAGGGGCAGACTCAAATCAAAAGCGCTCCCATTGAACCGCCTTCCCCGAAAGGACTAGTGTATCCATTCACCTTGTCTGTACCTCGTGATCGTCTAGACTTGGGCAATAGGTTTATTTAGAACAAACTAAAGGCCATTGTGGCATAGAAAAGCAAGACCCCCGCGGTTATAAAGCCATCAAAGCACTCTGACGCGCCCATCAATTTAGCGGAGTTGGGCAACGCAGGTGGACCCTCTGCGCATCTTCTAACCATAGAATAATGTCTTGTCCAAGATAGGTAGCATCGTACCGCCTTAATGCCACATCTTGAGGGCGATCTCTGGTGTAGTATAAAACCCCGGTCTTCTCATCTGTAAATTGTGATAAATGTGCCGGCGGGAGAGCAATACTCCTCCCATAGCTATACACCCCATCGATATTCAGTGTGAACTCGGGGAAATCAAATGTACATGCCCCCGTCTGCCAATCTCTTTCCATCTTACCTCGCAAGAAGGGATGAATCTTGGCAGCATCCTCTATCCGTCTATCAACGTTTATTGGAAGGGTGACCAAAAACAAGTACGGTTTCTCGGCATTATTGTTTCCTATGTCATGTACACGGCCTATCAGTGCTAGGTCGACTCCATGCTTCAGGGCGTTGGAGACTGCTCGATTGTTATAAAAGATCTTGGCCCATATCCCCGAGTTTCGAATCTGGGATGATGTAAGGATGTGGAAGGCATTCTTGGTAATTAGCTTAAAAGCTTGGCGATCTAAAGGGGGAAGATACTGCAAGACCTTGCCCCATATCTCATTGGGAAGGGCCACCATTGCGAAGAACGTTCTGTTGATGGTTCGAGAGTACCGAAATAAATCTGGCTTGTATATCAGTTTGGTTATAATAAGACCTATAGTAGTCGCAAAGCCTTGGGTCGGAAATCCAAATGAAGACCTGGATGGTCCTTAAACCTGACTTTTGAACCCTAGGGGCAAATTGCATCCAAAGCGCTCCAGTCTCGTAGATTACGACTCGGCCGTTGCGGTGCATGTGCGGACCATTCGCTCTTATAGCGTGGGCATTGCTCGCAGGACCGGTAATCAAGCCCTTATATGTTTAGAGTTTGCTGTGGAAGCAGTAAGAGTTGTCGGAGGGTGGAGGTAAGATCCTGCCAAGGGCGAGGGCATGTCTCCTCGGTGCTAGAAAAGGACGGACGTGGATGCCTGCGGGGTGCAGCTCATTCTCCACTCGCGGCCCGTCCATCGGTCCACAGTCAGACGATACTGCATTGATTCCTAGCTACCCGTCGCTCATCTCAACGGGCCTGCAGCACAAGAAAGAGGCTACTTGACTGAGCGAAAAGAAGGCCCTCCGGCAGACCCACCAGCCAGATTGTGCTGAATATTGGGGTCAAACATGGCTTCCGGAGCGGACGGATTCGTGTGCAGTGGATTGGCGCATCAGCAGACGTTTCCAATCAACCCGCTGCATTGGCGGAAGTGTCCGCCACCACTCTCAGGATGGTGCTGAGTCTTCGCAAACGTTGATGGCCGCCTCCAACACCAGGCACTCAACTTCCATGGCCCTCGTTCATTGCGCCAGCCGTCACTCCCATATGCGATTGCGATGACTGTGGTTTCAGTGCCTTGGTGGCCCAATCTCATATAGCTCGCGCTTGTCGAATTGTCTAGATGCCGCCACCCCAGGTTGTTTGTGTTCAAGCAAACAATATGCACGCGTTACGCTAAACAATCAACTCATTGGAGACCGACAGAAAGAGACTACCAACGCTGCTTTCTTTTCAGACCATCATGTTATCCCTACGGTACCCAGATGCATGTCCAAGTCACTCGTCCCATCAACCGCCTCGGCTTCGTCGCGAATAGAATCGCGAGACAGCAGTGCCACCTTTGGTACTTTGCTTCTCTGGCAGCCCACGGCTGTGCGACGCTGAATGTGACTCTGTAAGGCACAAAGTACATCTCGCTGCAAGCAGGGCCTGCACCAGCACCGTGCCAATGAGCTTGCATCGACATGTTTGCTACATTCCACCCCTCATCCGGTGGCGGACAGGGATAACTATAAGTATCCTTTGCTTGAACCAACGCCACTCCAGATATTTCACTTGGACTCGGATGAATGTGTCCTCAAGGTTGTTTGGTCGTTCTCTCTACTTCTGTTCATGTCTACTCGACTAGCGCATCTGGCCTTGTGCATCACAGCGGTGCGGCATCACAGATATCAATATTCGTTCATCGGTAAATTGAAGTAGCATCCAGGATGTTGGCGGGTTGGAGATCCATCAAGCCTAAGCCTGAAGGCTCTGATGTGCCGGAAGTGCAGGTTCTACAGAAACCAAAGAGGATACCCACCAAAGTTGCCTGTGTCAACTGTCGCACAAAGAAGAGAAAGGTAGGCGAGCCACGTTCCGCACATTCTCAGGCGAACTTACCTTCTTCCAGTGTGATGGTGGCCGGCCAGGGTGTGGAACATGCAAAGACAAGAAAGACAATTGCATTTACGATGGCAAGGGTAGAGAGGCGCAGATACAAAAAATCCGGGAGGAGAAGCGACAGCTCGAACTCGAGAAAGAGCAACTCACGCATCGGATACACATCCTCGAGTCGTTTATCAAGTCACGGTTTCCAGCTGGCGTACAGACGTGGCTCGACATACAGCCCAAGCAGCAGCCGATGGGCTCCGTGACTGAGGAGCCTTTCGCCACGCAGTCAAATAGCTCGGTTATATGGCCCCGTCTACCAGCTGAGCAGGAACATGTGTCATTTTCGCAGTATCTGGCAGGTCTGTCTCGCGCTCAGCCTGGCCCTGGAGTGATGGCACCAGAAGTTGTTGAGGGTACCTCTGTTTCAATGCTATCCTATGCCTACGGGCCCTGCTCCGATTTATATGGTTAATACATGGTAGGATTCTCCCACGGGAACGACCACTATCGATGAATTCCAAACTTCTCCCTTGCCTAGCGCTTTAGAACGTCTCTCTAATATCGAGCATCGCTTTTCGCAAGTGCATTCAGCACCAGTCTAACATGCCTTTTCTGTCCGTCCAGCCATTCTTCTGTTTATATCGATACATCTATCGTGACTGACCATGAATAATCTGAACAGGCAGCCTGGGTTGAGGTAGTTTCAAGTTTCAGGGCTCTCAAAATTTTCGAACCCAACTTTGCTTATAGGAGAGCCTATAGATGCACATGAACCCCGTTGGCCAGACAGCCCGCCCGGCAAAGCTTGTCGCCCGGGACACATCGATGCCAAAATCAGCGCAGCAATCATGGGCGGAACTCTCGTTGACGGTTTCCAATGATCTGATCGACGGTCGAAATGTCTCTTCTAGGAAAGCAATAAATGGAAGCGTGAATATTACCTTCTCATAGCCACTGGGATGCTGCAGCCGAGACTATACGCGTGTGGCTCTGCAGACCAGGGTCAGCTTGCGTCGGTTTGCGCAGTCTATCTAGATACCTTTGGGATACGCAGTAGTAGAAGACAATGGGCAAATAGGGGCATTCCATATTACTGATTTTTCGAATTCTATTTCCTTGTGCATCGGGTTGCTACGTGGCCTTGTGATGAAGCCTCTAGCTAAACAAGGCGTTATGCTTCGGTCAAAACGATAACGATCAAGGGAATGCTCAGGCCGGATATGGGAACGTGAGGGGCGTGGGGGGGCGCTATGCATCCCTTTTATTAAACCTCCGAGGCTCGTACACTCTAGTCCACATAAGGCAGCCGTACGAGAGGATCGAATGCTCGATCCGAAGTCTTTTATGTTCTTCGTGTTTACAGATCGACGGAGATGACCGGTCTGCAGCTATTAGCGGGGATATCAACCATGTCAGTGACGCTAGGACCCCCAATTGATAGACAACCTCACAGAGCATGCCCGCCAATGCGTCTCCAAGCGTCTCAAAGCTATGAAAAACCGCACTCTAAAACATCGTTTCTTTGCAAATCCACCAGCGCCCAACTGGCATTATAGTGGTCAACTCACCACAGATAATGATTATTCATTATATGGGCACACGCATTCAGACCATGCCACAATATCCACTTCGGCTTGACTCGGTGGAAATTATGGGTTTGGGCTGCGTGGTATCAATCATCATCAAATTAAAGACTGATGTCCAGAACCAACCACTTGGTCTAAGGATTTCCTCAGGCCATTCATTCCCTTGTCGCACATGGAGCGCTAAGGCAACGCTCACCGGCTCCTCCAAAATTTGTATATAGGAAACATTGTTCTCTTCGCGGCACTTCCAGTCCCTACTGTATTTCCATTCTCATTATCTGCAGGTGCGATGGCGGCCTGCGTGAACAGGACAAATGAAAGCTTCTCATGGATTCGCTCAACTAACCAGAATGGAATAGCATATTAGACAAATTTTGCATTATCATTCCCGAAAAGAGGTTGCCTCGTTATTTTGCTCTCGTCTATAATCATATTTCCTTGGTCTTTGCCAGGTCCGCCATGCTCGTGATCGTGTCTGGATGCTTCTCTCCTAGCACTTCCCGCCGTAGCCCCAGAACTTCCAAGTTGATCTTCTCCGCCTCGTCGTACCTCCCTTGGTTATAGTATATTGCTGCAAGATCCGCCATGCTCGAGATCGTGTCCGGATGCTTCTCTCCTAGCACCTCCTGCCGTAGCCCCAGTACTTCTATTGAGATCTTCTCCGCCTCGTCGTACCGCCCCTGCGTATGGTATGTCGTTGCGAGTGACGCCATGCTCGAGATCGTGTCTGGGTGCTTCTCTCCTAGTACCTCCCGCCGTAGCCCTAGCACTTCTACTGAGATCTTCTCATCCTCTTCAGACCTCCCCTGCGCATGATATATCGTTGCCAGGTCCGCTATGCTCGTGATCGTGTCCGGATGCTTGTCGCCTAGCACCTCCCGCCGTAGCCCCAGTACTTCTATTGAGATCTTCTCCGCCTCGTCGTACCGCTCCTGCGTATAGTATGTCGTTGCGAGTGACGCCATGCTCGAGATCGTGTCTGGGTGCTTCTCTCCTAGCACCTCCCGCCGTAGCCCCAGCACTTCTATCTTAATCTTCTCCGCCTCGTCAGACCTCCCCTGTGCATGGTATGTCGCTGCGAGTGACGCTATACTCCAGATCGTGTCCGGATGCTTCTCGCCTATTAACTCCCGCCGCAGCCCTATCACTTCCATCTTGATCTTCTCCGCCTCGTCGTACCTCCCTTGGTTGTGGTATGTCGTTGCGAGTTCCGCTATACTCCAGATCGTGTCTGGATGCTTCTCGCCTAGCACCTCCCGCCGCAGCCCTAGCACTTCTATCTTAATCTTCTCCGCCTCGTCGTACCTCCCCTGCGTATGGTATGTCGTTGCGAGCGACGCTATACTCGTGATCGTGTCCGGATGCTTGTCGCTTAGCACCTCCCGCCGTAGCCCCAGAACTTCCAAGTAGATCTTCTCCGCCTTGTTATACTTCCCTTGCGTATGGTATGTCGTTGCGAGTGACGCCATGCTCGAGATCGTGTCCGTATGCTTCTCGCCTAGCACCTCCCGCCGTAGCCCTAGCACCTCCACTGAGATCTTTTCATCCTCGTTAGACCTCCCCTGCGCATGGTATGTCGCTGCGAGTTCCGCCATGCTCGTGATCGTGTCCGGATGCTTCTCGCCTAGCACCTCCCGCCGTAGCCCCAGCACTTCCAAGTAGATCTTCTCCGCCTCGTCATACCTCCCTTGCGTATGGTATGTCGTTGCGAGTTCCGCCATGCTCCTGATCGTGTCTGGATGCTTCTCTCCTAGCACCTTAGTACGAAGACTCAATGCTGTCTTATCTACTGGCTCCTTCTCCCTCCATCTACCTCTCTCGTATAGGTAGTTGGATACCCGCGTCAATAGTGCCGCTACCTTTTCTTCTCCCTTATATAGCGCAGCCCATTCGCCTACATGTTGTGCGTGAACTAGATACTCCTCGCATTCCGGCCAAGTCTCCCGCCGGCTATCGGGAAAGAGATTATCCACAACCTCGAAGGCAGCCTGTGCAAAGTACGCTGCTTGGTCTTTCTCTAAACGATACCGAGCAGCTTCTTGCACCAGCTTGTGCATCTCATACGCACGCTGTGAAGTACCGGCACCCGGCTCACGTATACTTAGGAACGAGAACTCACGGAGTCGCGTGATGGCCTCAAGGATATGACCATCGTCGTCGCTATCGCTGCCGCTATCTTCTTCTTCTTCCTCACTCTCACTCGAGCTAGTCCCATCCCCGCCACTACGTGGGAGCTCTATAGGCGTTATTTCGGTAAGCCGAGCTGCTTCTCGAACGAGCTGCAAGGGGATCTGTTGGTTATCGAGATAAGCCAGAACGTGCAAAATATCGTACGTGATCTCATTTTCCCCCCGAAGATGATCGACCGAGATATCCCACGTTTCGAGAACACTGTTGGACACTTCTGGTCGTCGGTGTCGGTCGTATTCAGATCTCCCTAGCAGCTTTCGCCGCTTCTTTCGCTTCTGAATTTCCGACAAATATGCTGCAATGGAAGTTGACGTCCGCCGGATGTATGCTGCAGCCTGCGAAATGGCAAGCGGTAGACAACCCAGCTCATCTAACAACCTCTGGACGTCTTCTCGCTCCCCTTCCTTTGTTTCTTCATTCCTGACTGTTTCCAGTAACGTTGTCGCTTCTTGCGACGTCATCTGCACGACGTGGATTGCTTGCCGTGCGCCCACGAGGCTGCCGGCGATCTGCTGGTCGCGACTTGTCCATAATATCGTTCCATGAGGACCGCGCGGGACAGCACTGTGTAGAGTTGGTTCAGACGTAGACGCCTGTGCTGTATGGCTTTGCTGCGTCGCGCGTCCAACGTTGAACAGCGCTAGGTTATCGGCATTATCAAGGACGAGGACCCAGTTTGTGCCTGCTTCGATCTGCTGGCGCACGGCCTGTAAGAGGTCTTCGCCCTCTAAGTCTTTCGGTAGGCCGAGCCTGGTTGCGATCGATTTATAGTCTTGTGCGAGCGAGGTCTCGGTATCTGCGTGCACCCAGAAGACGGAGCAGGTCGAGTCGCGACATCGACTATACGCGTAGGCAAGAGCGATCTGGGTTTTACTGCATTCGTTAGTCGCAGGCGTTTAGTGAGGAAGGATCAGCCATACCCGGACCCGCCTAAGCCCCAAAGTGCAGCGCTTTGGTACGCTGTAGACGGCGGGAGAAGCCGCGTGAGCTCGTCGGTGACGTCGCTTCGATGCACAAGGTCATCGTTGGGTGGGAACGGAATGTAGCGGCAGACCTGGGGCTGGTCGGGTTGGACGGGGTCTCTCTCAGGTTAGCCTTTGCGTTCCATGTTGCGTGATGGCGCGGTCACCTTTCACTCCATTGAAGTTAATGTTTGTAGGGCCGGAGAATTGGTTCCCCGCTAGGGCGTGACGGGCAGCAATCGGCCCAAACGAACTTGGTGGGGTCATCTTAGCCTCTTCACTTGGACGCGTTAATTCATGAGGATGTGAGTCGGTGGATGTGAGTCGACTGCCAACAGACTATCTGCAGTAGCAATGGCTATGTTGAGGTCTGCCGAACCGCGGCGAACGCAACAAGGCTGTGCGGCTGACGGCTGTTCCCGACGCGGTGTGGCTTCGTTGTATGCGCTACCATCAAATCAGAGGTGACTTTCGTTTACACCATGCACTCCACGAAGAGACAACCAAACAGGTCAGATTCGACCCTGCTTCATTTACGTCTAGCATGGCTTTGGACTCAGGGCTTATTTGCGGACAACACTGTGGAACTGGGGGCACGAAAGCAGGATCGCGTGCCGAGGGGTGAGACTCAGCAGGTACACTCTACGTACCGTGGGTGGTAGCTTACTCTACACTCCGAGATTTCTTGCCAGTGCTGGCTGCCTCGGCTTGTTCCTCAATCTGGGCAGCCGCTTGATATCATCCGTCACTATGGATTTTTATGCAAAGGTACAACGAGCGAAGGAATCGATACTTTTAGCTAGGAGCAATGACCCATCCATTGACATGGGTGTGGCAAGCTAATCCAGCATTATATCTAGTAGGCTGTTGAAGGCTATCTAGGTTTTAACCCACGTTACAGTCCCGCGTGTCCACTACCACCTTCAGCCGCTGTCCGTCCCAGCGACCTATGAAAAGTTCAAGTTCGTTGTCCCATTTGTCGTCATCCCAGCAATCAAATTTCGACTAGTGATCGGCCCATTGAAAACAGACTGCGGATGGCTCGTCTGAGAGGGCGCGGCCTCATTCGTTACGCCGTTGTGCCTCGCGGGGATCTCTGCCAGAACGGCCTTGGCATACGCGGCCGCCATCGCGGCGGCATACGGCTGCCATGCCTTGTTTTTGTGCACATCCCCGTAGTCGCACACGCCTCGGATCACGCCGACGGGGATGCGGTTCATCGTCCCGGCCGCCTCCATCTCGAGGCCAATCAGGTTATATCTGTCTCGCAGCTCGTCCCTCTTGCGCGCGTTCTTCATCAGCTTTTCGCCCGAGCCGATGGGCCCGTACCACACTCGGGTCCGCTTCTCGGCAGGCCGCCGTAGTCGGTCTACCATCCTCTCCATCCCATCCTCTCCTGTCATGTAGAGCTTGTCGTGTTCCTGGCCGGGATCCGAAAACGTCCCTAGTTCGTGCTCTCTGTCTTTCATGGCCTCGTAGTAGTCCAAGAAGGGCGGCGCGTCGTTGGGCGCATCGAGCTTAATGCTGCCGATGGCAGATCGGATGACTGTCTCGGTCGTGGCCAGGACATGGCCAAGGCGCAGCGGTCGGAAGCCGTCTTCCGTAGTTTCTTTCCCAAGCTCATAAGCGATCAAGCCCGCACTCTCACCTTCCGGGAGGGCCACGAGTACGTCGCCCAGTCGAATGTCACGCGGCGGGGTGCGCAACAGGCTCGGAAGACCTGCAGCGACGCCGACGAGGAGCCCAAACCAAAGATTAGGAAAGAACTTCTTGACCTGGCTTGCCAGCGCCGCCGCCGAGCCGGTGCCGTACTCTTGGCCCGCCGGCAGCGTCGCAACGATGATGTTGTGGCCAAAGATCTCACCGGCATGAAACACGTAGTCGTCGCCGCGGCCCATAGGGAATCGGCCGCGGTGTCGCTGATCCATCATGTGTAAGGCTGCCTGCGCCTCAATCTCGAGGGGGGCAATCCATGCCACGGTGTAGACGTCTGGATTGAGATCGGGCATGCTGATAGAGCAGAAAGAAAAGTGACTGGGTACTATCGCGTCGTCAGTAGGAGCAGGTCGAGTCTATGTTTCTGATTGTCTATCTCAGTGAGGGGCTGCAGATTTGCGGCTGAGCAACGCGCAGCTCCATCACGTGCCAACAGTCCTTCCCAGAGCCTCGCCAGGCTCTGCACCGTCCATCGCGTTGCTCCCCTCAATACCGCTTCACTACATACATACTCCAACAAAGTTCTCGGCGTGTAAACGCAGACGGCCCCATACATTGTGCCGCAGCATGGCCTCGACGACAGTCTATAAGAAAATCAGCGGTCGCAACACTATTGCTGGGGTCCACAACCAAGGCACATTCACCGTCAATAACTACGATGGACCTAGAGGTAAGATGCCCAGACATCGCGCCTTGGACGAACGTAACTCAGACAATGCAGAGCCTCCTCTCTGTCGCTTATTTCCCTTTCCACGCAATTTAGAATTCGTAGAGCGACCCGATGTCACCCGCGAACTCGAACGTCTCTTACCTCCGTCCTCCGGCTACCATAGCGCAGCCTTATGGGGCTTGGGTGGATCTGGGTGAGATGCCCCCGTCCCTGTACACTTCACCACTAATGCGCGCAGAAAAACCCAAATTGCACTCCAGTACGCCCACAACCGATGTGCAGATCCGAAGTGTTCGACTTTCTGGGTCCATGCCGACAGTGAGACCTCCTTTTCCTAAGACTATAAAGCGATCGCGGCGAGACTCGACCTGCTAAAGGAGCTGGAGGGCGAAGACCTGTTGCAAGCTGTGCGACATGCGATTGAGGCGAATCTGAACTGGGTGCTAGTCCTGGACAATGCCTACCATTTTTTATCTATCGTAAACCCAAAATCGTCACGCTGTCTATTATTATAGCTATTATAGGCCGTAGTGAACATACGGAACCCAAAGCGGCTTTCTTAGCTCCATTGCCTCCTCCACCACATAGCCATCACGGTCTTCATCCCGAATGCCTTCAATCTTTCGTACGCTGTCCACCCATTTGTCCCTCAGCTGCCGGCTTGCTGAATGAAGCCCGTGACTTACAGACTCGTCACGAAGACTCCGTTTTGCCAATTCACCATATGTTAAACCTGCCATTTCTACACATAGCGCATCATCCACGCTCCAGAGCGTCCCAATCACGTGTCGAAACCCTGCAAGTTGGCAGGCGCTGCTTAAATGAATGCTCTCATCCACAGACTGGTCATCGAGGACTTGGCCCGAACCGCAGGCCGAGAGATAGGCGAGAAAGGGTGCGTGGCGTTGCAGGTTCATCTCGAGCAAGCTCCCTACAGTGAGTGGGTCCTCTTTCCAATCCGTAAGGAGTAGTCGACTTTGTAGCGGATGGTCAGGGTCCGTACTGCTATGGCCAGCGAAATGGAAGATCTGGCATCCGTTCAAAGCTTCCTGCACGGTTTGCTTCTTCTTCTCTGGACGTGCAATCTGTAAACATAGCGAGCGAGCTGCCTTCTGTACTTGCAGAGCTTCCCGCGTCGCATAGGGGAGGTGGTTTTGGCCAGGCGTGTCTTGCATGTCGATAAGAACGAGTCCTCGGGCTGATTCCGAAGGTTTTTGTTGACATAAAGGGATAATCGACCGCACCGAGGTGGCATATGACGAAATCACCCGGTCAAGCGTTGTTCGCCCCTGTTTTGCAGTGTGGTATCCGGCCGCGTGAAGAGGAAAGCCAACGAGCGGCCCAGTCGGTATCCACCACACCCGCGGCCACGGTCCATCAGAGACAACCTGCGTAAAACAAAGCGTTTCGAGGATAGGATTAACGATTGCGTTCCAGAGCCACTCGAGCAGAGCAGGCGATGATGACGAAACTGACTGGCGATAATCCTGTATATCTTGGTACACCAGGTCTGGTAGCTCGCAGCATTGGATCCCTGTGCTTTGTACAATCAACGCATCGCAGCGGTGATAGCTTGCATTGACCACTACGATCGGACCATTTGTTGACGCCCCCAGAATTTCCGCTTTGGTCGGAGGAAGAAGGAATCGTTCGAAGCCGGGCTGCTGTCGAATTTTTTCAACAACCTCTTCTAACTGTATTTGGGCCTGTCGACGTAGATCCGTGCCCTGTCGAGCGGCAGGCATTTCCGTTGCTTCTTGTGATAGGCCGATGTCGAATCGAGTAGGAACGTCTAGAATGTTTCGGAATTCGTCGAAAGCGGCCGCTAGTGAAGGACAATCCCGATGAAGATTAGAAAGATCGGTCCGTATATCTTGGAGCGCACTGGCGAGGATGCCGCGGCCCGCCTCAAGCCAGGTGACGGCTGTAACGGGTCGCTTGGCTAAGAGTGCAAGAGCAGCTGCATTCGAAGCTAGCCCAGCTGCTTGAACTAGGACATACTGCTTGTCGGAGTGTTGTAGAGCACGAGGGGTCAGTTGGGGAAGCAACTCGATTGCTTCCGACGCGTAATGGAAAGCCATCTCCTGATCCTGTGAAGCGAAGGGGGATGATAGAAGACGCCGAGCAGAAGTAATTCGTAGAGAAATAGGAGATGTGCGCTGATGGAAAGCAGACAAGTAGGACTGATAAGAATCTGCAAGATCGTCTATCGATCCAGTCCTGCTAAATCTGTAACCAAATGCAGTTCCAAGGGTGTTCAGGTACGTAGCGCAGTTGGGGTGCTCTTGGGGTGTGGCACCGAGGGCCTGTTGCGCCATCTTAATGGCTTCCTGCAGATCCTCCATCGCTCCAGTCCTATTGTATCTGTACCCGAGTTTGGTTCCAAGGTTGCCTAGTCGTGCAGCCCAGTCGGGATGGTCTTGGGGAGTGGCAGCGACGGCCTGTTCTGTCGCCTTGATCGATTCCTCCAGATCTTCGATTGCTCCCGTCCTTTCGTATCTATCACGAAATAGACCCCCAAGGGTATTCAGAATTGAAATGCGGTCGGAATGGTCGGGGGGTGTGGCATCGAGGGCCTGTTGTACCATCTTGATCGCTTCTTCTAAATCTTCCATAGCTCCCGTTCTTTTATATTTATCCCCGAGTCGAATTCCAAGGTTGCTTCGATATCTAACCCGGCCGGGATGGTCTTGAGGCGTGGCAGCGACGGCCTGTTCTGTCGCCTTGATCGATTCCTTGAGATCATCCATCGCTCCCGTTATGCGGTATCTGTCTCCGAGGAAAGCTCCAAAGTTACTCAGAATAGAAATACGGTCGGAATGGTCGGGGGGTGTGGCATCGAGGGCCTGTTGTACCACCTTGATCGCCTCTTCTAAATCCTCTATCGCTCCCGTTCTTTTATATTTATCCCCGAGTCGAATTCCAAGGTTGCTTAGGACAGTATAGAGGGCGGGATGGTCTTGGGGCGTGGCAGCGACGGCCTGTTGTGCTATCTCGATCGCTTCATAGAGATTATCTATCGCTCCTGTCCTGGAGTATTTGTCTCCGAGGAAACTTCCAAGGTTACTCAGAACAGCACTGCGGCCGGGATGATCTAGGGGCCTGGCAGCAACGGCCTGTCGTGCCATCTTAATCGCTTCCTCTAGATCATTCATCGCTCCCGTTATACTGTATCTGTATCTAAGGAAAACCCCATAATGACTTAGAACAGGACTACGGTCGAGATAATCCTGGGGCGTGGCAGCGACGGATTGTTGCGCTGTCTCGATTGCTTCCTTTAAATCATCCATCGCCCCCGTCCTGCTGTACTTATACCCGAGTTGGATTCCAAGGTTTCCTAAGTGTTTAGCGTAGTCTGGATGGTCTTGAGGCGTGGCAGCAACAGCCTGTTGTGTCGCCTTGATTGCTTCCTGGAGATCATCTATCGATCTCGTCCTTTTGTATCTGTTCCCGAGTGAAGATCCAAGGTTGCTTAGGTATGTAGCGCGGTTAGCGTTATCTGTGGGCGTAATGGCGATGGCCTTTTGCTCTGTCTCGATCGCTTCATCTAGATCCACTATCGCTCCCATCCTCTCGTATCTGCCCTCGAGGAAACATGCAAGGTTATGCAGAGGAATAGCGCGGTGAGGATGATCTTGGGGTGTGGCAGCGAGAGCTTGTTGGCCCGCCTTGATCGCTCTTTGGAGATCTTCTATCGCTCCTGTCCTTTCGTATCTATCATAGAGCCGACCTCCAAGATTACTCAGAACGGAAATGCGGTTGGGGTGGTCGGGTGACGTGGCAGCGAGGGCCTGTTGCGCTATCTCGATCGCTTCATGGAGATCATCCATCGCTCCCGTCCTCTCGTATCTATCCTCGAGTAAAGATGCAAGGTTGTGTAAAACAATAACGCAGTGGGGGTCGTCTTGGGCTGTGGTAGCAAAGGCCTGTTGCATGGCTCTGATGGCTTTCTCCAAGTCATCTACCGCTCCCGTCCTGCTGTAACTATCCTTGAGTAGAGTTCCAAGGATAGCTAGAATAACAGCCAGGCCGGGATCATCCTGGGGCGTGGCAGCGAGCGCCTGTTGAGTTGTCTTGATCGCTTCCTCCAGATCATCTATCTCTCCCGTCTTGTTGTATCTGTCCCCGAGTAGAAATCCAAGGACAACAAGAATAACAGCCGGGGTGGGATGGTTTTCCGACATGGCGGTTATCGTATTTCTCGCCATCTGGATGGCTTCCCCTAGGCCATCCATGGCGTTTGTCTCTGTGGTTTCTCCCACCCGCTTTCGTGGAAGCTATCGTTAATCCAGATGTCTCTAAATCGTGGCTGTAAATCGCTACAGATATTCTTGCCCACCGAACTCATCACTTACAACACTCATTTTTTATGCTACCCACTTCAGATATCCTGTTAACCTAGCTAGTCGCTTTGAATAACCAAGTTCATTCACACTGGGAATTCCGGCTTACGGAACGTTGCTGACTCTTGTATGATTTAGGTGTTTCAAACCTGGTGCTGGGCGCTTACTAGCCTTCCTGATTGGCCACGTGGGCGGAAATAATAAAACAAAGACTGTCTGCCACCTTTCCGCCCAATCCAAGCGAGAACAGCTGCACCTAGGTGGCTCTTTGTATCTCAACTGTTATCGGGGTACATACCCTGCGAGCCTTGCATCCCATATCCCATATCGGCTAACTGGCATGGGCGGCGGCCCAGCGTAGTCGTTGCCTGTTCTAATAGGCTGTCTTTCGGCTTTTGCAGGGGATTGGGTTCTGATGAGGTTGTAGAACAAGTAGGAATCTTGGTACGTCTAGGCCAAATTTGCCACGAAGCAGGCCTTAGATGCCTTCAACGTCATCGATTCACCCGTTCAAGTTAGTTTAAAATAAGATGGCATTGTTCTCTCTCTTTCTGGACTCGTGGTTTGTATATAGATTAATCTCAATAAGCAGAACGAACCACCTTCGTGAACTCTGAGATGCGATGGTGGACAGTGTGGGACTTCATCAAGTAGTCTTTCGGCAAAATCAAGGCATCGCCCCCTCAAGTGATCCAAATCATTGATTGCCATAACCCAACCGCGGCAATTGCGTACAAACTATCCGTTGCATTTCAGCAGATCGTCGGGGGCAAAAGCATCCTGCAGGGATCCACGTTCATCCTCTTATAGTACTGAGGAGACATGTCGCATAGAAATCTGTCGCTTAAGGCTGTAGTGTGACTCAATTCATTGGCTTTGGCATCGCTGTTTGGAAAACAGAAACAGTCAGCATGGCTGAGCATGGCCTAGCACAAGCCACGTAGCACGGCATTGCTGCTCGCCGTTGGCAAGATCTTACCTCCACCCTTCGGCAACTTTCACTGCTTCCACGCCTGCCTGAACCCCAAACACCGCTATATGTCTTCTGTACCGTTGGTCTGGTGGGCGTTTTTTGTTTAACTAGAAATCTGGTCCACGGCGTCCCGGAGTACGATGACCAAGAGATCGCGTTCGCGGACATCACAAAAGGCACCGGGCGGCAAAAAGACTAATACCGCAAGATAGAATCTTAACAATGACCAACCTGGCGGCGCACTGGCAACCCCGCCGCTACGAACAATAATTTACCTATGTCACGGTATTTTCAAGTAGTATCTTGCTTTTCTGTCTTACTTGCATCCGGCATTTGGCGATCTAGCTACTCACGAAGGCTGAAGTTTATCGTCTGTTTTCTTTGGTGAAGTGGCCCCCGACACGGTGCTATTGAAACTACCAGCGAACACTAGAGCTTTAATCCACAGCTGTCGACGAACTATAATTAGCACCGAAGCTTTTGTTGCCGGCTGGCCAGTCGCAGCGGAAGGTGGGCAACACCACTTTGAAAAACATGGCTCGAAGTTTTTGGAACATTTCCTAGGTGCTGGTATTGAGGCCAATATTTCCTCTTAGTCGTCTATGCTTTGCGTATAACGTCTGGTTAGTTAGCGGCCCCGATCTTGTACATCGCGGATGGAATAGTAAACCGTCACGCTGGCACACTAGTCCCTTTATAGCAGGCGTGCATTTGCACGCTTGCTCCATAGATATCACCAATCTCACTTATTTACTAAATATTATCTGCTCCTTTCCCTTTCGAACCTTAGGAAGATACTGGTCATATATAGAGTATTGGTTTCGCCAATAATTCAATAAATGTTAGAGACAGGAGTCGAGAAAGTATCAACAGGCCATCCGCTCTAAATTGTGCTACCTAGCTCACTACCCGTCCACAGTATTCAACCAGCTAGCTACAGGACCGGAATGTGAGGCCTTTTAGCAGTTGCTGCAGACCCCAATGTCGCCTACAAGTAATCCAATTGCGGCTTATGATCGTAACAAAAGACCGAGAACAAGGAGGGGCTTTCCGGTGGGATGGTGGTAGTGGAATATCCAATAAGAGGTTTTCGCGATGATGGCTATTGCCTTGGAATTCGCTTATAAGCAGGGAAACTCAACCAGTGAACGACCCATGACCTGACAACATGGCAATCAGACACCTTTCTCTCACAGCCTCCAAAAGTCTTGTGATTCAAACAATGTATGGCAATCAAGAGACCAATACTAGGTCTCCGTGTGACAGGCTGATTTTCGAAATTGGTGTTGGTTTATTTGTGGCGCCTTTGAGTTGGAACTGCGACAAACGCGTTGGGCGTGAAGGCGAAAGAAAAAAGGCGTGGTACCACTTTGGCTGGTCAAGGTACTGATGCAGGACCTGTACAACTTGGTACCTCTTGATAGGGCAATAGTGCAGGCTGTAGCTTAGGGGACCCACCGTGAGTACCTACGTTGTTGAGCAGTTGATCAGCAGTCTAACGCACTCCTCTACATCCACGGATATAAGTAGCCCTAGCGTGCAACCCGTGATGTGATTTTGACCCGTCACAATTCAAAGCTTTCCTCCTTTACGTGTTTGACAAACGTACCAGTTAACAGGTTGTTTTCGTGCTCCTCATTCCTTTTCATGCAGAAATGCGCCTTTTACAAGTCCAAGATAACGGTAAGTTCGCGCTCACGGAGGACCTCCATCATACTATCCCTCCTTACGCTATCCTGTCACATACATGGGAAGGCGATGCCCAGGAAGTTCGATTGAGCGATATAAGGGAACAGGTCGCGCACTCCAAGCATGGTTACAAAAAAATCGACTTCTGCCAGAAGCAGGCTGCAAAGGATGGACTGCAGTACTTCTGGGTCGACAGTTGCTGTATCAACCAGGACAGCGAGGTCGAGCTGAACAGGTCGATTAATTCCATGTTTCGATGGTATCGCGATGCTGAGAAATGCTACGTTTACCTATCAGATGTGGCGATGAATTGCGACGACAACTCCTCTACGTGGGACGAGGCTTTTCGGCGAAGTCGGTGGTTCACCCGGGGCTGGACGCTCCAAGAGCTGATTGCTCCTCGCACGGTGGAGTTTTTCTCCGTAGACGGGCAATACCTAGGAGACAAAACGTCTTTAGAGCGACAGTTGCATATTATCACCAAGATCCCAGTGGCCGCTCTTCGGGGCACCACGCTGTCGGAGTTTAGCATCGAGGAGCGGATGTCTTGGTCCCAACACCGCGAGACCAAGCTTGCCGAGGACCGGGCGTACTGCCTCTTGGGCATATTCGATATCCATATGCCTCTCATCTACGGCGAGGGGCAAGAGCACGCCTGTAGACGGCTTCGAAAAGAGCTTGAAGGTAATTGATTCTATGCAGTCGTCGACATGGCCACTGACCTCCGTCAAGGATACCGAAGACAACAGTCCGAACCCTTTTCCACCGTACCATTCAGCCGGGACCCGAAGTTTGTCGATCGTCCCGAGATCCTAGCGTGGATCAGGAAGACGTGTAACGGGTCAGCGACTCGGGCAGCACTAGTCGGTATTGGCGGCGTAGGGTACATAACTCCTTCTTGCTGGGATGAGTTGCAGTTTTAACACTCGAAAGAAAATCACAAGCTGCTATCGAGTACGCGTATCGAGTACGTGATGACCGGCCACAGACATGGGTCTTCTGGATACATGCGAGCACAGCGCCCCGCGTCGAAGAGGCGTACAGGGGCATCGCCGACAGGCTTAACTTGCCAGGGCGAAGCAATCCGAACGCCAACGTTTGCCAGCTTGTGAATAACTGGCTATGCGACGAAGGGAATGGCCGATGGATCCTTATCCTCGATAACGCCGACGATGCCGAGGTGTTCTTTCCCCAGCGGAGATTGCAGAATGCGTCAACACCGCTCGGGAGCTATCTACCCCAAAGCCGAAACGGGTCGATTCTGGTCACTTCCAGGAACAGGGACGCCGCGCTGAGGATCGTAGGTGATATCCGCCATGTGCTCCAAGTACAGGCAATGGCGAAAGACCAGGCGCTTCAACTACTTCAGAATAAGTTACATACCACGGCGAACGATGATGACATGGTTGACCTGCTAGATGCTCTCGACTGCATACCACTTGCCATCACTCAGGCTGCTGCCTACATCAACCGGCGATCTCGAACGACAGTTCTCAGCTACCTCGATGAGTTCCGCAGGAGTGCGAGGCGTAAGGGAAGCCTGCTGGACCGAGATTGGGGAGACCTCCGTCGAGATAGTAGCGCATCCAATACCGTGAATATCACCTGGCGCTTATCATTTGAAAGCATGCGAGCAGAAAGCCCATCTGCTGCGGATCTGCTGTCCCTTATGAGCTTTTTTCACTCACATGGAATTCCAGATTGGGTGCTTCGGAAGTACAAAGAGACGGCCTTGTCAACCGAGGAAGACATTTCGGACGGAGATTTTGACGATGATATTGATCTGTTACAGAGCTTCTCCTTCGTAACAGTAGCTGGCGACGACGAAGCATATGAGATTCATGCTCTCGTTCAATTTTGCACAAGAGCTTGGTTATGTTCGCGTTACGATGATGAAGCGTGGGCACGCAAATTTCACAGTCTGATGGCGAAGGAGTTCCCTACAGGCGACTTTCCAAACCGGGCGAAGTGCCAACAATTAATACCACACCTCGAATCTTTGTATGACAAAGAGCCTCCTGGCAAAGAAGCAGCGAGCGAATGGGCTCGGTTACTTACAAATGCGGCGTGGTATTTATGGCACGAAGGCAATTACAATGCAGCACACGATCTAGCCGTGAAAGCATTCCAGGCGAAAGAAAAAATCTCAAGAGATGTTGATATGACAATGCTCACGACAATGGCGGTCTTGGCCTCGGTACTCCGCGGCCAAGGGAAATTCAATGATGCTGAAAAAATAAGCCGACGGGCCATGGAGGGATATCAGAGTTTATTAGGCCAGCAGCACCCCGATGCATTAACAAGTGCGAGCAATCTTGCTCTCATCCTACGAGACCAGGCGAAGTACGAAGAAGCAGTGCAAATTTACCAAGAAGTTTTGGACGGAAGAGCAAAAGAGCTGGGGGCACAACATCCCGATACGCTGATGAGCATGAGCAGCTTAGCATTGGTATGGCGAGATCAGGGGATATACGACAAGGCGTCGGTGTTAACCCGGCAGGCACTAGAAGGGAGGGAGGAGGTGCTAGGGAAGCGACACCCGAGCACGCTGACAAGCGCGAGCAACCTGGCGTTACTGCTTCGGGAGCAAGGGCACTACGACGAATCAGAGAAGTGGAGCCGACAAGCACTGGAGGGAAGGGAAGCGGAGCTAGGGAAACGACATCCCCACACCCTGGCAAGCGCAAGTAACTTGGCCTTGGTGTTGCAGGACCAGGGACAGTATCGCGAGGCCGAGGCGATGAACCGGCGCGTACTGGACACATACGAGAACGAGCTCGGGATGCAACACCCGAGTACGCTCACGAGTGTCAGCAATCTGGCCTTCGTGCTCCAAGAACAGGGCCAGTACAGCGAGGCCGAGAAGCTGAACCGCCAGGCACTAGAGGGGCGGGAGACAGCTCTAGGAAAACAGCACCCCGATTCGGTTACGAGCCTAAGCAACCTTGCATTCACACTACGACTGCAGGAGAAGTACGCCGAATCGGAGGCATTGAACCGACAAGCCTTGAAAGGAAGAGAGGAACGGCTCGGAATGCAACACGCTGATACACTGGCAAGCCTGAACAATCTTGCGTTGGTCCTGCGAGACCAGGGAAAGTACGAAGAAGCGGAGGAATGGAGCCGGCGCGCGTTACAGGGGTACCGCACCGAGCTGGGCGATCATCATCCTCACACGTTAACGAGCCTCAGCAATCTGGCTTCTATACTACAGGACCAGGGGAATAATAACGAGGCAGAGACGATTCCTCGACAGGTACTCGAAGCATATGAAAAGACGCTTGGAACACAGCACCCCGATACGCTCCGAAGCGTAAGCAACCTGGCTTCCGTACTACAGGGCCAGAAGAGGTACAGGGAGGCAGAAGCTTTGCACCGCCGCGCCTTGAGAGGAAGAGAGAAACAGCTTGGGCCACAGCACCCCGATACAGCCAAAAGCGCAGGTGATTTGGCCTCCGTGCTGCGGGATCTGGGGAAGGGTGAGGAGGCAGAGGGATTGGAACGGCAAGCACAGGAGACAAGGGAGGAGGCAGGAGAGGAAGCGTAGCTATTCATGAGCCAGCCGCTTGCTTGCGTTCGGTGGCAATACGGATGGCCGGTGCGGGGTTTCTCAAACCCATGGGCTTAGAAGCTACAGCGAAGCGGAGATACCTTGATGAATCTAATCCGGTCGAGAATAATGGGTCAATTGGTTATTAAAGTAATGAATGATTGAGGCCCTCAAATCTTCTCAGCCTAGATATCCATCCAGTTATGTGCCCATTGCATTCTCCGTTCTGGCCTGCCGTGGGGCCAAACATACAGCTAACCGATTAAACACCAAAGTGAACATACGGAACCCAAAGCGCTGCCGTTTTCCCAACTTCCTCATCATAAATGACTGCGTCCCTTTTGCCCTCAGTGGCCGGTCTACCTACATTGCTTCCCCCCTCCATCTGAGTTCTCCATCGGTCTCGAAGCGCCCGCATAGCATAATGGAGCGCCCTACTCACAGCTTCATCGCTCATACCATTGCTCTGTACGCCTTCGATCTGTAAGAACTCATACACCATCCTGGCCATGTCGACGCACAATCTGTCATCTACGCTCCACAGCGTGCCAATCACATGTCGGAAGTCCGCAAGCTGGTACGCGGCCGTCAAGTGGATCCCCTCGTCAACCAGTTCCTTTTTCCCGACCTGACCCGTCCCGCATGCTGAAAGGTAGGCGATAAACAATGATCTGGGACCAAGATTGGTATCCAACAGGCTCGCTACCGTTAACGGATCCTCCTTCCAGTCTTTCAATAACAACTGGCTTTGTAATGGATTTGCAGGATGTGTCATGCTATGACCAGCAAAGTGGAACATCCAACAAGTTTCCAACGCAGACAGGACTTCCTTTTTACCGAGGCCTGGTTCCGTGGCGTCAATTCGCATTGACGCGCACACAGCCCGTACTCTATCTGTTTCTTCGCGAGCGAAATCAAGATGTCCCAGGCCCGGCGTGTCTTCCATAGTAACGAGAGCGACCTTTCGATTGGCTGTTAGGCTTGCGAACCGCTGCTGACGACCGTGTATGATGGCCCTGATGGATGAACTATACGACGAAACCACTCTGTCCAGTGCTGTATCTGGATGATCGCTGAGGTGGTTCCCAGCCGCATGGAGAGGAAATCGAACAAGCGGTCCGATCGGGATCCACCAGATGTGTTGCGGCTCACTGTCAGCCACAGCCTGAGCAAGCCCTAGTTCATTCAGAACTGGGCCAACGATGGTGTCCCAAAGCCAGATAAGCGTGTCTAAAGACTGCGGTTCCTTCCTTTCGAGGTCCTTTCGAGACAGTCGAGGCAGCTCCAGGGATCGTATGCCAGAATGGTCGACGATAAGCGCATCGCAACGGTGCGAGCTTGCATTGACAATAACAATCGGGCCATGCTCTGCCGCCCTGCAGACCTCGACTTCGGAGGGAGGAAGGAGAAATCGGTCAAACCCAGGCAGGCCACGGATTTTTTATATTACAATCTCCAATTGAGCGGCGGCCTCGCGACGCTGATCTCCCTCGCGTCGTTCAGTGCTGATAGGATCTTTGGCTGTCGCTTGCAAGGGACTGCGAAAGGCAGGGCTATCCAGTCTATCCCGAAGGCTGATAAAGGTTCTTGCAAGGTCCGGACGGCTTTTCTCGAGGGCGGAGACATCGGTGCGAAGATCGTAAAGGGACCCCATCAGGACGCCACAACTGGTTTCGAGCATCTGGATCGCAGCAAAAGCCCCCTTCCCAGCCTGTAGCATGACAACAGCCGCATCGGAGACGATAATAGCTTTCGACCAGCCTTAATACGCTCGCCGACCGGAGAAACTCGAAGATTGAGGGCAGTAAGGGACAGATGTAGCGCCTCGTCGAGGTCTACCATCGCTCCAGTTCTCGTGTACCTATGACTAAGCAGACGTCCAAGATTATTTAACCGTCGAGCGCGTCTTGGGTGGTCTTGTTGTGTGGCCTCGACTGCTTGCAGTGCTATCTGGATGGCCTCTTTTAGGTCCGCCATGGCCCCTGTTCTCGAGTACCTATCACCGAGCAGATGTCCGAGATTATGTAACCGTCCAGCGCGGCTTGGGTGGTTTTCTGGCGTGGCCTGGACTGCTTTCCGTACTGTCTGGATGGTCTCTCCCAGGTCCGCCGCCTTCTGTTCCATTTTGGGAATTTGTTTCGTGTATTATAAGCCTGGCTTGAACGGAAACCTTGTAACTGGCAATGTGAGCAACTGGACAATTTTCATTACTCCCTATTTTGCCATTCCATCCACAACATTCTCTAGCCTAGTCATGCTAGCTGTTATTTGTTGTCTCGGTAAGGAACAAGTGGCTGTTCGATCTGTGTTCCTACGTAGTCATGGTCGTCTTCGTCAAACATCCTTATATTGCATTTCTTTCCTTATGTATTTACCACATGTTATTGATCCCACATATTACCCGTGTTCGGAGTTTGTCGCCTTTCTGCTTCGGCGTGTGAGCGGCTTTGTGGCCCTCCAAGTTTGTCTATCTAAACAAAACCCGCTCGTCTTCATGCAGCGTCCTCACTGGTTGTCAGCCATTAGTTCATCGCCCATGCTATGAGCATGTTCTGGCCAGCCATGTTCGAATTGCGTATTTCCGCCCTAGCTATCCCACCCTTGTTTTTCCACTTGCAGTCGACGTGATGCGATGCCCTGCACGTCATTCGGACGAGGGTATCCAGCCTAGCCTTGTATCAAAAGCAATCGATGTGAGACTGGACGGTAGGTGAGCCATGGGCAGCAGGTGGTGACTGGGTAAGCCCTTCGCTGCAGTTTGCAAACTTAGATGCCAAGGTCTGCAGGGAGGCCCGATCAGGCCGCAGGTTCTCGGGCAAAGTAGAAAAACTCATGATATTTAGCTGATCTTCCTACGTGTGCAATGACGACAAGGCTGCCGATCCAGAATATTCGGGCTGACCATGCATTTCCTTGATTATTACATATTATGAGCTGTTGTTCAACGCTGCCTTCCCTGTTGGCCTGCAGGGTAGAACATCTTCGCACCCTGCAGTCACAATGCAGAAAAATGCACCCTGCGCTTTTGAGTGAGCATGCGGTTCCGTCCCGCAACCTTGCCTCGTATATTTGCAGCCACGCGGTCGCTCCGCATAGTGATTGGCATCTGCCCAGCAACCAGATTATAGAGACCCTCAGATGATCTTGCATTCATGCAGCCAGTAAAGGCGAGCATTCTCTGGGGCTTTACACCTCTTCTAGCTGAATGTACATGCCGGCCTACCGTACCTCCACTACCTAGCAGTCCGGCATTGTGTCACTGACTTTTGACTTATTTCAAAGTTAGTTTGTAATATATCCAATGACTGATGAATACAGCTCTCCTAGGTGTCCTCCAGCCTTACTTTGGTAAGGGCTTAGTACCCCGGTAGTAATTTCTGTAAAAGCAAGTCTGAATCTGACTGAATTTACTTTCATTTTCCAAGTAGCCTGCTTATTTCGGGCCTTCTCTAAATCGGTCGCGTCCTGGAGCCTTACCACGTATATATGCAGCCACTCGGTGATTCTGCGAGACAGCTCGTAACCCAACCACTCACCAATGAGTACAGCCCTCCTCGATAGGCCATCTCGTAGGCAGCCGGGTTGAACGCCGTCGAGGTGCTTCCCCTCTTCTAGCCTTATGCTTCCAGGGGACTTATACCCTGCTTTGTAAGTGCAAATCAGATCGTATGGCTTTTTGTTCGCAGATAACAATCTGGTAGTTCTGGCAGAAAGAGATCCGAAAGACTGGCCCTCAAATCTGTCCCCCGCCCTCAGAGTACCGACATCCCCTAATAGCCATGTTGATTTTTACCTTCTTGGCTGTCTCTTCATCTTACGGCTTCAGCACCCTTGCGGTGGGATGCGAGTCGAATCATAGAACAGAAAGGTGTAACCTATGCCTTCCGATGAGACAAAGTTACGCCACTTAGATAACAAATATCGATCGTGTAACCCATTAGACCGATGTTCCAAGTTTTTCGGGTACTTGAAATGGCCCGATCCCGGGCGCCTTGCCATGTAGATATGCAGCCACATTATCCTCTCACAAGGCAATCTGTAAACAGTCCAGTAACCAGCTTGTATAGCTGCCTAGCTGTTATTGAGTTGATGCGGTAAGTAGGATAGCTTCCGCGGGCCTTCTCCTTCAGCGGTACGTACAAGCCCAATGCCCAGTAGTTAGCTTTGTGAAGCCAGCCCAGGTATACGACTCAACGCACCTGTGCTATTCGAGTGGTCTGCATTTGTTTTAGGCAACAGGATCGCATATCCTCTAAGGTTTTCCCTCTTTCAGCCTGATTTTGGTCGCGGGCTAGTTCCCTGATGGTAAGCTCTGCGAAAGCAAGCCAACAGTGCTGCTGAACATTCGCATGCAACGATCTACAAATACTGGCCGAACAAAAATTCTAACGGAGTTTGACAAGTTTGTCCCACCAACTGATAATCTTGTTTGGCCGCACATCATGGCATCTCCAGCTGTGCAAGCTCGATTTGCGCTGCTTGTCGGGGTGAACTCGTATCTCCATGACGGTTCGAGGCGGCTCCCAAATGACAACATCGTGTCTCTGACGAACTTGCAAGGGGCTGTCAACGACGTCAGAACTATCCACACTCTTCTTCGACATGAGTTCCAATTCAACGATTTTACCGTCCTTACATCTTCTCCATCCCCGTTAGATCCCCGTATTCCCAGTGAGTCAGACGATAAGTGGCCTACATATGTCAATATCAAGAAAGCGTTCGACAATATATACGACAAGGCTAGATCTGGAGATGTCTTCCTTTTCCACTTCTCCGGACATGGCGCGCCGTTGTGCACGACCCCCTCTTCGCCGGCTGACGGCCGTTCAAATGATCCATCTCTGATGACTGCGGATTACTGCTGTGGAAAGCCGGCCATTCGAGGATGGGAGCTGAACGAATGGCTGCGGCGATTCAATGAGAAGAACGTCCGGGTCATCGTGCTCCTCGACAGCTGCTACTCGGGAGGGGCCTGGCGAAACGATGGCCGGTTCCGATCTCCGGACAACTGGACGCCGCCTCCGAACCTCCCTGCCGACGAAGCCGCTGTGCAGGGTACACAGAAGAAACCAGGTCATCGCGACGGAGATCTGGGGGAATGCTGGGATATCAATCCAAAGGCCTTCACGCTGGTGGCGGCCTGTCAGAGCACCGAGATGGCAGCGGAGAGGCATGAGGACGGGGCAGCGCATGGCGCGTTCACCCTTGCCCTCAAGACGTACTTTCAGGACCCATCAAATGCGTCGACTCCAACGTATCGTTCCATTTGTGACCGCGCGACTGGTCTGCTTGCGTCATGGAACCTATCACAAAAGCCCCAGGTTTTCGGCCGGGACAAACTGGCTTTCCTCGAAGATTACGAGCCGTTTCTATTTAACCCGATTGCTGGCGTGCTACAAAACGGTGTCGTTTCCATCTCTGTTGGTAGGATACATGGTTTCAGCAAGAGAACAGAGTTTATCACGACTTCGACAAGCTCAAAGTTGGTTGTTTCGATATCCGAGCTCGACGACCACAGGAGCAGGGCAGAAATCGTGAGTGGGTTTATTAATGATCCATCACCATTTATTGAGCTCGTTCCATTCCGGTGGAGCGTGAAGGAGACATTGGAGGTTGTCATTGACCCAAACCTGGGGCAACAGTTTCGGAAGGAGCTAATCGGTGGCCTGGGGAAGAGGATTGCTGGCGACATTCAATACCCAGGGGAGTCAGGACTGGCGGAGAATCGCGGCCACAAAGCCATCTGGTTCCAGGTCGGAAGCAATGAAAATGGTAGCATTGACATCTTCGGACCGGAGCAGCTGGTGGGAGGCCCAGGACCTGTGCGTGGTTGGAAAACCAGAGGGGAAAGCGACAATGAGAAAGCAAGGGAGTCGGCCCGTGCCATTGCTCACCTGGTTCGATTTGGACAAATCCTTCACTTGCGGAACGAGTCCCAGGATACAGCGCCATTTCGAGTCACTTTCGAGTCTGAAAACAGCGGGAATCAGCACAAAGTCCATTGCGTGTTCCAAAACGTAGAGGACGAGGAACTCCATTTCGCAGTTCTTATCCTGAGTTCAGGGTTCCACGTCAAACAGTTATTCCCAAGCACGGACACCCTCTACGCAGTACCGTTACGCGGGAGGAAATCGTTCTCCTTTACGTTGACAGTACGCGACGAGCTGAGACGCAACGCAGGAAAAGATCGACAGCATAGGTACCGCGATATTATCCGCACTGTCGTGACAAGGGGCAAGAGCTTGTCCCTGAAGAGCATGGAGCTACCTGATATCTGGAATGCCGATCAGTGGGACAAGCAACGGTCAAGCGATCCAGGCGGTTCAGGTGGTTTAGGCAGGGACGCTAATCTTCTGGAGGATTTCAGCTGGTGGATACAGGATGATCAGAAGTTTACGGCTTGAATCTAATGCAACGGTCGGGAATCAGCTTCAGCGTAGTCTACTGAGTCTTGCTCCTATCAAGAATTTACATGGATCCAGAATGTGGTAGTAGACAGTGATATGCATCACTCTATATTTCGTCAAGGACGAGCAGTTGCTCATCCACCCATGGTGATTGATGGCCTTGCGTTCTGAGTCCACCTCTTAGCAAGGCTGGTGGAGCCTTCCCGAATATTAGTGCATACTGGGGCGCGCCAAGCACTCCATCAGATAGCCGGAGCTCCACCTGAAGCGCGGATGTGGGCGATGACTTACCGTAAGCCCTCCACTGTAGGGTACACTTCCGATGTACAAAGATCTCCAGGAGGGTCCGGCTCTTGGTTTCTAGAAGCAGAAGTAGAAAACCCCATAACTTCCAACCGGCTAGTGTTCTTACACATAATGAAGATAAGGCTGACTATTACTCCGTAATTTTGGTTGGAAAGCACCTGTCTCATCAAAAACTCAGGGATCTGTAACAGTTAGGCTGTATCGCCAACAGACGTCAAATCAGGCTGCGTCGGTTTCCCCGAGGTGTGTTCATTCAAACGCAGCGAATCGGGTGACCATGCATAGGTAGCATAAACTTCCCAGGTCTTCCGCCTAGCTAGTGAGCGCTTTGGTGTGATAATCAGAAAGATGTAGACCTAGCTTTACTTCCACTTTAAACGTATCCGACGGAGGTCATGCGGCGCAACAGATATCTTCAGGGTACTATGGGTACATGGTCTGTTTATTGTACGTACAAGCTTGCTTGTTCGGTCCATATGGCGGAGGCTTTTACTGTAAATCAATTACAGTTGAGACAAAACCAGGCTCGCATTCTTTCTCCTTGGTCTGCGAATATTGAATGCAAACAATGAGCTGGGCACCCCACCACTTCGAATCTAAGTGAAATAACAAGGGTGTGAACAGTCAGCGTAGATCTCGTATGCAGTCCTATCACATGGCTGCGTGCTACGAATTGCCACAAGACATTTAGTTCTGTTGAGTTGAGCCACTCAGCCATTGTTTGCCGACACATCCTTGCGCCTCTGGGCGATGCACGAACCGCTAGGCAGGGTCAGGCAGGCATACTGCACCAAGCAGAAGTACAGGTAATTGAGAGGATAGTACTACAGTTCCATAGATCTCCAACCGACAACCTCTGGTGCTTTTAGGTCACAAGACGGACAAAGGCTCTGGCAGTGAAAAAAAAAATGAGATGTATTGTAGGAGCTTTGGGCAGTTGGAGTTTACAGATCAAGGCATGCTATGCTGTCTACCTACCATGTTGAGAACCGAAGTGTGATGTAGTGGTGGGTGGAGTGGATGGGGAGCTGGAATAGATCGCCCGATCAGCGCGCAGAGGCGATAATAAGGCATGGGTGGGGACAGAGGCCCTTGGGTATTACGAGGAAAAAGAAAAGAACAGCCTAAGGGTGCGCCAGCTCCCCACCTTGACTTTACGACATAGCCACATCTTTTCTTTTGACGAAGTTGAGCATATCGTCTTCGATAAACGTGAGGCCATTCAGAACAGCCCTCTTCACCAACAATATAACCAAAAGACTGAGAAGCCTGCCGAGGCTTTTCTGAAAGAAACCATGGCTGTCGTGGAGATGAGCGAGCCGCAAGTGTTCACTAGGGCATATTTGGAGACGTTTCAGCAGGGCACACCAAGGCACCCATATCTCACCTTCAAGTTGGGGCCTAGGGGGCTGCAGCGCCTCGTTGTGAACATATGGTCACACGATCAAGGTATACAGGCCTTAATAGATTGACCCAATACAATACTAACCATATCTCCCAGGGTGGTGCGACGAACATTTGAAAACACAGGACCCCTTCGCCAACTCACAGACGTGGTTCTCGTTCGGTCTAGTCGATGAAGCAACTACAGAAAATGAAGCCCATCATGATCTGTACGAGTTCCAAAGGAATATTCGAGCCTCCAGAGATATAAGATGCTATACTAACGAATGGAACATTGGGATACCAGTAGAAGAGAAAAACTCCAGCAATATGGTTCATGGATGGATAGAGTCTCTAGCAGAGGTTGAGGGTTCGACCATCGGAGTGTTTCCCCTTGCTCAACATCCTGGTTGGGTGAACTCGGTGTGGAAGATGGAGGTTCGAGTCTACCCAAGGACCCTACATGGAGATCAGCTCGTAGAGCCAGGTACGAGTGAGCCTATCCATAACACTATTATTTCTTCACCACAGCGCCAATACTTGAGCACAGTGAGGCTTGTCAGCCTGGAGGAGGAGTTATCAATTACTAGGTCTACTGTCCCAACCACACCAGGAGGCCACCCAGACCGCGCTGGACGGTTAAACAACCTTGGAGTTCAGCTCGGTAATAGGTACTCGAGAACAGGAGCCATGGCGGACCTCGAAGAGGCTATCTACACAACACGACAAGCAGTCGAGGCCACGCCGGAAAACCACCCCGACTTCGCTGGACGGTTAAACAACCTTGGAGTTCAACTCGGTAATAGGTACTTGAGAACAGGAGCAATGGAGGACCTGGAAGAGGCCGTCCAGACAGCACAACAAGTAGTCGAAGCCACGCCGGAAAACCACCCCGACCGCGCTGGAGTACTAAACAACCTTGGAGTTCGGCTCGGTAATAGGTACTCGAGAACAGGAGCGATGGAGGACCTCGAAGAGGCTATCAAAATACTAAGACAAGCAGTTAAAGCCACGCCGGAAAACCACCCCGACCGTACTAGATGGTTAAACAACCTTGGAGGTCAGCTCGGTAATAGATACTTGAGAACAGGAGCGATGGAGGACCTCGGAGAGGCTATCCAGATATCACGACAAGTAGTCGAGGCTACGCCTGAAAACCACCCCGACCGCGCTGGAGTACTAAACAACCTTGGAAATCGGCTCGGTAATAGGCACTTGAGAACAGGAGCTATAGAGGACCTGGAAGAGGCTACCCAGACAGCACGACAAGCAGTCGAAGCCACGTCGGAAAACCACCCCGACCGCGCTGGAGTACTAAACAACCTTGGAGTTCGGCTCGGTAATAGGTACTCGAGAACAGGAGCGATGGAGGACCTCGAAGAGGCTATCGAAATACTAAGACAAGCAGTTAAAGCCACGCCGGAAGATCACCCCGACCGCGCTAAAGTACTAAATGACCTTGGAGGTCGGCTTGGCGATAGGTACTCGAGAACAGGAGCGATGGAGAACCTCGAAGAGGCTATCTACACAACACGACAAGCAGTCGAGGCCACGCCGAAAAACCACCCCGACCTTGCTGAACGGTTAAACAACCTTGGGGTTCAGCTCGGTAATAGGTACTCGAGAATAGGAGCGATGGAGGACCTCGAAGAGGCTATCCAGATATCACGACATGCAGTTAAAGCCACGCCAGAAGATCACCCCGACCGCGCTAGACAGTTAAACACCCTTGGAAATCGGTTCGGTAATAGGTACTCGAGAACAGGAGCGATGGAGGACCTCGGAGAGGCGGTCCAGACAGCACGACAAGTAGTCGAGGCCACGCCTGAAAACCACCCCGACTTTGCTGGACGGTTAAACAACCTTGGAGTTCGGCTCGGCGATAGGTACTCGAGAATAGGAGCTATAGAGGACCTCGAAGAGGCTATTGAAATACTAAGACAAGCAGTTAAAGCCACGCCGGAAGATCACCCCGACCGCGCTACATTGTTAAACACCCTAGGAAATCGGTTCGGTAATAGGTACTTGAGAACAGGAGCGATAGAGGACCTCGGAAAGGCTATCCAGACAGCACGACAAGCAGTCGAAGCCACGCCGGAAAACCACCCAAACCGCGCTGCAGCACTAAACAACCTTGGAGTTCAGCTCGGTAATAGGCACTCGAGAATAGGAGCTATAGAGGACCTTGACGAGTCGCTACAACTCTCTCTTACTGCCCTCAACCTTCGGGTTTCTCCACCCAGCCACCGCATTACAGTTAGTCGAAAGCTACTGTCATCTCCGAGGATCTTCCAAACGATACAAAACGCATGTGAAATAGCCGAAACTGCTGTCAGCCTAGTTCGACTATTAGCTCCCCAGTCTCTCCAGAATACCGATAAAGAGCACCTCCTATCCCAAGCGGCCGGGCTTGGCTCCGATGCAGCTGCTATTATGCTACAGGCTAGGAAAGGGCCTTTTGCTGCCATCCAAATGCTCGAAACCAGTTGTGGCGTCCTGATGGGCTCCTTGTACGATCTTCGCGCTGATGTCTCCGCTCTTAAGGGAAGCTATCCGGAGCTTTCGAGAACCTTTATTAGTCTACGAGACAAGCTGGATGCGCCCGCGTCGCGCAGTTCTGTTAAGGCAACAATCGGAGATTCTATTAGCGCTACACAGCGTGAGGGAAATCAGCGTCGCGAGGCTGATGATCAATTAAAGATTGTAGTGCAGAAGATTCGAGGCCTGCCTGGGTTTGAACGATTCCTCCTGCCTCCATCCGAAGATGAAGTCTGCCAGGCTGCAGCCAACGGTCCAATTGTTGTTGTTAATATAAGCCCGCACCGTTGCGATGCTCTTATTGTCGAGGCCTCTGGTATCCGAACCTTAGAGCTGCCCCAGCTCTCTCGTCAGGACCTTGAAAACAAAGAGCCTCAATCTTTAGATACGCTTGTCTGGCTCTGGGACACTATCATTAGTCCGGTCCTGACAGAACTAGGACTTGCACAGGCCGTGGCTGATAGCGAGCCCCCACACATCTGGTGGATCCCAATCGGACCGCTCGTTCGATTTCCTCTCCATGCGGCTGGGAACCATTTCAGCGATCATCCAGACACAGCACTGGACAGAGTGGTTTCGTCGTATAGTTCATCCATCAGGGCCATCATACATGGTCGTCAGCAGCGGGTCGCTAGTCCAACAGATCAGGATGAGCAAAAGATTGCTCTCGTTGCTATGGAAAACACCCCGGGGGTGGGGCGTCTTGACTTCGCTCGCGAAGAAATAGACAAAGTACGGGCCTTTTGCGAGTCGATGCGAATGAAAGCAATTGAACCAGGGCTTCGTAAAGACGAAGTCTTGTCTGCGTTGGAAACTTGTTGGATATTCCATTTTGCTGGTCATGGTAGTACACACCCTGCAAACCCATTGCAAAGCCAGTTGTTGCTGGATGACTGGGAGAAGGATCCATTGACCGTGGCGAGTCTGTTGGAGACCAATCTTGGTTCCGGATCACCGTTTCTCGCTTACCTCTCAGCCTGCGGGACTGGTCAGATCAAGACAAAGGAGCTAATTGACGAGGGCATCCACTTAACGGCGGCGTACCAACTCGCAGGGTTCCGGCATGTAATTGGCACGCTTTGGAGTGTCGATGACAGACTGTGCGTAGATATGGCCAGGATGGTATACGAGGTCATACAGAATGAGGCCTTACTGAATAATGGGATGAGCGACGAAGCTGTGAGTAGGGGGCTCCATCATGCGATGCGCGAGCTTCGAGACCAATGGGTCAAGGATAAGATTGCTGCTCGAAGCAAGGAGTCTCGGGACTTGAGGCCGGAAAGAGATGCTCAGTTGGATGAGAATATCGAAAGGGGGCTGCCGTATTGGGTTCCTTACGTTCATTTTGGTGTTTAAATGGGTGTTTTCGTGGTAGGACTGGTTACCTGCCGATGGTCTTTTATGAACTGTGACTAACCCAGTTTTGGCGGCAGACGAATCAATTAGCTCAGGTTACACCGCCTATCGCTGTTTAATAGGCAATGACTGGCATGCTTTAATGGAATATTGGCTAGGATAGAATACAACTATTTCATTGATCTCTATTTAACTGTTGTGTTCCAGCCCACCAGCCACCGAGGCTGTTGCCCCCTATGAGATTAGCTAAATAGCAAGCCAGAGAGCGGCTATAGATAGAGCAGAGCAACAACATCAATGCATCTCCAGCCTTTAGTCCCAATAAACTCTTTTCCCGGGGCTTCACTCAGTCGTCGGTGTAACAGAGGTCAGCTGAGCCCATACGTTATTACTGTTTAGGTGCTGTGCAATACTTACTTTGTTAGCTTCCAGCCCTAGTTTTCTGGATACTTCTTTTGAATAATGCACGGCTTCCATCGGGCTGGCACTGAGGGTAAAGGTAGTGCTGAGGGTGCAATAGATCTGTATTGCCATCCTCGGGCTTGATGATGATGAAGGATGAAGCCTTGCCCTAGTGGCTGGCTTGCAACTATCTACAGTGGTGGGGCACTGGCCATCACGCAACAGGTAGCGTCAAAGCGTCTTATCAGGTTCGAACTTTAAACACAGTACCTAAAACCCCTTATGCGTTACAAACAGGTTTCCTGTCAAGATCCCAGATGGGGGCTGATGTGAATTTGACGGCCGAGTTTCATATCAAATGTCTGGATGTGGTACGCTTCAAGCGAATCATAAGTGACCCCTGACTTTTCCCGAATCGACCCATCGTCCTGGTTGAATGGACGAAGAGGCATCTAATTTGCCCAGCTCAGCCTTTTTAAAGCGACGATGGGCTTGGGAGCCATTCTTCGGTTTTATGCATGCATGTACGATATGGGATTGGATACCACCCGCCCAGGTGATGTGATGCTGTATGTGTGCTAAGGTCGTATGCGGACATAGTCAGGGGCACCACTTCGTATGTGCGACCTCTTTCTCGTCGGCGTCGGTTTGTTATCAAGGAAGACGATCTTATCAACGCTTCACTTCTAAGGAATACAGCGGTGTACATCGTTATACGGTAAGGTTAGGTGAAGTGTGAGGTGAAAAATAATAGAAGATGAAGAGAGAAGGTCTGGAAGGGTCTGCCAGAATGACCTAACCACCTCCTCCAGTATGGGGCTCCACTATCTAATCCTAGTCTCATATCCTATCTCCCTACCCATGGCCTCGCGCATCAGTAACTAATTGTGAGCATTCGGTCAGCACAGCAGGTCCTGAGAGGGGGGGTTCAAAGCCTTGGATTTTGGCATCTATCTACCGGGCCCTTCAGGGCACATATATAGGTCCTTGGTATCTAAGCGCACACCAATTCATCCCATCTTGATATACGCTCCCTGTGTGTGGCATACGTCAGACCATTCCTCAGCTTGATGTATGCCACCTGGTGCCGAACCATGCTATAGCGTGCTACCACATCTGACCAGTTGCTCACACTAATAAATAATGTTTCTTTCCTTTCGATTTTAACGTTGAGCTAGGTATTCTAGCCGCCTCACAACTAAATGGCAATGGCTTATCTCCTAGTAGTCAATTTCTATTTTGGCCTTCGTGGCCGCTTCTTTACGTCTTAGTTGCTAGCTGGTTCGGCACAGTTCGGCGTGATATACCAACATCCTCCTGTGATGGTACGGCTGGCTGGTTGAAGGATTGGTGAAGGCTGGAATTGACTGCCTGAGGAAGCAAGGGAAATACAGTATTTGGGTATGGATTTCAGGATGCTGGCCGTTTTTGATTCCCTTTCTTTCCTCGTTTTTAGTAGGTGAGCCACATCTACCCATATAGTCACATCCCACTGCTTCCGGTGATCCTCCATCACACCTCTCAGTAAAATGTGAGACCAATTATAGAGCTAAGACAAGTACGCTGTACTTCCGAATGATGCAAATCTGGACCACTCAGATCACAACCAAGGTTTTGTGTACCCCATGGGCTTCCTTTACCGCCCTGTGAGGCGGCTGAAGCAGTCCCATCCGTGAGCCTTGCCACGTAGATATGCAGCCACTCGGTGAGCCCGCAAGCCAGTTCGTTATTCACCCACTAACCGGTGATTGCCACCCTCTTCGTGAGGTCACCCCCACCTAGGTAGCAGGATCGGATATCCGCTACGTTCTTCCCCTCTTTCGGCCTTACGCTTGTAGGGGACAAGGACCCGGTTCTGCAAAAGCAAGGCGAATTGTGTAGCTTAATTTCGGCATATACTGATTTTGTAGTTCCGGTAGAGGAAGACATCCCATCAACGAGTCGTCAAGGTTTTCCCGGGTTTTTTCGGCTAATAGCCTTTGGCTGTATATTATATTATTTGCAATCATATTAACCAAATATGCCCTACTCATCGGGGTGAATTTGTATCTCAGCGACAGTTTGAGGAAGCATCCGGATGACACGCTTGTGTCTCTGACGAATTTGCAAGGAGCCATCAACGACATTAGAATTATTGAAGCCATCCTTCGAAATCCGTTTCAATTTAATAAATTCACTATCCTTACGTCTTCCCCATCGATAGATCCCCGCGTCCCTAGCGAGCTAGAAGATAATTGGCCCATATATGCCAATATCAAGAAAGCATTTCGTGATATGTACGATAAAGCCAAATCTGGAGATGTCTTCTTTTTCCACTTCTCCGGCCATGGTGCACTATTAAGCAAGACTGACTCTTCGCCGGCTGATGGCCGTTTAAATGACGTATCTCTGATAACTGCGGACTACTGCTGCGGGAAGCCGGCTATTCGAGGATGGGAGTTAAACGAACGGCTCCGGCTATTTAACGAGAAGAACGTTCGGGTTATCGTGCTTCTTCACAGTTACTACTCCGGCGGGACCTAGTGAAACGATGGCCGGTTCCGATCTCCCGAGAACTGGACGCCGCCTCCAAATCTCCTTGCCGACGAAGAGGCCGTGCAGGGCATATAGAGAAAACCAGGTCATCGCGACGGAGATCTGAGGGTGTGTTGGGATATCAACCCAAAGAACTTTACGCTAATGGCGGCTTTCTAGAGCACCGAATTAGCAGTGGAGAGGTCAGAGGATGGGGCAATGCATGGCGCGTTCACCCTTGCCCTCAAGACGTACTTTCAGGACCCGTCGAATCTGACTATTTAACCCGATTACTGGCGTGATATAAAACGGTTTCGTTTCCAGAAGTGACCTGGGGGAGAGGATTGCTGGCGACATCCGGTACCCAAGCAAGTCAAACCTGACCAGCAATGACAGCCTTAAGGGAACTTGGTTCCGGCTCGTGGAGAATGAAGACAATGGCATCGACATCTTCGGACCGGAGCAACTGCTAAGGAGCCCAGGACCCATACATGGTGGAAAGCCCGTGGAGAAACCGAAGGAGAGAGAGTAAGAGAATCGGCTATTGCACTTGCTCACTTGCTCCGATTTGGACAGATCTTCCACGTGCAGAACGACTCTAGATATTCAACGCCGTTCAAGATTACTGTGAACCAGACAGATGGCACTGATATCTACAAATTCCAATACGAGTTTCAAACCCTGGAAAAGGGGGAACTGTACTTCGCCGTTCTAGTCCTCAGTTCAGGATTCCACGTCAAACAGTTATTCCCAGCCACGAACACTCTACAGGCAGTACATGAGAGCCGAGCCTCCCTTCCGCACTTGGTCGTGAGAGGGAGCTCCACGAGCTCCCTCCATAACTGTTGTCATTCACTGTTGAAGTGTCGACAGTGCACACACCAGGACGCACAGACTCGAGACGCCTTCGAAAGCACGGCGCGATCGGACGCGACTCTTATCCTTTTCCTTCTTTTCTTCTCTAAGTTTAGAATACTCGTATATAGCAAGATCAAGCCCGTTGAACAAACCACTTAAACCCTTACATATACCGTCCTACGCCGACTTGAAAAAGCAAAAGTCCTCCCTCGAAAAACTTACCACGGACTAGCTGTCTCTTCTTGGCGTCATGCCGGAGCTGCCCTCACAGGCTATGGCCACCCAGGCCAACTTGATCATGGGCGGCCTCTTACTCACGGTGGCAATCCACCACTAAGCAGGTGACGCTATCGCCCTCAAGACCATCATCAGGACTTGGGCCAATAACACGGTGGCCGTGACAAGCGGCGGCGCGTTTGCGACGCTCGATGTGCAGTCCACAGACCGTAGTGTCCTGATGCAGGGCACACAGCCCAAGTCCATGGACGATTTCCCGGAGTATGTTCCTCCGCCCGTATGAACCGCAGCAGCCGAAGGCTGAGGAAGAAGGACAGACGCCCCCGACGATGATTTTCCAGCTCCCACCCATGATGCTGCGCATGTTTTACTTTCCGCAGACAAGGACCCCTGATTGACTGATTACATACATACCTTTAATGTTAAACCTTGTAAGTTATCAGCTACCCCCACATATACTGCGCTCTTTATTACGCCTAACGGATACTTTCCTAGAATAGATTATTCTTTAATGCCGTTCGGAATGGAGGAATGGAGTGCGGGTTTTGATTCCTGATCCCATTAATTGATAGCAAATACGGAACCCTGCACTGATTAGTGGATGTAAGGAGTAGAAAAATGACAACGACAGATATTTAGAAGGAGAAAGAAACCTTTTACGGTGTAATTAGGACACACGGACAGGTGTTAGTGGGGTGCAAGAGTGTATTGTGTAAATGCCTTGTCTTTCCACTCCTGAAGCGCGAGAATAGGCGAGGTCTTTATAGACCGAGTCAAGAGTGGGAAAGGTAGCTATGGAAGAATCTAGATACATTCAGAGTCTGGTAGACTTGCAAAGAACTGCGGAGAGGTATCCCCCCGCACAGGAATAGGCAGGAAGGCTGTATGAACACTATGGTTGAAGACCTATTTGTAGACTTACGACTGGCGCCTCCTCGCTCCATACAAATTTCCTTGCATATGAAACAGACACATGCTGAAGTCCACTCTGGGTTTGAATACCGAGCGAATTGCCAGTCGCCAGGACTGCAGGTGCAATAATGCCCAGGTCCTCCCAACTCATGGTGTCTTCTCTATACTTTTCCTGGAAAATCAGGGCTGCTTCTCGAGGATATTCGTCCCATGCGAATATCTTAAAGTCAGGAGGTTCCCGCCTGTAATCGCATAGGACCACTAATGTTGTAGGTGTAATAGATAGATTCCCCTGAAATATCATGGCTAGAACCATGGAGTACTTAACCCAGCTATATTGTTCTGGTTTTAGGAATACGCTGTCGGCACGATCCCACAAAGTTCCGGGAATCGCCTGTTGAAGTTTGAACTCAGGATTAGCAGGAACGTAGAGTGCATTTTGTCGAAATCGCTGCCACGTCCGGGTGTGAACAGGGGTCGAATCCATGAGAAGACGTGTCTCATTGACGCTGTAGATAGCAGTCTGGCGACATTTATGCCTGCCGATTCCAGCCAGCGAGATGCGACCAACTCGGCAAAAGAGCTTTGGGCCGATTTTGCGAAGATAAATACCAAGTTTCTGACTATGATCAAGTCCCAATACCAAGAGGTACAGTGTTGCCTCCAAACCTCTCCACTCAGTCAACGCGACTCGCAAGGGGATGCCGCCAGTAAGCAAAAGGCCCTTATTCGTCACGGAGAATTCCGCCAAGTCATTGCTGAATGGCATCACCCCGCTGCTGTTTTCGAATGCTGCAGGTGAAGGCGCAAGAATGCCGACCAAGCCTTCGTTGTGCCCCGGCAGGAGGTCCCAGGCGAATATAGTCAGGTCGCTATACCGTGCCATTATTTCATGTTGCAGGCGTTGAAAAGCCCCGTGACCCTCTCCATACAGGAGGGCCATGTTGAGCTGAAAAATTCCCAAGAGGCAGTATGCTTCATCTTCAGCACGTGTGGTTTCCCTCTTAGCAGCCCATGACAATCTTGCCCCAACGGACGATTCCGAAAGGGCTTTATCGCCGCGGAGAGTATCGATAGGAACTCGAGTTATACCTGAGATGATCGAGGCAAACGTATCCTTTGTTCCTCGGTATATCCAAGCTTCATCGTAGAACTTAACGACTTTTGGGGCGAGCAGCTCCTGTAAGGTCCAGCCGCGTGTGAACCAACGACAGTGAGGAAGCCCAGTCCTGGTTTCGGTGTTTTCGGAGAGATCACCAATCCATGCATGGCAAACAGCTGCCTCCGCGTACCAGCGGAACATAGAGTTAATGGACTCGCTAAGCTCAGCGCTACTTGACTTGTCGATACAACAGGTGTCAACCCACGCGAACGCCAGTCTTTCTTCAAGCGCTAAGCGGCATGCTTGCACAATCTTGTGAAACCCCTTCTTATTGACACGACCAGGTGATGCCATGTCTTGGAAACTGACTTCTTCGTCGCCCCAGGTGTGTGACAAGATAGTATAAGGTGGTACTTCGGGGGGCATGAACTCCCGAAGTTCCAAGGTTGTTGCGTGAATGAGCCTCATGGCTCGATATCATGTAGATAGAGCGCCTGACTGGAAGGAATGGTTGAGCCGAATGACTTCCAGTTTAGCAAAGGCTTTATGTCAGCTATAGGCGTTATGAATCTATAGCGAATACAAATTCAGTGGCCGTCCTGGGCGGCGTTGAGTGGCCCCATTTGCACGCGTCGCGCAATCACGATGTTATGTTTGACGATACTGCCAAACGAGTACACATAGTTCTGGTGACCGTTGGTCTCGGAAGCGTATGCGAACTCTTTACCGAGAGTGTACTTGACCGCATAAGACTCGTAGGTAAGGGCGCAGAAGATGGCGACCGCGATGTCGTCTGGCTGAATGGCGGGAAGCCTCTCCTCGTCGAATTTATCGCTGTCTTCGTCCGGAACGGGTTTGCCAGGCAGAACTATTATGAATAGCGGTGCGACAGCGAATTCAGTAGAAGATACAAGACAAGGACTAATCTATGGGGATCAAAGGTGCTTCCGATGCTAGGCACAGACGGAGACGAAGCTGGTGCCGATCTCGACTACAATATGAATAGGAGGGGAGCTCATAGGAAGCCTGGGTTGCGGTTCGACCCTGCCATGCAGGCCATGACGGAGCTGGTGGGTGGCCCCAAACAGCACTGATTCAGTCTATTCAGTCGCCCACTGTCATGGGACAGCTGTGCCGGGCGCCAACAAGGCAGTATCATGGGTGGCGATACGTGCCAGCTGCATTAGGTGGTCCAACGCCAAGTACCACTGGTCGGCGGGCGGCTTTCCTCTGTCCAATACAGATGCAATGTTGCCATGACTGCGGCTGCATCCTGTATGTCGAGTCCTATCTGGTGGGTGGCCTCTAGAACAGTGATAAAATGGAAAAACGTATGTGGCGTTAGGTAGGCATAGCCAGGGGCGCCACCTCGTATATGCGACCTCCTGTCGTTGGCGTTAACTTGTTGTTAGGGAGGCAATGTTATCGGCGCTACATTTTCCGAAAGGTAGCTTCATCATCACTATTGGCTGAAGCATTGCTCATGCAGGAGCATTGGTATGAGCTCAACACTAACCAGCCAGGCGACCTCCTATCGGATATGCTTCTGCGCAGCCACCATTGCAGCAAACAGGAGGCTGTTGACCTAGGGGGACACCATCTAGGCCCACCATTACCAGATTCAGTCTCTTCGCTCAGGAGTCTTGCCAGACCTCCAGTTAGTCACGCCAACACGACGAATGCAATAAGATCGGTAAATGGCCTCAATACGGCTTAACGGTCCGACAAGCTAATACGTTCACCAAAAAGGTAGAATATTCAGCAGTGGTGCATAACGTGAGCAAAACACGATTTTGGAAAACGGCTGTATGAGTCGCAGATGATGCTGGACTCGCCACCGCTGAAGTGATGCGCTCGTTGCAGACGGGCGTTGAAGGTACACGAGGGTTGTGCAAAAGCGGTCAAGCGACCGCGGCAGCGCGGGGTGTTGCGTTTCAAGATTTGGGCACTTTGGGGAGTCGAGAATAGATGAATCAGAGTCTTCATTCAATGGGAATCGCGTTCTGGGAATAGAAAGTCAAAGGTTGCCGAAAGTGGCTGATGTGGAGGGAGCGAGCTATCCAAAGACTGGGTGTATTTTTATTAAGGCGTCTGGTTCAAAATTGAGTGTAGTCAGGCCACTCGAAGCAACACCTACGAAGCGAAGGTACAAGGAGAAACGGTAAAAGAATCTGTAAATTGTAAAGGATAGTGTACGGTACCACGCACCGTTTTAGTCCGTTTTGCTTCAATTCAGGCTTTTTGGTATGGCTCGTGCGGTGGTGCCGCGTCTTCCCTTTCTAGAACACTTTGTTGCACAAGGTCGGCATCCGCTCTCCCCCCAGACAAGAGCTTAGAGAGGTATCTTATAGATAGGAGAACGGAACTTGGACGGTATTAAGGGGCTGTACCGTCTACCCCGCACCGTTTCCCCTCTCAGGCCCCGTGCGACGACCACTTCTTAGTACCCTTAGTTTACCATTTCCTTCTATAGACTAAAATTCGGCCTGGCCCGGTGTGTGTGTGTAGCAATGCATAGCCCGCCTCGGTTGACGTCCAAACGCCAATAACGTCGTCTAAGAAGGTAGCAAGTCGTGGATGGAATACTGTGAGTGACAGCACACTAATCCCTTAAAGGCAGGCGTGCAAATGCACGCCTGCTCCAGACCTCTTACCCTCTTTACAGGTGGGAGGGTCGCTACGCGCCTGACAAAAGAGCCTGGAGGAACGGTTATTATTACGTTCAGTGTTCATATTTCAGTTGTTAGTTACTAGTGCAAAGTCCTGTGTAGTTATAAATGCCCGTCGATCGTTCCAATTTCCAATACCGCTCATTCCAGCGTTTAATATGAATCCTTTGTCGGTAATGAAACCGCTTTCCTGCACTTCGCTTCTCCGTCGAAGGTACTAGGATCAGGGGGCGCGAAACTTAACAGCTGCTACTTCTTCGTTGTATTTCGTGTGCCTTTGCCAGGAACAGGAGTTTCGGGCAAGCTCGGTCTAGGCCTCTTTCTAGAAGCGTTGCTTGAAGCCGAGGTATCTTCGCGTGGGTCGTCGTCTTCAGAACACAAATACTCAACGGACTGATTAGTAGGCAGGCAATGTGCGTACCTGAACTCAAGGATGTGCATATGATTGATTGTTCACTTGCAGCAGCTCATAGCTTCGTCGGTGTTGTCAATGTTCGTCCATGGCATCTGTCAGATGTGGTGTATTGAGTGACGAGGATGGTTGTCTTGATTGCTGTGTGCATTCTGTCTATCTTGATCAAATAGTTGCTTCGGACGTCCGGATTTAGACCTAAAAAGCCCCGGTATAATGGTTAACCAGTCACAGGCGAATCTATTGATGTCTTGCATCCCGATTCGTATTCTCCAAAAACCACAACACCACCTGTGTAGTCGGTTGAAGTAGTAGTTTCCATTGTCGATTTGCAAACCATAGCTTGGACATGGTGCTTAAAAGACGGAGACATAGAGCATTGGTCGAAACTTGCCGACCGAAATTTCCAGGAGAAACCAGTCGGAACCCGGTCCTGCTCCGATAGATACTCCAAACATGATACCACAGCAGCCAAATAGTTGTGATGTGGTGGGACCATTCTGCAAGAAGGACAGGCTGAATCACAAATGATCACGTCCCCAAGACCTTCGCAGAATATTACTCCCTTGATCATGCCGTCATTGAGGAGATCGACCCACTTCCCGTGTGGGCGTTTGACTTGGTACTTTTTGAGATCATGAACTCTATGCCGCATAGCAAGCTTGTAGAAATCCAATCCGTAGATAGTGTCAGCTCCAGATAGTCTCCTCGGGTCCCAAATAGACTGGCAAAGAGCTTGGGTTTCTGCCCAATCCAGAAATATTGCAAGTTGGTGTAGCAATTCTCTGAGGCGGAATATATTCGCATTTGACTCATCATTATCCAACATGCCTCTAAGAACAGGATGGCGAAGGTGTTCCAAAAGTCTTGCTTTGCAGCTTGGCAAATCCAAATCTGACGGCGGTAATCGATCAGAGAACTGGTATTTCTGGATATTGATGTGAGCCATACACTCCAAAACACGCAACTGAGGAACGAGCCATCCACGTCCTTCTTCAGGCGCATAGAGAAGGACTGGGTTTAAGCCGGCCCGCACGATCATCTCGTGGAACTGAGTTTCTTCTCCGTGCCTTAAAGAACCGCGCTGTATCTCGAAAGTCGCATTGGCTCCAATTGTAACAGGAGCCTTCCCTAATGCGATATTGATGGCTGTGCTCTTGAACCTCAGTACGTTTTCCACTTTGTCCAGTTTTGTGACCTTGACATCTGACAAGTTCACCTTATGGAGCTGGATTTCATGCGTATTGCCCCAGCCAACAAATGTACGGCTAGCTTTGCTGACGGCTTCAAATTGAGCTCCAGTTTCTCCCAGCTCCGAGACGCGATATTTTTCATCCTGGAGGTATTTTGAAAGTGCACCTCCGTGACAAGAACTATCAAAGTGCCACTGTATAGCTGTGCTAGCCCCAATAGTCCACTTCCCTGTAGTAACGAGTAGAGTACTGAAGCCTTTGAGGATGACGCCTCTGTCATATTCGATAGGGTAATTGATGGCTGCTATCTCAAGCATGACATTGAACTGAACATCAAGGCCCTTTGGTAAGGCGTAATTGGAAGTTCCTGGTTGGCCGAATTGCTCCCTACTAGAAATAGGGCCGTCCAGAACGATCATTGTCCTCTCAAACAACCCGTGCCAACAACTGTCACCGGGCTTGACTTGGCGGAACAACAAGTTCAAGTCAACATTGACAAGGCTGTTACCAGCTGGTTCGCCCCTTGCATAGCAACTGAAAGCAAAGGTGGAGAGGCTGAGGCTATGTGACGGGATTGGTCGTATAGCAGCACAGAACCATGCAAAAGCACATGCCACATCAATGAGAATGCTAGATGATCCGGAGGCCGCTATGGTCGCCATTTCAGCATCAGAGCCTGATATTTCCACTGAAAGATGCTGCAGTTCCCTATTGTACTGGTCAGTAATACATTGGGACCCTGACTCCCATGCAAGCTGGATAGCTTGTATTACTGTTGATCCGCTTTCAAAGTGCTCTCGGAGATAACTCTCACATGTTGCCGCTTGAGCATCGACCTCGTTTCCACTGATGGTCAAAATTGAAGCGAAGCTTGCTCCCTTTTTGTATAGTCGCATCGCTTGGTACACTTCCCAGGTAACTCTGAGTTGCACTCGACAGTTGTCAGAGCCCACTGGCTGGTCGTCATGACATAACAAGTAAGTTAGCTGGCGGCGAAGTTCCACGAATCCTTCCCCTGTGTGTCTGGGAGTCTCTTCCTTCTGTTTTCATAATCAGCTCGTGATTCAATTTGCTGAAGGTAGCAACCGAAGTCTTACATTTGTTGAATAGCCTCCCGTGGCAGATGCACCGCCCAAGATGGTATCTGCGCCTTCCATAAGGTTATGATTGGAGGATTCCTCTTGCATCTTACTCCCCACAGTCAACAAGGGATTATGGCGGATTGGTGCCCCGTTGAGTGAAAATTCTCTGTTATCATCGCTGACGCCTGGTGTAGAATCGCTCTTTGTACTGATGAGGTCCACAATTTCGGGGTCGTGATGTATAAGTGCTAATGAAAGCAAGCTGCGACCCTCCTTGTCTTTGGTATTTTTGTCCACAGAATTATGATGAAGTAGCATGCGCACGATCTTGACATGACGTCGACTTACGGCCCAGGCTAGTGGGGTCCAGCCATTGCCATCTTGAGTATTTGCGTCGACATTAGGGTTAGTGAGCAGCAGCTTAACTGCGTTTTCATGCCCATATCTGCTTGCCCAAGATAGTGGTGAAAGGCCACTATAACTTTTAGAGTTAAGGTCGAGGGAGACGCTCTTCATTAACAATTCCAGAATCCCATCACGTCCATTCCGAGCAGCCCATGACAGCGCTGTCAACCCATCCTGGTCTTCGCAACTTGCATTGACTTTTTTCGTAGTCAGCAGTAGTCGGACAATCGTGCTGTGTCCATTGCCTGCCGCCCATGAAAGAGCACTCCGACCATCCGTTCCGCATTTGTCACAGTGAACACCACCTGGTGCACTAAGTAAAAGTTTCACTATGGACTCGTATCCCTTTCTTGCTGCGTGCAACAACGGCAAGTGACCGTTTTTATCCGTAGAGTCAACATCGGCTCCCGCTTCGACCAGCAGCCTGGCCACAGCCTCGTGGCCATTCTCGGATGCCCACGACAGCGGTGTGCGACAGTTATCGTCTTGGGAGGCTACATCGGCTCCTGTTTCGACCAGCAGCCTGGCCACAGCCTCGTGGCCATTCTCGGATGCCCACGACAGCGGTGTACGAAATTTATCGTCTTGGGAGGCCACGTCGGCTCCCGCTTCGACCAGCAGCCTGGCCACAGCCTCGTGGCCATTCTCGGATGCCCACGACAGCGGTGTACGAAATTTATCGTCTTGGGAGGCCACGTCGGCTCCCGCTTCGACCAGCAATCTGGCCACAGTCTCGTGGCCATTTTCGGATGCCCACGACAGCGGTGTACGAAATTTATCGTCTTGGGAGGCCACGTCGGCTCCCGCTTCGACCAGCAGCCTGGCCACAGCCTCGTGGCCATTCTCGGATGCCCACGACAGCGGTGTACGAAATTTATCGTCTTGGGAGGCCACGTCGGCTCCCGCTTCGACCAGCAATCTGGCCACAGTCTCGTGGCCATTTTCGGATGCCCACGATAACGGTACCCGTTTGTGATTGTCTCTTGACTGTAGGGAGGCGCCAGAATTGATCAGTAATTGTGCAGTTGCCCCACATCCATTCCATGCTGCTAGGGACAACGCTGTATGGCCAGTCTTGTCCTTGAGCTCCAACAAAGTCAATTTTGTGGCAAGGAGCAAGGAGCAGACCTCTTCATGCTCATTCTCTACTGCCCACATGAGCGGCGTTCTGCCATTTAATGTATCTGTGGCATTGATCTTGACATCTCTTTGGAGGAGCAAATGGACGATCGTCGAATGGCCATTCTCAGATGCTCTCATTAATGGCGTCCCACGATATTTATCTGCATGATCTGGAATAATACCTCCCACCGCAAGAAGTAACTCAACGACGGAATGATGGCCGTTTGCCGCCGCTATTGATAATGGAGTTCGCCCAAGATAATCCACTGTATTCAAGTCAGCAGTTCCGAAAGCGAGAAGTAGCTTTACGGTCGTGTCATGTCCACCTCCAGCTGCGTATGATAGCGCTGTTCTGCTGTATAGTCGATCTTGGTAGCCAGTCTTCACCTTACCACTATTGAGTAGCAGCCTGATTACCGAGTCTCGCCCATTTTCTGCAGCAACCGAGAAAGGCGTCCGGTAATTGTAGTCCTTGCTTTCGACCTCAAGCCCATTGTCGGTGAGTAGAAGGCTGACTACGGCTGCAAGCCCTTGTCGTGCAGACCACCATAACGGACTTGCCTGATGCTGAATATCTTTGACATTGACGTCAACACTTCCCTCATCCATGAATAACCGCACAAGCATGACGTGCTCATACCTCACAGCCCACCAAAATGGTGACTGTCCAAATATATCTCTCGAGTTCACATCAATTCGACGTGTTGCAAAGAGAAGCTTTGCGATTTCTTCGTGTCCTCCTTCAGCAGCGAAAGACAGAGGGGTCCGCTGGTTGTAACCATTCGAATCAGGTTCCGCTCCTTCTGACAATAGAAGCTTCACAACCAAGGAATGTCCTTCTTGTATAGCCCGTGTCAACGGTGACATATTCTGGTCATTTTTTGAGTCTATGTCGGCACCCTGCTCGAGTAGGAGTTGAACAGTTGTCTCATGGCCACCTGCTGCAGCATACAGCAATGCCGTTCCACTGTGCTCATCGCGAATATTGATATTGGCACCATTAGCAAGCAGAAGTTTCACGACAGCATCATGCGCTGCTTCTGCCGCATACAACAGCGCTGTCCCACCATATTGATCTTTACTTTCGATCATACCATCTTTCAGTAGTAGCGAGACAACCCGTTCATGGCCATTTTTGGCTGCTAATGACAGCGGAGCTTCACCACCCTTGTCCATCACATTAGAGTTAACCCCCTTTGTGCAAAGAAGTAGCTCAACAATGCTCTCATGACCATTTTCTGCTGCTAGTGATAAGGCAGTGTGTCCTTCCGTGTCTTTACCCCGTACATTCACGTTCTGCTCAAGAAGCAGCTGCACAATCTTCTTGTGTCCTTTATACGAAGCAGCCTGGAGAGCAGTGTGGTAGTATCCGCCTTGGGCGTCGACACCAGCGTGCATGTGAAGTAGAAACTGTACGATGCTCTCGTATCCTCCAAATGAAGCAGCTTGAAGTGCATTGCCATAGTGTCCACCTTGCGCATTAATATCGGTACCCTTTTCGGCCAGCAGCCGGACGATTGCCTCATGTCCGTTGACTACAGCAGCCTGGAGCGCATTGCCGTATACTCCACCTTGCGCGTTGACATCCGCGCCCTTCTCTATCAGCAGCTTGGCCACCTCGAGATGGCCTTCACTCGAGGCCCCGTGCAGCGGCCTCTGTCCGTCATTGGCTGCGGCCGTGGTATCCGCACCCTTATCTAGCAGCAGTCTCACCACCGCCTTGTGTCCTCTAAATGAAGCAGCGTAGAGCGCATTGCCAAGGCCTCCGCCTTGCGCGTTGACGTCCGCGCCCTTCTCCAGCAGCGTCTGAACGATCTCCTTATACCCTCCGAATGAAGCAGCCTGGAGAGCATTGCCGTATTGTCCGCCTTGTGCGTTGACGTCCGCGCCCTTCTCCAGCAGCGTCTGAACGATCTCCTTATACCCTCCGAATGAAGCAGCCTGGAGAGCATTGCCGTATTGTCCGCCTTGTGCGTTGACGTCCGCGCCCTTCTCCAGCAGCGTCTGAACGATCTCCTTATACCCTCCGAATGAAACAGCCTGGAGAGCATTGCCGTATCGTCCGCCTTGCGCGTTGACGACCGCGCCCTTCTCTAGCAGCGCCTGAACGATTTCCTTGTGCCCTCGGGATGAAGCAGCCTGGAGAGTATTGCCGTATCGTCCGCCTTGTGCGTTGACGTCCGCGCCCTTCTCCAGCAGCGCCTGAACGATTTCCTTATGCCCTCGGGATGAAGCAGCCTGGAGAGCATTGCCGTATCGTCCGCCTTGCGCGTTGACGACCGCGCCCTTCTCTAGCAGCGCCTGAACGATTTCCTTGTGCCCTCGGGATGAAGCAGCCTGGAGAGCATTGCCGTATTGTCCGCCTTGTGCGTTGACGTCCGCGCCCTTCTCCAGCAGCTCCCTAGTAGAATAGAGCAACCCGCAAACAGATGTGTAGTATAAACAGGTAACCAACTCTCCCAAGTCATCAGGTTCTTCTTCCCATGGTCTATCCGGCCTGTAAAGCTGGTATCCGAATTCAAAAGCCGTCCGGAGTGAGAAATACTCTTTTGTAATTGCAACCGGCTTGTCTAAACTTTCAATAACCGCAGCGTTTTGCGCCCAATACCTCGCAGAGTATTGTGCCAGGGGGTACTTTTGTCTTGCTTCGCTAATCGTATATAAATGGTCTATATCCAGTAGGTACGAAAGACAGACATTCACGATACTAATTCGTGCAGTAGTCTCCTGGAGGTCGTTAGCTATACTACCTTCTAATCGACCTGATGTGAGGTACTCCTGGACCGAGACGTGTGCAAGCTGGATTTCCGTGACCGTTGTTTCGTTATCCTCCGCTTGCCTTTTAACGAGAATAACAAGACCAGCGCAGTAAGTCACTATTTTCTCTGGAATCACCGTACGGTTTGCTGCGTCAAATCTGGGCTGATTGCTGGTGTCCACTGCAAGTACGTCCACGGCCTCGTCGAGCCGTAGCGGCCGTTCTGAGTAGGCCAAGAATTGTAGAAGGCGCGTCGTATAGCGTATATACTCTGGCTGTACTCTTGAAAGGATTCGCGCATATGTTGCGTCTAAAGTTCGTGGAAGGTTGGCTAATTCTCTCCGTATAGCCGTCCGATCAAAGCAATGTGTCAAGATGTCGAACTGGCATGAGACCCAACGAAACCTAGATATATTAGCAGTTTAATGCAGAAGACCCGACTAATAACTTACATCCCGTTCGCCTTCTGTACTAAGGCGTCTTCGATTTCCTTTTGAATATCAGGACGATTTTGCCACCTGTCCACCTGCTTCGTCCTGGCCTTAATATATACCACAATATCTACCTCTACCCGGCTGTTCTGAAGAGGAATGATCTCGTCATCGTAAGCCCACCCCTCGATCGCTGCCTTAATGTCATATTCAGGCCGACTCGTAACCAGCGTATGAACATTTACACCGCATTCTCGAATTCTCTTGATCCATGGGAGTAGTCCATTCGCAAAGCTATCATCTCGTAGATAGCATTCGTCGAGTGCGTCCAGGATTAGCCAGGCTTCACCAACCTTGTGGAGCATGTCTTGGAAGAGCTTGTAGAGCATTGAAGTATTTGGCTGGCGTCTTCCTTCGTCGCACAATCTGTAGAGAGCATCGACTTCTGTCCTGACGTCCTCTCGCTTATAGTATAACTGGTTAACGAGCGAACGAACAGCTTTCTCAAGTGATTGCTTCTCAATATCCTTAAAATCAAAGTAGAAATAAATCAAGCTATCGAACGTTGTACTTTTCTCTAAGTCGGCAACGACGGAAGAGCTAAGGATCGTTTTGCCACATCCCGGAATTCCATTAAGCCACAAGAAGGAGTTTCGGTCTGTTTTCCATTTAGAGTATTGGTCGCTGTCGAGGAACCATTGGCCCGTCCCTATATGGTGTTGCTCACGGGCCTTGTTAAAATTTGCTGACGGGTCCGGCGGCGAGAGCCATCGCCTGATGACTCCGCTCTCGATGTCGCCTGTCGATTTTTGGAGAGCTTGAAGATTTTCCATGACTGCCTGGCTATTAGTACTAACTACTAGGAAGTATAAAACCGGACAAGACAAGCCACTAACCGTTTAAAAGAAGCTCGCTTAGCTTCCTCTCGGCCTCTACCTTATTCGGTGCAATCTTCCCGAGCACATCTTTCGCATACGCAGCCGCTGTCATTGCTGCGTAGCCCTGCCATTCCTTATTCTTATGCGTATCGGAGTAGTCGCAAATACCGCGAATGACCAAGAACGGGAAGTGATTCATTAGCCCAGCCGCTTCCATCTCAAAGCACAGGACGCCTTTCTCTCGCGCGAGCTTGTCACGCACCACAGCATCCCCCATCAGGTGGTTCGCAGACGCGATCAGCCCGTAATGAATCGTGGGGTTATCGTCGACTTCTTCGCGTTTCGGTCGGGAGACCAGTAAAGAACCGTCATTGCCGCAAGAAGTCGCGTAACCTGCTTCATCGTTCAAGGAATGGATCACGTCGGCACGGTATAGTCGGTCGGCCTCTATATCTGGCTGGCGGTAGTTCTTCCGAAGCCTTGGCCGATTCCTAAGAGCATCTTCGATATCCTCTTTAATCCGGTGTCCACGCTGCTCGTAGTCTGTTTTCACTCCACCGACGGCTGTGCGCAGCACGATAGGTGGCTGTGCGAGGAAGCTTGTCTCGCGGAATACCTGGTCCTGGATTGTCTTGCCGAAATCGTACTGTAACACACCCCCGCGGCCGTCCCTAGGAGCGCTAACGACGACGTCGCCGAGTCGAATGTCATGCTTCTCACTTGGTGCACCGCCGCCGATGCCAACCATCAGGCTAATGCGCACATTAGGAAAGCTGTGCAGCATGTCGCGCGCGACAGTCGTAGCCGACGCCATGCCATACTCGCCCTCGGGCGAGACAGCAATGACGACGTTATGTTTTCCCATCCTTCCAAGCGTGTAGCTGTTGTTGTCGTGTTGCGCGCTATACTCCGGGCCCTCGTGTTCATCGTCAAGGAAGACGCGAGCAGCGACGTATTCGGTAGAAATCGTACAGATCCAGCCGACTGTGTAGGCTTCGTTAAGTAACTGTCTTTCCGTTCCCTCGTGATATCCCTGATCTCTAACGGTGTGTCGGGCTGTAGCCATCTCGGCGTGTTATCTAGCTATTAATAGTCGCTCAGGTTCGTACGTTGGTAAGGTTATCAGTAGCGGCAAGTTCTCGCTCGAGCAGAGGATTCATATAATCGACGACGTTACTTGCAGAAATTTCAGATGGAGTTTTCCATCAAATTATTGATCAGGGCGTGCTATAGCCTTATGCCTCGCATCAAAGGAGGGGAATGGCAGCGACAGAGGTTTATTTCAGCTCCGGTGGACTTTTTTCAGCCGGAAGGCAGCCATGCCTTAACAGCCGGCGGGCGATAACCATTTTTCCAATACGGACTAGTAAGAACGCCATGGCTGCAGGCTGTATGGTGATCTTGTATGTTGGGTGTGGTGCAAAACAGGCCATTGGCTGGGAGCGAAATGGAAAAACATGGCAGGGCGGAGAAGGCCGGCTTCCATCACTGACTGTTCCTCGTACGGTCCTGCCAGTGAACATCCAAGATTCCCAATACACCAAGATAACCCAATCGCATTATAACGGTAAGCAGCCGTAATGAACTTGGTCGCATTTGGTAACACCATACGGAGACACAATTTCAGCTGTTCTTCTCTGCCTCGTTCCCAATTCCGCAGGACTTGGCAGCTTGAATAAGGGGAAAGATGATCGCCACCTTTCATACTATCTCCTTTAAGATACAAGTGCATGTTGATGACCAAGCCGTGGGAAGGCAGTTTGGAGTTGAGGGCCCTTGTACAAATACAAGATCAGGTGTATGGGCGCATTTACAGTCGAAATATGTCTTTGTTGGGCTGAGCCTCGAATGGTCGAGGTTGTGCTGCATGTACGCCCGGGGCGCCACCTCGTATATGTGACCTTCTTCTTGTCGGCATTGGCTTATTGTAGTAGAAAAGGAGACGTTATCGAGGCTGTGTTTTTAGGAAGGCATCTCCGTGATCACTGTTGGCTAAAACATTATTTATGCAGAAGCCCTGATATGAGCTCGACACTAGCCAGGAAGCCTATCGGATGTGCTTCTGCGCAACTACCCACTGCGACATATAAGAGCCGCTGATCTAGGACGACGCCAGCTGAGGCCAGTCTCTTCGCCCGGGAGCATTGCCAGCGCGACGACGAGTGCAGCAAGGCCACTAGATGACCACGGTGAGACTTGGCGGTCTGGCAAGCCGGTAGGTTTATTGAAACGATAGTCTTCAGCGTTGGTGCATAAGCTGAGCAAAATGCGTCTTTGAAAACGAGCATATAAATTGCGGGTGGTGCCGAAGTGATGCACTCATTGTAGACGAGCGTTGAAGGCAACGAGGGTGTGCGAAGCAGTCAAGCGAGCGTGGCAGCGCGCAGTATTGCGTTTCAACGTTCGGTCACTGTAGCGAGTCGAGAATAATAAATCAGAGTCATCATCCAATGGAAATTGCGTTCTGGAAATAGAAATCCTAGGACGCCGAACGTGACCATAGAGATGTGGTGGAGCGAGCTATCAAAAGGCTGGGTGTATATTTATCAGGGCATCTGGTTCAAGTTGAGAAACAGCAACGCCTACGACGAAGGTACAAAGAGAAACGGTAGGAGAATCTGGGAACCGAAAATGGCACGATACGGTGCTAAGCACCGTTCTGGTCCGTTCCGCTTCGATTCGGCTGGTTTTTTTATATAGCCCGTGCGGCGGTGCTGGGTCTTCCTTTTCTGGAACACTTTATTGCACAAGGTCGGCATCCGCTCTCCCCCTAGACAAGAGCTTAGAGAGCCGAATTAGTACTAGGGTCGGTGACGACCTGGGAATCCTCGGTGTTGTATGTTTTTGCCAATTTCTCTTCTTTTTTTGGCTTGCCTCGTTACATCACGCGCGATCTCTATGACATGTCGTAGATGGTTCAAGCCATGTTTTGCTCATTGTTGGTGTTGTTGTGTGTGAAAATGTGGTCAATATGGCAATGTCAATTGCCCCTTTTTGGTTCTCTAAGCTGCGGATTCCGGAAGGAATGGGAATGGTAATTACCAGTTTGCCTCGAACGATTGTGAATTTTCTGAGTCCTTTCCATGTAGATGGCATTTATGTTCGTACATTACTTTGGCCTAGTATGTGCCAAATGACTACGGGATGAGGATTCTGCGAGAGTCCCAGTTCCAGTTCACCTTAGTATAATGGCACGACGGGGACTCAATAGTCTGGCCCTTACCTTGCCATCATTCTCATGGTGTAGTTGTTGATATGGTTTGTGTACTGATTGATGGCATGAGTCCAGCCTATATCAACCCAACAAGCTTGTATAGTGTGTTTGGCCCAAGGCCTTCATCGTTTTGGCATTCCAGAACCTCATGAGAAAGGCTAATTTGAGGGGCTCAGTCTTCGTAGGCATGGACCGCGATGACCACTTTACCGGCGACCACTACACTCTTTTCTCAAATGGCCGTTGGAAAATTAACTTCACTATGGGCGCTCTTTGCAGAGTATTGTCTCTAATTACTGATGAGTTGCTGAGTGTTCGTATAGATATCGTGCGTTTTTCATGTCGTGATCCTCAGTGCAGATAGGCAGGCTAGTCGGATACCCGCGGCTGATACCTGGTGTATGGCCGGCTGTGGACGCCTCGATAAGAACCACGCCTGTGTAAGGGTATCCTTAACATGATATACTGACCACAAGACGAGACAGAAACACTCAGCAACCTTCAGTAGTGAGGTTTGGGGTCTGCCCAAGCATAACTTACGATATGGACCCATACTCCTTGGATAGTCCGTTTATGCTTTAAATGGCACCATTACTGAATCAAGGTAATATACAATGTCCTGGAAACCATGACTCATGGTTTACGGTCAGGCTAGCTCTACTTAATAGGCAGTGGGCACAGCTAGCATCAACAAAATCTTACTTTAGATCGTCTTCACAGAACACCATAGACAGCTAGCAAGATATACGATCAACAGTGAATAACCTACCAATGATATGGACGATGTAGTGGGTATATGCAGGTGCTACGAGAGATAGATGTAACATGCCGTAACGCAGGTGCCATCTCAGCCGTTATTATTAGGCGAGTCCTTTTCTTGCAATGTCTACATCGTCCAGCTCAATGATGAGAACCATATCTCAACTCTATGACATCGGCTATTTGGCCAACATCTTCTCAAGATTGGAACCCGGTCCAATGCCTACGTCCTAATCTCAACGATATCGAGCGTTGATACTGATATGCTGATGCATGATCACGATTGCGAGCCGCGCACATCCCCCGCTACCCCGTCGTCTATCCGGAGCCGTTCGGATCCCGAGCCAGGAGCACGACCGCTGTAACTCGAAACGCCGGAGCAGTGGCGCAGGGAGGTTGCGGATCCGGAAAAAACGGCAGGTCTTTGAGGCTGAGCCCAGAGCCACACACATGACCCAATGCTTTTCAGACGTTCTCTTTCACAGTGACATCAAGGGTGACTGACAAGTTGAGACGGTTGGAGGCCTTCGGTCGTCATCTGGTTTAGTTTCGTTCCGTTATTCTGTTGAATCGCTGATTCGTCCTGACTCTCGAGGCCTGGGTTCTGGCCTGGGTTCCCTTCAGTTGGTAATCTATATGCTACTTAGTGTTTCTGTGATATCGACTTGGATGATGATAAGGGCCATATCTCCCGAGATGCACACCCGAACGGCAATTCCCGTTAAGGCGTCCAGTCCCGTCCCCTGTCACCAGCAGCATCAAGAGTTGACAAGCTTTTTGCTGGCTAGTATTCGTATTTTTCCATCCGAGCAATAGGCTTAACTCTGGACCTTATTTTGCATTCTTGGAGCCACCAGTAACACTTGAACCGATAGGCTCGTCAAGAGTGAGATCCCCACCTCATCGGCACAGCATGGCGAGGCCGGGAAACAACAGCGATCGGCAGCGACGGCAATCTGCCTGGAGCTTGGCGTTTCAATGTTTCGGCATCTACACATCTGGCGATGGAATGTAAGAGGAAACAGAATTAATGGATTTGCATATGGACGACTGTGGCTACAGTTTGTCGATTCCTAGTTGCTAGTGGGAGTGCACGGTACTGCACGGGGACACGCGCAGACCAGTCTTACAGAACATTGAAGGTTTTCGAAGAGAGGATGCGATATCATCTCCACAAAAAGACCGGACTTCAATGGGAAGTTGGGCTAGGTTGGCCAGGTTGGGTGCTGGTTGGGGCCGTTCAAAAGCGGGCGGCTTGGTCGATCCGGAGTTTCAGGGTCCTCGCCTCTGTAACACGTCTGCCGCAGACTCACCCTGATTGAGTGCGACGCTACGCTCTTTGAAGTCTGCGCATCACACGTGAAATGACAAGTTTCTGGGTCTGGGGAAGGAACACTTAACTTGGAATCCTCTTGGCACTTGCTTTTCCTTGAACTCTTCCCACTTACAATACCTGGATTCCTATTCAGTTGGTGTTGACATTTTCATTGCTCATTCATTTGTTTCTCCTTCTCTACTTTACCAACTTATACAGGAGCAAGGATCTCCTCTTCAATTCCATACAGCAGGCCGGCTCTTGTTTCTTTCCTTATTTTTTGGACCTCTGTTTACCAATACCGCTTTTAATCAAAGACGAGAAAATACACAAGAAGAGAAAAGACAGGCCCAGGGACGCAAGTGAAAGCCGACGGAAAATCAAAACCACCAAACATGGGTGTTATCACCATGCCTAGGCCGCGAGTCGGCACCGTCATGATCGATGCCTTCAAGCTCGCTGCTCGCGCCAACAACAACGATGATTTGCCCCCTGGATGGGTCCGCGAGCCCAACGGCCGGGTGATTCCATTCTGGCATACCAAGGTAAACACAGCCCGCTCCGCCAAGTCCCAAAACGTCTTTTAACCAGAGCCCTGGCTAACACATGTTGCAAATGATCAGACCGGTATCATCATCAGGTGGTCCATCTTTGCCGGCTTACTTTTCATCACTCTGACCTGGATCTTCGTCGGACGATGGCACGCACGCAAGCGGGTGAGCAAGGGCTTGGCGCCCATGGCATACCACCGAGTAAGTCTTCCCCCCGGAGTCCTTTGCCGACTCCCTCCCCGACGCCGGTCGGATGTATGTACTGACAAGTCCGCAGTGGCTCATCCCCAGATCTGAACTGGCCAAGTCGGATCCGCGCTACAAATACCCCGACAACGTGCAATATATGCAATACCCGCCCCCGCCTCCTGGTGCCTATGGCATGCAGCCCATGCCGCCACAATATCAGCCAGGCCCGCTGCCCCCAGGATATGCTAAAGACGACACCGTGCAAGGTGTGACGCACCGCCCGGGCGAGGAATACCCACCGCCTCCCGGACCCCCGCCACCAGTCGCCACCCGGCCCGGCCAGGACCCCTTCGCGGATCCTCCTCGACGTTAAATAGCACCTCGTCAATGGAAGTTCGTAATCTGGACGCTTTTATTCGCTCTTCTGTTTGATGATTGGTGTCCCGAAACAAAGGATGGCGCATGCTTGTATTGTTTGGAATGTATTGCCATGGTTTCAAGAATTTGCACATATTAGAAACCTTTCATTTTCCAATGTGTCGGGAGGAAGAGAGTGGAGAGTAGTTGTGTGCTAGATAAGATTTTAACGGCCGCGAATCATGACGAGGCTGGCGTTCAAGGAGCAATGATGTATGAATCGGACCGCCTTGGGCGTGTGACCGACTTGGACGAGATACCAGCCTAAGACGGCCTTGTACTATCAGGAATAGGCAAATGCATTTTATTGATTAAAACCTGTCAAAAAGTATCCTAAAGACGTCAGCCCAATGATAGTGTACTCCTTTACCCTTAATAACGCCATGTTGAACCAAATCCCCTATTCAAGTAAATGCTTTATGGGTATCATCCGCAGTGTTCGCTAAATTCCATTAGTCCATATCCATAGCATCCGGGTCGTACTCGGCCGGTCCAACAGAGGACATGCTGCTGACGCCGTTCGCTTGTGAGGGAGGGTCGTTGGCTAGATTATTAAGCCCGTTGGGTGTCCTCGGTGGCAGGTTTGCGCCCGATGACGAATGGGAAGCCTCGCCATTCATGGTGCCTTCCTTCTGCTTTTGTCGGAGCCGGGCCCTGGATTCGATGATGGCTTTGCGCACGCTGTCTTGCTCCTCGGGGACGGTCAAGGAGGTGGGCTCGCTATAAAGCACCACCTGCATGCCGGCCAGCTCGCCGTCTTTGTTGGCGAGGATGGAAGGGGGGATGCGACTCTGGCGCAGGTGCTTCTGGATATCCGGCAAGAAGACGAGCCTCCCGTCGTCCGAATCGCCGCTGTCGGATAGCTCGGCGTCCAGGTCGTAGATGTAGACCTTGTGCTTGGAGTTGTCAAGTTCCATCTCGTCGCTTTCGGGAATCTGCTTCAGCGAATTGGCTTCGGTGGGCCGGAGATGCGGGCTCTCCACGGGTACGTAGAGCTTCTGGCCATTTTGTTCTGTGCAAGGGGACAACCACCGTCAGTCGCAAGGCACATGGACAAATAGCAGATAGACGGCAAAGAGGACACGATAATACATACCCAAGTTGAGCAGACTCAAGCGCTTGGAAAGTCTCTCGTTGTCTTGCGACTCGGCTTTCCTTTTGCGCATTTTGCGCTCCGTGATTGGCGACATGGACGAGGGGGAATTGCTGGGGGGCAACTCGTAGCTGGATAGCGGCAGACCAGCAGCAGCAGCACCAAAGGCACCAAAAGCACCAGCGGCGGGGGTGGTGCTGAAGCTTGGTCCACCAAACTGAGCCTCCATCATTTTCTATGGCTTCTTCTTTTCCGCGTCCGTCGTCTGCCGGCAGTAAGCGCCAATGACTCTCTTCAATCTTCAATCTCTCTGTCGCATTCCAACCACTTTGTCTCACCCAATCAAATTTAGTTCAATTCAATTCAATGCAAGCAAGCAAGCAAGCGAGCAAGCGATTATCGGAGGAAGATTGAGTCACGAGGCGCTTGATGATTGTGACTTCCTCCTTATCCAGCATCCAAGCTGATATTAGACTTTTTTGTAGGTGGTGTTGGAATAGCGAGTCGTGGAAAGAGGTGTTTTGATTTGATTGCCAAAGGAATCCCGAATGAAAGTCCAGCAATGCGTCGGGAGTGGCAGTCGAGGGCCGACGTTGTTTATAGGCGGCGTGGCTAAATCTTGTAGAACTTTCTACTGCTCGGCTCCAGCATCTTCTAGTCTTGGCCGGGGTCTTGACTCTGGAATTGAGCAGCAGCGGCATCAGCATCAATTGCGTTCGTTGCACTCACATTCAGCAGAAGCCGCCGCCGCAGCAGCAACAATTGGACTTGCAGGACTTGGGCCTGCACCCGCACCACCTGCACTGCTATCAGGAGCTTTACCCCGCCACCACCAGAGTCATACCCTGACTCCTCTGCGCCGAACATCGTACCCCACTACAACTTTTCCCACCACCTTCAAACAGAGGGAGGCGAATTCTTTGTTCGCGACAAGTCGATTGAGATATAAGTCTGCTCGCAGGATTCCTATATCGCGACTTTATAGCAGCAGTGCCAACACATCCTCAGACAACATGGAGAAGAAGCAATGGACCGGCGTCGGGGTCCGCAAGACCTTCTTTGAGTTCTTCGAGCAGAGGGGTCATACTATAGGTACGGGTCACTACCACATCCCATCACGATGTCGCGCCTCACCACCACGCCCATTATCACACACCCAGAAAATGTAGTTTCGAATCAACTCAAATGTACTAATACGTAACATCTGATTAGTCCCGTCCTCCTCTGTCGTCCCCCACGATGACCCGACTTTGCTGTTCACGAATGCGGGCATGAACCAGTTCAAGCCCATCTTCTTGGGTTCCATTGCCAGCACCAACGACATGTCCAAGCTGAAGCGCGCGGTCGATTCGCAAAAGTGCATCCGCGCCGGCGGCAAGCACAACGATCTCGACGATGTTGGCAAGGACAGCTACCACCACACCTTTTTTGAGATGTTGGGCAACTGGTCCTTCGGCGACTACTTCAAGAAGGAGGCCATCGGCTGGTCTTGGGAACTCCTCACCAAGGTCTACGGATTAGATCCCAATCGACTATACGTTACATACTTCGAGGGCAACGCGGAAATGGGCCTTGAGCCCGATCTAGAGGCCAAGGAGTTGTGGCAGTCGGTCGGTGTCCCCGAGGATCATATTCTTCCTGGCAACATGAAGGACAACTTCTGGGAGATGGGTGATCAAGGCCCATGTGGACCTTGCAGTGAAGTCCATTATGATAAGGTCGGCGGCCGGAATGCGGCGCACCTTGTCAACATGGACGACCCTCTGGTTGTCGAAGTCTGGAACAACGTTTTCATGCAATTTGACCGACAGGCGGATAAGTCGCTCAGACCCCTCCCGGCTAAGCACATTGATACCGGCATGGGTTTCGAGCGTCTGGTGTCTGCTCTCCAAGACAAGATTTCCAACTATGCTACCGACATCTTCACCCCCCTTTTTGCCAAGATCCAGGAGGTCACTGGCGCGCGAGAGTATACTGATAAGTACGGCAAGGACGATGTCGACGGAATCGATACTGCTTACCGTGTCGTTGCCGATCATATTCGTCTTCTCACCTTCGCTATCTCGGATGGTGCTACACCAAACAACGACGGTCGCGGTTACGTTGTCCGACGAGTCCTGCGACGTGGTTCAAGATACGCCCGGAAATACTTCAATGTCGAGATTGGCTCGTTCTTCTCGAAGATCCTACCTGCTCTGGTGGAGCAAATGGGCGAGCAGTTCCCCGAGATCGTGAAGAAACAGAATGATGTCAAGGAAATCCTGGATGAGGAAGAGGAGGCCTTCGCAAAGACGCTCGACCGAGGAGAGAAGCAGTTCGAAAAGTATGCCACTCAGGCTTTGAACAGCGGATCCAAGAAGCTTACGGGCGCGGATGTGTGGAGGTTATATGACACATTTGGTTTCCCCGAGGATTTGACCAAGCTGATGGCCGAGGAACGACAGCTTTCCATCGATGAGGAGGAAGTTGCCGTTGCAAGAGAGAAGGCTCGTGAAGCGAGCAAGTCCGTCAAGAACTCTGTGCAAACCTTTGCCAAGCTGAATGTTCACCAAATTGCGGAGCTCAAGGACCAGCTGAAGATCCCCACCCCTGATGATGAGGCCAAATTCCTGAAAGGCGACATCAAAGCCAAGGTCCAACTGATTTACACCGGCACCGAGTTCAAGAAATCTAGCAAAGATTTACCGCCAAATACTCCCTTTGGAATCCTGCTCGACAAGACCAACTTTTATGCGGAGCAAGGTGGACAGGTTGCCGATACTGGCCGACTGGTGATTGATGACGTTGCTGAGTTCAAGGTTCTCGATACCCAACAATTCGGTGGTTACATCGTCCACAATGGATATTTGGAGTACGGTCAACTCAACTCCGGCGATGAGGTCATTGCTGAATACGACGAGCTGCGACGTCAGCCCATCCGCAACAACCACACTGGTACACATATTCTCAACCACTCTTTGAGGGAGGTATTGGGTGATGATATCAACCAAAAGGGATCATTGGTCGACCAAGACAAGCTGCGATTTGACTTTTCGCACAAGACCGGTGTCACCATCCCGGAGCTTAAGAAGATCGAAGATCTGTCGAACTCCTACGTCCAGCAAAACTGCAAGATTTACTCTAAGGAGGTTGAACTCGACGTTGCCAAACAGATCAACGGCGTGCGTGCTGTCTTTGGCGAGACATACCCCAACCCGGTACGAGTAGTGTCGGTCGGTATCGACGTGGATATGCTACTCGAGACACCGGAGAACCCGGAGTGGCGCAAGGTGAGTGTAGAGTTCTGCGGTGGAACTCATGTGGACCAGACTGGAATCATCAAGGACTTGGTGATTGTTGAGGAGAGCGGTATTGCCAAGGGTATTCGCCGTATCGTAGCCTACACTGGTGATGCTGCGCATGCTGTTCAGCGCGAGGCCATTGAGTTTGGTAAGCGCATCGACCGTATCGAGGCTATGCCATTTGGCCCCGAGAAGGAAGCCGAAGTCAAGCAAACCACCATGGACCTCAACAACCTCGTTGTCTCTGCTGTTACCAAGGAAGACCTCAAGACGCGATTCAACAAGGTGGTCAAGGCAGTTGTTGACGAGCAGAAGAAGCGCCAAAAGGCCGAGAGCAAGACGGCTTTGGATGCGGTTACTGCCCATTTCGCCAAGGATGAGAACAAGGACGCCAACTATTTCGTTGGTCAATTGCCGATCTCTGCCAACACCAAGGCCATTTCTGAGGTCATGAACCACTTCAAGTCCAAGGACAAGGCGAAGACGGTCTATCTGTTTGGTGGTAGCCCTGCTGAGGGTGCTGTCGTGCATGGTGTATATGTTGGCACTGTAAGTCTTCTTGTACTCCACATCTCTTAGAAACTGTAACTAACCACACAACAGGATCTGTCATCCAAGGGTGTCACGGCTGAGCAGTGGTCTGCTGCTGTGTCCGAGGTTGTTGGCGGAAAGTCCGGCGGCAAGGAGCCTACTCGTCAAGGACAGGGCACCAAGGCGGAGAAGATGGACGAGGCGATCGAGACTGCTCGCAAGTGGCTCGAGGAAAAGCTGAAGATCTAGAAACAAGAAAATCCACGAAAGGGAGGGAGTGACATGGCGCAGGCATGGTTGGGGCCGCGCATTCAAGGGGCAAGAAATACTGTAACATACATATTCGGAGATCACCCGTCGAGGTTCTAATATAGGCAGAATGCGACCAAGAATCATCAATCTGGTGGCCTTGCCTAATCCAAAAAGGTTAAAAGACATGGGACGATATTGGACGAACGTGACATGAGTCGTTTGCGTAGGCAATGTGTTGGGCCAATTGCTGTCATTGGAGGATAGCTCTACTCTGCTCTCTAGCTTCTCGATTGGCACACTGTCAGAAGCCTTTGCAGCATCAGGGTCTGGCTTGTAGAAGAAGTAAGAAGCTCGATGTGTTTACTCAATCGCTATATTTCCTATCTCTCCTTTTGAGCTGGATCTACTTATCTTATGAGCCATGAGCGAAGCTCGGAGGAAGCCAGCAGCACAGCACAGTGGATAGGTACAGCACCGTTTTCCGTGAACTATGCGAGCTACTTCATTTCGGCTTTTGGGCTTCTTTTTTTCTTCGTCTTACTGGGGGATTTCGAGGTTTTCCGCTTTAGAGATCTCTCCGGCTATCCCGAAGGCCCTGACATCCCTCGCCGTCGACGGAGAAAAAGGGCCCTCTGTCAGAACCCCCCAAATGCTGCCACCACGCCCGCAGCCAATGGCATAGCTGCTCCCGTCGCCGCTCCCGGGCCCGGGCCCGTTGCTGTTCGTAGTAGGCGTGCTGGAAGCAGAGGGGCCTGCCGCCGGGGACCAGCTGGGTGCGGCGGCCGGGGCACTCGGGCGAGGCCGGGCCGTGGGCGCAGGGCTCGAGTCCGTGGCGGAGTTGGCAGCCGCAGGAGGCGAAGGTGAGGTACCTTTGCTTGCACATATCGGTTCTTGTTGTTGTTGACCTTTGGCCCCTTTGGTTGTGGGAAGCAGCGGCGACTTGAGCTGCTTGCTAGCTTGGACCGGCTGGATTGGACTTGGTTGTGAGCGGGGAGTGAAGCTCTTTATAGAATCTGGATTTTCTGTCAGTCGCAGTATGCGGGTTGCGAGCCAGGTAGGGACGAGCGGAAGGCCTTCGAGGTTCGTTCTTTCCGTCTGATGTCGGTTAGAAAGTGATCCGAACAAACAAAGAAAGGAGGACCCAGTATATTATAGTCAGTACATACCTTGCTCGACCACACGCACCAGCAGTAGTGTGCCCAGAGATGAGGCGTGTCTGTTTGTGAGGTTTCGAGGAGGAGCACGACAGAGAAAAGCCTGGCTTTTCTCTTTATTCGCGACTCGAGAGGGGCAGCGACGATGTCGGCGTTATACCGCGTGCAATAGCGAAGTCGAGAAGAAGAAGAAGAAAGGGCTTGTTGCTGCTATTCTCGACCTTTCGTCCGCAGACACGCAGGTATATGTGCGTATGCTGGAAGTGTGAGAGGAAGCTCGAAGTTGAGTTCAGACGAAATAGACAAAAAGATGAGAGGAAAGCCTCAAGGCCAGCTTGCCCACTTGATGTTCACTCTATTAATGCAGAGCTCAAAGTCGTCGAGTCGGCGACTTCGACTCGACGACTTCACTATCGGCGATATCACTATAATGCACCCCATGGCAAAGGATTTCCCAAACACCGATCCCTCACGGGGACATGAGTTGAATGAAGAAGTGAACAAGGAGGTATGCAGCGGTTCGCAATTTGGACAGCGAGTTCTGGACATGTGTGTACAAAGACACAAAAAGGGACTGAATATACACTTAAACTATCATATATCGACAGCCAGGTCTCCGTCGCCACCAGCCATGTGGTAGTTCTGATCACATATTCAAGTCAATCTCATATAAATGTTTCTCTCGGGTGTGCAGTAGAAAAAATATCTCGGGATTCTCTTGATGCCCTCTTAAAACCTACAGTAAAACAACAGAAATTGTACTTATACAATGCAGCCCAATAGTGTGGCCGGCCGTAACGCCATCCATAACCACCAACCCATCCATAGCTTCCTGGAAACCCCAGTCCCAAAACACAGTTCAACTCCGCTAATCCGTGATGCCGTTCCATGTATCGTCCTTAGCCTGAATGCTCATTATCGTGATCTCCAGCTCCTCTTGTGACATCTGCTGTCCGCTCATCTTTTGCCCCTCAACAACATCGTACAGCTGATACAGCTGCTCGCACTTCATCTCCGAAAGACGCGACAGCTGGCTAATCTCGGCATTAAGTTGCTGTCGATGACGTCTTCCAAACGAAGGATCGAGCTCGTTCAGTTCCGTCTGTTTTGCCATAAGCTTCGACTTGATATGCGTGAGCTCGTCCTTGATGTTCTTGATGACAACTGCCAAAGCAATCGCGGGATCCCGGGAAGGACGCATTGTGGGTTGATCCTCAAATGCCGTTCCCTCGACAGGCTCCGGGTTGGCAATCCGGTCAGTGACGGGGACTGGTTGCTCTACTCGCACCGTCGTCTTCCTGGTCGAGCCCTGCGCATGCGACTTGATTCTGGTGCACACAATGCAGTTACTGCAGTCGTGGTCATGGCACAGGCCATCAAGGACACGCTTGGCCTCTTTAGAAAGACCGGGCATGGATCGCTTCATGCTCTCCTTCGTGAGGTCCCTGGTAGCAGCTTCCTTCTCTGCCCTGCGCTTTCGAGCATCGAGGGTAATATCATCCATGAAAAGAGCCGAGGTCATGTTCTCCTCGACGTCCATCTCAAACCGCTCACTGTCCGAATGACGACGGCCGTGGGGACCCATGTTGGACTCGGTAGTGTGGTCAGGCAGACTCAGCCCGCTCATACCAGACTTGATACTGAAGCGACCAGTCGTATCCTGTTCCGAAACACGGCGAGTGTGTTGTGTGTTCTTGAGTATACCAGAAGGCTGTCTCTTAGACTGAGCTGCTTGTCCCTTAGCATTGGCAGCCTTTGTCTTAGTTGAAGGACTGGCGTTTCTTTCGGGCATAAAAGCAGGAGGTAGGCTCTGGCTCATGTCTTCAGTAAAGCCAGCATCGACATCATCGAGGTACTCCTCGGTGAAATTATCCCGCCGTTGCTGCTGAGACGATTGGTTCTGGCGAAGGGCATTTTGAAGACGGTTCATATCCGCCTTGGCAAAAGCATCGCCGAAATCCGAGCCATGTGTCAAATCGAGCTGCTGTGTGTAGTCGTCCTCCATCTGCAGATCCTGTGACAACGTATTCCTAAGAGACATGTCACTAGTAGTAGATCGAATCCTGGATGTTGTTGGCTCCACAATACGAGTGATTTTGACAGGTTTTGTCGAAGTCTTCAAGCTCTGGACCTCGCGAGCGATTCTCTGGGCCTCCACAATGGCCTCAGTTCTGCGCTGCACCTCGCGTTGGAGCGTCGACTCTTGACCGGCGCTTTCCCTAAGGCGAGCCGCCAACGCAGCCTCTCTGTTCGCGATATCCTGGAGTTGTTGGGTCAAAGACGCCTGTCTTTCCTCGTACTCCGCATCCTTCTCTTCGCTGTCTTGCACTACTCTCTCGAATCGCTTGCTTATGCGATTAACCTGGTCATGCAGATAGTCCTGTTCCTCATCCAGTCGGCGTTTTTCCTGCTCAAATTGCAGGCGTTTGGACGCATAGTCGGACTGAAGGTTCACAACCTGTTGCTGAAGTTGGGCGTTTTCATCGGCGAGTTCCCTGTTCTTCTTTTCGAGACGATCTCGCAAGTCTTTTACATCAAACGTCATCGTGCCGGTTTCGGCGTTGGCAGACTCTACCATCTGGTGCAGCTTGGCGTTGTCATCTTGGAGGTCGCCGACACGGCGCTCGAGCAACGAGTTCTTCTGCTGAAGAGACTTGGTGTCGTGAAAGAACTTATCGTTCTGACGCTCAAGACTCAAGTTGTCTTGCCTGAGTGTCTGTTTCTCTTCGACAATGATCTTGTACTCAGACTGGAGTACCTGGTTATCGCCCTGCAGGACATCCACAAGACGTTGGAGTCTCTTGGCCTCCTGTTGGAGATCCTGGTTCTGCTGCGTCACAATAGTATTGTGAGAGCGCAGTGACTGGTTCTCCTCGAGCAGCGACTTGTACTGCTCGCGAAGTAGTGAATTGTCGTCGCGCAATGACCGGTGTTCCGCCTCCGTGCCGTGTGCGTCGTGGGCGCGTTGGTTGCCATTGGAACCGTTAAGGCCCTTACGGGCTGCTTCCAGTTCCGACTCGAGACGGTGGACTCTTTCCAGTTGGGAAGTTGCAGACTTCAGAGCCTCGTCACGCTCTGATATGTATGTTTCGGTATGAATTTCGTTGATGCTGATTTTGCGGTTGGCTTTGTCAAGCTTAGCCTGCAGTGTAGCAACCTTATCCTCAAGTTCTGTGTTATGTTAGTAACTGGCAGGGATGCAGGTGCGCAAATATGCATGAAAGCTTACCTGACTGGCGGGAGTTCATATGTATTATTAATGAGTTGTCTGAATCCGAACCCATCGCGCTGTCCTTGCGACCCCGTATCTTGGACAATTGCAATTGGAGTTCATATACCTCCTCTTGAAATTGCTCGGCTTGACGGGAGACCTGGTCGTCGTGGGCCTGAAGAGCTTGGATCTCATCCCGGATCTTATCGAGGGACACAAAGATCTGCTGCTCATCGTCTGGGAGGCCAATCATCTCTATCTCGGCGTGATGTTTCGGCGAAGACTTGAGTTCGCGGTCGTGGACTCTTCCGTGTTTGACGAAGACAGGCATACCATTGTCGACAGATTGGATTTTCAGGGCGCCTGAAATGAAATCGTCGATATGTGTCAGGTTGGGCAAGAAGAACGACCGCGCGGTCTGGTTTGCATCAGGGCTCATATGCATGTTGTTGCCGCGCGACTGGCGATTGCTACCCAGTTGGATGCGCTCGATGCTGGGATGTATTTGCCGGGGTGTCGCATGTTGTGCTGATATCGACCTCGGCGTCGTCTCTTTTTGTGGCGTGGACTTGGCTTCCTTCGCAGCTTGCGCAGCCTTGAGAGACTGGATCAGAGATGTGACATTGGCGCGGCGGGGTTTTTGCCCATTCAAACGAGAAGACCCGGACATCTGCGTGCTGTCGCCATCGGACTCGTTGTCGACGCGGGCCTGCATCTGCGAACGTGCCTTTTGCGAAACTGCGCCGACGTTGAATTGCTTCTGGTTTTGGTCATGCAATTTCTGATCGGTGGGCGAGGCGGCTGTCGAGGACGAGGGTGGGTGGTTTTCTTTCGTTTCGCGGCGATCCATCTCGCCGGTGACATTGTAGATGTCAGTGGTCTGCTCGCGACTGGCCGGCTTCCAGTCCTTGTAGTCGATAAAATCTTGATCGAGGGCAGCCGAGTTGATTTGGTACGCGCTTTGGCGATTGGCCTTGTTTGTGTTCTTGGAGAGGAAGTGCAAGGATTCGTCACCCATCCGTTGCGGGTCATAGGAGATGTCAGAGGTAAGCGTTACGGTTCCATGGGAACCGGTAGAAGAAGGTGGTGAGTTGAAGGGATTCTCTGTATTCTGATGCATCTCCCTAAGGATGCGGGATTGGTAGCGGCTGGTCTTGGACTCCATGGTGAAGTCTTTGCCAAACCGCAAGTAAGCCCAGCAAGGTGCCTTGTATATAAGATAATACTGGCCGTTTGCTCACTATAAGGCAATGGCACGAAGGCACGATTTGCTGTTGTTGGTGAATGGATGTATTCAGTGTTGATTTGGGTCGCGTATGGGAATTGATGGAAGTGACGGGCGCTGATTGCGGAGCTGACTCTGGGTGGGCGAGTGCGCGTGTTGCAAGGATTAGTGGACGCGAATAAACAACAACGAAAAAGCTGTAGGGAACTAAAACCGCAGGGCAAGTTTCACAAGTTCAATCGCATTATTCGCAGCAGACCATGGGCAAGAATTAAGGGCTAGAAGAAGTCTCTGCAAAGTAAAGAGCAGAGAAAGAAGCGACACGCTTTCTGTCGGGCACGTTATGATAACAACACAGGAGGAAGGAAGATGGGGAATCCAAAAGAGGCCGGGCCGCGATATTTTGGAAAGTAAACAAATTGCCCTTTCCAGTTTGGGGAGGAGCCTAACCTAACCGGCCAGTCAGCGCAGTGGTGGGGTGGGGTTCCTGTATTTTTGACTTGGCAGCTTGGGTTTTCTTGCTTCCGAAGAAGCGAGCCCAGTCCCACTGATGACACTGGCCAATGATACCTAACCTGGGACCAACTAACCTACCTCCCGCTGCGTGTAAGTAGTTCAGTGCATCACTCCTACTTATTTACGTGCTGGCGTTCACGTAGCTACCGTAGGTACGTTCAAGCAAAACGCGAGCCGCGTGTTTGGGGGAAATGTTGCTTGTGCGATGAATTTACGTATCGTTGTATTCGTACTGTACGCCGAGTACGTACAAACAGAACTTCATTGCGAGGGAAACTGGGGTGGAAGATGAATTACACCAATTCCAGGCTTCTATCTAGCAACACTAACAAAAAAGGATTGATGCCATCCGTTAGGCTATACCAGAGCTACCAACATAACTTAAACTAGCAAGCATAACGCAACATGCCAAAAAATAAGAATAAAAGGCAGGATTCAGTCCAGATCTTTTCTATCGAGATATATGTCTTTTACAAAATCTGTTCATTCGCCTACACAACTCAAAGACTAGCTTTGCCCCTCGATTCGAAGGGCAACGTCAGTGTGACGATCCCCGCCGCTATGAAAAGAGCACCACTGACATAGACGGGCACCGCCGTCTTCAAGTCCGCAAACATAGCGACCAAGGGCGACAGGATGCCGAAGATGCGGTTCGCCGTGGCGGTGAGCGCGTTGCCCGTGCCGCGGTCCTTGGTGGGGAACACCTCGGGCGTGAACCCGTACAGGACCGCGTACATGATGTTGCTGCTGAAGTTGAACCCGCAGTTCCAACCGAGCAGACCCGCCGACGTGGTCGCCGTGGTGGACCCGTAGAGCAAAGCGCCTGTGACGATGGTGCTGAGGGCCAGCGTCCCTTTTCGTCCGAACCATCGGAGCTCGACGAGGACGCCGCCCAGCACGGCGCCGGGCACACCGAGGACGGCAATGATGAGCGAGTTGCGGTACGTGATAGATGTCGATCCATCTTTGAACTCGGCTCCACGTGTGGCTTGAATATAAGGCAGAAAGGCGTTGTACAATGGGTATCTATCACGGTCAGTTGCATGAATCTATCAATGGTTTTCTCTGCATGGAGCGAGGACATACCCTAGACCAAGGAACGCCCACACTATCATTAAAGCGGTTGTGTTCCATGCCAACCGCTTGGTCCGGAATAGCGGCCGGACGTGCGATAGGTCGATAGTTTGCAACTTTCGTTTGACGACGTCAGCTGCAGCCGCCCGGTTCACGTATCCCTCAGGCTCACACGCCTTGAGATCATCTAGGGTCAGTTCTGAGGTCATGCCATTTCTCCGCGCCACCTCGTGTATGATGCGCACAGCATCCTCGTCCCGCCCCTTGCCCATGAGGAACTTTGGCGACTCGAAAATCGTGAAAAAGGCAAATCGGACCACAAACATGAGCAGGGTCAAGCCTCCCATGGTGATGATGAAGTACCGCCATCCCATGTTCTCGGAGCGAGTACAAGTAGTGTCCTGGGGGCATGTCATGTATCCCAGCAGCGGCCAAGCTATCAGGGTAGCAATGACTTGGGCAACAGCCCAGTAGATGGAGAGAACGGTCAGTAGGTATTGGTGCGATGCGGGTAGGAACTCGAGGAAGATGGCCGAGTCCACCGGCAAGTTGCCACCGACACCGAAAGACCAGAAGGCCGCAAAGACGCCGATGGCGGCCAAGTTGGGTGCTGATGCGGCCACCATCCCCCAGACCGCGGTCAAGCCCAATGTCAGATTGAATGCCCATCTCCGGCCAAAGATATCACAGCCGAAGCCCCAGAAGATGGCACCTGCCAGTAGGCCGATGTTCTGGGCAAGCGATAAGAGCGGCGGCTTAGCGACCTGGAACTCGTTGGCAATGGGCGTCAAGATGAGCGACGTCACAATTGGCCAAAGATTGTCTGAAGCCCAGCCGAAGCCCACAACAACGAACAACTCCCATTGATACCTTCCCATACCAATATGTTGGATCTGCTAAGGGTCAGCTCGAAGCTCAATGGTCCCCACTACTAAGCTATAGCAGTCGCAGCTTGGGGTGACTTACAGCCTTATTGAGGACCACAGCTTTGGCTTCATAAACCGAGTCCACTTGCCCTTTTAAAACATTGCCAGTGTCTTCTGAGCTACTATCACTGACAACTCGGTGCGTATCAGGATGCGGCTCGCAAGCATATGAGTCTTGCTCCGGACTACTCCCTTTATCGTGCCCGCCCATGGTAAAAGGGTATTGGTATGAATACGTAGGAGTGGTCGGCGCACCGTACGTTGTAGGGGACGGGAACAGCAGGATCTGTGTTGTAGGTTAAACTTGAGGCTTGAGGGACATTTTCTTCGACATATAATTTCTGCAGATTTTGATGTTTTTACTTTCGAATAAACCCAAGCAGCCAACTCCGATAAGTCTCTCAATGTGATGATGGCGTGCTCAATGGTAAGCAATTATGGTTGGCTCCCCACGCCACACCAAAACCAGATCGGCTGGTCACTCCGCACCATCTTTTGTTCGGGCAGATGTACCCCAATCACGTCAGTGACCTCTCACACTCGCAATCTACAGAGGTATTGATTAAGTGCATGCATGCTAAGCGGGGTGTAGAAGGACATGTAGAATGATACACCGGTTGTCTTGTGATACTTGAACCAGCATTGATTAAACATCTCGAGGCTATACAGCACAAGGTTTCCTCGTTCCAGCGGAAATGTGCTGATAGATTTTAGGCTTTTCTTTTCTTCTTCTATACTTTTCATTTTACTGGTTGTCGCTATTGAGTACAGTGCCCAGACAATGAGTGTCGTATGCTGAACCGGACAGAACGAAGATCGTGCAAAGAAAGGCCTGGAGTCATGAATTGCACCACTGACTCTCTTGTATGGGCCTCGGATGAGGGTCTCGGGTGGGCTACCCGTGTGGGAGCGGGAGCCACTATAAAACGTGGTCGCTGAGCTAAGAAGTAGGTACCGAGCTAAATACATGTAGCACCTTACCTGAAAGGATCCATCCCATCCAGGCATACTCCGTAAACAAAATTGATATTCCATAGCCCAATAATCATCATCATTGAGGCAGATATATCGAGTTTAAATCCATTATGCAACCTAACTTGATACAACAAGCACTTGAGCTTTAATCCTGAGTTAAGGGAGGGAAACCTCTTGCCTCAAACTCGTGACGCTGGACGTTAAACTCCCGTCTCCATATACCAAGGTTGCTTTTTACTGCTAAACCGGGGAACAGTGGATTGTCACTTCGATAGCTGCCGCTTCGCGGGCGAAGAAGTAATGAACATTCATACATATACATATATGGTGCGTATACCTATTGCGCATATGTACAAGGTATCTACCGATAAGTAAGTCTATTTGCGGAACCACCATCGCCATAAAACACAAAATACCTGACAAGTCGGTTCAACAACAACAATAACAGACAACGCAGTAACCGCCACTAAATCTCGCAAATGTGTCCTGCTTAGATTCAAAACCCTCCTTTTTCGGTCATTTCCAACCAACCGATTTCCTTATGACTTCCATCGATCAACTGTTTCGTCAGGGGGAAGGAGCCTGCAGAGAGACCTTGCTCGGGTCCGCTCTTGCCTCCTCCACGCTCTGCTCGCGTGGCTTCCACAGTCCATCTGAGTCCCCAAGCCGATCAACCGTCAGGCCTGCCGAGCCGGGGTTTCTCACACCTGCCGCCAGCTGGCGCTGGTACGAGATGGCTCTCAGACGATTATGTTCAGCCGGAGTCAGACGAAGCTGTTTTGCGATCGACGACCGTCAGTAGATGGCCAAGTAAAATCAAGTGAATACGGGAAGTTGGGAAATGGCAGCTGCTAGAAAATGAGCTTACATAGATTTCGACGCCGACGGCATGAATGATGAAGGCCAGCCAAAGAGCCATGCCTGCCGTGATGTCTATGGAGGCCGCGATCTGGGCCGCGTCGTTCCCATTGAAATTGGCGTCGATCATGGTGTACTGGTCCGGGTTTGTCCCGTTGACGAAAGCTGCGCAGGCGGGGTAGCTTTGCACGAGCTTCTCCTCACTCTGTAGGATGGAGTTGACCTTGACGCAGGGCATCGTTGCCTGGTAGCCACTCGATGCGGTGATGTTGACCGTGATAATCAGGATGATTCTCATAGTGATGATGCAGCCACCCTGTTGTGAGAGGGTCGTCAATCGATCAGTATGTTGTCTTTTTGCTTTCATTCATAGTACGTCGTCGATCTCTCATAATATGAGGCATGGGGGGCTAATCTTACATAGAACCATGCTCGCAGCATCCATTTGCGGTGCTCTTCGATCTGGAGCTTTTTGATATTGATCACGGCCAAGAGCAAGGATCCCAGAAACACAATGGCGAGAACGCCAGTGATGGCCTGGGCCTCGATGCCGCCGCCGAAGGCTTCGCGGGCAATCATCAAGGCGCCAGCGATGCCTATAACAGAGAGGAGGATGGCGAGCCACCCGCAGACGCGGTGCAGTATTATGGCCTTGTAGCGGATGTAGGGGGTGAACTGGAGGATTGCCAGCAGAGCCGCTGGGAGGATACAGGCCAGGTGCAAGATGATGCCGACCTTGTACCGGTCGAAGTTCAAATAGTAGTAGCACTCGCCCGGGAGAGCTCCGAGCCCACCGCTGCCTTTGGTGTTGCAATATATGCCATAGAAGTTGAGATAAGGTAGTCGGGCCAGTATAAAGCCGAACATGGCGCCGGCGAAGATGAACCACAGCACGAAGTTGTATCCTTTAGAGAACCCCACGGGGTTATAAACCTTGCGGGCGGCGGCGGCGAATCCGTTCGCTGGTGGTCGGGACGGGGCACCCATTTTGAATACGATGGCGGCGAAGAAAGCTAGAGCAGAGTGGTAAAAATGCAAGATGTTTCAAGTAGTAACGAGTTTCGAGTCTGTTGAGGTGTGTCTGTTCTATACAGTTTTCACTATCCATCTAATATGTTTGAACGGCACAAGCAATATATATTCATCTACGTACTCACAGTTGATGGCTTCTTCTCGCACTCGCATCCTCTAGTGATCGCCATGGCAAGACAAGGTTCCCAGTTCAACCAGGTGGCCGGGTGCGAGAAGGGAACGTAATCTCACCCTAGGATCTCATCACAGTTTGGCGCAGGTCAACGGCGTTGTACAGCCACGAAGTGCTTTGAGCCTCAAATCTATGACTTCTCACATGCCTAATGGGTGAGACATCCCTGGTAGAGCCGCATATAGACTGCTTTGGCCTGGGGGTAGCCCGAACACTAGCGGCACGGTTGTCGGCGTGGGTAATAAGTCGGACAAATTACAGACCGGGTGCGAGAAAAAGGTATACAATTTCAAGCTGTGCCGCTCGCATTCGGGAGGAGTGTGCTGTGCTGTGGTTGTTAGTCCCGTCGCATCGTCATCGATTTCGTTAGCATGGGTCCGCAACGCCAAGCCTGTTACTGCCATTCTTAGCAGATCCATGATCCACCTAGAATCCCTTATTATAGCATGCGCTTGTAGCCCTACCTAGAATCCTCCGGGCCCGGGGTAATTATGCCATATTCTGACGACAATATGAGACACAAGCCCCAAATATGCAGTGTTTTCTCCAGCTACTGCAGCTGGTAGAGTGCAGTCCTTTCGGCATGTAGGGTCATATCTCATATCAGCATTATCGCATGTGCGCCTGTGAGAGTGTTCAGTCCTTAGGATAAACGATTCCGACTCCTTCTTGACTGGGCCGTAAGGCAATAACAGAGTTTGATATCAGGACTGTATTTCCCGTTTCCTCGGTGCTAACGGAATGTGTCTTCGGCGTTAGTTTCCCTTTCGGCTGGAGGAGCCGATGGGCGTCGACTGAACTTTGAGCCTTAGGATAGATAGGGTCCTTACACAATGGCTTGTAGGAGCGCCTCGTAGGCTTCCTAGTCCAAAACGTCGTAATGTTTGGTGCGCCAAAGCCAGAAGATAAAGATATTGCCGTTTTGCGCTCAGTGGCCCAGCACCATGAAGTCTCGAATATAGTCCCCTTCAAACCCCCAAACAGGTGATGGCTGACGCTTGTAATCTGATTACCATCTTCTGTGAACGAGGCTGACCGTTGAGTACTTGAAGTAGGTAGGTGGCTTAAAGCTCCTAGGGCTACGCACCTTGCCAAAGGTCGTTGCCCTAAATTGCAGTGCTTAGAGGAGCATGTGGACAATGGCTTCAAAGCCCAGCCATGTCTAACTCAGTTGCAGTAGAGCCAGCTTAACACGGCGCCTGAAGTAGAAACATTTTTAAATTTGCCGCCCGCCAATGAGGTGCCACATGACTTTGTCCATCAGTGCCTATTGCACACCACGCACAACCTAGCAGCGCTTAATCATCAGATAAACGTTTGCCAGATTGGCCGAGATAAGCCCAAAAGACTGTGCTGACTACAGCACCGACTTTGACCACTAACCCTACACACGAGAAGCCGATGAATATGTATATATAGAAACAAAGAGTCCAGCAATTTGATTTTGAGGGCAAAATATATAGTCTGCCTCTATTCGAGGAAGAAGGGGGTTGGGTAGGACACACAAATACTACCACTCTCGCTGCCTCTATGGCCAGACATGCATACGATCATGGTTTGCGATGTCTCAATCGAAATGACCAAGGAGGCAGTGCTAGTCACGACATGAATAGAGGCGTAGTACTCCTGAAGGATGCCACAGACCGTAGATAATTTGTACCAAATGAGCGAGCAATAGACTAAGCAGTGAATGCAAATGCCATATTTACCCCAGACTACATATGTAGTTCTTGCCTCAAGACGCATCATCCAGGACAAGGAATGCCGTACCGGTACGTGGTCTTCTGACGGCAACTAGAAGGCTTCGAATTTTTCTTCGGCTGATTAGACCGGGCAAGGCGACGAGTCGATCAGGTCGAGCTGATTCAAACCAGAACGCTCAAGCACCTGAGGTTCCATCATCTGTAGTTTTGCCATTGTGCTAGCTAGTCATTGAGACGGCATCAAATTTTTGCAAACCCAATCTGACCAAAGGCCAGTGCAGCTCTTCAGCTCCTTGAATATGAACAGGCCAACGGCTTCTACCGCCCCGAGGAGGTTTGAAGAGCAAAGTGGTGTGCGTCGAATGCAGTGCGGTTCCTGAATGACTCCGACATCGCGATTCGAGATACCAAATGCGGTTTGGGGACTAGCGCATACTTGGGTTGCTTGGGCCTTTCAATCGTCGTATTCCATCAAATGCCATACTGCATCTGGCTAGGTAATGAGATAGACGCAGTGCGTGTCTGAAGATAGCTTAATTTTCAACGAGATGGCATTTTCTCGATAGACTTGAATGGTCACATCACAACTCTATAACCGACAGTAGATATCAGGACAAGCAGTTCGGAGGTGCAGGTATAGAGGTAGTAGCCGAGGCCGAGTCATTGAAGAAGGCCTGAAGCCGCTGTGGACCGCACTAAACCCCGCAACTACCCCCCGGCCCAGCCAGTTTCGAAACCGCATTACGTCGGAGGCAACGAGTCGGAGTCAAGCGATGTAGATAACACCATCCGACATCCCCACTATGGCATAATCTATCGCCATCCACTCCAACCAGCCATTTCGTGCCCATCTTACTTAATCAACCCCATCTACCTTTTCCCCTGCTTGGATCCATGGATGTCAATATCTCCTCCTTTACCTTCCTCCCCACCCCACCTAAACCTACAGCACTAGAGCAGCAGTAGCAGAGCAGCAGCAGCAGCAGCAGCAGCACCTGTTGCCAGCGACGACGGCCCGTCATGGAGAAAATGGCGAGCACGGAGCGAACACCCTTGATCTCCAGCGTGATCATCGGGTCATCACATCATCGCTACCCGCACAACACGTTACGGCGATTTTGTACCGTAGTCCTCGGCGCTTCGCTCATCGGGCTGTTCACCACCTTCCTCTTCACCGTCGTGTTTGCGCCCCACGAAGATGATGGCGCTCCTCCCCACACGCGGCCAGGTCACCACCGTCACATGGACGGTTTCACCTTTGACAAACTAAAGGATGTTCTACTGGAGACACCCAGTGCCAAGAAGGCTTCAGAATGGAGCAAGTATTATACGGCCGGGCCTCACCTGGCTGGTCGCAACTTATCGCAGGCAAGTCGGGGCGAAGCCACGATGCATCGCGTTTCTGCTAACACATTTGTAGGCCGAATGGACGCGTGACCGGTGGAATGAGTGGGGCGTCAAATCCGATATTGTGACTTACGACACATTACTCAACTACCCGCTTGGCCATCGATTGGCTTTGTTGGAGAAGTCAAAGACTAATTCGGACAGCTGGAACGTGACGTTCGAAGCAACCTTGGAGGAGGAAGTGCTGGAAGAAGATCCCACATCTTCACTCCCCAACCGCATCCCGACCTTCCATGGATATTCTGCGTCTGGCAATGTCACAGCTCCCTTCGTTTACGTCAACTACGGCACCTATCAAGATTTCGAGGATCTGATCAAGGCCAACATCACTCTGACCGGCCACATCGCTCTAGCTCGCTATGGCGGTATCTTCCGTGGACTGAAGGTCAAGCGCGCCCAGGAACTCGGCATGATTGGATGCGTCATCTTCACGGACCCCGGTGATGATGGCGAAGTCACGGATGAGAATGGTTACGGAACCTACCCCAACGGTCCCGCACGCCACCCCAGTAGCGTACAGCGTGGGAGTGTGCAATTCCTCAGTGTAGCTCCCGGTGACCCCACGACGCCTGGGTATCCCTCGAAGCCCGGTGTACCCCGACAGCCAATTGACGGAGCAATCCCTAGCATCCCATCGCTGCCCATCTCCTATGCTGAAGCTGTGCCGATTCTGAAGGCCCTCAATGGTCATGGACCAAAGGCCACCGAGTTCAATCAGTATTGGACCAAAAACACCGGACTGAAGTACAAAGGAGTGCAGTACAACGTTGGTCCCTCTCCCAAGGACGTGGTTCTCAACTTGGTGAATGACCAAGACTACACCATCACTCCACAGTGGGATGTCATTGGCATCATCAATGGAACCATTCCCGACGAAGTTATCGTGGTAGGCAATCACCGAGATGCATGGATCGCAGGTGGTGCCGGAGACCCAAACAGTGGATCCGCAGTACTCAACGAGGCAATTCGAAGCTTCGGTAAGGCACTCGAGCAGGGCTGGAAGCCTCTTCGAACGATTGTCTTTGCCAGCTGGGACGGCGAAGAGTATGGGTTGGTTGGCAGCACCGAGTGGGTCGAGGAATATCTCCCGTGGCTATCAGCTACCAACGTCGCGTACGTCAACTTGGATGTGGGCGTTCGTGGTCCTTATTTCACAGCGTCTGCTGCTCCTATGCTGAGCAATCTCATCTATGATGTTACGTCCATGGTGCAATCGCCCAACCAGACGGTCAAGGGACAGACGGTGCGCGATGTATGGGACGGTCGTATCGCCACGATGGGCAGTGGAAGCGATTTTACCGCCTTCCAAGACTACGCCGGTGTCCCATCCCTCGACTTTGGATTCGGTGGCTACGGCAAGGACTCGCCTATCTACCAGTACCACAGCAACTACGACAGCTACCACTGGATGAGCGAGTTTGGCGACCCCAAGTTTGCCTATCACAAGACAATGGCTCAGATTCTGGGCTTGACAGTGGGTAAATTGGCTGACATGCCGGTTGTGGTACTCAATGCTACCGACTATACCAAGGCTCTGAAAGGCTACGTGGAGAAGATTGAAGCGAAGCTCGCTTCCGTCGATGCGATGAGCGAGCCTTCTACCGACGAGGAGATCGTTGAGTTCCGAGCTCGCTCTATCGGGTCCGAGCCGAAGGGCAGCACCCAGGACTTCAAGTTCTCTCTGGCTCGCTTATATGAGTCATTGGCGGAGATGAACAGTGCCGCAATCAAGCTGGACAAGAAAGCTACTAAATTGACCAAGCAGGCCGAGGATCATTTGCCTTGGTGGAGGTTGATCAAGAAGTTGAAGCTCTTCCATGCGATCCGAGTCACCAACACCAAATATAAGAAGATTGAGAGAGCTTTCCTTTTCCAGGGTGGTCTCGATGGCCGGCCCTGGTTCAAGCATGTGGTGTTTGCGCCCGGGATCTGGACGGGTTATGCCGGAGGTAAGTCCTTTCCAACTATTTCCTATATCACCTTGTGGGACAAGCCATGAACAAACCTACTGACATTTTTTTCCCTTTAGCCGTATTCCCTGGTCTAACCGAGAGCATCGACAACAAGGACTTCATCAACGCGCTGAGATGGGTTGATATCATTGATAACTGCATCAAGACTGCAACAAAGACCATCGAATAGCGGCGAGATGATTCTGTTGAGATTGCGAGTCTATTATTTAGCATCAGAGAAATGATATATAGATACATATAAAGCGATACCTATATAGCATTTGACCATATGTCAATTTGCATAGACTCGCTTCGTCTGTGAAGCTACCTAGACTGCTAGAAAGCCTTATCGAATTTACGAGAAATTTTCAAGTCAAACATGTCATCTGCTGAACACATATTCGCTAAATACCAATGGCATTATGCTTGTGCAGTTGCAAAGCCATGATTACACAGTAAATCTACGCACACCTCTGTCTAAAGAACCCTTTTCGGTGGTTTCGGTGTGGGCCTTTCGGTGGTCGGTGGATCCCGGAGCACCGACAAGCACCGAACAGGGGGTCAGCTGGCGCTTTATATTCCCAGAGCATTTCGCTTCATCCATGAGAACATCCAAAGCAGATCACTCACACACATCTTTCTCTCAGAGGTTGCTTGTTTTTTATACCTAAATTTTGTGTACGGGCACGCCAGTCAGTCAGTCCTACAATGGAACGAAAAACAGCCAAGTCATCAGCAGCAGCAGCAGCTGTAGCGGCGGCAGACACGAGTCTACGGGAAACCATGCGCGCTCTAGGCGCGCGAAAATATACCAAAATGTCTGGCTTGGAGATCCTCGACGTGCCGGTCCCGGATATCCAGGACCCCAAGCAGATGCTCATCAAGATGCACGCAGCTGGGTTCGCCACGGGCGATGCTAACATTATCGCTGGGAAAATGAAGACATTAGTTGGTGACAACTTCAAGTATGTTTTTGTTATTTTTATCACGTTTTGTTTTTAATTCATCCACCTATATATTCTATATTCTACCTTAGACGAACTCCACCCCTCGTCGCGGTTGATGTCGAAGACTTGTGAGTTTGGCTAATCTCATCATCATCGTCGTCCGGTAGGTTCCCTCTGAGGGCGGGAATCACAGGCTCCGGCACTGTTGTCAAAGTCGGCAAAGGAGTCACAGCCTTCAAACCAGGCGACGCGGTCTACGGTATGGCTTTCAGTCGGCCCCTGAAATTCAATCCCCACCCCGGTTATGCGTCCGAGTACGCCATCGGGCGCGAGGATCTCTTCCTCCTCAAGCCCGCCGCGCTCTCCTTCGAGGCAGCCGCCGCCGCGTTCGGTGCAACCGTCACGGCATACCAGTCCCTCGAGCTCGGGCTGCGGCTCCTGCGCGAACAGGGGGTCCAAGACGGGCTGGAGGGCAAGACCGTATTCGTCCCGGGGGCCCTCAGTGCCACGGGCAACATCGGCGTCCAGATGCTCAAGCACGTCTACGGGGCCGGCCGCGTTATCTCCACCGTCTCCACGGCCAAGATGCCCCTGGTCCGCGACCGGCTACCCCCGGGGACCGTGGACGAGCTCATCGACTACCAGAAGACGCCGCGACTGGCCGACGTCGTCACTCCCGGCTCCGTTGATTTTACGTACGGCACGCAGTGGACCCTCGAGTACATCAAAGTAATGGAGAAGCGGCGCGGCGTCATCGTGTCCATCGCCGCCCTGTTCCCCGCCCAGCTCTTTCGCGAGGTCCTGGGGGACATTTTGCCGTTCTGGTTCCTCTGGGTCGCGTCATTGGCCCAGCTTTACTACCGCTGGCGGCTCCGGGGGACGAGTATAAAGATGGGCATCGTCTCGGGCAACCCCGGGGTGCGCGAGGATGTGGAGAGGGTCGGCGAGATCCTGGCTACGGGCAAGATTCAACCCGTCATGACGGTGGTGGAGATGGAGGACATCGAGGCGGTACGGGAGGCCGCAGATAAGGTGCAGAAGATCAAGGGCGGTATCGGAGGGCTGGTTATCAAGATTGCTTGAGAGATTAATGTGTGGTTTGGGGAACCGAGGATGATATATTGCAATGTTGTTTTTCGTACCGAGACACATTTTTCAGTATGTGCTGAAAAATACACGGAGGTTTAGAGGAGTATCACCATAAACGTGAAAATCGAGGAGAATTGATGTTACATTTAATTATTGAACCTATGCTATAACTAAAACAACTAGAACAAATGAAATTTAATGGTTGTAGTGTGTGAGTGCTGTACGCCGCTACCGCTGCCTGTGACCCTTGTTCTTCTTCCCTGTCCACCGACGAGAACTCCCATCCCACGTCCCAAACAATAAACCCAGCCCAGGTAGTCACCAAGAGATCCGTCACTAAGTAGTTACTTTGAATAACCCAAACTAATTCTTCTTCGACAGCCTCTCGCTGGATCGGAGTTTGGGCTCGAGTCCCGAGAAATGGTTCCACACTGAATTTTCCAACCTCTGGTCCTCCTCCCTGACCTGCTCGGGCGTCATGCCCTCCCTCCTCCCTCGGAACGTCGCATCGTCGCTGAGGATCCAGACAACGTGCTCCTGGTCGGGCTTCTCGGGGTGATGATTCGGCACGACCATGGGATCGCGCCCGCTCGCGGCGGGGAACATGATGCCCAAGTGCAGGAGGACGTTGTGGGAGCAGCCCCAGCCCTCGAGCATGGCGGCGAGCGTGTCGATGGTGAAGTTGGAGTTGGCGTCGAACCGGGCCTCGCCGACCTCGGCGATGCGGTCGAGCACGCGCTGGTCCTTGGCCATGGCCAGCAGGCTGGCGTTGGTCAGCGTACTCACGCCGGGCAGGGCCGGGAGCTGCCGCCGCAGACTGATGATGATGGCGTTGATGCCGCAAAGATTCTGCTTCCCCGACGTGGGGATCGCCCTGTAGCCGTGCGGGAACGCCTCTTCCTTAAGCGCTAGCCAGCCGCGGGTCATAGGGTGTCGCGGCTTGCCGCTGACGTCGTTGAGGGGGACGTTGATGCAGTTAACGACCTTGCCGCTGGGCAGCTGGGTCATCTCTGATGAGCCTTTAACGGGAGTCGTTTCGGTGCGCGACCCTTTTCGGGAGGAGCCACGGCTGGTGGGCGGGGTGCTGGTGTTGGTGTTAGTGTTGGAGAGTGTAGTGGCCGATGATAGAGAAACCGTGCTAGCTATAATGTCGGGAACGATTGCAATCAGCATTCAAAACTATGAAGTTACAATGTAAGAGGAGGATTGTGAGTTCTTACCGGACGTCGCCGAACTAGAGAACCGACGATTAAAAGGGGCTGCCGAGGGGGACTTGGAGCTAAAGTCAAAGCTGGGTTTTGCGGGCTTTGCCTTCTTCCTTGGCAATGGCGGCAGATTGGTATCCGATAAGGGGTTTGGCATGGGGTTGTTTGCTCTCTGGACGTCTTCGACTGTGTACTGCCTCGATGGGTTTACATGCAAGATGATGCTGGGAGGAGCAACTTGGGAGGCGGGCCACTGGGACGACGGTGCCTTGACTGCCCTCTCGAGCTCTCCGTGGTCCTCTTGGTCTATTACCACAGCCTCTGTACCGTCATCTTGGATGATACTGTATCGCGGGCGTGGGACCGAGGCAGGCCAGACGTATCCCTCTTCCTCCTTTTTCTTGGGCGTGTCGAAGGTCACTTTCTTCGTTGGGGCTCCAGCGCCCTCGTTATTTGGAACACCGTCTTCATTTTTCACAATCTCGACGGTCGGAATTTCATCCGGATTGCGTGCATTCTGCGCTTTCGACTTGACCTTCCACGCAGGTGGAGCCGGTGCTTGGGCTGGAGCAGCTGCAGCTGCAGCCAACCCGTCTTGGTCAACCACCTTGCCTCCCAGGAGGCTAGCGACAGCCTCTACTCTCTCGCGGCGATTGTGTTCCCTCTCCTCATCGGGGCTCAAGACGCCCGCAAAGTTGGCCCTATACCATTCACTACGAGACAATGCTTTCGCAGGTCTCTTCGGCCGGTCACTCTCGATGATCCGAGGCCCATGCGCTGCGCTGAATTTCTGCGCTCGCGTCGGGATTCGATCGTTGGTAGGGTCGGTGATAGCGACCACCTTCTTGGCCGGCTCGATCTCCGACAAGAAAGCCGGCGGGAGGCGGCGCTTCAGAGGGTTGCTTCGAGGCGCGCGATTGGTGTCGATCTCGGGCAGTAGGGGAATACGCTCCGGCTCTGGCGTGAACCAGCTCGTGAACTTGCCCATGAGTTTCGACCCAATGTTTTGCGGATGGGGATCCAACACTGACCAAAGATATTAGCTACGAATTCCCTGTGTATCATGTTAGTGGGACGATATAGACTTACTCTCCTCGAGTTCCTGGCTAATCTTAATCTGCTTCAGAAGAGTGTCACCCATGGGGAAGACCGGAGGGCCTGGAATGAACTTGGACGTAGGCCGGACAATGGGTTCGAGAGATTGTCCGGCGGCGGGGAGGAGTCTCGATGGATCGCGGATTGGTGGGTTGATGATGAACTCCCAATCATCTTGGATGCTGACGTTCGCATTCCTCATGCTGACTACCAGCGCCTGCTTGAACTTCTTCACAAGCTCAGAAGCGGCTGCTTGCTGCGTGCTTGGTAGCACGTCAATGATGCTGTTGTCAAGGGTTAATGCGCTCTTGGAGGCTGGCCCAACCCGGATTCCATAGCGATACCATGCCAGGGGCGACTGGAGACATTTCGTCTCGTCCTTGCGAGTCTTGATTATCTCCTGGGTGGCCTCACTCTGTCTGTGTAAGGGCCAGCGCCTGACGTCGAAATATCGTTCTCGAGTATAGGGGGCGTGGTGTTCTCTGATCCTCTGGTCTGCCCAGCCCCACACATTCTGTCTCTGGAACGTCTTGATCTTGCGATGGCGATCGTTCTCGGCTATCTGGAAACAGGCACGGCTAGGATATGTCTGAGTGTAGTTCTTGACCGAGTCGTTGATCAGGCCTTTGCGAATCGCGGTGAAGATTTCCGTCACGTCCTTGGACTGGGCTGCGGGGTGATTAGGAGCTGCTCGAGGGATGACATCCGTCAGATCAGTGAACCTGATGGGCGTGTAGCCAGCCTCCTTTGCTGTCTTCGTGACATTCTTTACCTCGGCTTGCCATTGTGCAGACGCTGATTTCAGCAGCTTTCGAGGCAGACTCGGACTCTTGGCAACACGCTGTTGAAGCAATTGGTAGTGTCGGATGGTACGACCCAGGCGGAACGCCAGATTTCGGAAGAATTGGGATGATCGCTCAGACAGCTCTAAGTGCTGGGCGGCGGCCACGTCAATGGGCACGATATCTTCCCAGATGGGCGATTGGCGCGCCTCTTCGAAACCACCCTCTGCGTATGTCCCAACTTTGAAAAGTTTCTCGGCCGCAAAAGTTTTGGGCTTGTCAATCTCTGAGTCTTCTGTAAATAAGGTGGTCGTATGCTTCTTATAAGCCCGGTTGAATCCGAGGAAAGCTTCGTCGTCTGCGTGGCGCCATATAATACGCTGCTCGGGGAAGACCTCTATCTTATGCATACCAACACAGCCCCAATCATTTCGATCAGTTGTCTGGTAGAAGCGGCACTGTGTGTCTTCGTTCCACTCCGTTGAGTCTACATAGTGGTCTACGTCTTCCATTATAGGGCCCTCGTAGCTATCCAGGGGTCAGTAAAAGTTCAAAGGATTATGACGGTGGTAGGAGTTAGGCTTACAAGAGTCGTCCCTGTCTCGCTAGCTTGATACAGGCAAATCTTGCTTCCTCAAGGGTGAACTGGTAAAGTGTATTTGGTGGGTCGGTGTCGTGGTCGTTCAGATCAGATGCCCTCCAGGTAAGCTGGCCCTTCCCCTTTCCAAGCTTCCGGCCCCCGCGGTTGATGATGGCCAGTAGCTCGGTCAGAGGCACTTTCTGGCTTGTGTAGCTGGGGGAGCTCTTGTGATCCTCAGCACACGCTGTTTTGGCCCAAAACATGTTTTGGTGTGTGTCGTTGAAAAGCATCTGGATTCGGTGGTCGAACAAGATCAGGAGGTTGTGCTGTGGTGTCTTGTTGGAGTACTTGATGAGACCTGGCGAAGATCCGGGCTCCATTAGGAATTTCAGCCAAGCCATATCAAACTCGTCCAGCAGCAGGAAAGTATTGTTTTTGGTAGGATCGTAATCAACTGAAGCACGGGGTCGGAGGGTATTGGCAGGGGCATGTCCGCCTAATCCTCGCTCAATATCATTGACCAATGTTGGCAAGAAACGGCTGTTCGGTTCGTACATGCCCGCGGTGCGCTTAAGGTTCTGTCTGAGCAAAACGCAGTCCTTTCCGACCTTAAGCCAGTTGTCATCGTACACACACTTGCCGTTGAAGGTGTAGGGGCCTGTGAAGTTGGGCGGCACAGCAATTGCTGAGCTCTTATTCCAAGACTTCAGCATGTAGTTCCGCCGCGCAAAAGACGATAGAACATTGGACTGCTCAAGATACTCGTTGAACCAGTACACCCAAGGCGACGGCTCCTCACTTGAATGGCCGACCCCACGAGTTACCACATTTTTGACGCCATCGTCGGCTTCGACTCTGTCTATGAGCTTTACCGGCGTGTGGAAAGGAAGCTCTTTTCTTTCTTTGATGGGTGCCGGTAACGCGACTCGCCTCCAGGGTGTATTGATTGAGCGGTTCTCCTCGCTGTCGAAGAGTTGCAACAGCTGCTGAAAGGCTGCGCGCCTCCACCCGCGTTGCTTAACCGTTTTATCAACAGCGCCCGGCTCATCCTTCCGGGGACCGCGATTATAGGCGTAGTTTTCGTAAAGTTTGTCTTCCGAGGTAACGCTATCTTCATATATCTGGTTCTCGACCTCGGCTAGATTCAGCCTAGGTGGCATGTTACCTTGCTTGGTGCTGGGGTCCGAGTGCCACCACAGATTTTCGTCCCTGTGCAGCTTCGTCAATGTTTCGACCAATTTCTGTCCTTCGATGGTCTGGAAATAGTAATCATAGAGTTGCGAGTTACAGTGGCCATTGACGAGATGGAACGGCGAGCTGTTCCGAGCCCTTTCCCTTGGAATCAACGAGATGCGCGAAGGCGCTCTTGTCTTCTCAGAAATGGGCAGGAGCCGGTCATACCAGGCAAGGTGGCTTTGAGGCTGCGCGGTGGGCAGCTTGGTATCCGAATATGGTGTCTTGCCCCGGTTCCGCTTCTCGTAGCCTCGATGAACCCCAATCACCACCTGACAGTCAAACAGGTCGCCTTGCAGCTGCGCATCGAAGTCTTTGTGTCCGTTGCGTCTCAGTTCGTCGGCATATTCCAGGTAGGCGATTATGTCTTCCAGCTGAGAGCTCCAGTTCGCAGTGTGGTCGATGTCATTGTCTTGCAGATAGTGCAGGATCGCGGGGATCCTGATTTTTGGCCCAACCTCATCTTCTACTACTGTGGTCGGAGACTGTGGTCGGGAAAGCGACCGAGTCCGGGAAGGCGATCGAGACGCCAGACGCTGTCGGTGAGCGGGACGTTCCTGCTCGTGAGCATTGTCTGACGACTCCCCTGCCTGTCTATACTGTTTGCGCTTTGCCGCCATGATGGAGTATAGTTGCAACTATTGATTAAATACCGACAATATAAGCAAGGAATGTGTCAAACAAAGATGTCGCATAGAATTGATAGACCTTCTTCGTAATCGCGACTCATAGGCGCACTCAAAGCGAGCGCGAGTAAAGATGTAAACCTCGAGGCATGCGCGACGGCCTGATTCGAAACGCGACAACCGATCTTGGAAGAAAATGAAAAAAAAGGAAAAGAAACTCACCCTGGAGGTGTGCGCACAGGATAATGTTTTGAACACTTTTTCGTGGGCGGCGGCAGTCCTGTTTAGGAATCTTGCGGTTTCCAGGGATGGATCATTGACATTCCTGGCCGCCCCCTTTACTGGCGGGAGCGGATTGAGACGGCTACAACAACAAAGAATGTCATTGTGGCAGCCATAGCTCTTTGAGCACCAAAAAAGCCCCAATTCGCTTCTCTGCTTGCATCTGTGTCCGTTTTCAGATGAGATATTTCGATTTCTTTTGTCAATTCGAAGTTGAGCCAAAAAGTGATCGCTGAAAGCGAACTGTAACTAATGTCAGATCAGGTATTGAGTTAGCTTACATGGCTGGTTGGTTCATGATGAACGACATACACACCAAACATGCCTGGATCTGTCAGACTGACAATACCTTTGCACCCCAGTGGTGGAACGAAGCACAAGCGACGACGAAGTCGCATTAGCCCTACGACACCAGGCTGGGCCAACCGTATGAGGCGAAGGTTACGACATAATGCCCAATCGACATCCACCCAACAATCGAACCAATATGAAGCGGTCATAGGCAAGTCGTCACCTCAGGAGGTAGCAGATCGTATCACTGCCCAGGAATCTGCCGAGACATTGGTGGGCCCGGCTGCCTCTGTTGGTGGTTCGAAAAAGGATGAGGGTCAGGATGTAAAGCCATGGGAAACATTGATAGTCGGGGCGAACCTTGGGTACAACCTGAGCCGAGTCGAGTATAAAGATCGAGAGATTTTGCAGCAGGAGTATATTGTGAACTGGTATGAGAAACACCAGCCAAGCGCCGCGCAACACCAAAGCACTGTCCTCGCTGATCTAGTGAAGGAACGGGCAAAGATGAAAGATACTCACAGAAATACAACCCCTATGTAAGAAAAGAACACTCGGGGCTTGACAAGTATGAGGTCCTGGGCTAATACCACTTGAAGAGAAGAGCTCCGAAATGAGCGGGCTATTGCTGATAGGCTAGTCATCTTGCGCAATGCACTCGAGAGCAGCCGATGCGACGACGAAAGTGTAAATATCCGAGCAGCAATCTCTGGCTATGAATCAGGCCAGATCACTTGTTCCGAACAATTCACCCTGATCTATGGTGGTCGTATTGTTGATACTTGCCCATCGTACAACTCGTTTTGCGAAGATCGAGATGAACGCCTCGATCGTTATGAGCAACAGTACGGATCCGGATGGCTATGGCACGAGCCGCCCTTGGCGGCCTCCCATGACAATGGCGGTCACACAGGGATTGAAATTCACGCGAAGAAGGGCTTCTGCCTATACCAGAGCTCGCACACATATGAGGACTTTGGGCTCTGGCCGATCTTCATGAGATGTGCGACCAACGAAAACAAAGTCAGGCGGAAGAGTGCGCGCACAGCGAAGTCGACTACGCAAGGCCGGAAAAGGAAACGCAAGTGCGACGATGTTCAGCAAAACGAGAACGGCACGTCGCTAAAATCTTGTACGTTCAAGGTGGCGTTGGACACAGGCGCGACATTCCCCGTCTTGCTACCACAGGATCTCCTTCGTCTTGGTATTAATACGAACACTCATGCTGCACAAGGTGCCATTTCTGTGTCGACGACCAATGGAAGAATACAGATGCGTTTCTACGAGCTATATGTTGGCATGGGGTCAGCTGTGGTGTCCGGGACCGAATTCGGATCTGACTCAACGAACGAGACTGGCTGGCCGCTTGAAAAAGGGGCAATGGGCGGACTATGTCCTGTCTTTGTAAACGGCGACGAAGACGAAAACGAGGATGACGAACACCCCGATCAGTTGTGGCAAAAGCGACTAAGCGGCCTCATGCCGTTCAAGGCATGTTACGTTTCTTCGGTTCCAGCAGCTGGCCGGATCTGGATGGGCGAGAATCGCCGAGACGTGCTGGGGAGCCAACGAATGCCGCCATACCGCCGGTTCAGCACTCATCATGTGGTTGATCCTGGGTTCCCATCCGACATGCACGAAGTTCAAGATGCACTAGGCACACCTGATTCCGTGACCTTTTTCCACCGTCTAACGAGAGAGGACGAAGAGAAGGGTGGTTTTATAGAACGTGAAAGTCAGAATAATACTACCTTCTGGAGCGAGGTTCGGGGAGACAAGGTTCTTCGCCGTAATCACTTTGGACCAAAACAAGCCAAAAAGATCCCCAAGTTGAATGGCACAAGTTGGAGGACGGCACCAGACGTTTAGGGCCAATGGGGTTTGTACAGCGCTTGTCGCATCGCCGAGGGCCAGGCGAGAGGAGTTGTTCTACCAAAGATATAACGTCGCTAAGGGAGAGCGATTTGCTCACTACCTTGATCGAGTGCTCGTGTCCTCGGCTATACAAGAGTGCTACCTCCTGGTCGCAAGCTGGACACGACAGGCCGCCCACAAGGCTTAGCTCCATAGCGTATGAATTTGCACCTGTGCATCTCATTGGGTGCGTAGGCTTGTCGAGCCAGTGACCGAGATACCCCTGAGTTGTGGTGTGGGAAAAGGGCTCGGGTTCTGGTTCAATGAACCTACATCATCCAATAGAACCCGAAGATTAGCAATCACCAAATGCATTCCAGTGCCCGAGTCATGTTGACCTTCGAGATTGTATGGGCTGGCGTCAATGAGACACAGAGGAGAAAAAGAAAGATTAGACATTGGGCTTGCAGCCAGCAAAAGCATCTCCCAGTGGGATGCCGTTTGCGGATCAGCTCGCCCGATGGCCATGAGAGACACGGCAATCCCAGCTCTGGTGACCTCTCATCTTGTCGGGGACCTAGTTGCGATCCGCCCGGAAATGACCATGCATGATTTTGTCGCGGGTAGCCAAATCAAACCACGTCGAATAGCATACGCTTACTGCAGCGGCATCATCCACGTAGAGAGCCAGCTGATGATTCGTGCGTGCGCGAGTGATTTCAAGGAAGCGCCTCCCTCAGGCCGAGACTAGAGATGCGAGTAAGCGCGAGATGACCTGCTGGGAGCGCGGAAGAATAGGAGTGAGTGAGCGAGTGCTAAGCACGGCATACCTGGTAGCTCAGCTGGCCCCATAATGAACGAGGCAACTCGCTCGCTTCCTTTGACCGGTTGCCCAACAAGTCAATCAACTCGGGATCAATCAAGTTAGTGAAGCAATATCGAGCATAAAGCAGCTGATAAGGTGAGGGATTGAGGTGTCATTGAACCGAACTGCCTCATTGGATGCCAATTGGCCCCCCAGAGCGTATCGGGGGAAGAAGAGTCGAGAACATTGTAGTCGGAGATGAACGGGCGTGCCGCGCCAACCTAATTAGACCGCATTTGGAAATTGAGAGGTTCAAGGGACATGCCAGCGCGCAGTGGCTTGCAGATTGGCAGATTGACAAGCCCAAGCGTGGCTTAGCATGAACTCTGCGCTCCAATTGATGATGGAAGAAGAATGCCATTGTTTCGAAATGTGTGGCTAGACGCGTAAAGTGGTTTTTGTGCTTCTCGCTTTTATTGCCCGGAGCTTAATGGTGGAACGCGAGCAATGCCACTCGCTAATCATGGTGACGATGATGGTTAACACGGCATCTCTCCTTCGCAAACCATACCTGACCATGATCGGTCCAAGCCGAGTTGGTTGAGGCCCTTTCTGTGTCACCATGGTTGCACCTAAACATGTGCGAATGCATGTGTTAAAGGGTCAATCATCCTTAAACAACCTCAAACCCTTCCGTGAAATAGACGCGTCCCAACACGGACTTCCAGGCGCGGCGTGGCATTCTATTTTTTCGTGCGTGTCCACCCACAGTCATTCGACATGACACGGACAGGAGCTTTAATACCTTGGCTTGGATGACCGGGCAGTCATTCACGATCCATGCAAACCTTGTCAAGTGTATGACCTTCATTTCCGTCCACCACATACGATGCATATCTAACCTGCACTGTGTGCGTCAAGGCGCAGCTGTAACTCTCCTATGCGCGGTTGCTAGTCAAATCTACCTCATGAAACATACATCTATCACTGTTATGTGTCGTTGATATTTCAATGTCAACTTCAGCCCGAGAATGGTCGGGCTTGCTCACTGCCCGCTGCTCGCAACACAACTCCGCGTAACTCTCCGCTCTCGGATCGCCATACAGCGATGGTTAGATCATCGTAGCATGCATGCATACGGATACGTAGGCGCGAGAGATAGCAGAAACGAAACACATCGTTCCCTAACAGTAACAGGCCAGTTTGTTATTCCGAGCAGGGGGAAACAAGCTGCATCGCCATGACCAAGGCTGGTGAGATGTGATAAGCCAATCAGGATCGCTCGCGTGCATGGCCAAAATATATCTGAATGTGTTCTCGGTGTTGATTTACCCCGGTATACACAAATCCTTTACGCCGGATTACACATGGGAGTCTCACACTTGCTCGGCATGTCGAGGCCACCGCTACTGAGGGGGTGGACGGAGAGCTAAGAGGCCATGGCACCGTGGGATCCAATCGAGGGCCTATCTATCCGGGGTATAAGCCGATATCTCGAAGCGCTTGTGCGAATACTCATGTTTTGCCAAGAGATGGTTCCTGGTATTTTGGCGAGTCAAACAGGACAGAAGTCTAGAAACTGATGCTACAGTCCCATTTGGACATCGATCTTGTAAAATATAGCGTGATCGTTTGGTCTGCTGCGAATCTCGCTCCGGCTATGCCTCTTTCAGGGCACCGGCCATGGGTGCTGGCTCGCGTCGATTTCCAGTATTGGAGGCCTGCATTGCATGGATGCATGCAGCTCTGGAAGCAGGCGACAGTAAAACCGGGAATCGATCATCCATAAAGTCGATAGTAAGCTCGGGATGTGGACGATTTGCATGATGCGGGCGGCAAGGAATTTTCAAGTCATTCATTCAGCAGGCTTTGGGCAGAAGACTATTGGCGGCAGTCCTGTCCCTTTTTCTTTTCGCCTGGGAGTCCTACCGGTAGGTCATGAAGTACACATGTAACCTAATGCGCGCCGAGGCCGGGGCATTGCCATTATCGTCCCTAGTGCACATGCTCGTACAGCGGCACAATCTTGGAAACAACCGCGTGCTTCCCGGCGGCTGGCTACCAAAATAGTATAGAACCAATTGTGAGGCATGCCGTTTTGGGGTGTGCTCCCAGCCACCGCGAATACCGGACGTCGAGCGAACGAATCGATGATTCGGACGCCTTCGTTGGTTGGGCCTTACAAACAATGTGTCATTCAACAGGCTGCATGTCGCCAAATCAAATCGTGTTATCCTGGCCTTCAGGCTGTTCCTTCGAGATCCTACCTACCAAGTTTGATGGTGCCAAGAGGTTGCAAGCTCGCCCAAAAGGAGACGCAAATTGAGCGTTCCGGGCGGTCACAGACAGTGGTCAAGAGAAAACACGGCAAGGAGGCAGAATTGCGTCCTAGCGTATCAGTAGACCTCAGCTTTTTAATTGCTTACTTGCCTCGGCGCCGGATGCAGCAAGTCAATTCATTGGGCTATCGTGTCCCGTCAAAGGCGGCAATAGCAATACGAACTTACTGCTAAGGTTCGCCGTGGCATATCCATACCTTATGTATCTCAAACGGATTAGAGAGCCAGACGTGGTTCAGTCGTGGTACGTGCTTGACTTCAGAATTGATGCTGATCGGATCTGCCACCAGTGCATTTGCTTTGGTCCCTGCATCAACGGAACCAGGAAACAGAAGAATATCATTCAGATATGTAATCCATCTCCGAAATCATCATGTGGTGCGACATGCAAGCACAAACACAGCACAAGCACATGCGGCACGACATCAAATACAGATACAGTGCGCTCGCTGTGTGTGCTGTTCTCTTCCCTGCCTTGCCCGTGCCTGCCTGCCTGCCTGTCTGTCTGCCTGCCTGCCTATCTACCTGCCTGGACGCATGCAGGCTGCCCTGGGAGCGGGGAAACATCGATGGAATACGACGTTGTGTGACTTGGTAAGCGATAGACGGCTGGACGGTTGCTCTCGTTCATAATCTTGAAACATCCGACGACTCGCATAGCATGCAGGTGGTGTTAAGAGGGAACATTCAACCTACCAACGCCAACAGGTTACGGAATAGCATGCGTTTTTCTGCAAAACACCTAAACTAGGCACTTAGGAAGGTCGTGTGCGTACAGTGCAGCATACTCCCCTTTTGAACAGTGCTCTGGGGCCGCGGAGCCGATGCGTAATGAACTGCGCAGGCATTATTAATCTGTTAGCGTCAATATTTTAAGCTGTCAAGGCAACTTGGACCGCGGCGTGACACAGTGCCTGGCCCTACGTAGGTCCTACAGGCCGCTATTAGCAGTAGTACTGTACGCTCTGAAGCCTGTTCAAGAGTGTCAGATCAAGCTTGTTTGACGTCCGAACATGACCCAGAACCGTGCGGGAATAGAGTTGGACTCATGCGGGAGAAGCCGCCGCGAGAGTGGGCGGAACAAAAAAAAATTATAAAGAGTAGATGCTGAGCTGCATCGGGTGCCGACGTCCCTTTACTTCGCACTTTCGTACATACAAACAATAAGCCACCGACATTAGCTACATACGTAGTGAGCAAAGGTGAGGAGAAGCCGTCGTCTATCAAGGTTCTAGGCAAACAGTGTGCGATCTATCATGCCGGAGGCCGAATGTCTTACCGGGGCAACCGGCGGGCCGGGACGACCGTGAAAATTTCTGAAGTTGCGGAACAGAAGCAAGATGGGATGATGGAATGGAGCAGGGTGGGCCGTAGAAAAAAATATCATGGTGCATTCGGCCGGCCTGAGTGAGATCTGCATGCACTTTACGTGAGCTACGCTACAGATACAGTGTTCAAACGGCCATGACGCCAAAGTCAATTCGCACGAAACGCATAGCATCAGACGATGTGACAGCTGTTTTGGCGAGATACCACCTTGGGATTTAGGTAAGCCTCGACGTAGCTTAGAACAGCATAGCTCTAAACTATAAATGACATGTGAATGTTTAATGGACCAGGCATACTATGCACGAATAGGCATAGTGGCTGGCCATCATCCAGCTTGCACAGCATACATATCCCAGTTATCCCCAGGCTTGGACGACGCTATCCATGCATCGTCGCATGGCTTTTCTCGAATTATGTTGGGCCCGAGCCGGTGGGTTCTACATGTTTGCACCGCGCTCGCTCTCAGCCAGTCAGCCTCAATTGTGTAGGCCGGTATGTATTTGCATATTCCCCGCTAGACCCTGGTTTCTCTTTTTATTCCAGATCGACGATCCACTACTACTATATCGGGTCCTGGCCCCGGGCGTTCGGGTCCAGAAGGGACTTAGCTGCCCCATAACGCTGGCTGCATGGAATAATTAGACACAGGTTATGCATTTTGTTGCATTTGTCCGCCGGTACGGAGTAGGAATCAGACATTTGACATTTCCACGCATCTCCTCTCATGACGGAGGAACCATTTGATTATGGGTACGCCGAAGGATATCAACCTTCATTTTACTACCCCGACATCAAGTCCAACGAGGGGCCCGTCTGTCAATGCAAATCACTATATTCTTGCTGCACCCGTTATATTGTCAACGTGTACTCCGAGATTACATCGTGTTCTTTGATGACGCGGAAGAGCAAACCAACAAATGCTGTCCCTGTCTGGCTGGGCAAGCGCTGTGCTACTGCTAGGTGTTTGTGACGCTGTCGCCCTGGGCTTCAATTCTTTTGCTACCCGAACGGACAAACTTGAGGCAAGAAGGGTCCGGTCGTCTGGGGGACCGGGTAGAGAAAATGAAGAATGACTCCTTGCAAGCGCCCAATCCGCCGTACGGTCCGCCACACGGCTCGTAGCATCAGGTCACGGCAAGGCTGGCAACGAACGGGCCTGAAACTGGGTCGTGTGCTGAAGGGTGCAAAAGGCTCCCCACGCGTTGGATAGGAGATGTGCAGGGTGCTATAGATGGTGCTCCTAGTAATACTCCTAATAATGCTTCTGTTAATGCTGTCCTACCTTACTAGTATGTGCGCGCCAGCGTGTGCTACTCTCGCTACACTGCACTGCGCTGCACTGTACACTGTGGCAATCTGGCCACGAGGCGTCGGAGATTGAATCCTCACTGTACGTGGTGCTCCGTAATAGCCGTTTGACGCGACTTTCAAATGGGACTAAAAAAAGGAGGATGGAGACAGCGGACGTTCGAACTTCGGCGCTCAAACCAGGGGGGTGAGAGGCAAGGGTGGAGTTTGAGGAGCCAAGACGATGTCCACTGCCGGTAACAGCCATGGATTTTTGGGGCGGTTTGATTAAAACGGCTACGATATTGAGACGGAGTGCATATCGCTTTGCTCAGCAACCTCCTTGAAGTGCTTCAGCAAAGCAAAGGGGGCGCAGTTGCTTGGAAAATGATTCACTCCCCCTATTACAGCACAGCAGAGCAATTTCACTGACCTGTAGAACACTGTGTTAGGCTTGGACATGGAAAAGAAGAAAGCCGATATGACGAACGGACGAAATGCCATGTCCCAAGGGACAGATAGAGATAGAGATAGGCAGAAACTAACGCTGCTTGCAGGGGGACGAAGCTTTTTTAGTCTCCACCGCAACGTGAAGAAAACACGTCATAAAAGAGCATGAGGCCTAGGGGATGAATTCATTAGCCGGCGCCTTCGGTGGCCGCTTGCATTAGTCTCTTATCCAGCCAAATGCCAAGAGGGAACTGGACTGGCTTTATGAAGGTACTAAAAGTCATGAAGTAATGTTTAATCTTGGTGTTTTCTGGGGTTCGCACTGAAAAACGAGCCATTGACGCCAATGATTGGACGGTGGTTCAAGCAGCATCATATAGTCTTCGGAGTGCTATCCGGACAGTATCGATACACGGTGCAGGCTATACTCACGAAACGCATCGTAAGCAGGTAATCGGATCATATACCGATAGGCACTGATGAAATCAGGTTGATTCGACCGGGCTTGACTCAAGTGACCGCATATGCATACATCACGGCCTACTGCTACTGCCTTGACTCTTCCCAGCCTCTCTGCAGAGGAGGGGGTATTGCAAGAGGAGTCGAGCACGCTTGGTGACAAAAGGCTCAGGTCGACACGCATTAGCGGTGCAAAATTTGACCTTGTGAGCAATTGGCGGAAGGTGGTCGTCTTAGCTGCGGAAAGGGTATTGCCTCTTGACCTCTCGAGTGAGGGGCATCCCCGTTTTGCGCGGGTGTTGCTGGAGCCGAGTTCACCGCACGGAGGAGTATAGAAGGATTTCTCGGTCGGTTGGGGGACTGCAGCAAATTTTCCTGCATGGAGGGGCTACTGCTATAATCCCGTAGTCATCCCTAGAGTTCCTTCTAGAGCTCCCGGCCCCTCGAATTTGCTGCTGAAAATTTCACGATAGTCCGCTCCTGGCGCGGAGGTCGGCGACGAGGAGCAGAGGGAAACTGCCGCGATGGTCTCCATTTCCATACATTAGATGTAAAGGTTCAAGGGTGGCGAGAACAATAATATGAATCACACCGCTCAAGCTGGAAGACTCTGATGAGTATTGCGCTGTTAGATATATCACATTCGTCTGAGCGGATCTTGGGTGGTTCTTCTGCCTGACGGAAGATAATGCCAATCATGACCAATCAGTAGAAAAGCAAACCCCCCATCGATACCATGCCGACTCAGAGCTGCTACAGAGGCCACGCAAATCGCATAGACAGCCAGTTGCCCTCGCTTGATGTTACAATTTTCTGCCATTCCGTTATGTCAGTGACGACGTTCGAAAATATTCCTTTATGAGATATCGGAGTTAATGAGCTCGGGTAGGATATCCTTAGCGCATATCAGCCTATGTGGGGATTAGCGCGGGATGGTCATTGGTTGGCGTGGACATTGGCCAAGAGAGAGGTATATTTTATTTTCAATCTACATGTTGGTAGGTATACGAATACACAAATCTGACGCCCGATTTGCGCCCTGTCATCGGATCTTTAAGCACCAGTGCATACGTAAAGCTACAGCCAAACACACGGGACGATGAGATGAAGCCCGGGAGAAAGCTGGCTCGTTGCAGCACCTCGGTTGTACCAAATTCGGCAGGTACGCATGCGCATGTGGATAAGCTCAGCTGGGCGACGACCCTTGTAAGTCGGATCTACATATTAGCAGCTTTCCCGTTCTTGCTGCTTCGTGGCTCGACGGTCAAATTGTGCTGGTACGTAAGCAGGACGTAGATGAAGAACGTCGTTAATTGTGGAGTGGCCAGAATGACAGGCGCCCCTTATCCATGGTGCAAAGTATATCAGATCCAGAGGTGGAGGAAGTGGTGTAATGAATACAGGTCATATATTGACCATAGCAAGCGGAAGCACAAGCAAAGTCTTGAAGCAATCGGTGTCTATAGTATAGCCAATCACGGGATACATCCAACTTTCTCACGGCCAGTCCCCGGCGCCCCACCTCACTATTCCAAGAGACGGTAGACGGCAGCTCCAAATGGGCTGCGTTTGATCAATGATCAATGTTCCTTGTTAAGTGGCTCGCGTCATCCCACGCCGAAGTAAGCCACTTGGGAGGCGGCCATCTAGATGGCCGGGCCAGGGAAAGATAGCCCAGATGTGTATCAAGCATGCCGGTATAGCGTACAGGCCTCCCCACGATTGGCGACGGAGTCGCGATTTCAGTTGCGCGGTGGCCCTTCTGATGGGTCTGGCCCCGAAAGTATGGCCTCACTTGACTCAAAGAAAGTATGTGCATTACACCACGCGCACCCCTAGTCGGAGACCGCGTACGTGTGGTAAAGAGCTTACTACCTACCGTACGTGCGTGCCTCTTAGATGCATGTTCCGTCAATTAAGCCTTGGCAATTAAACACACTACGCGCGCATGATTAATTGATTCCCCAGGTCGTGTTTGACCGCGTTTGAGAGCCTTTATTGGCCCGAAGCCACCCCCAAGAGATAGCTCCCATGGCGTGGTGAATGGTCCGGCTCTAGCAACCCAATGCCTTGTATTCTTGCAGAAGCCAAGGGCTGAGGCCACGCTAGATGCAGGCGGGCGTGTTGCCCCCATGTTCGCGAGCCAACGATGAGCCTTGGTGTTTAGGGAGAGATGCGGGCATGTCCCTCCTCCATCCTTCTTTTTTTCAGCCCAGTCAGCCAGCATCTGACGGGGGGGGGGTTCTGTGTTTTCGAGTAGATTAGTAGTACCTTCCACCCACATACGTGCCCATATACGCGAAATATACCTTCGAAGCGTGACTGTTGTGCATTAGCTCGCTCCTCATGATGATCGTTGTATCACTGATCGACCTGGGAACTCCCCCTTCCACGGGCGAAACAAGCCGTGGTGGCATTTGGGAGCTGAGCTGTTTGGATGCTGTACGCAGGCCCTGTCGTATATTGTGCTAGACTGCTGTGTTAGGTAGTGCCCATTGACAAGCCAGTCACGGTATCTTCAAAAGTATGTACTTGGAACACATCAAATATGTTATATCCCTTTTTCTCCTGCCAGATGACAAGCGACTATATGTACAAACGGATAACGGCCAACAGCATCTTTTTCACATTGGCATCAAACATATAAATGACGGAAATGCACGGAGTAAGAAATTTGCTAATACGGTGCCGCGACATAATCAGGCCGATCTCAGGCACTGTATTAAAATAACCCCGCTGAGCCAACCAGGCACTGAAGGCTTGAGGCTTTGGTGCTAAAGCAATCCCTCAAATAGTACATCCCACCTAAATTCTGCGCCGCAATAGCTCCTCTTCCAACGCGTCGCTGGCTCACGAGAACATGAAAAACACTTTAACGCTACCTCCTACCACGGTACGTGAAGGCTGGATCATCGCCAAAAGTCGCGTACTATAACACGTCCGGCATTAACCACTCATTCTCTCATTGTGGAGTTAATCTCTAATGTACTACGATCTCCTCTGCGGGCATGATGCGAATCTTCGTGAGGGGACCTGCAAGAACATGCCGGGCTAGTTTGATGATGGCATCGCCTATGTAATGGGTCCCTCATCTCGTGGAGAGCCAAGGTTCATGTACTGTATGTATGAGTTGAATTGGCGGTCGGTCCAACAAAGGAGGCCCATTCGGATACAGATGGCTGCCTGCCTCTCAACTCCACTGAAAAGCATTACGTGCATACACAATCGTGACATGACATACACAAGAGCCACACGCATCCTCGCAATCCTATGAACGGCGAGGGGCCTACTGAAAGAAGACCTATTATGCGTACGCTAAACAAACAAAGAAAACCGCCCACCCGGGACCTCTGAGTGGTTCGTCGGCAAGCGAGCTGCACAAAAACGGTGGTAAACTCGGCCTCCCGACCGCTCATCCATCAACAATACAATAATAACATTGATGAGATCAGATGAGGCAATACAAGCGTGTGAATGGATGGTTGACAGAAGTGTCTCTGGGGAAGGTACAGAGTATTTGGCGATGGATGCAAAGTATAAACGGACAGCTAGTACAGATGGCCACAAACATAAATAAAACATAGTGGTCGAGCATAGTCGAGTCAGGCTTTCAATACCGTTATGCTATGTCATGGCACAGATCACAGATGCTCACTTCATCAGTTGAATTGATTCAATAACGCCCAACTCCCCCACTTGTCAAGACAGGTCCCTGAGTAGCAAGGTTCTGTCTATCTGCTCTGACGGGCAGACGGGAATCACCTGTTGTTTCGCTCGCACTGTACCGAGCTTATGCTCTTTCTCACACTGGTGCTTCAGGTTGCCTGCCTTTTGCCAGTCACAGTCACCATCAAATCGTCCCAACTGGACTCGCTTGGGCTCTGTCTGTGGCTTGCATTTTTTTTTATTTTTTTTCTTACTCCGTACTCTCTTTTCCCTTGCACCGTTCATCCTTGCGGGTAGGGGGGACGGACGGCTGGATTACCCAGTGGCAGGCATTGGGCAGGCAGGAGAGAAGGGAAAAGGAGCGACTGCGACAATAGACCGCACCAGAGTGTGCAAGAGAGAGGATCCATTACTAAAAAGGGCACTTGGGCACTTGGGCCAGCGGAGAAGAAGCAACATTGAACAGACTGTGACAGTGAGAGAGTGAGAGAGAAAAAGGGCAGTGTAGGGAGTGCGTGGTGTACAGTGTACGGTACGTGTATTGGTTTCCCCCCTAAGGCTAGTGCTGGTGCCAGCATTAGAGACGACTACCTTGTACCTGACCAAATCTCACGTCCTTACAGGCTCACGGGCGCTCGTACCTTGCTGGGTCTATCCTAGCCCTGGTCCGGTTTGGCGTCGCTGGATGCTCCCCTCTGCTACTCCCAGTCGGCTGTCTCCAGTTCTTCGCTGCAGGAGTGTGGGTGGTGTGGTGTGCTTCCTTTCCTTTCCTTGGTCGTGGTGCTCTCTCTGCTACGCTGCTTGGGGTGCCAAAGTGGGCTCGTCCAAGCAAGTGTCTTAAAAGTGTCAGTAGGCCAATCTCTCCCAATCCTTTTTCATTACAACCATCCTCCTCCAACTCGAAAGACATTCACACTCCCTCTCCTTCCTTCCCTCTATCCTCCTTCATCCGAATCCATTCATTCTCCTCCCCTCCCGACAAGAAACACCCTCCGAGAGACTCAGCTAGAGCCATTCATAAGGAGGGAAGGAAGAGAGTCTGAATCTGGGCACCAGTCATTACCAAGCTCGCGCCCATACTCCCCACCAGTCCGCCCCCATAGAAAAGGAAAAAGGAATTAGGGTCGAGAAGAGATGATAGCAGAAGAACAGTAGATCTTAAAGGAGTTGGTTACCAGTCGACCAATCTTCTTTTTTTCTCCCCTGCTTCCTCTTGGTTAACTCCAATATCTCTCTTCTTCCAAATTTCCCCGTGATACAATTGGAATTCCTCGGCCTTTCTTGACCAGGAATTTACAATTTGACACAACCTCCCCCTTCGGGTCCTTCCACCATCCGTCCTCCGTCAGACTCCCGGCAAACTTTACATTCCTCGGCCGCCGCTCTCTACGCCGAAGACCCCCAGGAGACTAAACCGAATCTTCGATCAGTGTGTGTGTCATTTATTTGCACACCTGGAATCTGACTTTGGCCCATCGCAATCAAGTGGATCTTCCCCCAGACTGTACCGGCTTTAGACCAACAATCGGTCTAATCCCGGATTCTGAGGATATTCCATACGACCTACATGATCCAAGGAGTCGTGTGAAGCTGTAGAGCTGTGCAAGTGTCGAGGTGCGTACAGCTTCAGCCACCGGCGACGCTTTCCATCAAACAACTCTTTTTTGATTTTGATGTCTAACATTCAATTGGCCTTGTGTAGTTCGATACTTCTCCGCACTCACACTCTACGTCGACATCGACCAGCTTTCGTCTTTGGGACTCGTTAACTCGGTGCTCCCATCAGCTTAACCAGGAACTGTTCAATTTCCTGGTCTCAATCGTGGCGGTAAGGGCTCTTTTAATCTTTTTTTTATTCCCCGATGCAAGTGAAATAGTGCGGGAGCGGGCTGGCCTTGAATGGGAATCGACGGCATTTGCGTGCCAGACCAGCCACATGGGCTCCTTCCCCCCACCAATAGATCGATTGGAACCTATAGATGCCTCAGATTGTTGCCCTGGCTGGAGGGCGATCTCATACTGGAGATTGTCTCCCCAACCCCCAATCCCTTCATTATCAGAACGCATCTCTCTCACACAGCTCAGCAGTTTGTGTGGAGCTGGCATCATGTTACGTGTGACCCGCAGCTAACGATTTGGCGCAGAAGCTTTCAATCGAAGCCTTTCTCATAAAGAGCAACAACTCCTAACCCGAGTCAACCTCTCGAATCTTTCCATCCATCTGATTTCCCGTTTCGGCAATCTTTCGGTCCCGGTCATTCATTTACTGAATACTATTCAGCACACTCATTTAATATTGTAATATTTTACGGTTCACGCATTTGGGATCTGTCACTCATTCGACCCCATCTTCGCCTGACCATAATACTTCCACTCACTCAACAACCAAACAATCCAATCCCCCAAGATTCCTGGAGAACCTGGCCGTCACTCTTTCAGCTCCAATTGCGTGGAACGTCAACGAGATACAACAACAACAACAACAACAACACTACTACCTAATCCTTGATCATGGCGTACGTCAACTCGACCGACAGCGGATACTTCGCTGGCCCTGATGAGATGCAGAACTTGCGCCTCCCCTCCAGGGAGACTGCTAAGCTGCTGGCACGGAGTCGGCAAGATATGATTGGCAACGAGCTCTCTCGCCTTACGAGCGAAGAGTACTTGGAGGACATCATGCAACACATGCGACACATGGAGGACGAGACCCTGCCCGATGCGAACCTGATCGACATGCAGCGCGAGATCCAGTGGTTCATGCGACCTTACCTTGTCGACTTCCTCATTGAGGCACACGCCGCCTTCGCTCTGCTCCCCGAGACTCTGTTCCTGACTATCAACCTCCTGGACCGTTACTGCTCTAAGCGTGTCGTGTATAAGCAACACTACCAGCTCGTTGGCTGCGCCGCTCTTCTCATCGCTGCCAAGTACGGCGACAAGAAGGACCGTGTGCCCCAAATCAACGAGTTGAACAACATGTGCTGTGGTTTGTACGACTCCGGCATGTTCACCCAGATGGAGATGCACGTCCTGAACACTCTTGAGTGGGCTATTGGTCACCCGACTGTTGACTTCTTCTCACAGCTCATTGTTGCTGAGGAGGCTGATGACCGTGAAGTCGAGCACATGGCGGCCTACCTGTGCGAGATTGCCCTGTATCACAGAGAGTTCGTCTCGACGAAGCCCTCGATTATGGCGCGATCCTCGCTGGCTCTCGCCCGAGCCATCCTTGGCCGACCCGAGATCAACGATGGAGAATGGGATCACACCGAGAACGCTACGCTTCTGGCACTGTCGCAACAACTGCACCAGCCTTCCATCACGCTTTCCCGAAAGTACTCGTCGTCGCACCTGTCTCGAGTTTCCGGAAGACTGGCGGATTTTTTGGCCCAGCAAGCAGCCATCAACAGACGTGCTGAACCCCCATCCCCGCCCGCTGAGCCGGTACTGGCGCCCAAGGCATCCAGCATCTACAGCACCCCTCAGAAGGGCGCTGCTGTGATGGGAGTTGCTGATGGCTACCTGACACCCCCGATTACTCCGGATGGTGTCCACTTTGGTGTGGCAGACCCGATGAACAAATACGTTCCCCCGCGATGCCCGGTCACACCGACGCCTCAGCCTACTAGTGTGCCCGCCTATACTCAGCAACAACCACAATCGCAACAGCACTTGTCGCAATACACCTCATACTCTCATGATGAGTACCAAGGACAAATGGTGATGCATTAATCTCATGGCATGGTCAATTCAGTCCCCACTTGACCGCCTCGGCCCTATACGGGCCTAGTGTCTTTCGCATAAGGTTGCGTCGACACTACTCTCGACACCATAGCATGGACACAGTGTACAACGGAAGAAAAAAGATTGCATAAATTGACGGTTCAGGAATATTTCCACATGGCATTAGCGACTTTGTTTGATTTGTTTTTCTTTCTCGGTCATACCCATTGAGCGCCTGTTTTTGCGCCACGAAAAAGAGAATCGGCAAGACCTTCGACCAAAAAAATCTGATTCCCCATTTAGTATTGAACGAGAGGAATCTGGCTAGACGACTTTCGGCCATCTACAGCGCAACCAATTGCACGGGAAAATCTACGGGGAGAAGCTCGAAGTGGCAGAGCAAGTACAGTGGTACACACAGAATTCTCGATCGGCAAGGAGCGGAAGCGTTGTGGATAAAGAGGAAGAGAAAGATGGGCAATTTGTGACATTCTCGCGGAGGAAAGGAAGCAAAAAAAGGGGTCGACATTTTTTCTACTGGGGGAGTCCTACCAGGATGGCTTCTTGGGAAGAATCTCGCATGGTTCGAGATGATATCTTCTGGAAGGCGTTTGGGGCCCCATTTTTAGTGAGCACCATGGGGTCATGGCACGACACAACACTCGTCTAATACTCGTCTCTTCGGAGTCGGTACTTACTAATGGTTGTGGGCGACATGGCTATGGGTAGCACGAACACGCAGGGGAGGGGCAACGGAAGGACGGTGAGCTCATGGGAGTTGTCTACGGCTGAATGCCAAGTTGACGGGCATTCACTTTTTTCGCCCTGCCGCAGAACGCAAATAGGCAATGAAAAGAGTAAAAACTCTGCAAGTCATTATTCTCTCGAGACGTGTGACGTACGTACGTACCTAGTTTTTTGTAAATTGGACATTGGAAAACCCTACATTGCATTGGCCTACCTGCTTAGATTGTGCTTTGCTTGACATTTTGACATCTGTCGTCTGAACTGCCTTTACTGATTGACTGAATGCTAACCTTATGTTTGCTTGCTGTCTACCTAAAGTAAGTGCTAACCTAATATTAGCTTGTGTTCCCCTGGCTTGCCTGGCTTGCCTGGGCCGGGCCTGACATTAATCGACAGGGGTTAGTTATGCTTAGGACATCCCAGTCTGCCAGTCTGCCCAGTTGCCCAGAAAAAAGCCCGGGCTCATTTCATTGGCCGGTGCTGATCCCTGCACTCGCATGAAGCTGATCCAATGACAACTCACCGTAATTTCAGTTTCCAGCCAATCACAGTCAACCCGCATTTCGGGCAATCAAATCTCCACGCTGGTTGACGTGTTGGCATTATTTCCCCCTAAGCAATGTCTCTCCTCTGTTGAGGAAATGCGCATTGAGAATCGAGCCACACACACAATATGATGAACTCCTCCAGTCCACACTGCATTAGCTTGGCCACACGGATACTCCACACCGGTGGTCGGTCAACTGTCCCTTGGGAAAGCCAAGGCTGGACATACTGTACAGAAAAAGTCGGTATAATCCAATAATCCAGACAGACGCATGACTTTATATCGCTAGCCGGGCAAGGCGCATGGCATTGAGCCCAAGAAGACCCAGCAACCCACGGTGTGCTTCGGGTATTGGGTATGGAATTTTTGGGCAGCAAAGAACGAAATGGACGCGGCAAAGGACGAGGCAAAGCACGAGGTTGTGCATGTTGTCGACAAAGTTTGGATCTGGTCAGTGACGCGGCATGCTGTCAAGATCGAATGTCTTATCTTGCCGACTGTCAACCACGGGAAGTGACATCATGTCTTTCTTTTCGTTGAGACTTGAGATCCGCGACAGATCTGGAAAGTTCCGGAAAACGAACTATGAGAACTCCCGGTCTCTGAATTGCGAGGTTGTCGTTGTCGGATTCCGTGTGGCAGGTGTGATGTGCCATTTTAAGCTTTCTTGCCTCTTGGGGCAAAAGGGTGATCACAGAGGTGAGAGGGCTGGCTGTCTACCCCCCTCTGGCAAGTGTAAATCCCTAGACTGTCCCTATGTCGAGAGAATGAGACCCCTGACTGAGTCTGCCGATGAATCCGTGTGCGAAACCATGATAGCCCAACCCCGGTAGCCGGTGTTGTGTTGCGACAAGGAAATGGCATAATGGTTGAGACATGCGGAACGACTCTCGTGTTCCTTAGTGAAGGCATGCGAGTAAACCAGGGACACGCGGATGAGCTGTAGGCCTCAATGCCTATCATGCTAAATGGTGTGAAAGCGAGTCGAAAATGTTTCTGGTATTGATCATGATGGCTACACAAGAGTACCTAGTAAGGTGATGACGTGGGCGTTGACATTGGCGACGACTTCAGCAGTATCCCAGCCGATATTGAGGTCTCGGCCATACTATTGAGAAGTCGACTTAAACACCATTCTCTTCTGTTCACTTGCTTCGAAATTGTTGATGATGATCTGAGCGCAGCCAGTGTTGTTGACTGGCCCAGAACTATCGCCAGTAGGAGGTGGTTGGGACTTCAAGGATTTCCAAGAACAGCCGAGACAGATAGCCATTGCCACCTATCAGACAAATCCTCCTTGTCGGTGCAGGTTTTCTACTCAGTGTAACCGAATATCGTGTCTAAGGTGGTTGGTCAAAGGTGCATGGAAGGCTAGTCTTGAATATGAGTGAACTGTGTTTAATGGCTCTATCGATGTGCTACTAATCGAGATCCTTGGATACAACACGCAGCAACAACACCGAGCTCGCGATGATTTGTTGTCTAATCAGCGTTTGTGTGGTCAATACGCCATCTCTTGTTCGTCCGTGAGATTTCAGTCTTTCGAGAACGTCCACTGCTGTCCTTGTGCCCCTTGACACTATGAATGTAGACATTTGCCAGTTAAAACTTACCTGCGCAGTATTTTAGTCGAGCTACTGTTGTATGTTCGGACATTTACTCTCACTGACAGCTGACTTACTCATATACTTCTGTCTGCCGATGAGCATTCCTCAGCACTGGGCCCAATTTGTGAGCAAACGCGAACGTGTAAGCAATACTGATGGGCCTGCTGTCTCTGTCAACTCGCATCGATCCATTAACCATATGGGCGTACGGCGGCATGTGTATGAGCTCAAGGGTCATGCATGTACCAACATTTATGGCCACGCAGCACACAGCCAACCATCGTTCGCGTGAGGCTCAATCTGACTCGGTAAATCGGCTTGCGACACCTGCTTAGAATTTGGTGCGTCGTTCAACAACTGAAACGATACAGCAGTTGCGATATGTACTGCTGACATGTTATCACTCTTACAGCCACAGAGCCCTTGCTCTGACAGCTACTCGGGGCGGAACGGACATATCAGCAGAAGCCTACACGCATTAGCAGCGATGGATGCTGATCGGGAGGTATATGAATGCCGCTGCGCCGGGATAACAGCACATACGACCACATGCACCTGACAACTAGGGATCCCGTCCGCTCTCCCATATATAAGCAGGTGACAGCCGGATTAGTAGTTGCGTCGGTGACGAGCAGCGAATCCCTGGTGTTGTATGTTTTGTTCTTTTTGGTTTCCGTGGCTTATCCATCAATATATCGTGGTTGTAGGTACTGAGCCATTCTCGTACTGTCAAGTTCGTCCTTCATCTTTTGGGCCTTGTTCTCGGCCTGCAAGCAAACATCGTGACTAATCCTATCGCATACCAAGACATTGAACTCCTTACTGTTTGGGGCTTAGTCGAGCACGAGGAAAGAAGGCTGCTGGTCGAAACGGGTGTAATTTCCGTATATCTCCACATTCACCCAACGCAGATAGCGGCAACTCCGCAATGGCGAACTCGGCATGGGGTGCAACACCCTCCCTAGCCTCTTTGGAGCTCACCTGTTTGCCGCTTTCCGATTGCAAGTGAAAAGATGCGATGAAGAAAGAGAAAGAAAGAAAAAAGTTCCCAGATATGGATATGGAGAGTGGTTCACGGCAATAGTTTTTCTTCTAGAAGAACGACCCTGTCCGCAAAGATTGTTCTGCCGGCGAGGAATTACACCTCATTGGTGGAAATGGGGTTCCGACGCAAGGCCCCCCCTCTCTGCCAGATGCCCTTTGATATATCTAGCTGTTTCACTAACAAGCTGGTGTGGGTTGTTCATCAGTTGATGAGCTTTCCAGGACAGGCAACATGTTCCGCTTTTGCTCCAACCTTTTTTGCGTACACTGATAGACAGCCACACAGCTATCCACGGTTAGCCTCTGCTGCATGTAACATTGGCGTAGTGGTGCCGTATGCGTGGTAGGGCTTAGTCCAGCTCTCGAGATGGAGGAATGCGGGAAGCTACCTGCCGTTGCTGTCACTGCTGCTGTCACGCGGCTTCTATGTAACCTCAAGAGCCGGGCAACTGGGTATAGCTGAGAGGGGTTGTTGGTACAGCGCCAGGAGAGCCAGCTTCATGTTCGACAGCTTAGTGGTGGGATGATACCTCTCACCCTATTTCCTGTATTCCTGTCCACCACCTGCCCTGCGTACCACTCCATGCCCATGCAATTTATTCTGTCTTGACTCGAAATCTCATCGAGTTGGCAAACGGGCAAATGTGACTCCACCTATGGAGCCCTAGGAGCCCGTTCGAACCCCTCGGGCGAAATGATGTTCGTCCCATGTCTGCCCAGGAACTCCCGAAAGGCGTTATGGGGTTATGGATCATGCCTCTATCTCGTCAGTCGACAGGCCAAGTACATATACCGGGACCAGGCAGGTCGCTGATCTCCTGTTTGAAGTTTTTGGCTCTCATCACCACTCGCTGCTGATCTTTATCACCCACTCTCGTTATTACCCCATCCTGTAGATCTCTCTTCATCATGAGATTCGCCAGCTCCATCAGCGCCGTTGCCGCGCTCCTGGCCACCTCGGCCTCTGCCGCCCGGAACGTCGTCGGCGCCGCCGAGGGTTTCGCCAAGGGCGTGACCGGTGGTGGCAACGCCAGCCCCGTCTACCCGAGCACCACCGCGGAGCTCGTCTCGTACCTGGGCGACAACCAGGCGCGTGTCATCGTCCTGACCAAGACCTTTGACTTCACAGGCTCCGAGGGTACGGCTTCGGGCTCGGGATGTGCCCCTTGGGGTACCGGGTCTGCTTGCCAGGTAAGTTAATGGGAAATCTAGTTATCCCGGGGAAAACAAGGTCTCAAGACTAACGCTTTTCGAATCTAGGTCGCCATCAACCAGAACGGCTGGTGCGATAACTATCAGAAGTCCGCCCCCAAGGTCTCGGTCAGCTATGACAAGGCCGGCACGCTCGGCATCACTGTCAAGTCCAACAAGAGTCTGATCGGACAGGGCTCGGCCGGTGTCATCAAGGGCAAGGGTCTGCGCCTCGTCAGCGGCGTCAAGAACGTCATCATCCAGAACATCCACATCACCAACATCAACCCCAAGTACGTCTGGGGCGGTGATGGTATCACTCTGGACGGCACCGACATGATCTGGATCGACCACGTCAAGGTAAGCAGAAACACAAGCAACAGAACAATCGCAATGCAACCATGATCCATAGATTAACAAAATCCCGTTATAACAGACCTCCCTCATCGGCCGTCAACACATTGTCCTGGGCGAGAGCGCCTCCAACCGCGTGACCATCTCCAACTCCGAGATCGACGGCTCGACCTCGTGGAGCGCCACCTGCGACGGCCACCACTACTGGGGTCTCTACTTCACCGGCTCCAGCGACCTGGTGACCCTCAAGGGCAACTACATCCACCACACCTCGGGCCGCTCGCCCAAGGCCGCCGGCAACGTGCTGCTGCACGCCGTCAACAACTACTTCTACGCCAACACGGGCCACGCCTTCGAGGTCGACGCCGGCGGCAACGTCCTGGCCGAGGGCAACGTCTTCCAGAACGTCGCCAACCCCGTCGACAAGACCGTCGGCGGCCAGCTCTTCACCGTCTCCAACGGCGGCGGCGCCTGCAGCAGCGCCCTCGGCCGCAGCTGCCAGGCCAACGCCTTCGGCTCCTCGGGTGCCTTCTCGCGCGCCGACACCGGCTTCCTCAAGAACTTCGGCGGCAAGAACGTCGCCAGCGCTGATACCGCCGCCAACGCCAACGGCTACGTCCGTGACCGTGCTGGTGTCGGTAAGATCTAAAATGCTTAGCCTTTCTCTTCCATATAATCTAAGTGGGAAAGACCTTGAGCGAAATATAAGTTATGGCAGCCAACAGGGCCCGCCCATAACATTCTTCTTGTATATACATTTATCAAACGAGATGGAAGCAGTGCCATTATATATATATATACTGCTTGTAAATACACCATATTATCCATCACATGCACTCCTTCACTTGCTATGCTTCCCTTGGGTTTTTAGAACATATAGGCCTATAAAAAATTGTGAGTTGTACGCACCACTGTTGATTGAACTCTGTATGCGCGGCCTTGGCCACATGATCCCCTGGTGTGTCGGTGAGAGATCGACCAATACTTATTCCGCCAAGCTCCAAGCAAAGATCATATTTCCTAACGTGTGCATCCAAGCTCTTCTTGCCAAGGACCTTGGGTATATTTTTATGTAATTCTCCTCACTCACCCCCCTCTTTCTGTATCCCCATCAGCTAGTATTCCGTTGTCGATGGGGGCTTTCAACCACCCCTTGTGCTCGACTTCGCGTATGGTCGTCTTCAGGATTTCGCCCATCATGCGCCAACCGTCACGCGTTGGAAGCATCTCGTCAGCTTGGATGTCCTCGGGGCCCGGGCGTCCGGGTAGCCCCTGATCGTAATGCATGTCTGCAAGGGCGATGTGGCGGCCCTCGCGCGCGAGGTCCGTGACCACCTGCCGGATCTGCGCGTTGAAGCTCTGGATGCAGCGCTCGTATGTCGGGTTCGGTGACGTGACGAGCGTGGATAGGATGACCGTCACCATCGCCGCGGTCGTCGAGTTCGCGCCCCCGTCTGTGTTCTGTTTGTCGTCATTTCCATCACCGCCATCGTGGGCATTGGCATCCCCAGCTTCGAAGAGGTATTCGGCGAGCTCGAGCGTGTAGTCTAAGGCATGCGCGGACCCCTGCGCCGGGTCGTAGAGGCAGTCGGACGCGCCGGCGTGGACGAGGACGAGGTTCGGACGAGTCTGCGGGACGATGGCGGGTAGGCCGTCGGAGAGGTCTTTGATGCGACGGGCGGTGAAAGCTTCGACGTCGTTATCCTTTAGGCTGCCGAAGCGATTCTGTAACGCGCACACAGACACAAAAGATTAGATGAAAGGCCCACTACAGAAAGAACAGACGCCACGAGAAGCATAATAACAATGCAGATGAAAGACAAGGAAGGAAGAGACAACACTGACACTGCCTACACAGTTCACCGGGTTCCCCAGCCCTACGATCCAGTCCCGGATCTGCCGGCGATACCCCGCCTGCTCGGGGTCGCCGAGTGTCGTGGAAGCTCCGATGAACATGAGACGGATCGGGATGCCGCCAGCGAGTGTCTCGTTTTCGCGGCCGTGCCACGGCGGGTTGTTGGTGAGGTGGGAATGCACATCATGGACATCGACAGGACCCGAGAGCCGGGATAGCAGCGCTATAAGCATTGAAGTCACATATTAGCAAACGGTGCCGACACCAAGCTTTTTGGGGAGGTGTCAAGTCAATGTTAAGACAAGGAAGAGGCCCATATAACATACCAAGCGTCAGAACGAGGCCCGTTGCTACGACCAAGAAGCGATAGCAGCCATTCAGCTGTTGCCACCGTGCAGCCAGAGGTGCCCCGACGATGCGGTATTGCGACAACATCATGCCTAACCAATGTATGCTCGTCTCCCAGCAGTTGCCACTTCTTCTCCTTATAGACGGGTCAAATCAGGCCAACGGGTGTCGTAATGGCATGGTTGACTGATGGTTTCGAGTATGTGTACTGAATTATACATACAAATTCATCCTCTGGCGCATATTCGCATGTAACATCACTCCAGTGTCAAGCAGCGCACGATGCCATAAAGTATCGCTGTGAGGCGCCAAGAGCAGCAAGCTTGCATATAAATTGTGTGTCACAAGTCGGGGAATGGGAGGCGCGTTGGATGTTAGGCAGCTGCAAGTTTTAGTAGGCGAGCTGAAATGCCCGATGCGCTAGACAGGCCGCCTCGAGTTACACGGTAGACCAAGAGAGCTATTGATGCGCATCTTCAAGGAAACACCTGGATGCCGATAATGAGTGTGTGCCAATTTACCTGGTCAATTCGAACTATGATAGATATTATCCCCGATCCCCTTTTTTGCCTTCGGTTGTTTAACCAGACCTTACGTCATATTTTTCCAAAACCCAACATTGAAGCTTTCCTGGCCCGTGGCGGTAACTTCAACCACAATATTAAGACATGCTCCCAAAACTCCTCATTACATGTTGCCGTGGGGTAGTTAGTTATCTGTTCATATCTAAAGACAACAAACGATATGATTCAATCATCAACCAATGAACATCCTATCCATGTGTCCTGCGTCCTCTCGCCCATCTCAAGCTTGGAAGTGCAGTATGAACCATCTGGGAGCCGTCTCGCCTCAGAAGGTCTCTCTCCTGAGCTGCAATCTCTCCGGGAGCCCGCGCAGTATTGGCTGCTTCTAACGAGAGCACCTGTGCTAGTGTCGTGACTGGAGGGCCTTCGCCGTGGGGCACTACTCCTGATGGCCATATGTAAGCGTTCCCTGTCGGATCCGAAGTAATAGTGGCGGGTCGGTCTCCCCTAGGAACCACACCTCCATTGCCTGCCGAGTCTGGAGCCACTGCGCTAGAGTTCCAACCAGTGGGCGTTGGCGCGGTAGTTATACCACTGCCTCCAGGGGTCACTGTCAAAGTTGGATTCGATCCTATACATGGGACTGTGAAGTGAGTACTGCCCCCTCCAGTACAAACGGTTGCAGTGCTATCCCCATACCCGACATTCGGGCCCGGAGATGTGTTCGGGCAGCATTGTTTTGAATCACTGCCGCCACCACCGCCAACACCACCGTACGCTTGATCTGTACTAGACCCATACGAGCCGTAAGGACTCTGACCTACCCCGCTTGGCAAGACTGCCTTGGACCGTTGCGTATACTGTCCATACTGGCTCTGAAGCTGACTTAAGTTCGCGCCCGAAGTCGGGAATATCGTGGTTGGCACCGTCACCACCGTCACTCCGACGCCCCCAACGGCCAGGCTCAGCACCGTCGGCGGATCCAGCACCTCGGGGTTCGGCTGTTCGCTGCCGATCTGCGCCCAGCCCCGTGCTTGCCCGTCCGGGCTGTAGCAGCTCAGGGCCCAGTCGCCGCCGCAGACATGCGTCTCGTCGCCTGCGCAAGGCGTTGCGCACTGGGATGCGTCGTCGAGCCTTTGGGTACCGTTGAGGAATTGGCCGCAGAGACACCGGTCGCCAAACGATGTCGCAGCGAGGGTATAGCCCGAGACCAAGCAATGTCGGACGCAGATTTCGTTGGTGAGGGGACGTTTGAAGTTGATGTTGGTTACCTCGCCCAGGACCGGCTGATGGGGCTGATCAGCCCAACATCCTGCATATACCCATCCTGAAGCGTTGTTCTGGATCGTTGGCGTAGGCTCTGCCAACTGTACAGTCACCGTCGTCGTCGATAGGAGACTATAGGGTGGCGATGCAGCGGTGGGAAGGTTTGGTATTGCCATGCTAGAGGTCAAAGGACAGTTATTGGTCGGGTTTGGAATGCAAAACCACCCACTACGGCAGTCAGCACATGCCCAACCAAAGCAACCATTCGGGCCCGTTTGAGCAGGCGTCTGGGGCGGTGGACAGAACCAGCCGTCGATGCAGTCATCGCAAGTATAGCCTGAACCAGGACAGGGCCCGCTTCCCGACGCCTGGCCATCGGGAGCTGTTGTCGTTTGCGGGCAACATGGTTGCAGAGGGCAGTTGCAAGTCTGCGGGCCGGTCAAGTACGGAGACGGGGCTGAACACGGAAGAATTATCGAAACAGTGGAGGTGGACGTCACACCGGCCCTGTTATAGAGTCAGCATCTCCTCTTTATCAATCATGGGCTTATTAGACCTCACTTGTACACTGTATTGGTGGTAGTGATAGTTTTTAGCACTTGAACGCCAATAGTCTTTGTAATGCAAATGGTAACAGTAGAAACGGGTGCTATATCCAGGTATCAGTCACATACCGCATAGAGAATCTTAGCCTTCTTACCTCCTGGGTAAGCTGTTGCTGCTGCCGGGCCTCCACTTAGCAAATGCCTGTTGCCGGAGCCCATCCACGAACCACCAACTACCATACCTTCGATAGGGCGAGGTGTGGGGGATATAATTCGCGCGGCCTGGCTCTCTAGTGACACGATTTGAGAGACAACGGCTTGAGCTTGATCAGCTACCACCGTGGCTGCGTCTGTCGCTTCGTCTACAGCGGTTGCACTTGCATCAGATATGGGAAACTCCGAGGGTAGAAGCGTTGTAACTCGGTTCAGTGCATTGGTGAGACCTCTCGTTGGCTCACTTGTCCGAGCTGTGGATGTGATGGTCAGAACGCCCAGTGCAATAGAGCTGATCTCCGAGACCATTGCAAGAAGCGAAGAAAGGTCGACTACGTTATACATGAGTGTGGTCAAGGGTTTTTCTAACGATGAAAGGGCATTGGCCGAGTCAGGCTGGAGAGCTGGGAGGATCTTGGACACAAGGTCGGTACTGGTAGCAAGATCTAGGTGATCTTGCTCGCCGTGTCCCGCAATAGGCTGGCTATCACGGACTTCATTTTGACCGAGCGGAAGGGAATGTTCGGGAGCAATAGCGTGGCCTGGTAGGTTGTTGACAGTCGGATTATCGGTGCTGTTAGAAGTCGCATAGAGAAAAAGAAGCAAGGCGAGTAACGCTACACCGAGCCTCGATATCCACTGAGAGGAGAGACAGCGGGCCATTCGGGCTGAAGAACTCGGCTGACGGGAAAGATCTGCTTGGATTGAGTGTCGTAAAGTAGATGAAAGGGTGCTGATTTCCAAAGAGACCCCAATTGGCCAAAATAAGAAGTTCCAGACAACCAAGAAGTGATGCGATATGGATTTAGGTTCAACATCAGAACCAAAGAATCGTGACGATGAATTAAAAAGGGGGATTAGGTCGAGCAAAGCTCGATGCCAGAGGCTTGCCGTTTCATGTTGCTTGAGAGCGGTCTTGAACCTAGACTTTCGAGACTCAACGGCTGCTGCTTCCCAGATCGGCAGTTACCAAAACGAGAATATCAGTAACAGGCAGAAGGCACATACCAGAGGTGGTCTCAAAGATCGGAAATGGGAAGCAGTATTTGGAGGTATCGCACCACCACCGTGCCACCCACAAGAAGTTAACCGTGGAACATGTCACTTACAAGTGACCACTCCTCGTTTGCCGGAGATAATCTGGGCGAAGCAGGTTGGGACATTATCAATTGGTATGGCATGTCCAAGTGCGGTCTCGGTAGCAAGTAGCGTCGAGCACGTAACTCAAGTGCTTGATCAACAAGCACAAATGCCCAATAACACGGTATTTGAGTACTCCTGTTTGGGAACAAAACACACTGGCCTAACTAGAGTGCCACCCTCATAACGACATTCACATCATAATCATCAATCTCAATCAGCCGGACAGAATGTGTGGTTTGTTTGTCAAACGTCAGATTTCATTAGCCATTCTTTTTTTGCTAACCTCGTATCTGATCCCTGTATGACCAGAATGACCGGCCACCAATGCAGTACAAATCAAAGCCGATAGCCCACGCCGAGTTCCCGAAAAAGACACAGCCCTCTGCTTCCTTCTCTAGTATCGCTTACCCTCACGGAGAGTGTCGGCGAACTCGTCCAGCGGGCTGCGGACGAGCTTGGTCTCCTTCCACAGGTTGGGGGTCAGGAAACCGTAAGAGTTGGAGATGGCGGCGAAGGTAGCCTTCAGGGTGTTCTCGAGAGTCTTGGTGGAACCGGAAGATGAGGTGTAAGCGTCCTCAACACCAGCGAGCTGAAGGAGACGCTTGACGGCGGGGGAAGCGACGATCTGAGTACCACGGGGGGCGGGGATAAGCTGCAAAGCAGAGTCAGCATTTGTATTTCAAGGAATTAGTAGTCATTCCGGGTGGATTCCACATACTCTGACGGTGACGGAACCGCACTTGCCGCTCTCCTTGACGGGCAGAGAGTGAGGCAGACCAAGGTTGGTACCCCAGTAACCGCGGCGAACGGGGATAACGCTCAGCTTGGCGATGATGATGGCGGCACGGATGGCAGTGGCGACTTCCTTGGAGGTCTTGATACCGAGACCGACGTGACCCTCAGAGTCACCAATGATGACGATGGCCTTGAATCGGGTACGCTGACCGGCACGGGTCTGCTTCTGGACGGGCTTGATCTGCAGGTGGAAAAAGAAAGCGAGTTAGCAAATATGCCTGGCAGGTCGTTGATTCCTCCGCAAAAACCCCAAATATTTCTCATCGGGTTGAATTCGTCCCGAAACTCGAACATGGCGTATCGCCAATCGCAAATGAAATAATGTTGTAGAAACGCACCTTCATAACCTCATCCTTGAGCTTGGGCAGGAAGAAGTCGACGATCTGGTACTCCTTGATAGGGAGAGAGTGCAGGTAGATCTCCTCCATGGACTTGATCTTGCCGGCCTTTACGAGACGGCCGAGCTTGGTAACGGGCTGCCACTCCTTGGACTCATCGCCCTTGCCGCCGCGGCGACCACGTCCACGTCCGCGACCACGGCCGCGATCTCCACGGCCTCCAAAGCCAGCTCCACGAGCAGGTGCAGCGCCACCACGGTCAGCCATGTTGACTTATTTGTCGAGTGTTTTCGTTGGGTCGGGAAAAGGGAATTGGCTGGTTGTCGAGTTGTAGATGGCCGCGCTGGGTCGTAGGCTCTTCCTTTTCGTGGTTGCGAAATTAATTCCCTGGCTTGGGGTGCAAGAATCCACACCAAACGACCAATTCAGAAAATCCTCGGAAAAATGTCAGCTGTGCGTCGGTCCGCGGGGTCCTGCCAGGTTTGGCCTTTAGGGCTATTTTTCTCTCAAGAAGTACCCAAGTAGCTGTGCGTGGTCTGTGCATTTTTCATAGTGGGGTCATCTCTCTGGTAATTCTGGCATCTGCTGCAGCTGTCAGCCTCAGCAATTACACACTTACCAATCAGCCAATCACGTTTTGGGAATCCTCATAGGTAGCACTTATGTAATCCGTGCATACCAGATGCAATATTATACCCGGGCTACACAATGCCATAGCCAATTCGACGAAACCCGATATCTACATTAGAATAGGTACAAAAATGCCATTTGACTATTCATGAGTTTTGCTCGCCGTTTAGAAATGGGGGAGATCTAACGATGGGAACAGCTGCGGAGGAGGTTACCATGGCTGAACCAGTTTACATCAACATCACTTGTATGCAGTTGGAGTCTGGCATGATCATGACCTCAGGGTGGAGGGTGGATGTGCGAGCCTGTCCTGTCGGACCTGTACCGCATTCCTTACCAGGCGCAAATCAACTACCGGCCAATATCATTCTTGAAACACCTTAATGTTGGTATAAAATCATTAGCTGACAATGCCGCTAGCTTCAATATCCGCTGCTCATAGGCAATGACGTCCCCTGTTTGCTGTACTGGGACCGCCTCAGAAGTGCAATGCAATCAAACCCCCGTACCAATGCAAAGATCACTCAAACATGGCCAATCCGCATGCAATGAGTAGAGTAGTCGTAGAAGGGGCACACAAACGTTGTGCCCGACAAATAAGAAAAACCATGAAAGACGGCGCTGCTCATTCGTAACAATGGATCGCGTATTCCTTAGTAAGGAGGGTATCTAATCATTCAACTCAACAACCGTTTCAGCTCAGCTTCGCAACTAAAATGGTATCGTAGTTATTCGTCCTTGCGAATGAGAGACTCGGAAGGCTTGACTCTCTGTGCCCATTCACTGCATTAATAATGTTAGTTGCTGCCAATGCCACGACCGTCCGCGAGGTGTCACTTACGTCCAGCTGCCATCGTAAACCTTTCGCTTCTCAGGAGAACCGTAGTTCGCCTGTTCAAGTGCTGTGTCGATGACAACAGCAGTAACTCCAGTGCCGCATGATGAGATGACTGGCTTCTCCGGGTCGACGCCCTTTTCTTGGAAAAGCTTCTTCAGCTGATCAGCCGGCAAGAAAGCCTTGGTCTTAGGATCCAACACAGAGCTGAAGGGTATGTTGATCGCACCAGGCATGTGCCCTGAAGAGAGGCCCTCTCTCGGCTCAGGTGCAGTACCGTTGAATCTGCCTTCTGGTCTAGCATCCAGGATCTGCACACCCTCCGCGCCCTCCTTGTTGTAGTCCAAGGCCACCTCCTTCACCTCCTCGAAGCTTGCCACCTTATCCTCGGGATCTGACTTAGGGATCGGATATGCGCTGCACTCCACACTGTAGAGTTCACCGCTCTCTGTGGGGTGGCCTTCTTCGACCCACAGCTTGAAGTTGTTCAGAATATGAACCTTGGCGTGACCAAAAGCCTTAAGAGTCCAGCCAACCCGCGGTGCGCTGAATATGCCCAGCTCTTTCGTATCATACACCACAACTGTATCATCCTTGCGAATACCGAGCTCGCTCATAGCTGCGGCGAAGTCCTTGGCAGTCGGCAACATGTGCGGGTACGGGCTGTGTTTATCAATGACCTTATCGAGGTCGAAGAATTTGGCTTTCGGTATGCGCTTCTCAATAAAGACTTGGATGCCTTTGCGCTCGTCATTGGGGAGGAACCAGGCCGCACATAGTGGGATCACACGCGGCTCGGGGCTGATGGGAGAAGGAGGGCTCTTCTTGAGCGCCTCGGCCAGCTCTTTGGGCGTGACAATGTAGGAGGAAAGATTACGTCGGGGGTTCGTAGCCATGGCGAATTTGGAACCGGTGAAGATTCTAGCAGTATGCCGCGCCATAGCAGGCGAGCGAAACATTGCCAGAGTGGCCATGGTCGATGATTGATTGGGTGAACCGCAGTCGGGTTATGTGTAGTTCCCTCCGACCGGTGATCGTTTTCTGGTTTGCGGAAACCGCGGACCCAAGTCGATAATGCCTTCTGTCGCAGCGTACTACAAAAAGCAGTGGGCTTGGCGGTTTTCCGCGCTGATGGACAATTGCACAAACTGCTCGGCAATAGAGGCGATCTTGTCGAAATCAAAGGTCTCGTATCGTTGTTGAAGTCGCCGCGCAGATAGATATGTGCAGTGAACAAAAGCTTAAGCTCGAGTTGGGGGTTGAGAGCTACCCAGCCAATGGTTGAAAAATGAATTGGAGTAGGAGGGCTGGAGGGTTGCTACCGGCTGCGGGGGGCATTGGACGAGTTGTATCACTTGCGTAATTCCTTCCCAAAATGAGCACTGCTACTAGGACAGATGCAAGTAAAGTGACGTAGTAAATTGTGCTACTTTCTTTCCTCTTTTATTATCTACTTACTTTACATGTAGTAATGGATCATATGAAACGAGAAACAGGATGCGGCTGGGGGATATGGATGTTTACCCTTCTCTGTCTCTTACATGATACGACAGTAGTTGCCGATAAGCGATGGAATTCTTTGTTGACCACATGCACATCAACAGGGAACAGCATTTGAGCATTGATAGGATTGATAGGGAAGGAAGGCCCAATGGAGCGGAGCTGCAAACGTGCAGGCTGGAGCTCCGAGCTGGGGATTGAGCTAAAGTGCTTTGGGCCTAGTTCAATTTGCTTCCCTGGCTATCTGGATCATGGTGCATGGAGCCTGCAAGTGCCCAGTAGCTGCAATTCATGCTGAAATCACTTTCATTGCTGCTTGTGCTTCAGGTCTGTTTATTTGCCTGATACGTACCTACTTACCTGTATTATTTACGCCTGATATCTGGCCAACGACGAAGTACTTGCTGGAAGTATTTGAACTCCAAAAATCATACACTCTACATTGCGCTGTAGAAAGCAGCATTGCCCTTTGACAAATCTCGTGTTTTCTATTATTACCCCCTACCCCCTTTCCTACCTGGCCAAGTTGGGTCGGTCAACATGAAGGTCAAGATCAAGCAGTGGAACGCAGTAGCAAGCTGGCGTTGGAACCTGCCGGAGGAAGATGTATGTGGTATCTGCCAAGTCCACTTCGACGGCACTTGCCCAACATGCAAATATCCTGGAGATGATTGTAGTCTCTGTGAGTCACGGACATCCATGCAGCTACTGTTCACAGCACCATGGGGCAATCAATTCTGATAAGACACATAGTATCTGGAAAATGCGGTCACAACTTTCATATGGTCAGTGCTGAACCAGGCCCTAGGAGATCGATGTAGCTGACCTTTCAAAGCACTGCATCCAGGAGTGGATCAAGCAGGAATCGTCCAAAGGGCAATGTCCAATGTGCAGGCAGAGTGAGTCACTGTATCTTGATGCTGATTTGCTCTGTATAGTGTAGCTGACCATATATCGCAGAGTTTGAATGGGGACCAGATCCTGACCCACAACAGGAACAACAACACGACGAGCAACCTCAGGAAGGTCAGCAGCCGGGAGGTATGGTTATGGCTGACAACTGAGGCCTTCCTGAGACTACTATACGCTTGAAATCTTAAGAGAAAGTCCTCAAAACGACCCAGCCTGGTGTCGCTTACGTCAGGGCGGGAAAGCAGAGTAGAATGGCCATGCATGCCCGTCCGTCGTGGGTGATCTACTAGACCCATCACACAAGATCAGAGTCCGTCCACAGGAATGTGTTCTGGATCAACTTGTGGTGATAGAGTTGCTGGCTCTACCCGGAATGGCTGATCGCTCAGTGCGACCTGCGGTCAATATCCTTGAACCATACTCGACTGTCGACTTTGCCTACTCTATGTTACCAGGTATTTCCCACAGAAGCCATGGGGGGTGAGCAGGCAAGCAACGATTTTCATATAAGTTTGTAGGATGGAAATTCGGGTGATCTTGGAGGCTCTAAACCTAGGGAATGATCACACCTCTACGAACATGCAATCGACAGGGGGTTTATGGTGGTAAACCCGGCACCTTTCAGTCTTACGACGAGGGGGTAAAGGCATGTTTACCACTAAGTCGGTTCGATATACAGTTCTCAGTGTCAGAAGCTCTGCTTCTTGCGAGCTGGTTGGACAGCAAGTGTTTGCGTTAGCCACGTATGAACTGAAAGGGTCTTTCCTGTGATAGGGGATAGCTGAATATATAGTGCGTTCTCTTCCTGTTGGCAATAGTTAGTACGCATACGAGGTGTGGCGCTGCTTCACTAGGACTGACTACTTAGTAATAATAGAAGGAACTAAGTCTCTTTTCTAGATACCTTAAGTACATATCTCAGGCAATTCAGGTAGATGATTTATTCGAGTCTTCCCTTGTTGTACATACAAGACAGGGAGCTCTCGGGCCTTAGCTACCCCACGGCGCGATAAGATATAAGCTCTTACCCTCCAGTCTGCCCGCTATGAATCAGCCCACTTGATTTCTCCGCAGTTTCAAGGCGGCACCCACACGAGCGAGTGCGCGCCAGAGCGCACTTCGTCAAGAAGGCGGCGGACAGAGGGAGCACTGACACTGACAGCTTGGCTAGAACCCGCAGATCAACAGCTCTGGCGAGTGGCCTGCAAGCCTGTCTGCTGTACGACAAGCTACTGCAGCTCCAATACGTTATTTTCGAGTTTGCATTGCATTGCACAGCACGCGTTTCGTGTCGCTTCTTTTTGTTCCCTCCAGTCCGATTTGATCGACCCAGCAAGCCAACTTGCCTGGTTTCTTGAGTCTGGAGTCTGGACCCATCATACCTATTTAACCCAAGCTTCCTTTCCAAATGTAAACCTTAGAGTGGGAGTCATGATGCGCCAATTCCTCTGCTCAGCCCAGCATCCTCTTGCCGCTTTCCTGCCCATCCCCAACAATAATAGCCTTGTCGCCGCATCCACGTCGCCCTTCTAATTCCGCCGTCAACAATTCCGCAAGATGACGGATCCCGCTAATGCGACTTCGCCCACTCACGAGCTGCAGCCTTCCTCCCCGGGAATCCCGCCTGCTGCCGAGCACGAACAAGATGCACAGCAGCGAAGCCCCCTTTTCGCGCCCATCTACACGCTTGTAACCAATACATCAACCCGGTCAACGCATCACCCGCACGTCCATTACATCTTCAACGACGACGACCCCGATATCCTGTCGCAAGCCCTCGCGCAACAACACGAACTAAACGTGGACGATTCCGCATCTGATTCCAAGTCCCACAACCGGACGGTGCTCCTGGACGTCGAGCCAGATGCCGATGGCGGATACAAAGTGTCTTGGGCCTCCAGCCTCTCGCCCTCTTGGGCGGTTGTTGACGCGCAACTGAGCCGGATAACCCCACCCTCCGAAGCCGCGGGCGCCCATACGAGCGGCAATGCCGAGAACCCCCAAAAGTCCGACAGACTGATGCTGAGGATTGACGGTATTGAGGCTGCATCTGCTGGTACTGAGGCCGAGTTGAGGCTTTCCAGTAGGAGTGGGCAGGGCTCTGGTTCGGGCAGCAGTTTAGGGAGTTCACAGAGGGACAAGGATACCGAGAGCTATTCCGGCCTTGTGGATGAGTTCGAGAGGAGGATGGTAATGCTGCGGAAAATGGTCGATTCTAGCGAAGAAAGGAGACACAAAGTCGAAGCTGAAGCGACTGCGGAATCCGTTCCCGCTATACAACATGAATTTTCAGTTACAGAACCAGCATAGCCTGGTGATAGTTGACCTTGGTGCCCGGCAGAGCTCTGCGTGTTCGTATATATGGACCCGGATGGAACTCAGGATTGACGACGACAATCTACATCAGCATGGTCTACCACGCAGTCTTTCGGCTAGGATGAAAGCTGACAAGATGTCTGCCGGAATCAAAGATATTTACAGTGATCCTATAGCTGGCCCCTGAAGGCATTTAGTCTGAGACATAGCCTCTGGTTTGAGTGGTACCGCGGGTCTACTTTAGCAGTATACCCATCTCACCCTCTTAAAGGCAGATCGTCTGCATGTATTGGTAGAGATCAAGGATCGGAAGGGCATCATTTCGGTGCGAATCGGACTGATGATGAGACATCAAGCAGTCTGGTACTATACGAGGGCTCATTAGTAGAACCATAATTCTCGACTCTGGACAGGCGTAAATAAGCAACGCCCTCTTCTTAATTCAGCGATAATATGTTGAAGTCCAAGCGAATCTCAAGAAGTCACCAAGGTATGCATATATGTAGTAATGATGGCATTGATTGTTACTTGTATACTTCCATTGTTCTCATTATGTCAGGTATGATTATAATTGTATGGCCATACATGTTCCATTCAATGGCATGCCATGTAGCCCGGCCCGGGCCAGAAATGCCTAGAGTAGAAATCCCATGCCATGCCGTACATCAGCTGGCCTTCAGCTACTTCTATGCTACACGGATCGTGATTACAAGTAAGAATGACATGCTGGGCATTTTACACTGCCCTACTCAGGCTCTGTTTGACTAGCTGACACTACAAAGTGCATTGAGTAGTCAATTTGTGGTGTCATTGGTACGAACAATGAATGCCCATGTCGTCATGTACATCATACATAAAACGAGGACCTGATATCTAAGCAAGTTGCTGTGAGTAGAAATATTGCATCTATACTTCTCAAAGAACTCATACACACCCGGTTTAGGTTTTCAATTACTACTACTGGCCTTGAAGTTGAAAAGGAGTCAAGGTCCTATTGTTCTTCTTCACGTTTAATGGAAGTGAGACTCGAGGCGCGTTACGCCTGACTAAAGAAGCTAAAGGTGGCGTGCACGGAGCTATTTCTGGAGTCAACCCCTGATCCTCGTCGCTATTTGGAGTCAACCCCCTGCTAACTGCTCAGGGTCCATTCAGGATCATACGTATCTTAACCATCGACTCAGCATCCACTCTCGCCTGAATCGATGTGCCTGTCATGAATCAACCCCAACGGCGCAAGAGGGTTCTTTATTCGATACTAAGATGTCGTCGCCGCAGTCCTTGAATACCGGCGGTTTCCTACAACGGCGCGAAAGCAGCAACAATCATTTGCTGTCGCCCGCCGGCTACGATGACGACGCTATGTCCATGCACAGCACCCGGAGCGACCAAGACACCGACAGCGAAGACGACGAGGTCCTGGCGCGCGCCCGCAACAGCCAGGAGCTCCGCGCCCGCGACCGCCTCGTGCTGATGGAAGACGAGGAGATTGACCGGTTAGTCGCCGACACGCGCGCCAAGAAGCAGGAGCGCATACGACGAGGCAGCAGCAACCTGGCCATCCCCAACCCGCTCAGCATCCTGCGCCGAAGCAGCGGCGGCAGCCGGAGTCGCTCGACTAGTCCCTTGGACAACATTGACGCCGCTAGCGAAGAGAAGAGAAAGCAACGTCGGACGCGGAGGAAAGAGAAGAAGGACAGACTCCTGCACGATGCCCGACACGGGGAAGATGCCGGGCTGATGTACGAGATGGAGTCGGGCTCCATCAAGGAGGGGAGCTCTACGGGCGAAAGTAGCGATCGGGAAGGTAGCGACGAACTTGACCGCCGGCACCTGAATATGCATTCGAAGACGGACAAGAAGAGGCGATGGAAGAGGTGGCTGTTTCTATACGCGCTCATCGCGGTCGGCTTCGCATTTCTCGTCCTTCTGGCGTGGAAAATCTCCGTGGACAAGAAGCGAGAAACCCAGAAGTACGTCAGCAACGGGACTGCGCTGTTCGCCCCGACCTCGATCATCATTAGTCTTGATGGATTCCGAGCGGACTTTTTGCAGCGTGGCTTGACACCCCGGCTCAACGCTTTCATCAAGCAAGGCGTGTCGCCCCTGTACATGTTGCCTTCATTCCCATCTGTTACATTTCCCGTGAGTTCTCACCAAAAAGATTACTTGTTCTCTATGACCTCCCCGGAATGAAGCTAACAATTGTAGAATCATTACACTCTTGCTACGGGTCTTTACCCCGAAAGCCACGGTGTGGTCGGTAATACCTTCTGGGACCCCGAGCTTCAGGCCGAGTTCTACTACACTGACCCCTCAAGAAGCATGCAACCGAAGTGGTGGAACGGGGAACCCTTTTGGGTGACCGCCGAGACTCAAGGCATCCGCTCTGCCGTCCACATGTGGCCTGGCAGCGAAGCCCACATCGGAGACATAGATCCAAGTTTCTTGGACCGCTTCAAGAGCAAAGAAAAGCTACCCAAGAAGGTCGATAGACTTCTTGAGCTACTGGACATGCCCGGCATGGAGAACCCCGGTGTTGACATTAGCGACATGCGACCACAACTGATTGCCGCCTATGTTCCCAATGTCGACGCCGACGGTCACCGGTATGGCCCCAACAGCACCGAAATCCGCACTACGATTACCGACGTGGACACAATGCTGGATCAGTTATTCCACGGATTGGAGGTGCGGAATCTGACGAATATTGTGAATGTCATCATCGTCTCAGACCACGGCATGGCAACAACCGATATTTCTCGTATGATACAGATCGACGATGTCGTGGACCTCGACAAGGTGGCGCACATTGACGGCTGGCCTCTGGTTGGAATCCGACCCAAGAACCCGGCTGACCTCCAGGTCCTGTACGAACAAGCGCTCGGCAACTTGAAAGACAACCCCAACTACGAGGTACGCCTCAAGGACAAGGACATGCCGGAGCGCTACCACTTCTCCAAGAACGACCGTATCGCACCCCTTTGGATTATTCCTAAGGCTGGATGGGCCATCGTGAAGAAGGAAGAGTTCGACATTAAAGATGCCAAGGCCAAGGGATTGAAATACGACCCCATCGGTTTGCATGGTTACGACCATGAACATCCTTTGATGCGAGCCATCTTCATTGCCCGTGGCCCAGCCTTTCCCCATCAGCCTCATAGCAAAATCGAAGTATTTCGTAAGTTGCCTACCCCCATGCCTGCCATACTGAAGATGATATGCTGATTGGTTATCCAGAAAATATCGAAGTATATAACATGCTCTGTGATTCCGTTGGCATGAAGCCAAAGCCCAACAATGGAACTCTGCGCCTACCTCTCAAGCCCATTGGACTACACGACCCGGAGTCTGCTATCGAAGAACCCGCAGACCCAGAGACTTCGTCCACCCCGGCAGCAGCATCGGCGGCCACAGCGTCCCCCTCGTCAACTGAGAAGGCCGCTACTACTACTACTACGGCCCAGACCCCAGCATCGACGCCACCAATTGGCGTAGATCCTGTGACGGCCACTCCTTCAAAAGGCTTAGGGGTCGATCCCGTGGTGGCCAGCTCCTCCAAAGCTCTAGGGGTTGACCCTGTTGAGACAGGACCTCCTGAGAGACCTCATCCGAACGAGGATCCAGAGGAAACCCATCATTTCAAGAGCATCTCAGAGCTTTGGGACTGGCTGAAAGATAAGGCCGGTCACGTGTGGGGTAAAGTCAGCGGCGGGTCGAAGTCCGATTGAGAGTGGTTGGAGTTGTGTTTTTATCATTTTTTAGTGTCATTATTCTATAGCGTATCACTGTGTACTTACTATTGTACAGTGATGGAGAGGGGCTGTTGCATGGCAGTAGCCAGCCCCTGATACCCGCCGCGGGGAGGCATTGTGGAGGGAGTCACGGCGTTTGGTTTTCTTTTATCCCAATGGCATTATAGACCTGTTCAGGGTATTCGGTCTTGGCCATAATGGAATTCTTCAGCTGAGTTCAAATCAGGCAGGCAAGCAATGCCGATATCGGGTATCATAAAACTACTTATGCAATAGAACGAGTTGAGCTTGTGATCTGCCACTCATTCAGTGGAACGAGATGCCCACCCCTTCGCAGACACTTCCCTTATTGAACCACTTCACGCCCGGCAGGATCTCGCTCGTCACCCATCGTGCCGTTTTCGTGTGCATGCTGCCATCGCCGAAAGGCTCTGCCGTCTTGTCCTTCCTCATCCTCTTCTTCAGACCCAGATCTCCCAGAGCTGCATTGACTCCGCCAACCCCATCATCTTCCTCTCCTCCAGGAGGTCCCTCCGGGCCCTCATCACCGCGGGGAAAACTCGTCTGGCCCTCGGCCAGCGCCTGGAAGATGACGAGCTGGTCTTGTAGGTGCTCGTCGACCGCGCCACGCCTCATGACAACTTCCTTGTATAGATCCTTGGACACATGGCGCGATATCTCACTGCTCAGCGTTGTGGGGCTTTTGTTCTTGCGTTTGTTGGCGTATAGGTAGTCGCGGCCCCATCGACGAGAAGAAGCTTTGGCTTCGCCGCCGCCGTCTTCGTCGGTGTTGTGCGCCACCAAGAGTACGTACATGCGTGCGTCGTGCCCGCTCTCCTCGACGACATTAAAGCGGAGTTTGGCGTCCGGGAAGAGCGTGTCGAGGTCCCGGGCCAGGGCGTCTTGGAGGGGCGCGTGGAGCGCAGTTGGTGTGAGGATGCTTGCGTCAATTTGTTTGATATTTGCGCTACTGCCATCAGCAGCTTTCGTTGTCGGCGTGCTACTTTTAGGTTCCTCGCCTTCGTCTTTCAGCTTCAGGGTCTGGCCAAGCGGCAGCGGGTGGACGCGGAACCAAACGCTGCCCATGCGGGTCGAGCCGGTGCTCCAGCTGCGCTGTATCAGCCGGCGCTCGACACGCACATTGGCAAACCGCGCCTCTAGCGTGGGCAGCAGAACTTGATCCAGATACTCGTAGGAGAGCGAGAAGGAGACGTTCGTGCCGCCCTTGATCTCGAGCTCGATGGGCGTTGGCGTTTCGCCGCCATCGTTGGTAGCTGCGAACAAGAGGTAGGGGAGCACTGCCTGGAAGATGAGCATTGTGCTGGCGGCGGGCGAGTCGGCATCGATGGTGATGGGCTTTCCTTTCTTATGCCCTAAGGACGCCAGCGCTTGAGGGGGTGTCAGGGAGGGACGGAACTCCAGGGTATGGCTGCCGACGGATAGACCCTCTACCTCGGCGCCCGTGGCTTCAGCGAGCCACTTTATACCGGCTACGTGCTGAGATTTGAGGCCTAGTAGAACGAGTTAGTCTGTGTGTAAGTCAGAACATTCACTATGTATTCATTCTTCTGGAGGTAAGTGGCAATGGCCGTAAGTATTCTTGCCCCGTATGTATGTGATACACCAGACGCCATGTCATCTATTAGACTTACCTCCTCCACGTCCCCCGGAACGGTTGCCGCGGACGTGTGTGATGCGGATCGGCTGCGATGTGACGGCCGCTAGAGCAACGGAGATGCGGACCAGCTGGCCTCCCCCTTCTCCGGTGCGGCCGTCAAGTTCAATCGGCTTCTTGGGCTTCATGATTTGTGTTGACTTGGAGTCGTCCTAGCTTTGCAAGTAGTGAATGACAACAGTGAGATTGCAGTAGAGATGATGGTCTTCTCTCTCTCCTCCTTCCCTAGGTAATTACGAACTGTTTTATGAATACACCTGGTGTCTGGGGCGTTTACTCTGTTCGTTGGTGAGTCATCCGGGCTGTGTTAGTGCTTGATGAATCAATATGAGCCATTCCCAACTGGCTTGGGTCTTTGATCTTTCGCCTATTAATTTTTTCTGGATTGATGTTTGGGATTCTCTACGGACGAAGGCCAATTATTGAAACAGCTAGAGATACCGCGTGCATTTCATTGTGATCTGATCAGTTTGTAGTTTGGAAAGTACAATGCGTAGAGTGTCATCCTTGCACCCCGACATCGACATACATACTTTATTCAGATGCACAAACAAGTACGTTACATGTGCCTACGGAAATAGAAATGCAGCTACCAATGACGGAAGTACTCGCTGCTCTTACTTATGCTTCCAAATGAATGTTATTGAAATTGTTGCTTGACTTCTTCCACACCCCAAATGTTCGTAGCCCAACCGCCCAGCCCGTACAGAGCTAAGGTTACCCCAGTTCTGCCTCTGGGCTGATATGCAGCTAATGGATGTTCTATGCAAGTGGGACCCACCCACAAGCCATGGCAGCATGGTCTGTTCTAGCGCCATGACTGCCTACAACCAAACAGACACCTAGCCTAGGTGATCCAATAACCTTTCTAGATCCCTGATCCAATCTACAACACCAGACATCACATCTTCATTCCGCACGCCAACACCGACACCATTATGAGCTCCAAACGCTCGGCTGAGAATGAAGCATCGCGGTCCACATCCAAGCGACAGCGACAAAACACAAACAAACACTCGTCCCAAGTCATCGACCAGACCTATGGCCAAAGAGCCGCCTTTGGCGACCTCCGTGACCCCACCGTGCCCAACGACAATGACTTGGAGTGGGAAGATGAGACAGATGCCTTGGCATACTTAATGTCTGTCAGGCAAGAGGCTCATGGAATCCCCAACCTGCTTGTAGCCTCCAAGCCCATCGGCCCCAGTAACGACGCCGTCGACCGAAGCATCTACGCCGATGGCAAGGGCGATTTTAGAGGTTTTTACCAAGATGGAGCATACACGGCCCTGCCTGAGGACTACTACGAAGACGACGACTACGATGAAGCTGCTGCGGGCGACCCAGAAGCAGAAGGTGCATGCGATGTCGACGACGACGACGAATACAGCGACGACGCCAGTCTTGGCCGTCCGCGCAACAGCAACATTGACGAGATTCACGAAGCCTACTACACTTCTCTAATACAACAATATCTGAATCTTCGTCGTATACTACACTCCAGTCCACCAGACAGCCTTGTCGCATCCTTGCCTTCCGACAACCCCACTGAGGTTGATAACTTCGGCGCATCACCAGAAACCTTCAGACAGTGGTCCGGTCGCATCATGAACACCGACCCTTTGCCTGCCCAAATAGCCTCGATGCACAAAGACGGCGTGGTGCGGTTGCTGCGTATCATCCTCACCGGCAAGTTCTTCAGGAAAGGGCAGGAGCTTCACGAGCGTACTAGTCGCTGGCTGTGGGCTTTGCTTGCGCGCCTCCCCGATAAAGGCGAACTTTACTACCAGGAAATTGGCTGGATACGGGAGTTGGGCAAACGCGCAGTCCTATTCATGGTAAGCTTGGCGGAAGCTGAAATCCTGCATCAGGATTACGACGTCCGTGGGGCCAAGTCCAGCGATGATGACGATGGGGTGGATCTCGAGGTCGACGAAGAGTTGGAAGAAGTGCTGAGCGAACCGACCTCCATTGATGACACGGCTCCCGATCGAGAGGACGATCTGGCGAAAGTCGCCCAAGATGGTGCTGCTATCAAAGATATCACATCTCCAGCCGACATTGAAATGCCGGACGAATCGGACCTGGATGAAGGGGAAGTATCTGCCGTTTCACCGCCCAAGATTGAGTCAACAACAGCTGACGTAGAGATGGCCAAGTCAAAACTTCTAGCACAGCTTGGCGGTCTTGATGGAGCAGCAGACGATGGCGAAGCTGTCGAGTCTGGGATTCCCGAGGAAGTCTCGGAACCTGCAGAAAGTCTTGAAGACCCTGATGAAGCTGAAGATGACGAAGTTGCCAGGGCCAAAGCCAATGTCCGCACTACACTCAACATGATCCTCACAGTTGCTGGTGAGTTCTATGGACAACGCGATTTGCTGGAGTTCCGTGACCCCTTTGGCAGGATTCTTGAGGGAGGTGGCCAGGACCCATCGGCATAGTATACCGTTTAGGGGCCAGCAAAGGTGCCGCCTGTAAGTAGTATGAGAACGGGTGTGTTGGACTCGATTAGGCTTGACTAGCTAGATGAGTGTGCTAATAGTCATTTGCAACCTTATGTAGTCTACTAGATAACAATGCAGTATTCAAGATCCCAAGGCATAGTACGCATAGTACTGGTGAAACAGGCCCATGAGCATGAACTTCCCGGACGAACGTAATGTTAGTAGCTATTCGAGGATGATATCAACTTCCTTTGCCTGCGAACACCAAGTTTCTGCAATCTCATTATGATAGCCTTGCACGTGGGCTACTCCAACCCTTCTATAAACGGGTGGATGTTGCGAGCCAGGGGTAGAATCAGGACTTGGCTTCAGGAGAAGTAGAGTGACCTCAATTCCTTCGCGGACCACGCTCCGCCATGAACCTAAAATTACATATTCCAGAGGCCCCGGGCTATCGTCATGGTCCATGATAGCTTTTCCCAAGGGCGAATCGTCGCCAGAGGGAAGCATGATGCATGGTCCCCACGGTTGCTGGACCAGATCGCACTTTCCCTTGTCACAGGTGATACGCAACTTCCCCGAGGTGATAGGACCAAAGGGGTTGTCAGACCCGTCAACGCACTCTAGCTCCACGTCGTACTTGTGCAATATCATGCGCTCGACCAGGCAGTCACCGCCCATATACTTCTTGGTCATATCGTCGACTTGGTCGGACCGGATGGCCGTGACCACTGGCTGCACTGGCCTCCAAGCCACAGCAAAGTCATAGGATATCCAAGACCACGTAGGCTGCCTCGGTAAGTTATCACGGGACTTCGGATCAAGTTTTGAGGTGCGGAACCAGCCGAGATCGGTGGTCAGGCTGTGCGCCCACAGCCCGGCCAGGTAGCGCGCCCCGGTTTGCGCCGCGAGTCGCCGGGCCACGCCGGCGATGGCGATGCCGCGGTCCTTGTACTTGGTGAAGTCGCGGTTCGAGTAGTTCTGCTCGACGATCCACGTGTGCCAGATCTGGAACAGGTCGTCCTTGGTGTAGGCCTCGCCCGCCATGATGGACCGGACCTGCTCGTCCTCGCCAAACGCCCGCACGAAGGGGAGGCCATCCTCGGTCGTGAACACGCCCCGGCTCTCCCACACCATCTGGGTCGCCGTGAAGTGGATAGTCCGCGTGGAGAGGATGTTCTCTTGGAACGTCCAGCCCCGCGTGGAGAGGATGCTGCCCTTGAGGGCTTCTGGCCTCTCCAGTTCCAGCGGCGGTCGGTAGATTAGGAGAGTGGACTCCTCACCGGTACTGAGTACCGACGTAATCTCTATGAAACGGTTTACGTTGTTGTCCGCAGATAACGACGACAATGGGTCGTCTTCATCATCCTCTTCCTCTTCTGGGCCGTCACCAACGTTGGAAACCACTCGCTTCTTCAAGATGCCGCCAAAGCTGTCTGGGCTGCTGTCTGCGGCGATAGTCAAGAGCGCATTACCGTAGACAGAGGCCATCTTTACGGACTCTGCCGCCCAGTCCTCTCCGGAGTCTTGGATAATGCATAAAGCATCAATCCACAGGTATCTAACACCCAGGGCTCGCGTGATTGTAACGGAGTCCCTAAACGAGGGCGGCAGGCTTTCATGAGGTATTCCCTGCAGCCTGGACCGGAGGTTTGCCATGTTGGTGGTCCGGTCCTTGGTCAGGGTCTTGCCCCAACAATGGCTCAAAGCGATGAAATCGGGAAAGGGGTCCGATGCTGACCAACACTCCGAAGAAGAAACTAGCCGTACAGCAGATTCCTCACTCCAGTGAGACTCAACACCATCAGGGAAGACGTCGATCAGCCGCCCGGGCTGCTGTGAGATCGGGGTGGTCTGTACTGGCTTATCATCGATGTCTCGCTCTATACATGCCCGTATAAATCCGGCAGCCAGATCTGGGTGCAAATCTTCTTGTACGTGCCTGACCGGTGGGATCCCATACTTTGTTGCGGCAGGGTCGCCTGGTCGGGTGAACACGTACGGGAACGGAAATTGGACTATGGACCCTGTTTTCTTGCCTACGTGGTGAAAATTAGCGTTAACGGTATGGGCTTTAGGGAAGGGAGATATAGTCCCGAAAGTTACTTACCATTGAAATACCCAAGCCCGACCGGACGAGGCGGGGTGTCCCCCTGATTGGCACCGCCATCCTGTGTTCCGTCCTCGAAAACACACACAAATGTCCCCTTGTCTCGCCCAAACGGGGAGCATAGATCACAGCTGAACTTTGGGTTAGCAAACATGACCTCTTTCATAAGCAACTCGATATTCATCTTGCGGCAGGTATCGCATATCGTGAAGTGTCTGCTGCTGGGCCCATTTCCCGTAAGTCCCGACGGCTTCATGCTATCAGGCTCACTGAGACCTATGAGGTCCAGTTCCATATTGAGGCTTATCAGGTCTCCCATGTTAACGAAGACTGCAAGAAGGTTTAGGGGCGATGGTATATTCTAAAGGCTCTGTCTGGTATCGCGCATAAAACACAATACTTCTTGAACACGATACAAGCAGATCGGAAAGCAAAAGAAAGGCAGAAATGATATCGATAAGTATTAATAAGTACGGCCTCGTGGGGGCATTTTCAGTTTAAAGCAATGATATAAACGCTCTCATGCAGACACCAGGCAGTGTGATTCGGTTGCCGACTTGTCGTATCCAATAGAACTTTGGGGCCCTCCTGCATCTCTCCACTACATAACTTAAACGCCGCGAAACAGGCTGGGTCGTCTTGGTTGGTCTATTTACCCGTCACTCAATACTGAAAATTACATTGGTGAATGCTTGTTGTAATTCAACAATTGCCCGGTTGCTATTCTAGCAATAGTGACTGTCGCCAAGCGAGTAAATATACCAGATCAGGACCAGCTTCAACAGAGTGACTTGCATTCAAGGGGTAATCCTCAAATCGATTGAACGTTGTACACTACATATTGATTGTATGCTCACGGATATCTAGGCTCCAATTGCTGTACCTAGGGATTTGCGATTCGCAAACGTGCCTTCCACCTCAAAGGCCTATCTGCCTTTAGACACACACTTTGATTCAGTCTGTATAGAACCAAGCTGGATTCGCCCAATCGCCTCACGTGCGATTTACTCAAAAACATCCAGCTCCCGAGCGTGCTCCTGTGCGCCTTTCCATGCAAAATCAAAACTCGCTGTAAAACACCTGTACCACCTTTGCACCTCCATGATGTTCTTGGCCCCATCATCCCGACCCCGTCGTCCCGTCTTGCCTCATCATGTCTCCTGTTGCTCGTCAGATGTCGCTCATCTCAACCTCCCAAGTATGATCTAGAAACGAGGCCTCGTCAAAATCATTATCCATCGCCATTGCGTTTTCTTGTCCCATGGCCGCAGCACGCCCTGACATGCCTGCCAGCTTGCCTCGACTGCGTCCTTTTCGCGGCACAGCCATAACCCGACCATTGCCCCAGCCAGCGGGTGCAATACTACGTGGGCTAACGGCATCATCATCATGCCAGCCGACGATTTTCAGACGTCCTGGCATTTCGGGCACCTCATCCTCGTCCTCGACAAAGAAGCGTTTCCGTGTCCTAGAGCCAGTGACGCCGGAGCTTGCTGAGTCGTTGGAGTTTGTGGAATCCTGGCTCATCGTCAGGCCTGGCAATTCATCACCACCGTCCATAACATCCGCTGATCTGATGGTGGTTTGGTATATGGGCGTTGTGGCATTGAAGGAAAATGTCTCCGCAGAAGGCTGCGAGCTTAAGCCGCCAACCTTGTTGATGCCACAGAATGGCAGTAGCTCGCGTGGTGTCGAGACGGCGTTCGCCCGCGATCGACCCGTGTCTCCTGCACCTGCGCCAGCCATTTCGTTGCCGGCTTCGTCCCACAGAGCAAAAGCGCTGTATGTCCCGGTCTTATATCCTTCAGGTACGGCTTTGCGCACTCGCATACCCACTGAAAGCAGATTGGCTTGGTCGGTGCTGCTAGCTGCAGTGAATGACCGCGGGGTACTTGTGACACCAGTGCTGAGCGCAGGCGGTGTTGATGAGACGACACCGCTGCTGTTAAAAAATGACGTGATTTGTCGCTGTGAAGGGTCGCTGGATGCGCCAGCAAATTGACGTTTCGTTCTAGGTACGGACATCTGGAGATGACTGATGGAAAATGGGATGAACGGTTGTTTAGTTGATGTTGTTGTTGCTGTTGCTGGCAGCCCAGTAAGCAGGACAGGCACTGGCCAGATCTTCAGGGTGTATCCGTCAATTACGAGATCCAAGGATTAATTCGAGCTCTCATGCCAGTCGAAACTGGGAGTGCGAGATTGACAGGTTCGACAGCGTCGTCCCGTAACGTCAGATCAATCTGAAGCAAGCTCCGCCTCAGGGGCGCTGCCGATGTGCCGACCAACAGCGTAGCGAGGTGGGTTTTTGGGGAAGTAGGGCGAATTCAAGGGCTAAAGACCAAATGCGCTCGTGCGTTTGTTGTCCAAGATCGTGTCGCTTATCGTAAGGCGCCCCTCTCATCCAAGCGTTTACGTATGACAGGGGGAAAGGTGAGGGAGTGTGGAACGAGATAAAAGATTGAATGATTGATTGAGAATAATTGCAGGAGGAGGCTGGGGAGGGAATCTGTGACCCTTTGTAGTGGAGATATCAGCTGCGGCGATCAATTGAGAATTGAGCGGGGAGAAACACCCGGGGCGGGCACGTAGGTTAATGAGGCAGAAGCAGTTGGCTGCAATCCACGCGCCGCAACCAGATGACCGTGTTTTTTCGCGTAAAGCGCTCTTTCCCAGATTCGATACAGTACTATACCTAGTACTTGTACCTACCTACCTAGACAAGCCCACTTTCTCTATCCTATCCTATCCTATCGGGACCCCAAAGATTCAAGTGACGACATCAGATCTAAGACTCAACCAAGATTTTATATATTTTGCTGCCTCAATTCAAATCTGACCGGACCAAAATGGGGTGTAAGATAGGTTGTCAAGGCGAAGTCAGCGGAGGAACGAAGGAGGGCAGTATACCCAAGGTAGGTAGCCGGCGGCTTTGCTGACATAGTTATTGGCTTCCACTCAAATGAGTGTTGGCTCCTCCCTCGCCACATTAGCCACACGCTGATTGGTCCTGACTGAAAGTGATGCTAGTCGAATCATCGTCACAATCTGGCAGCGACTCATGCTGTCAGCAACATTGAAATCAGGCAATCCGGAGACTTGCACGAAGATTGGCTCTCAACTGGAGCCCGTGACCAAGACGCCAAGCATTCAGTTTTGGGACATTATTTATTTGCATCTTCTTTCCTCAATTCTTAAACACGTTAATGCATGCCGGATTCCTGGCTTGAAGACTATAGAGAACTTGTGCGTCCCCCCGCAGGCCGGGGTGAAAATATACAGAGCTAAGTTAATAGTCGTTGCCATCAAGGTGATTCAGAGCCGTGACTCTCTGAATCTCTGATAATCAAGTTCGTGTGTCGCTTGAATTGGCCAGTACAAGCCTCATACCTCGAGGGTAACATGGTTCAGATGCTTTGTGTTGCTGCCATTGGAGAGTAACAGACAGGAAGAGTCAGCGGCACTTGATTTGATTACCCAACGTTGACGATAGCACTGCTGCTCTGACAATTCCCAGACAGAAAGTATAAGTATCTCAGATGGGGCTCACAGGAGGTATACAATATACAGTCATCCTTTCCACAAAGAGTATCTAGGTAGACAAATAATTACAAATTGCAGGTGCGAGGGCAGTATACATCGCAACAAATGAAGTAAAATACTAGATAGAGTAATATTGACCATACATGGACTGTTATTGACAATGGGGATGTCGGTATCGTATTACACCAGATCATCGTACATGTACGGCTGCCCGACCCAGACAAGGCCATATTCCCGGGACAAGCGAACCTACTATCTTCAATGCTGGTAGCCAGAGAATATCAATAGTCTTACGATAACTAAGCAATGAGTGGCAATCGCTGGGAGAAAGGAGAACTCGGAGTGGAGCCATTGGTTCGGTTCAGCTAGTCAACGTACTTGTGGCATCATAGATGAGCTTGCTAAGGGAGGGGTTGTAATGAGGATTGCTCGTTGAGACTCGACGATATCATGCTACACAATGGAAGATTCATGGACAAGTCAGGAACGCAAGGCACGACCAGGCTACAATGCAATCACTTGGCTCAGCAGCATGGGCAAGGGACGATTTCGTGGAACTCTTTTGAATTCGCAAAGGCGTAATGAAGACCGTAAAACCACCGCACTTGGGTATTTAGCGATCCTCAATCGGCGTTCCACGTCCTCGCGGCTAAACAATGCCTTTTTCCCAAAGCATGTTCAAGACGCTCATGTGGAAGCTATTTCCAGCTATCCACCCATGCAACCAAAAACCACCAACTTCATGTATGTGAAATGATGACTTCCTGATACACGGAACCGAGAAAAAACGGAGAATGACTCGCGGAGAAACGATATGATGCGCAAAGATATCAGGACCCCAAAACGCCCCTTTTTGTATTGAGGATCTTTGGTAATCCGTCGTCTATCTGCACTGAGAGGTAGGTTGTGTCATGTCGTCGATTTTATGTCCAGAAGACATGAAGATGATGCCCATTTTCTATGCGCCCATGCCACCGTAATAGAGGCTCTTTTGCAGACATCCGAGCTGTACCATGAAGTCGTGACCTATGCCCAAAACAAAAGAAAAGCAGATAGAGTAACCGTCTACTTTCTTCGGAAAGAGCAGCCCTCGGTCAATCTGGCCTTACCACCGGTAGGCTGGCACAGGACAGTGGTGCATCCTTGGCAGATGACGACGGTCTGGGCGTGGGAGAAAACGGTGGTGATGGTGAAGCAGCCGGGGCACTTGACGTCCATGAAGAAGGATCGGGGAGCGGGCACAAGAGTCTGTCATGGCGTTAGCTTCCATGCACTGGTCCGAGGCAGCAAGGAATGCGCAATTCCATGTGCGCAATCAAGAGCAACATTGCCTTACCTTGAGCTTGTGCTTCTTAGCCTCGGCAGCCGGGCTGGGGTTGAGAAGATCAACAGCGAGAACCTATTGATGAATTTTGTCAGCACTTCTGTGTGCAGCAGGAAATATGCAAAATCCCCAAACGCCGGCCCATCAAAATCTTATAGCATGCTCATCGGCGAGTGATGAGTGGTCTCCTTCGATATCTGAGCCAGGTATGCATTGCGTTCAAGATTGTCGTCGATGTCGAGGGCGGTCCAAGAGGTTTGTGGTGGCAAACCGCCAAAATTGCTTCACCCCCAAGGCCGGCGTTTAAAGTCCAAAACAAAGACCAATGGAACTTACCATCTTGTCTGACTGTTAGGAAACTGTCTTGATCGAATCGGTAGCGAGCAGAAAATTGACTGATGGAAATCTGGGAGTTGTTCGATGCAGATTCGCGCTCGCCGGGATGGATGATGGTTGAGTGTGAGGGAGGGGGAGGAGTCTCGTGTGGACAAATCTGAAGGTCCAGGGCAAAAAGTTCAGAGTCTTTCGGATTTTCCACTGCCAGCTGCTAGACAGGAGCTCCACAGAGGCAATTCGTCTGTTGGTAGTGGCTAAAAAAGGGAAAAGCGCAATTAGGGTCTAGGGCTTCCAGTGGGCAAAGGCCAAAAGTATTATTGTGGGGCCCGAGCACCCAAGATGGCCTATGCTCAAAGGCTTATGTAATGCTGGAAACGGAGCCGATGCAGTAACGTAACGAGTTACGAAACGATCCTAGGCTTGTGGCATCTGGTGTGGGGGCCTTGCTGCCAGCCTGCAGGTAGCCGTGACTGGCTGACTCTCTACCTCCTAATGTTACATACTTTTAGGTACTCTAGGCAGGTACCTTAAGCATGCGCGGGGTTCATTGCCGTACTCCAAACCAAGCAAGTCTCCCTGCAGGGTCTTTATTTACTGGTTCAAGCTTAACCTCAACCCGTCCGTTGCCTAGATCTACGTAATCATAAGGGGCGCCTCACACCGACAGACAATATCTACTTCGGGTTTTCTTCCGCATCCCTTTCTGCTCACCCCGAACGCGTTCCCAGACTCTACCTCCGCGATAGCTTCATACCCCCTGGCAGAAGAGGGGCATTAGCGAACATGGCAGCACCACAGGAACAGCGGATTGCTGTACCTATTGACGACCCTAACGCTGACACAGAATGGTATGGATGCCCAAATGATAGAGCTTGACCTGATGGTATCAATGCTAACGTGCATTTTCTCCAGGAACGAAATTCTACGAAAACATGGCGTCATTCCGGAGAAACCCCCGTCACCAACTCCCATGATTGAGGAGGCCATGATCGAAGGCCGAAGAATTGCGCATGAGAATCGACTGGAGGGAAAGGACTTGGATGAGCTTGATGAGCTTGAAGATCTGGAAGACGACGCTTTCCTGGAAGCCTACAAACAACAGCGTATGCAGGAACTAAACGCTCTCACCAAGAAGGCTGTTCACGGAACAGTATATCCCGTCTCGAAACCGGAGTATCAGCGCGCGGTCACGGAGGCTTCTAACAATGGCCCGGTGTTCGTAAATCTTACATCTTCCATGGGCACCAATGTCGAGTCTCGAGTCCTGTCCGAGCTTTGGAAGCAAGCTGCGAAAGAATATGGCGATGTCAAGTTCTGCGAGATACAAGCCGACAAAGCGATCGAGAATTACCCCGACCGCAACTGCCCCACGATTCTGGTATACAAGAATGGCGACATTGTCAAGCAAATAGTTACGTTGATGACCGTTGGTGGCGTACGAATGAGCATGCTCGAAGTCGACGATCTGTTGGTTGACGTTGGCGCTGTGGGTGAGAAAGACATGCGGGTAGTCAAAAGGAAAAGAGAGGCCGAGGACGCGAAGGAGGAGAAGTTGATGGAGAGGGGCGGCATCAAGTCGGGTAATTTAAGACATGCTATGGTGGAAGACGACGACGACTGGGAATAAGAGGGAGGAGATCCAGATGAGATTTGATGCAAAGACAACCCGAGAATCATCGGATACGTTCAGCGCAGTAAGCCAAACGAGTGTCTCGTACGAGGAGCTGCAAGGGATCTTACAATCTCATCGCTATCTGGACCCTTGAAAACGCTATGATACCAGAGCGATGCGAGCTCTTGGCCGTGTACGTACCACCTATCAATCAGCCTTATAAATACTTGACTGACAGTGTAAGTCGTAGGCTGTAGAAAAGACCATGGGCCCTCCTTGGTTCGAAACACAGCGGGAAAGAAGAAGGGAGTTTAACAATCAAACCCAAAGGGTATATCAAGATTGATGCTGTGATGGTAACAAGTAGAAACGCCAAGTTGAGGTCTCGGGTCCCCTCTCTGGAGAAAATGGAGTCTCCCGGCATGTGGGACGGATAGCTCCGCATGGTGGCGGGGCCGGCGCATTGTTTTCTGCGTCACTCTCAGCTTGTCGCGTGTCGCGTTTTCCATTGGCTGCTCTCCCCCTCCAACAACGCCTTCTCTGAATCACACATCCTTAGGAAGCTGGTCTTATCGTACCCACTCGCGTACGGACACGGCACGGCCTCGTACATGAGGAAATTGAGTTATATACAATTCTTTTTCTTTATTCGCGGTATAAGTGAACGTTTGCGCCATGGCCGACGAGCCAACTTTGCCCCCTCTGCCTTCAGTCTCTTGGGATTCTGGAAGCCAGAGCTTCACGCGCAAACGCGTCAGAGGTGCGCATCACGCGCCACCTCTGTTTTCAAACTCCAGCGATCCTGCTGTTTTTTCAAGTGATGACGACCCGAATGTGGAAAACTACGCGCAAGGCGGGAGACAGCGGAAAAAGCGCTATGTTGGGAGCTGGTTTCACCAACATCCCGCCTCGGGTGACTCGGCTTTTGGTGATGAGGCGCGACCAAAACCCAAAACGAAGCGCACATTTCAACGGCAGTTTGATAGCGGCGTCTGGATGGGAAGTGACATCTCAACGGATATGGAAGAGGTCGGAATGGAAATTGGCCAAACTGTCAACCCGAAAATGCCCCAGCTTAATGTGGCACGGCCAGTCGCCGTGCCATCCCCAGCTGAAAGTGAAGCTCAACGGCGCATCATAGAGGCCATTGAACTGGGCAGGGAGAATCTTGATCTAACGTGAGTCTCCGCAATTCGCCCAAGACAAACTGATACCCTACTAACATTACTCGAAGCTCACTTGGTCTCGAACGACTGTCTGATCCTGTGCTCTCATCTCTGAGTGAACTCTCGTGTATCCCACTTGTCACTGATGGAGTTCCATTCGAACACAAAGATCCAGCTTTGAAGATATTTCTGTCTGGCAACCCGCTTATCCGTGCCCCGGGTGCTCTATTCAATCTCGAGTTTCTCTCTGTCCTTAGTCTGCGGAACGCCCAAATTGTTGAGCTACCACCGGCCATCGGAAATTTGAAAAACCTCAAGACTTTAAACGTGTCTTTGACCCGTTTGCGATACCTCCCGGCAGAGCTCCTCGACCTAATGACGTTTGAGGGGAAGTTGAAGGAGTTAATTATACACCCCAATCCGTTCCATCTGCCGGATCAACGCGATGGCCAGGGGGAGATATTCCCCAGATTATCTGAGGAGCCGGAGGACGTGTTATTACTTCATGAGGCAGAGGGGAGAGGGGAATATCATGGCAAGACCGTTCGCGCTTGGCTAGATAAAGATGCCAGGCCAAAGCGAGAAGAAAAATCCATGAATCATACCAGCCTCCCATTGGATGTATGGCAGATGCTCCTCGCTGCTCGGTCACCGATCCAGTTTACCGACAGCCGCGGTGTCCAACTCTCACAATTCACCCTGCCTCAGTTACCGACAGAAGATGGTGTGCCCCCAATGGCCGTTGAAACGGAAGAGCTTACTTCTCCACCTGCGCTCCCTCGCTCGGTACGCGAAAGCAATGCGGCAGCCATTTCGTTCAGTCGGGTTCCTTCTCTTATGGAGATTGCGCTTCGCTCCTGCTCACGAACAGCGCAGCGCGAGCAACTGCCTGAATATCTGGAGGCGGGTGACCCTCATCATTTGGCGGATACCCTGCGTGATCTCAATGCGCAAGCCGAGGCCAACGGGAACACTGGTACTGTACCGTGTTCAACATGCCGGAGGCCCGTGGTGAAGCCGCTGGCGCAGTGGATCGAGTGGTGGGACTTGGGTATGATCGCATTGCGCGACAAGGGGTCTATAGGTGCCCTCAACGTTTCCGAGCTGGATAAGCTCTCTGTGCCCTTCATGAAGCGAGCATGCTCATGGGGCTGCCTCCCACAGTCTGCGCCCTATGGCACGGGCTATCCGGGCACTGTGAAATTCAGTATCGACCCAAAGCCAGTTCAAGAAAGCTAGTCGATTTGGATAGGGCAATATAAGCAAAAATTCAAACCTGAGCTGTGGATCTTAGTGGAAAGATTATGTTACTGCTGCGATGCTTTCGGATGTTATTGTCTGTTGCCCTCATTCAATAATTGCGTGCCATGGCGGTAATGCCCGAGGAGCAGGTAAGGAGTCGTACACGTACAAGAATATCTATCCAGGGTTTACATCTAAGACTGCGCTTCAAGGAGTCCTGTCGATCCGTATGTTGTACAGCACGACCTCTACTTTAGGTTACAGCAGTTAATAAGAGGCATGCTCTTCGCAGTTTTCGTATCAAGTTGCTACACGATGTTCCGCCCTATCGCCGGTCTTTCATGGTCGGTTCCGCCATTGGTCAGTTTATGCCAACCCCCTTTTTTGGCGCCGTCTGCTATGGCGATCTGGCCTAGATCTTCCAAGACAAAGAGTTGGAGCATAACGAATCCAAACACTTTATCTTTGCTCTTGAGAGAAGCTGAGAAAGAGAGGCGAAGCACAGCAGGGCCATACCATATCGATGATTACCTTTTCTTTCTCACGGCATATCCGATAAGGAGGCGATTTCGAGGGAGTTTTTTCGTCAAGGAGGGTAGTCGGATCGTTGTTTACATTGACTAATCAATTTTCACTCGCATCATTCCGGGCCAACCAAGGCGAGCGGCTCGGTTTGTGGCGAATGAGAATGCAAGTGTCCGCAGCCGGCTCGCAGATATGCACCCTGCACAGCCTTCCCCATCCAACCACCCCTTCCGGTAATGTCCCGCGCACGCGCGTTGGCCCGCTTCCAGCCCAACCAAGTCCCTCGCCTCAAATAGTGGCTGCAGCTTAGGGGCTCGGATGCATCCCCCAAAAAGGGTTTCCCGCCTTTGGCTGGAATCTGAGTGTTTGTTTTTAACGTGGAAAACAGACAGAGAGAGCAAACGTTCCCCTACCTCCTCCGAAAGGTAGTGGCGGTAGCAGTGGTGGTAGCATAAGCTTGGCTCTGCTTTCCATGATGTGATCCAGACGTTTTGAGGGTGTAACGAAGCGTTTTCTTCCTTCCCCAGTGGTTGTTACTCACCGGTTCCAGGGCCCCCTTTCTTGTGGTCGGGAAAAGGTGTTTGATATGTATGTATATGAGTATTCATGCAAGGCGCCAAAAGAGCTGCATCCGTTTGCTGCTGGTAGACAACCTCCGGATGCTACGCTCAACTCCTCTCTGCAATCCCACGAATATGATCCGTCGAACGTAAATATCATGTTGTATGATCAGTTCATGACGTTTGGTCCAGGTTGGAGCGATTGGACATGTTTTGTTTTGGTTCAGCCGATAGATGTACAGCAACGTGGCTTGCAGTTCGCAGCTGGCGATTGTTGCCATCAGGGGCTGGTTCTTGCCGCCAGTATAAGGTATATACTTAATTGCACGATTTCAATCCAGCGAAACGTTTTGGGACGATTAGCTTGTCTTCTGAGCTTGTTGCACTGGCACATGGGAAAAGGATTATGCTCGTGGAACTTCGAGACCAACAGAGTTTCATAAAAGACGACGAAACATAACCGAAAAACACATTCTGTTTTCATGCCACGCCAAGCTCCGTAGCCATTGCTATCTATCATGCAAAACATCTGGCCGCTTTACTTTGGTGATGCATATCTGCCCACCCAGTTCAGATTCCTTCGCCATCTCCGGGGGCGTGGCAAGTTGCCTCGTCAGCTACCGCCCCCTATTTAATGAACTTTTCCCTTCCGTTCCCTTCCAACATAAGGTATATACTCAAGGAAATCCAATACTCCCCTTGCCACATCAGAAAAAGCCAACCGATGGCTGCGGTCGATATCCGGGTATATGGGAGTGGTATGGTCAGGCGGCAATGGGAAGACCCATTGCCCAGTGAACTTAGCATGGCCGACATAAGGGTGCTGGCCATGGTTGAGAGGTTGGGAGGCTGCATGGAAGGACGAAAATCTCCCGAGATCGTAGGCTTGTCTCATGCGGAAAGCCGATCAGATATCCAGGTTGCAAATATTCCGTATGTTACTTTATTGACGCCCGGCCCCGATATCAAGCCCGGTCCAAGGCGATTGCTCAGCAAGGAAACGCTTTAACCCTCTGCTCTTCTTGTTCCTGCCTTTCGGTTTCGACTGATGTCTCTCGTTGTCAGATGAGGTATCTCTGCTCTCGATTAGAAAAGGTCCCCTCGAAAGTGAATACTAACTTACGGGTCAGACCCCTGGATGGCATCCATGGACAGGTTTGAATAGGTCGAGTCATTCTTTCTCTTTGTCGGCTTCTCATGGCCCCTGGATCGAGAAGCCATATCGGTGGACTCCCTGTGCTTGCTGTTCTTATCCCTGGCTGGGCGTATTCTTGCTTCCCCTTTCTCAAGGTCGAATAACTCAGGGGACGTCGTCCGAGGCATTCCAGGAACAACTCTACCATACCCAACGGCATCGTGGGAATAAGGGAAGCGACGCTGGTCGTCGGGGGTCATGAAGCCATGATCAGACCACATGTATGCGTTGTGGGGAGCGCTGTCGTTGATGCCATCGTCATATGGGGCATCTCCTGGCCAGTGGCCACTGCCACCATTGCCGTTGGTGTTGCTTCCCACTAGGTGGACTGAGGCATTAGGGGCGTTGGTCATATTCTGATAGGACAAGGCGTTCCTAGACAGGTTCCCGCTATCGAACGGAGACGACACCCCATCAGTTCCCCACTCTGCATTGTTATTCGTGTCCTGATACGACATGTTTGTATGAGCGCACCGGTCTTCGTTACGAATGTGGTTGGGTATCGTTGATCGAGGTGCGGGCAGGCTTGGCGGGATTTGAAGGTGGGCAAGAGATCAAGAGGCATGGGTCTTTCGAGATAGGTCCCTGTTGATATTTAAAACCGACGCAATATCATCAGAAGAAGCTGTGTACTAGGCAGCAGAAGATGCAAAGGACATGGGAAGTCTTTGCACATAGGCTCGGCGTCGCACGAGAATAACTGTGGGACGGGAAAGGGGGATACTCAAACCCAACCATCGACCGACACGCCTTGAAAGGTTGTTGCCTCGCCCTATTCCGGAGGCATAAAGTGTTGCGCGCACCGTCGATCGATAGGATGTCGTCGAAGGGGCAGGCGCAGCACCTACTCACCGCCAGACGATGGCTAGGGTGGAAATATATACTGCTGCCCAACGATCAACATCTTTGATTTGAAGGAGCCTGGCGACGGTATCGGGTAGTAGCTTTCCAGGGTGCATGGATTCCCATTGGACATGAGCGAGCAGGGTGTATCCATGGCTAGTATTCAGGAGATTGGATTAGTCGAAAGAGTCTCCTTCGTTGCTAAGAGCCAGGGTTGTTTTCGAGCTTCACATTCCACCAGGGCGGTGCTGCGAAAGGCAAGGTCTTATAGAGATGGCGGAGTCGATCCGACTGGAAAAGGAACGAACGGCAGCAATGGCCGCCTCAAGACGGCGCCCGGTCTAAGGATATGACTTCAATGCAGGGCGGCTCCATGAAACAAAACGATTGTTCGACAGTGGATGTAGATAAGATGCATGCTACCCAACTTATGCTCAAGCCACGGTTCTCTTTGGCACATACAAGATTGGCGAGAGGTTTGATTCGGTTGAATACGCTGTGAGGAAGATTGCCAATCAAATATTACGAAACAAATTCGAGGGAAAGCAAGCAGGTTGCTGGCCCACTAGGGCATGCATTCACTATTTCGGCAAGCCGAGGCGAGACTTGTAAGTCTCAAGGGAGCAAGCAGCCTCAGCCCATCTGGCTGAAGAGAGTAACCTTAGAATCACTGAAAGACATAAGGGAGACAGTACTGTAGGCTCCATCAGTGAGTGCGGGCGACTAGGTCTTCTCGTCAGCCCTCGAGCAGATGGTGCCTGGCTGGGGGCCCCCTTCAGGTCAGCCAAGCGTGTCATAAGGAAGAGAAGGCGCAGAGAGAAGGGTGGGCCATATCGCCATGCGCGAGCAAGTGATGGCGCACTTGAATAAAAGAAGGGAGGTGGATACGTACAGGAAATCGTGGGGGAATATGCACAACGGTACGGTAAGGGCCGCTGACTACTCCTTATCTGCTAAAGAACATCTCACGTCTGCGTCTGCCCCAGGATGCAGACTAAAAGAAGCAAGGGAGTCTTACCCGGTGCCGTGCTCTTCACTAACCTTAGGATGCTTACTTTACCTAAATTCAGACATCACATAATAATATATGCATCACTAACATAATAGGCCCTGTATACACCATTTGCTTTCGTTACCTGGCTCCTCGCCTGCTCTGTGGGCGCACCTCCTGAGCGCAAACGGCTTCGCTCGCATGTCTCTCATATGTCAGATAGAGGGGGTAGCTTAATTACCAAGGCAAGTACTCTAGCATCTCAGCTGGCAGTGGACTTGGATGCGCGTCGCGGCTTAACTCGGCTGGAGAGGACTGAGGAGAACTGGGGCATGATGTTTCAAGAACACATAGAAGAACCAACAGATTTCGCTCAAAACGCGTTGGCGTATCTCTCAGGCGCCCTTTTGGGACGGGGTCCCGGCCCCATGCCTTTCGGGACATGCCTCTCGCCGTTTTGCATGCCTGATGGCATCACCCACGCACCTCTGTCGGGGTGGTGTCTCTCTCAACGTAGTATTCTGTATGTATGGCGTTGTGAGATCACCAAGCTGGCAAGTACACTCCCATTACCCTTGTCCTTTTCTGCACGAGAAGCTGCAGCATTGGTGCTCTTCGTGGCCGGGTACTCCCAGAGACACCAGAGACATACATCAAGTACCTGACCAGTCTCGACGTGCCAAGACCCAGTGAACTTCACATCTCCGAGTTAGTTGATCTTGTCATTACTTCACGCTGCCATCAGCTCTTGACGCCAAACCTGGAACACATTTGTCCTCTCCCGGATTATCTTCTGGGCTGAACTATTATCCGAGAGGATAAGGTAGCAATAGTTCGCAGCGGCCAGCGGCTCAAAAAGACCTTGCATACAAGATGAGATGATTCCAAGGATGTACAATACCCCAGGCCCATGCGAGCAGGGCCCCCCCAGCAGATCGTGATAAGTCTGCGACTGGACTGGCCGACGAGAAGTATTGGCTTGCAGATTGCATGCTCTATATCAGAGAAAAAGCAACTCTCTGCACCCCCGCGCATCCGGAGATCTTGCTGATCCAACATTCGCAATGAAATCGAATGCAGCGGCTTGACCTGATTTTCATGGATGTACCTTGTTCACTTGTCCGAGAATCATAAGATTTGACATTGTCGTACAGGATTATTGGTCGAAGATGCGGCTCTGTATGAAAGCAGTTCATCTGGCTTATCACACCGGTCGTCTTTGCATTATGATCTATTATCCTAGCCAACTTCTGGCCTTTTTTGCCATTCGAGGACCTACAGTACTGCTACGGGATTCCTCCTGTAAATTCGGTTACCCGGATCATTTCTTTCTTCTTTCGTTCAGGATCCGTGTGTGGTCTTGGCTGCTGCTACTCCCAGCCACGAGCGAGCGGGGTTGACAGGTTGCACACACACTACGGGTTGGGTGACTAGGGTGTTCATGTTACTCAACTTCATGATCTCAGAATGTCACATCACCCCATGCCGGTCCATGCAGCGTAATGTGCGTCAACAGGAGGAAGGGAATACCTCAGCACTTAAACAGATACCAATCAGCCTATTAGAGCAGAGCGCTTTTCGAAGACAAATTACAAGTGATAAGCAAGCGACAGAAAAATCCGCAAGCCATCTATCTCTCAGCGAAACTTACCCGTTGGGAAACATCGAAGCCAGCGCTATCAATGGGTTTTATCTCCATTCTTCATCCAAGTCCGAGAACCTCAGTCTGGACTTAAGCGAGCTTTACGAACTGATTTCTCTTTTGAGATCCTGTGTTGGCGCATCGACATCCCGGTCTATCATCATGCGCGTGGCCCAATGCGGAGCGACGCCTTCGTAGCGTTCCGAGTTGTGGTGATGGGCCGGAAATATGCAGACTCCTTTTAGGTAAACACAGGCGGAAAAAAACCAAGCCAGACAAATAATTCCGTCGACGGAGATGCCGGGAGCCGAGGACTCAAAGCTAACGAGAACCACATTGCGCGTAGTCCAGCTCAGTGAGGTGGTGTAAATGTTAGGATCTTGTTTCGGTCGCAACGCTTCCAGCGTCGTATTGTGGCTATTGATGATGGCAATTTTACTTCAATCCCTGATAACAACAACAACAATAATCTGAGAATCTCGGGAAATGTCAAAAAGAAAATGTTACTGTTTCAATACTGGCTCGCGCAACTTCTGGGGAAAAGTAAATGGGGTAGATACGCTGACCAAGAGACCCCTATATGTAGTAGGCCCAGTATGTAGACCCAGTGGCTAACATGAACGACATTCTTTGAAATTCCCATCGCGTTCAGTGATAATGACAGATCCCCAAACCCTCGTATAATCTACTAAACAAGGAAGCCATAAATCGCTGCGCGGGCTGTCCCTGTCTCTGATGGCTGCCCACTTCAGCAGTCGATCCCAAATACCACCATGGCCGACATGTAAATAAAAGGTCAACCAAGTGTCTCTTCATATCAAGGCCTACCCGTTTTAGTTAGTGACAGACACGAAGTTATGGTAGTATTTTCATTCAGCTCAAGCACGGTTTGATTGTAACCGTGGGGGTTTACCCCTTGGAACAACGACGCAGTCTGGCCATTGGAGTATGTACGAGGGTAGTATGACTACCTATGTTACCCAACTAAGAGAAAAAGCTCAAAATACGATTAATATCATTATCCCGTCACTTGGTATCACTGTACAGATGCCTTTTGGCTGTAGGCGGCAGATGGTAATCCCCAATATTTGCACTACACCTGCTGTCTCTGCCCATCATGAGAGAGTAACAAAAGCAGGCGTATAAGTTTACTGCGTTGACATGATGAAACTCCAGAAATGGTCTTATGAGCCTCGGGAATGCATACCTTATGCCTTTTCCTGTCCGCTTTGCGAAGCGATACGGCTTTTATAGGTCATCTGCGGTCTTGATGGTAGCCCCGGGCGTCTAGAGAAAGGTAGTAGAAAGCGACTGCATCACTCTCCTCTAATCTACCGGTGGTCGTGGCGGACCTTCGTAATTAGGTGAGGTGTAAGGGGGAAGAGCAGCGTGAGCCGCTGCCCAATTGTATGTCGCTGGCTCGACGGAGGACGGAACCATTCACATACGCGAATTGAGCGGATGATTGACAGACATTCAGATATTGGCTGGGGTAAGAAGCGCGATAAGAGAGGTCGAGATAGTCTCCGTATTTCCGAGAACCTTAGTCCATCAAGATGAGGATGATTAGACGTCTTAATATCATGTGTAAACTATGGACCGTTGGCGGGTGAGACGGGGGCATTGATTCGGCGCCCACGGCCTACAATTTCATGGCGACCGGCAGTTCATCTTTCCATCCCGCTTCTGGGTGACTCCGGCCTCTGGCAATTCTCGAAAATGATTGTCATATGTCCGATACTTTAATATGTCTCAGTCACGGCGCGGTAGCGGCTGGCGGATGACAAGTGTTGGTGGAGATTCCGGAAAAGGGGGAGGGTGGGTTTGCGGTTAAGAGTATGTCGCACAGGGTGATTGCCACTGCATTGCCACCCATCTTCCAGAACCTTTTGGGCTTTTTACACAGGTCTCACTACCCTGTTTCGATGCCTAGCACTCTATCTTAACGTCAATGAGCGAAATTGGCACTCCAAACGTCCATACACGGTTTATGTAGGCTTGTCTTGAGCAGAACTCAACTGCCAGAGAATTTTACACACCAATCGACACAGTACAAGCAATGGTTTGATGCTCGGATACCGCGACTTGGGCATTCTCACGAGATGGGTGGCAATACGTAGTTTATTGTAGATATACCTTATTGGTCAGCGACATGATGTGCCTGTCAGTCTGCGAGTGGGCATCAAAGACCTGGAAAGTACTCGAATGTTTTCTTTCATATTGTCTAAATACGAAGGACGAGCCGTTGCTCTCCAAAACTCATCACAATCAGGTTGCTCCCAGCTCCAATTCAATGTCATGAGTCTACTATGCAGTGTGCAGTCGATACCAATCTACTGTAGAGGTCGGTGGCCAGTCCTGTTCAACAGACACGATATGCAGTGGGGAATATCTACGCTGATCTCCACGTGAACTTCCACAATCAAGAGTGCGAACCCCTGAAGCTATCTCTTCTCCTTTCTTGTAAAACGTCATGGAACTTGGCAGTGGCTTGGGGCTGGCCTGCCGCGCAGACTGCAACGAGATCCAGGAGGCAGTGTCCACCGTATCGGAGTTGATGCGGCTGGCTCTCGGGGGCTTCTTCAAGGCGACGTTTGGGCGCCTGCTTGTAGGATCGCGCTTATCATTTCGTTTGTGTCGTTCGCTTGCTCTGCAGCATCGTTCTTGGGCCGTTTCACGTCGAAGGGGATTAAAATGGAGTCGCGTGGGTGTGGCGTCAAGATGGATTCTCTGGCAAGAAACGGTGTCAGCGAGACAAGAACGAAAACACGTCGGTATAGACCGTGAGATCGCGGGGTCTACGCGGCCTCGTCGTTACTGGCGTCTGGTGAAACGAAGCGCAGCCGATGTTGTCAAAATAGTTGGACCACCGCTTGCTAGATAGATCGCGCTGCCGCGTTCACAACATCGCGAATAGTGTGAGAAGCTAAATACCATGAAGTTATATCGCTAAGTAAATAACAAGCTTGGCAGAGAGAAATGAAGTTGCTTCGAGCTGGAAGGGTTTGCCTGGGATTGGGTCAGCGTCGTAGCGGCCAGTTTCTCTTGTTTGGCTGGCCACGGGCTGGCTCTGATCTGCAGGTGTAGTCGAAGCCGCTCAGAGAAAAGCGGTCAGTCACCGTAGTCTCTGTACGACGTAATCCCTTACTTAATGGTATAGTTATAGCAAGCCCCCTAAAACTATGGCGTTCAGTAATCCTGCCTCGGAGTTCCTGAAGCCGCAGGCTCAGTCGCTCCTTGTCTAGAGCCCTGGACAGTCTGCCGGGCTTCCAGCCTTCCCATCCCAGGATGATCACAGATTGGGACATCATTCTCGCATGTACTACAAGTTTTGGCTGCCTTGTATTGATGGGGTATCACCGATCTGAGACTTACAGATGATGATGTACGCCTTGCAGGGAGATGGCCTTAGTGTTTCCCACACATACAATAATCATCCTTCGCTTCCATACAAACAAACACTATGGCCATTTACTGGTATCGGGGGCCATACATATCCATGGTTGGGGTCCGAGATCTTATCAGATGGGGCCAGAGCCTCCCGAAGACCAGACTCAGCTATGCCTCATCGCACACCTACCACCCGATTTCCGAGAGGGAGAGATCCGGATCGTTCCCCAGCGTTCGGTGACCTATTTATGTATGTAGATGTTAGAAGTCTCACCTCGAACCAACCCTGCCAGATGATAGGTCTCAGTAGGGGGAAGGTGGGCCCAAAGGGCTAGTTGCTGCCACCACTCCTTGATTGCCTTATTTCGCCCTCCACGAGGACCCCCAGCCCATGCCATCCATTTCTTCGGGTCCGTCCCTAGGAACAGGTACAAGGCAGCTTCAAGGTCCAAGGTACATGTATCTTGAACAGTGCGCGCCACACGGTATGTGCAGCCGGCCTTGTCTCAAACCACCACAGACCTGTCCAGTCTCACCGAAATCGGTTTTCGTGGGAACTGATCGATATCTAAGTGCAGACTTCAATGGAAGCATCGAGAGTAGATTAAATAAAACCTCTTACATCAAGTGGCACGCAACTTATTGCCTTTTCTTGTTGCCTTAGCCCGGAGTTTTCAGCCTGGTCTCACCAACAGCAGCCGAGATGCCAGCCGAAAGCGCCCCCTCAGTCTCAATTGGCCTGATTTGATCTTCACCGAAGAAAGATGTCTCAAAGGAAAGGTCCGATGATCGCCGGTTCTGTGTCAGCAAACGTCTTACAGTACACCCTCAAGGGGGGCGTTAGAGGTTGCATTGTAGGTGGTTGGGAACTTCTTATACATATCAATTTGCCGCGCTTTCCAGCATGCCTGTGGCTGCAAAGGTGGTAGCTGCTGACCAGATGCTCGCTTCTGTGTTGTGACCCCCCTGCTGCCGCATATCGATGACGGAAATGGCGAGCGCCCACAAGCAGCTCTGCGAGTGATCTGTACACCGGCCTTCCCCTCTCTCACCCAGCCAATAAGCCCCTATCTGTTAAGTATTCGGGGTAAAAAGAAATGAAGAGGGCGGCATGATGCGATGATGAGTGAGGAGGCTCTGACGTGTTCGAGCGAGCCGAATGGTAGCCCGGGGTCCTTAAGGATGCGGCGGGTCCTGACTTGCGGGGGGCCAATAATGGCCTTCTGGCTGATGAGCTGCATGACAACTGCATGATGTTGGAAATATATTCCATGCCAGCAGTTCACGGCTAGGGGAACCATTCGGTTCCATCAACTCTTGGTATGTAGAAACGGAGAGTGGAAGGGGGGTTAAGCCAATGAACGTTGAACACTTTGGCGCTGGCCGCAGAAGCGGCCGGCCACTGGCATGTAACTAAATTCCGCATAAGTAAGGTGCAACTCAACTGTAAGTGGGCCTTCAGCTCCCTAAAATGGTCCTAAAATGGTCAAAGTTTGGGGGCAGGCATTTCAACAACGACTAACGGCTCCCAATTATACCGAGTTCCACAATTATGAGGCTCTGCGCTCTCATCACCCTTTCTCCCCCCGGACCGAGTGGAGCTGAGTATTGTCTGGGGAGATTCCATATATGATATAATGTAACCAGAGATCGTCTATACATAATGTGATGTCAATGCTCGTGTCGTAATCCAGTGGACTTCCCACACTTGTCGGCTCGCCAGATAAGAGGGGAGTTGGGCCATAGAAAGCCATTGTCACTACTGCCTTGACAGTTTCCTTTTTCCCAGTGGGAAGAAAAAGTATGAATCGAGTTCCTAATTCGCTGCAGAGAAGAAAAAAACCAATAATGAGTATACATTTCATAACCAAGAAACAACATACAGGCACCAGTGTGCAAGACCGGGGTCTACTATGACCCTGGAGCGGTCGTGTGTGCCAACATCTTACAAACTTTGATATAATCTCCCTTGTTTTCTAGCAGCGTGGTCTTTGTTGCTTCTGAAATTGAGTTGGCTGGTTATATTCGGATCAGTCATGAGCTGGATAGTAGCCCCTGAGCAGTCTCATCGCGGCCCGTTGCCCTTTCCGGCTCCAAGTGGTCATGTTTGTATCATTCAAGCCTTTCAGCCTGAGGTTCTTGTCTCGAGTAGGATTCCATATCCTCCGTCCCATCAGTCTGTTGGTTGTTGGTTGAGCTAGCCGCCGGCTATAGTCTCAAGTTATACTTGCTGCCCACTCAGACAGTGACTGGCGCCAGGCGTGAGCTCGCACAACACGAACCACAAGCATTCCTATCTCTCGACTCGTTTCGAAGAAGCAATGCGAGCGCATCGGCTGCTTGAAGAACGAGACGTGGAAAAGAAGGAGGAAGTAGAAGGGTTGTCGGCCGGTTCAGACTGGTGTTCGGATGAAGATCGGTCGAAGGCCCGTTCTGAGGCTTCTTCGGATTACCCTTCTTTGGGGTCCTCGCGCCATCAAGCCGTTTTTTGTTAAAGTCACTCTTGTTCTGTTCGAGAATGAAATCAATGTTGTGGGCGCAGGCATGTTTGCCTGAACCTTCAGTGGAGCATGAGGGTGTCTATCGGTTTCTTGGTCTCTTCGGTGAGGCATGTTGAGCAAGTTACTCCGTGTGAGATAAAGCCAACCTGCTACATCGTACCGACGAGGCGCGACGAGGCAATGGTTGCCTTCTGGCTTGATTAGTCAAGACAGCCCTTACACTGCGGGGAAACACTGGAAGAAGGGTCTAGGACCGGGTTGCGCGGCCCCTGATAAGCCCAGCTGAGCCACTGTTTGCGTTTGCATCTGTAGGCGAAAACAACAAGGTTGGGGCCGGGCGGATTCACGAGAAATGGCGCATATCGCAAAGGCAACGGCTGTAGTTGCCTATGCCTGGCGGTTCGACGAGCCTTGAGAAAATACCTCAATGCTCACGATATATCGATAAGGGGGGCTTTCTTTCAATTGTTGAATGCTCACTCACCGAAACGCAGGAGTCTCAAGGCGTGCTCCGGGCGTTGACATTCTTCCGGACAAATGCCGATGGAGCGATAAAGGCTGTATCAAATGCAACATGAACTGCTGGAGGGGCACAGATGTGACCTCCAATTTTTGAAACACTGCCCATGAGGGCGAGCGAGGATGGTTGATCCAGGCGGAGGATCCTGGCTGCCTGCTGCCTGATGAAGGGCGACCGATTACATGCCACTTAGGTTAAAGTACCATTTCCCTTCCAATCAGCCTTAATCGGACTCCGGCAGTCCCCCGATGATACCATGACGGCGTGCTACATCGAGCTCGACCACAGCTTTTCTGTCCTCGCTCAACAATTCGCATGGGCATATCTTGCGACGTATGTCTGAGTAAGAGTCCTCGGATTTGAAGGCTGGGAGAGATTACCCAAAGGCCCCGGGATCCACCAGACGTAAAGTTGATACATTAACCTTAGGTACTTTCCTTTGTCGGCATTCCCAACTTGAAGTAACCGAAACCTACCCCAAGTGAGGGCTGACCGACTTCAGGCAGCTTCGACGACTTGGCTATTGACTAACTTAAATGGTGAGCATGGCTAAACTCCACCATGCCGCGTGACGAATTCGAAATTGGAAAGAAAATCACTGCTTGCATAGAAAATGTTTGCATAGAAAAACCACATAAATCTGTATTAACATATATCGTATGTATTGACTCCCAACCCTCTGTGGTAGGGCTTCCGTGCATGTATATACATGGCCATGGTGATTGACAGCAAGTCTCCAGTCGCCTCACTTTTCATCAGATCACCTACAATCTTCGCTGTCAATTGGCCCAATCTCCATCTATTTGCTGCTGCTCTTCCACATTGACTGCATCGCTTGACAATCGTCTGTTCCCCGATATCCAGACGCCAAGTTGCACTCGACAACTTATACCCAATGCCAGATGCTGACCACATGATAACCGAAGACGTGCTGCATCACTGCATGCTTTCTGGGTAGTAAGGCTATTTCCCAGCCCGGCCGATCATTCATTGCTTCCATGCTGAACGAACGCCTTGGAATTGCCTTTTTGGGGGTGTTCCGCTGATAGGCAGACATGTCTACTAGCCTGGTTGCCTTGTTGCCCTGTTGCCCCGCTCGGTAGTGTGTGGACTCCACACAACATGCACATGCATGTCCGGGGCGTGGATGCCATCGGCACACCATTGGGAGCTGAGATCAGGCTCGAGCTCGAGATAGCGTGATGCCACCATAGGCTTCGATGACTTCTGATCGCCCAGCAATACCAAGCAGAAACGTGCAGTGATAGCCCACTCACAGGTATTCACCGTACGTAAACGTACATATTGTGTGTAAACGTAAAAATTGGTTCATTGCCGTATGATAGGTTGGCTCATCATGAAATCGTCGATGTCTGGCATATCTTGGTCGTCTTTCTCTGCCTCCCCAGAAGCCTTGCCGCCAGGAGAAGACAAGGCTAGTGTCGAGGCACGTGATAGTGTGTCTGCTCCCGAAATGCTCGTCATTTCGGTGTCAAGATTCCTGTTGATATCAATATCTCGGTCGAATCGGGAAGGAACCGAGAACTGGTGGGTGTTCTCGTCGTAGAGCAGCCATTTGCCGTGCTGCGCAATAGTAACACCCAGCCAAAGAACTCGTTCTTTCCGCTCATCCGTCATAGACGCGACTTCGAAGTATTTTTCATCGTCGTCTATCTTGTCGTTTGAGAACCAGTCCGATGGGTAATATTTATCAGCCCACAGTAAGCCCCGAAGGGCGAAATCTTCTGGGAGTGGCCGGGGCAATTGCTTGACTGGCCGCGGAAACTCGTTGCTCTGAATCCTTTCATACCCACGGTACGAAGAGAGAAGAGAGTTCAGAAGCATTGAGACCAATTTCCAAGGGAACGTCGCCTCGAGTAGGCTCATGGCTGCGGGGTAGGAGATCAAGAAACGATAGAACACCAGAGTCGAATGTAGGAAGGGTAGAATATTGGGGTCAGCAAATCTAGAAAATACTTTGTCGTATGTTCCCTCGGCAAGATGGCGTGCTTCCTCAAGCCTTTTTGCGTTTCGTTGTTCGGACGGATCGGGAATCTCTCTGGTGTTGAAATCTTCGATGCTCTCCTTCGGCCCTCTGGGTCGAATAGTTTGGTAGATGAAGCTGTTCTTGCCCCATGACAACAGAGCACAGCAGTTGGAGATTGCAATGAAATATCTAGTCGCGGTTAGCTTTGGGGATCTACTGGGAGTGCTCGCTGGACTGACCCGCATTCCATCCATCTCCGAGTCGTCCTACTAATGTGATGGTCAAGATTGTCCACAAATTCGGCCACCGCTGTATTATAATCGCTGCCAGTTTTCCCGGCAAACAAGAGTGCATGGGCTTTGACATAGGCGAAGTCAATAGGCAGCAAACGTGACTGCTGCTTATTAGAGCTCAACAACGGATCGAAGAGGGTCATGATGGAATCCAAGGCGGCAAAAAAGGGGTCCGGGGCTGAGAGGGCTTTCGAGTAGAAGTATAGCTGCTGAAGCACGTTCGGGCGTGCCAAGATGGCGAGGTGGTGATACAGACGTCCCGTTCCCGGGACGACATCCGAAGCTTTAGAGTACCAACGTCGTGATACGGCAGTCCAAACTTCTCGATCACGAATATCGTCATCTTCGATCGCCATTCTATATCGACCAAGATCACCTAGACATTCCATCCATGTCGCTTCAAAGGCAGGAACTGTCTCGTACAATAGTGCCATCATAGAGTAGGCGAGGTAGATGAAAGTTAACATATGCTCTAAGGAGTCGGGTAGACGATGCCTCAGCAACTCAAGGAAAGCGTGAATGCCGTGTTTCCACATTCTTCCTGGCATATAGTACTTGGCACCGAGCCTTCGTAACGAGGAGCTGGCTGTTGGATGCTGGGAGGCCAGAAAGAAATCGTGGTGCTCATGGAGTAAGGTTCGATGCAGAGCTATTAGCGCCTGCCACTGCTCGTTATTCAGCTTAGCATCCTTTTGAGTATTCTGCGCATTGTCCACTTCGATACACTTCGATTCGACCATGACCAACCCAGCATATATACCCTTCACTTCTGCGACCAATTGCAGGTGGTCGATTGGACGAGTTTTGAGTTGTGGGACATAGCCAGCCTCGTTCGGATCATCAGAGACATCCAGATCGTCTTGACTGGACGCAGGTCGCGGACGAGTAGGGGGGGGTTGTGGCTCAGTCTTTTTCTTTGCACGCACACGTGATGAGCTGGGACCAGGGTCGTTGGGGTTCCATAACTTCCCTACCGTTGTCGTTCTATTAAAATCTGTGTCATGCCGGGGTTTGGCTCTTGAACGAGCAGGACTGGGATCGTTCATTCCTGCCTTGCCAGTCGAAATCTTCTCTTTGGGAGTGAATTGCTTCTTGGGTGGCTCATTGCTCACAGCTTGCTTTATGGGCTGTGCATCCTCTCCCCCTGAGTCATGAGGAAGAAGTCTTTGCCTGCACACGATATCAGTGAATGTCGACTCTACATTGACTAGCGGGAGATCATACGTCCTGGATGGCGGCGGAGGCTCTCTCCTCCATTGGCGTACAACCTCGTCGATGTCTCTATGTTGTGCCAACTCAGGGTGGCACCGTTGTATATGTTGTTTGGAAAGATTTGGTGTATCGCCAACCTCTGCACCACACCCTTCAATGGGACAGACGAATTTGGCCTTTTTTCTAAATAAATCTGTGATGTTTGGGACGGATTCACCTTGGTCCGGCATTTTGATATCGAGCTTGGTGAGGATTGTGTTGACATAAGCACACTTGAAAAGAGCCAGGGGCTATTTTAGTTGACAGAAAGGATGTCACCAACGAAAGGCTGGCAGTCGGTCCAATTCTGTCTGAAAGCCGAGGAGCTGCGGTATTGCAACTGTAGGCTGTGATCAAAATTGAATTTGATCTTCAGAACGTAATAGATCTAGAGTGGCCATCCAACTCAATATCAGCGACCGTGAAGACAGATTATGGCGTATGTGCAGTGCAGTGCAGCCTGGAAAACACGGTGGTCATTCGGGATAATGTTTTGGTTGCTTGAAATACGGCGGAAGTATTGGCTGAGCGAACGACTTCGGCTTTGGGTGGGGGTGCTTTTCCGTTTTGCGTGCATAGTACACAAAAAGATTTGAACGCACCTAAAATTCCATTTCAGACAGCTTCATGAAGTCATGATGCTTCATTGATTTAAGAGATTTACGAGTCTCACGAAGAGGGCTGTGGGAGATGAATGAAGCTTTATGAGATGGAAGACTTGTGCGCGGACCGGGAGGTCGGTACTGTGTACTTTTCAAAGGTACATGGGCCCAAGGTCCTAAGGTTGCCTAAAAGTGCCTAAAGTACATGGGAGGCGAACCATTTGGATGCGGCTCAGCTCAGGACATCTTGTAGTCTCGACCCCCCAGGCTTCCATGCAACCCAAATTCCCTCCATTTCACACTTCACATTCACACTCATCCACCTTGATCAAATCACCACCCTCGCCAACACCAACTCATTCCTTTCTGTGTCATGCCAACAGTATCACCAGTTCCAATTAATGCTCTGTGAGAGGCATCCGTTGATGTTGAACTGAAGCCTTGTGCAGGCTTCAGTGGCTTCAGTCACTGTCGCCTTGTGTGTCGGGCAATACAGACTCGCTCACCGAAATCCCTTCGACAGCCTTACTCCTTTTTCCAGGCTGATAGAGGGGTTTCCAGCTGACAAGCCGAAGAAGAAGAAAAACAAAACCCGATATAAAAGGCCTCAAGCCTCACAATGGGCATATAAATATAGCAATAATAAAAATCCGCTCCCTATCATTGCCGTCCAAGTAGACAGCTCACCGAAGAGCTGAGTAAGTTCGGAGAGGATTGCAGAAAAATCAAAGGGGCATTCCCGAATTATGTACTTAGATATCAGCTTGCGGCGGCTCCCGGGCGACCTAGTCAGAGCATGTGCTACTATTGGCCTGCAAGTGTAGGAAACGTAGTAAGCTTACCCCAAATTACTTAAGTAAGCATAAGTAGGTATTCTAGATATGCACGTAGGACCCTATCTACGCTCTGTCAGCACTAACGAGTTATTACTTGGGAGCACTAAAGATCTATCTACCTGGGCATCTGTGTCAACCGCTCTGAACTCTGACAGATATGTAGCCATGTGATCAAGTCCTGGGGACATGTAGGCTTTAATATATATGAGGCCTCAGCCTTATGCTGTATCTGTCCATTCATCAATCCTCTGTGTTCCAGGACTCCGATTGGAATTGGTTGGAATACGGAGAGCGGCCTGACATAATTGCTGGAGAAGCCACTTCTTATATCCAGAAGTGTAAACCCCAGCTGAATACTGCCCACCACCACGGCGCTCATTTACCTACTTCAGAGGACATTACCTGGATTACGAACACGAATTTGAGATCACGAGAGTCTTCGATTAGATCTATGTGTCCTTCCGAGTTTTGTGTCAATTCTGCTCAGCAGACAAGCTTAGGCACGACTGTCGGTATTACCGAGAATATTGCCACATTCCTAAGCCACACTGCACGGCAAATTGAGGATTCAACTCCTTATTGGAGTCGTAACCTCTCTCGCCTCCTAATCTTACTCATCGATTTTTCTCATCGGATGGCGCTTGCATTACGAGCATACGAATGCTTTTTGCCTTATCCATCTCGCCGCTTGCACTGCCGCTGGCGCGTTGACCGTCGTAAGGGAAGGCAAAGGCAGTCGATCACCAGTCGTCTAGACAATTGTGCCGCTGAGGACGCACAGACATCGGAAGACAGCGTATTTGACAGAGAGAGAGGCCAGAAAGCATATGCAGCACCGCTAGATTCGGCGTTGGGGCTAACATTCGGTGCCTCGCCATCTTAAGACTCAATTGGATATGACTTGGGTGCCGCAGTTGTCGGTATGGTGCAAGGGAGAGACACTGTTGCGGTGAAGGCCACCCGCCCACTTATGACATGGACAAGGAAAACATTCTCCTGTGACGGGCCGATCATCAATTTTTCAGCTGGACTGAGGTTAGTCACTCGAGGAATCAAGAGTCAGCAAGGACTAGGCATCACTCCTTGGATTGGCTGCTTGATGACATTTGATATGGGCTAGGGAGCGGTCAACAACCTCAGCTCGTACACAGCACATTGCCTATTGATGTTCGGGATGGATCCAATTGCCTGATAGGGTGATGTTGTCTTTTGACATGTCTGGCCCCTCCGGCGGTATCCAGGGGGAATATACGGTCGACCGAGCTTACGAGCGATGCTAGCATTGTATTGGCTCTGAAGGCACGGTGAACAAAGAAGGCAACCATGAGATGAATTTTCTTGTTGTCACGAGACGTCAGGCAGTGACGCCCCGATATGCATAGTCGCCATTCTGGAATCTTCAAACTCTCCGCTTGATGATCAGTGGCTCCCAATAGGGATAGAGAGATCTGAGGGGCCTCCTCTGCTATGCCTTCATGGCTAGCAAACTGACTGGGTTGAGTTGCGTTAGTTGACTAGGTGCCCTGGTTGCGACCACATGTCAATTACCGACATTGCTTATAGAATGTCCATTGACTCATCGCGGCTCTCTGGCATGCATTATCGCATGTAACCAGCCTTGGACTCGACTAACCAACATACAGCCTCAACACCGTGGTCCCTTCCGGGGGCTGGAGAAACATGTCGCCTGACTTCTGATCTAATAAGGCAACACTTGTGATATAAACAGTTTCAGATACTGCTACACATGCTCCTCGATGTGTCTGAATGGACGTGGCGAACATGTTGATACCCAACCACGTGGGAGAACGTGGGATAGACAGTGAGTTCCAGACCATCCCGGTTTCAATAGCCATATATAAGCGGTTGTTTACATATGGACAGGTGTTTTACCCACCAATAATGCTGGAAGTATTAGTTGTCATCCGGTATGGGTGTTAGATTGGTCCAACCGTGTGCCTTATTATTTGGACGATGCCCAACACAATTCAAAGCCATATTTGCCTGGCTGAAATTGGATACCAGATTGGGCGTCCCTTTCCCAAATCAGCAACACGTGGGCAGATATCTCTGCGAAGTCCTGGTTATCGGCCGAAACCTCTGTACATTACGTGCTACCGTAAAAGCGACCCATGCAAGGCAACAGCTGATGTAGAGAACAAACCGTTGGCTATTGTCGGTAGTCTCCCTTCCAGGCTCGGATGCGAGCACCCGCGAGGCATCTTCAGGCCAACCATGGATCAATGGTCGCCTGAAGAGTATGGGCCAGGCAGGCGCGTAGTTCTGCTTCCTTGAACAAAGCTCTGAGAATCATGAATTATGCCCGAAAGCCTGATTGGCTTCCTTATATATTGATTGGGCAAGCAATCGTCAGATCGCAAGGGGATGCTTCCCTCGAGACCTACTATGTAGCAACAGCCGTTTTCAATCATTATCTGAAAACTTCTCTACTCCATATAACATAATGACTGGTGCTAGTGGGTTTGAACAGGCAAGGCAGCTTGCATAATCACACAACATAAGGCCACCACTCAGAAACCAAAATCATTGCACTGTTGTATTGATCTACACTTCAGTGGAACAGATATTACATGTGGTAATGCAGTTCCGGGAACCAGGATCAAGAGCTTTGTGCTATCCTGCATAAACTGCCGGCTGCCTCCTATAGGCATTGGCGAGCCCCGTAGTACGAGTACTATCAATAAGGATGTATTATCGATAGGATCAGGGCCTATAAGGAATGATATGACATTGGCGGCTGCGAACCCTGTACCGACGGCTAAATTAAGAAGGAATGCCACTCATTCATGTCGGATCCCGTTGCACCACTGGGCAACAGGGAATGACGGAAGTATGCTGGCAAGCTTCAAGAGCCTCACCGGCTCTCCGGTAATGCAATAACTATCCCGCGAGGCGAATCGGGTTCCGGCCTTGAGCAATGAGCCTTTACTGGAGGGGGGAGGTTCCATGCGTAGCAGCGAGGGGCTGCCGTGTCCTTATATGACGGATCACATTTAATAATGTGAGTGCTGACGACTCAGCCTTCAGCCCCCTTGATCTCAGACGCAGATTGAAATATGAGGTGTGTTCCAACTCCGAGAAGGATCATGAAACCCCCCCGGCAGGCTGGTCAAATTGCCGCTATCTTTATTGTAAGCAATATGCACGGGAGCAAAATGTTTACCCTATGGCCCGTCGGTGTCCAGCGTACATACGTAGTATGATAAAGATAAGGGGATATGAGTCCAAAACCATACGCCTAGAATCTGCAACGATGGGAAGACGCAAGGCATTGCAACGTCATAACCACGGAAGCGGACCGTTGTGTAATGAGAAGCAGAGGACCACACTTCGCACAGGAAGCAGGAGCCTGAGATATATAGATACCCAAGGGATATAGGAAATCCCAGCAAGCGTAATACATGTTGAACTAGGCAATTAGTATCAACCGGTGAAATGACCAGTCCCAATATCCGCCTCCTGCCTCACAGCCCTGTTTCACGGCTTCAAGCTGCATCTGCCGACGACACGAAATCCCCCACCAGTGGCTTCAGTTGGACGACTTGAAAGCAAGTACCATAAGGCAACCAGGAATGTTTTGGCTAAAAAGCAATTTCATTGCTTTTCATCGGTGAGCAAGGTATATAACATGAATTGTGGTCTGGCTTCACCGCCTGAGAACTTCATAGTAACAACTTTGGCAATAGCTCCTCGGCAAAAAGAATCAGTACGGCGGAAAGTGAAGCACTGAATAACATGGCGAATATAAGTTGGAAAAATGTGAAACCTCGCCCAGCCACCCCCTGATAAGATTTGGGCGGCGGCTGCCCGACCATCTTCTTCATGGGCGCAATTCCCTCTTCCGAGCCAGTCTTGAGGCCGACCTTCATGCCAGGGATATTGTCCACACTCCATGCATTCTTGAAGGCCCAATATCTGTGTAAGTATCCAGAGGTGTCAGCGAAACCGCACGAGTAGAATGGGCACACAGGGCACTGGAATTAGTGAGATCTGAGTTCGGTTACCTGGGCATGCTCTCCTTTTCATTACCCGCCTTGAACTTGGCAGCCTTGCGCTCAAAGTGCTCGTTGAGAGTGGGCCGGAACTCCTTGAATTCGTAGAAGGGGACGGAGAAGCCGCACGAGGAACCGGCCTGGTGAATGTCGACGCGAATGATGCTGCGGAGGCCAAAAAGCTTGTCGATCTTGTTGTCGGCAACAAAGGCGTCGAACTCGGCCGTGCCGCTCTCGAGGACGGAGCCGGTGCCGTAGAGGCGGACGATGCGCGGCGGCCCCTCGAAGGCATGGAACATGACCGTGATGCGCCCGTTCTCGTACAAGTGGCTAATCGTCTCATTGCCAGACCCGGTCAGGTCCGCATACCAGAACGTCCGGTTGTCCAGGACCCCAAAGTACTTGTCGTCACCCTTTGGCGAGACATTTACGTGGCCCTGGGCCGAGAGCGGCGCCGTGGATACCCAGAACATCTTCTGTGCTCGGATCCACGGGATCATCGAATCGGGGATGGCTTCGTAGAAGACCCCCATGGTAATATATATATGTCAACCTTGAATTCGCATATGTCTTGGCGACTTGTAAGACCACCGGAGTACTGCGACAGCGTCAACAGTTTCTACAATGTGATCTGTTTTTGCTGAGAACATGTTTTGACTTATGCCGAGGCCGGATGCCTAGAGTCATAATGCATATTCGGAGTAGGTGGGGTAAAGCTTCAGCTCACTCACCCTCAAATTTGGAGGCCGCGGCGGTCACGGTTTTTAATCTGTTGCTATCTAAGTTTGTATTTCTTCACTGTGATACGGAGTACCGGCGCCGATAAAGAAGAATCTCTTGCCGGCCCAAGCCGTAAGATGCTGACACCGCTGATAGAGGAATTCAACATTTGTGTAACCGCGTCAAAACACACCTAGTAACACTGGCTTACCACTCCCACGCGTCCAAATCGGCAAGGGGGGAAAGGATGACGACATTGATATTGAAATAACTACACACCACAGATCCTTGACGCGGCGCAATTCACATTATTATGGCGGACCTTGAATCCCTCCGACTGCTACACCAATGAAAAAGCCATCCCATGCTAGTAACCGAGAAATTGCATGTTGCTCGCATTCGGACTCACTTCCGATTATCATCATGTAAACAGGGTTGGAATAGCGTGCGTGTTGTTGAGTACAGTCCAGAATATGTACGTATTTATATCCAAGCCATATCTCATTGGGCTATAGGACCATTATCATTGACTTGTTCTTTTAGAATTCGCATATAGCATAGTGAAAATGGTAGCACTCGAGGTAGTCCGGGCGGCCAACGTGGCGCTAGCTGACTCCCCAGCTTTCGCCGCCGCCTTCTTCGGGGGCACCGCCGGCATAGGCAAGATGGCCGTCACGGAGCTCGCCAAAACATTCGCAGACCACGGGGATGCTCTGTCCATCTACATCGTGGGCAGGAACCAGGAGGCCGCTCAGCGGATCATTGGCCAATGCAAAGACCTGTGCCCAGCCGGCAACTTTCAGTTCGTCGGCGGCGACATGTGTCTGATGAAAGATACCGATCGAGTCTGCGCCGAGATCACCCGTCAGGAGGTCGACATTTCTTCTCGGAAAGGGCGGAAAGCCAAAATTGATCTCTTGGTGTTAAGCCAGGGCGAGTTGTACTTTGGCAGCCGAATCAGTACGTCAAACAAGTGAAGTCTATCACCTCCAAAGAAAGGTACTCCCCTCTCTAACATACAGAAAAGAAACCGAGGAAGGCCTGGACAAGAGTTGGGCCCTCTCTTACTACTCCAGGATGCGCGCTGCCCTCCAACTTCTGCCCCTGCTCCGAGAAGCATCGCCGCGCAGGGGCAGGGTAGTCTCGGTCCTCAACCCGAAGCTGCAAAAGACCCTCCACACCAACGACTTGCTCCTCAACCAGCCTGGCAACTACGGCCTCTCTTCCGCGATATCACACGCTGCGCACATGACCAGCTTTTTCATGGAAGAGTTGGCGCGGCGCAATCCCGGGAGACTCTCCTTGTGCCACTACTTCCCGGGGCTTGTCGATACCGACTTGATCAAGAAATCTCCGGTGCCCGGGTGGGTTTCATTTATCTGGCTGTGGATCCTTAGGCCTCTGAGCTGGTGGCGATTCGTGCCGTCTGACGAGTGCGGCCAGCGAATCCTCTACATGGCATCTTCGCCATATTACCCACCGGGCGAGAGCAGCAACGAAAGCACGGTGGACGGAGCCGTTTCTAAGATCGCGACAGGTTCTGATGGGAAAGCCGGTAGTGGTTCCTACCGCGTAGACTGGGATGGCGAGATCTTTGCAAACACCGCAGCACTTAATAAACTCCACCAAGAAGAAGCTGGCCAAAAAGTTTGGGGTCACACGATGAGCGCATTTTCTGCAATTGAAGCGGGCGACGATTATGAAGGTTAGGGGTCACATAATTATAAAAGCGTAATGGCCAAATTTTGAGACAGCTTAGTGCAGGTACCGGAAGAATAACACTTCGAGTTCTCAAATTCCTTGGTGCATCCCCGGACCGTTGCCGTAGTGGAGATGGAGGACGCCGGAACCCCCACCATTCGGATCAACAGGGATCATCAAGGGACTTAGAGCTAGTGGTAGTTTCCTATTCCAATGCATGCCATTCAAGCTTCTGCGCGTCCATTCCACACGGCTTTGGAGTTAGTGTCAACGTCGCACTCACCAGAACCAGTGCGAGTCCAACAGCCTGCGATACTATTTCTCATGTGATTTATGCGATCCGCACGATACCGCAATTGAGGTACTCAGGTGTATCAAACAAACGATATGGCGACCACGGGCTCGCCGCAAGACGTCAACATGTCGCAATCCCCGCCAAACCCGCCCGCCGAAGAGGAGCCCAAGTACGGTGGCTATTCGCGATTCGAGATCGAACTTGAGGTATGCGAGATTCTACAGTAGAATATATACCACGGGATCATGAAACTAACGTGAAGTCTTCCGTCCGGTAGTTCGTCCAATCCCTAGCGAATCCTTTCTACCTCAACTATCTCGCCTCCCAGAAGCTGCTCTCGGAGCCCACGTTCGTCGCATACCTCGCCTACCTCCAATACTGGAGCAAGCCACCGTACCTCAAATTCTTGACCTACCCCGGACCGACGCTCAAGCACCTGGAGCTTCTACAGCAAGAGCGATTCCGCGAGGAGATCATTAGCCCCGAGCTGGTGCAGATGCTGGCCGACGGCGATATACAGGGGAGTCTCGACTGGCTGAAAGAGGAGTGAAACAAATGCGAAATATACAACAGAGACAAACTCATTGAGCCGATGGCCAACCAAACGCATACGTCAGCATGGCATACTGGGCTGGGTCTAAACCGTTGTTGCAACGCTGGAACTTGACCGGCGGATATTCATCTAATCATAACTTGCCATGGCGCAATTATTCAGAGGGAGGTTGAGCACTGGCCCTAGAGCCTGGAAATGAGCAGAGAGTCACGGAGAATAAAATGCTAGACGAGACCATAGCCCAGCCCCCTACGAGAAGGGAGCGATTCAAGTCAAACGCTTTGTATTGGGTATTAGGACTATCAAAATAGCCTATTGATGTATAGAGAAAACATCGTTTGCCAGGCAGACGCCGCCGTCTATGCAAATGCAAACAAAAACACCCCCAAAATCCATTCCCAACTCCGACGCTATGTGTTGCCATCTTCGTGCAAAAGACATGTTGCTTGCAATGCCTGCTACCGAGGATTTCGTGTGACCGGCCAACCATGAACATAATCCGTCTAATTCTCTCTCCAGCGACCACCACATGACATGCACTAAATCGATCTATTAGTTGTGCGTTCCTTTCTTTGACCAAACCTCCAACAAACAAACAACATACCTTGTAGAAACTCGTCATAGGCTCATCAGCAGAACGGATCTGGACCTGGAAAAAAGCGGCCTGGTTGCCGCTGCAGCCCTCCTTGGGGCACTGGACCGCGGTCTTGTCGGCATTGTCCCACTCGCCTGGCCCTCCGAATACGTCCTCGCGCTCCTTGCGCTCGAACTCGCGTCGCGAATACATGGGCGTTGTGATCTGGTGCTGGTAGGGGCAAGTTCGGCATTCGAGACGGTTACGACCGTTGTCCGGCGACAGCGACACCGTCAGGATGTTGGAGCAGTGGGGGCAGACTGTCAGGAAAAGTGAGTCAGCTTGGAGGCATCGCGAGTGTTGTCGCAGAAGAGAGAGGGAAGACTTACAGAGCAACATTTTGCTAGACGTGTGCGGGAAATAGCCTGAAGGGCAGATAGAAGGCTATAATCGAGTGTTGCTACGCCGTGTCGACGTCTATAGCAGAACAGCGGCCAATGGTTCCTCTTTGCGACAGATGAAAGGCTTCAAATTTCTCTACTTATGGACTTCATTCAAGGTTCCCATCAAATGGTCTTTCCCTGATGTCTGCAAATTTCAGTGGAGCTCCGTCCGATGCAGCTCATCCCGCCGGAAACCGCTGAAACTATTGCACCGCCAGGGGTTGTCAGACAGGTCGTCACTGCACTGAAAGCCACCTGAGCGACCCCTTCTCTGCGCCTCCCTTTAGCGACCTGCCCCGCCAATCTGAGCCCCGCGCTTACGTATTGAGTAGAAGTAAGGACTGCTGTTGAGTGTTTGTCGTACAGAGCACATGTTGCTTGCGTCGCATCCTTGATGGGACAACCCAATCGCTGCAGTCGGACTTATTACCTTAGGTACCTTACAGACAAGTCAGTGAGTAAAGTGAGTGCGTAGGCGCCAGCCAGGGACCCGACCAGCGTGCATCAATGTGAAAAGAAAAGACCGGAACTCCTCTCTTGAATATAATCCATACCCACGAGGAAGGGCGGAGCACAGGCATTGAACACCACAAAGGCGGGCGCTTGTGTTTTGTTTTATCTTCCCCCAAATCGCATTAGTATTGGCGGTCTAGCCATCCCAAAATCAAATTCCGGTAGCCTGTCTATCGTCTATCTGCCTACAATCTAGCCTAGCGAACTGAGCTCTCTCACTCGTTTCAGACCTGGCCACTTGAACAACCACGTCAACCTTTCCAAGCCGATCTCAAGTCATATTCTCTTGATCCCGCTTCCACTTTGCAACAGACGAAACCTGTCCACCGGTACCAACCGAACAAAACACGCAAGCCATGGCGGACGATCAAGAGCATGATGGCGCTTCCGTCCAGGAGCAACTCGTTGAGGCGTGCCGGCGCAACAATGTCGATATGCTGAGCGAAATCATCGAGAACTGCAAGTCGGAAGACGAGATCTCGGACCTTATGAACAACACCAAGAGCGTCCTGGGCAACCACTTATACCACGAAGCCGCCCTACAAGGAAACTGTACGTTATTACGTGACCGCTATTTAACATCACCCGCCCACCCACCTTTCTCCCTCAAAAACAGATAACTTGCGACCGAATCAGACTAACGAGTTTCGATGCCACCACCCACAGGGGAAGTGATTGACATGCTCCTCGACCAGCCCAACTTCGAATGCGACCCCATCAACCGCACCGAGGGCGACACCCCGCTCCACAGCGTCATCCGCTGGATCAACAGCGAGCCGCCCGCGCAGCGCGAGTTCGGCAACGCCCTGGTCAAGATGATGCTCGAGGCCGGCTCCGACACGCGCATCAAGAACAAGGCCAAGCTTACGGCCATCCAGCTCGTCGACCCCACCAACAAGGAGCTCAAGAAGATCATCCAGGACAGCGAGTACGCCAACCTGAACGCGAGCGACTTCGTCTCCGCCGGCGACGTCAAGGCCTCGAACAACGGTGCCTTCGCCGGCGACGTGCCGGCTCAAGATGAATCCGACGACGATGCCGAGTTCAGCGGCAGCGATGACGAGGAGCGCGCGGAGTGGGAGAGAAGGAGAGCGGCCCGGCGGTAGAAAGAGAAAGTAGTGGCAGTGACAGATAGTCAGTCACATGTGCTTACTGAATTAAATAGTAAGCTTGCCGGCACATTTGTTGTTTTGGAGTTCAGGGAATTGAGCCAGAGCCTTTCTCCCCGTTCCGCACCCCCTTTTCTGATCTGAAAAGGAGGCATGGCGTTTATTTGGTAGATTTTTGCATTGGTCGGAAAGGGCTGGGACCGGTCGGAGGTTGATGAGTGAAACCATATAGACGAGTGACATTATTGAACCAGTAGACTTGCGTGCTAGCTACGTGGGAACTTGCGATCTTTGAGAAATGGATAAAATAGCTGCTATGATGACTGGTATACTCCATAGTCTCTAGTGGCAGCCAGAACAGAGACAATACTGAACTGGGAGCATGGGTTTTCACGGTAGCATACTTCGGCAAATCAAATGGGTAATGAAATTTGTACAAATTCTAATCTTTGATATATTCAATGTTAAGCTGTATGTCCGAAGGGTATCAGGTGGTGGGTATCTAGGGCTTCGTCGTATTCAACAAGGAGGTATATAACAGGCCTACCCACCCGCAGCAATACAAGTTCGTCGTAGCAACCCCAATTCTCGTAGCTCTTAATAAAAACCCATTACAACCAAACGCCGTGTTCGTAAAGCATGTAAAGTCATGTCTTGTTTCCTTTCGTTTATCATATGGTTTGTTGTTAGTCGGAAAACCTATGATGTCGCTCAGAGCATCAAGAACGCTGCGGTTACAGCGATAACACAAGCGAAGATGCTTGAATTTTCAAATGCCGAAGAAGCAGCAGAAGAAGTAGTGGTGTCGGGTTGAGATTCGATGAAGGTCTCATTCATAGTCGTGGCCCTGATCTCTTCCGCAGAAAGTTGGCCCGACGCGATCTTCTGGAGCTGTTCGCCAAAAGTGGCGAGAATATTTGTGCTGCGGCCTTCTGGGCAAAAGACGACTTCCCAGCCACCTCCGCTGGGGATGATGAAGGTAGAGGTGTGGTCATCGAATGCGAAACTGTACGCATCAGGGCACATAGCCTTGGCATGCCCCGAGTATAAGCCCGGCTTGCAGACGCTGGGGTCATCGTATTTGCCGGTGCAGCAGTCGCTGGGTTTGTTGGTCGCTGCACAGGCGCTCTTGCAAGGATCGAAACTGGGGCGCTGCACATTGTCGTCGGGATAGGGGTAAACTCCATCCCCGGGCTTCTCGGGCAGGAAAGCTTGCAAATCCCAGGGGCACCACTTAGATACGCCTGCGTTGGTCTGGATATCCTCATACGGTGTTGGAAAGCTCGAGTTTGTATAGAATGTCCCGGTTCTAGCGGGTTCCGTCAGGTAGCCGGGGGTGGCTATGCAGGCTGCGTTGAGCAAGTTGGGTGGGAATTTCGTTGTGTTGGGCGCAGGGTGGTAGACGATTCCCAATGGGAGGTTGTATCCGTCGACCAGCGAAATATCGTAGAATGTCTGCTTCCCTGTCTCACCACCAGCCAAGTTGAACTCAGCGAGGGTGACCGGAACAGCTCCCTTGAAATGACCGTTAGCTCCTTGTCACCAGGCACATATCATACATGCTGCAACTTACGCCAAATTCGCACGCCAGTTTGCCAAAACAGTCTCCCGTCATACATGTCGCAGTATCACCGCTAGTGGTACAGTTCGTTCTACCCCAGATGCGGCCTTGCCAGTCGGGGCCCACGGTCAGATTTCTCGTCTTACCAGGACTAAGCGCGAAGCCACCAGACTCGGGAGGATCTCCATGCTGGGTCGCGATACCCGGCCACAAGTCTTCCCTGCAGTTGTTTGTGATGATCAGAGGGATGGGATTGTCGCGCTTGGATAAGGTGCGTCTTGGTTTCAGGTATCGCATGGAGTTGTTGAGATAGTTGAACTTATACGACTCATGGTTACTGGGGTATACTTTTGCTGCCGCAAGCGGTATATCGGACCCAAGCAATAGAGCAGTAGCTACCAAGGCTTTATAGTTCGACGTGAGGAACCGGGAGCCGCCTCGTTGCGATTTCTTCTCCATCGTGCTGCGATGCGCTGCAGTGACAACGATGTGTCAATCAAAAAGAGATATCTTGGGAGTTAACGCGGGTAGCACTGCACATGCAACCTGCAGCTCCAATGGTAGGAAGTATATAATATCGATAGGTATAAGTTATTCGAGCAACAGAGCATGATAGAGGTCAGTGAGAAGGAAGAGCGGTGATTAGGGTTCTTGAAGGTTCGCCAAGGATGAGACGATTGGCCCGAGATCCTGCTTTCTGGAGTATGCAGCGTCTCTCCAAATCAGGGCGGCGTATCCAGATTCTGCACAGGATGGCGCGAATGAGACTCTCCCGGAGCCAATCAGTACATTTGTTTCAAAGACCAGCTTCGAAGTTGCACCAGCGAATGACGTAGAGAGAGGGTGCGCGATGCCTGGTTTAGCGCGCGCCGTGTTGTCAGTCCAGATCTACACCAATCCAAGGCGTTGATCCCTGTCTAGACCTGCAGGCCTGCCTGCACGCATGCAAAACCAGGAACCCGCTATATCGGAAGGGGAGAGTATCAAAGACAGTCGGCGCGATAGGGACGAGGATTTGAAGTTATATCGAAGTTAGGCTCAGAGGCGTCGGCGATGTGACCATCGCTGCCTCTCATTGCTCCCGGCCAGGAGATTTTTCCTTTCTAGAAGTTGTTCCAGTCTCAGTCCAAACGTTGCGTGCTCTGGCGAGGAACAGGAACGAACCAATGACGCAAGTGGTCAATTTGGAGGTTGGCAGCTGCAGTCATCATCCCTGCTTCCCAAATCGCGCCAATGCAAGGGGTCTCAGGTTAAGTTCCTCATCCCACCTTCCACGCTTCTCACTAACAACATCAAATCTTAAAAACGTCTTGTCTCATATGACTTATCTAATTCTTGATGCCGGCGACAAAACCCCTGATAACCGTTGTAACTAGTGCACCGTCATACATTAGGCATTAACCGATTTCTCTCTGCCTTTCCCTTCAAAGCCTTTGGCTCTCTCTCACTCAACACCATCGTAGTTTGTGCAGTGTTTTGCTGATCGACATCCATTAAATACGTCTCTACAGCAAGTCTAATATACACAAAACAACTGCAAGCTATGCGCCGTTATGCTCTCCCGGACCATGGTATCATCTAACGATTGTATACATGTGAATATCGATCCAACTCCTGGCTTTCTGTGACTTGTTGATACGAAAAATGAAAATGAAAATAGCAGTGTTCTCGAATGGTAGTACAATGTGGTCAATTCGAAGTTTGGCACGGTCTTCACCACGAAGTGTGACCACCGTCGATGACCATATTGTTGCCCGTCTATAGTTGATGATGTGTTAGCTTATATGGTCTTTGAATACTCCTGTTGGTTCATGTCTTCTTACATCAAGATAAGAATAGTGGGAGTGGTGATGCAGGGCGGGACGGGGTACTTGCCATGAAACTGCTGGCATTGCTGAGGAGGTAAAGGCAAGCGCCCTTGAACTCGTGCGGCTCGGCGAGGCGTCCCATCATGTTCTCGGCCTCCCACTTCTCTCGGAGCCCAGGCACCTCCTCGAAATTCTTCTCCACCATAGGGGTAATGATGTGACCTGTGTAGTCAGTATCTATCAGTGCCTCGAGCTTCATATATGCGAGGGACTGGCGATCTTTTCTTACCTGGACTGATGCAGTTGACCCGGATGCCGCCGGTGCCATCCTTCTTGTTGATGGGACTCCACTCCATGGCGAGGTTGCGTGCCAGTTGAATAACAGCGGCCTTGGACGAGTTGTACACGGGCGAGAGCAGGCCTTTGTTGGCAACGGACCCCGACATACTGGCAATAAAGCACATAGACCCGCGACACTTGTACTTGTTCATCTGGCGTGCGGCCGCAGTCGCCGACATGAGCACGCCTGTGTAGTTGATATCAAGCATGCGCGTTGCATCCTCCTGACGATACTCAATGGCAGGCGTAATCTGCTGCACGCCGGCCGCCGCTACCAGCCCGTCCAGGCGTTGGTGTGCGTCGGCGATGGCCGCTATGGTGCGGTCTAATCCTGCGGCGTCTTGCACGTCCTGCTGCTGATAACGCAGCTCGCCGCCCCATTCAGTGGCGCGGCGCGCGGCTTCCTCCCAGCGCTTATCAACTGCATTGTCGCGGTCGAGGCAGTACACTTTTAAAAGGGTTCGCTGTTTGTCAGCAGACGACCACGGTGTTGTTTATACAAGAAGTATGGTGATTGAAATACTATCACATACCGTATCCACCAGCCTCGGCCAGTCCTTCGGCTAAGGAGAGCCCAAGACCGCGACCGCCTCCAGTCACGACGAATACGCGGCCTGTGAGGTTAAAGTCTGCGATGCGTCTCTGTGCGACATTGACTTCTTTGCTTGGGGCGATTCCAACCATGGGATTCTCTCGGGGGTCAGGGTTCATGGGCTTGGGTGTTACTGGATTGGCTGGTCTGGTATGCGATGAGTGTATAGTTGCATATTGCTGCTGCACCAGTAAAGGGGCCGAAGCTGCCCCTGTGGTACTGGCAGAAAACGTGTTGAGAGCGCATTGTACTCTAGGGGCGTGGCGGGAGACGCCGCGGGCTATCCGCGAGTATGAATACATGATGAAGCTTCAGATGTTTAAGACTATGATGGGTGTTGTTTTGTACGATAATACCAAGTGTTGATGGATCTTCCATCTTTACGGCTGGGTGGCCGAGAGTGATATAAATACCTGGCTGCTCTTTGTGTAGCAAACGACGGCATCGTCATAGTGGCGGTGCATATGGCACTTGGTCTGGCGTCTCACCTTGGATAACGAAGAGCACAGACTTCACGATTTTGGAAACGTTAGTACCTATGCTATGAGATTCTCCTGAGCTATGTTGTCTCTGGGCATGAGCCAGCAGACAGGCAGGAGACGTCAGCAATAGTCGGAGCAGAGTGTCCGCCAATTTTAAACCGCATTTCCATCCGCTGACGGGTACCTAAGACCAAGCTGAAAGGCAAAGCCAAAAGAAAAGGCAGATGAAGCAACGTTGGCGTCAAAGGAAGAAGATGACGGTCGTTAAGCTGGGCTGAGCTCGTGCCAAATGAAGGCACTGGCACATCTCACGAGATGACGAGATGGACGGTACCAGGGTATTCTGAAGGAAACACGGAGGGCTTCATCGCAATGTCACACACTATTTGTCGATCTCATAGGATCAAGATTGAGACGCCTTCTACGTCAACGCCTAGCTGGCTCACGTTGGCTTCGCTTAAAGACCTTGGCAATCTAGTTACACTCCGGATTCCCAATGCTAGTGTGAGGTGTTCAAAGAAACCCCGGATTATCATGTCGGGTAGGGCCAGTCTGGCAGTACCTGCCTGCCTACGGTACCTGCAAAACTGGATATAAATGGACCCCAAAGTCTATCCCGCGGGATTTCCGCGCCTCTAGTTGGACCACAAAGTTGGGGATTTGGGGGACAAGTCGATCCGAGGGGCCGGATCCGTCAAATAAGGATTGGCTAATTTTAGAGTGGGCAATGCCTTACGTGAGATGGGATGCATGTATCATTAATTCGTACATGCCCATAACCCCTCAGCATGGTAATTAAAACATGGGATGTGACGACTTCTCGTCATCTCGATCTCCTGGATTCATCGGGAAGAAAGCTCCCCCATCCTTAGTCTTATCGAAACACCAAGCGAATGATATCAAACACGAGGCGGAAAGAGGTTCGGTGCGACTGTCAATCCTTGACGTCACAAATGCTGCCTCCCTACTTTCACTGGTCCAAACAAACACTTCATCAAAAGGCTACCAATATTGCCAGATTGCCTTCCGGCTGCCTGTTGGCATCCATGGTGAGCTACTCAAATGAATGTCTAGGTATGTACCAGTTCAAGATGAGCAAAAGCGAGATGTGAGAGGTCAGTTGCCTGTATGCAGAAGGCCCCCTCCTAGTTTTGCCTTACCACCTAACCTTACCCCAAGATTATTTCGCCGTACACCCTCAAACAGTATGCAGTAGCAAGCAGATAGAGCTTTTTGCCTATCTGCTTGCATTCGATCTCGATGATGGAGAATTCTTACCCGTCGTAGCACAAATGAAATTACCCCAGCCTGATTCTTGAGTCTGCAGTGTCTTGGAGGTAGCTGTCACGCGTCGTTCCAAACACTGGCTCGTCATTGAATTCAATTGGTGTTGTGAACTCCATAAGCACTGAGCGCATGCCTTATCGGACAGGGTAGTATTTCGTTGCGTATCATTCATTATCGAGTATATGAAGCAATGTATGATTTTCGCAGGAATTTCCCATTTTAAAATGTTCTATATGCAGCTCCAGTAAAAAGAACATGAATTTCAAGAAGTTTGTTCGATTTCCCCTTTTCATCATAATCCCATCTTATGAAGCCACGAGAATAGGACATACATATATACCGAAGTTTTATACATGTCTGGTCTTATATACTTGTAAAAGCCGGTTAGATGACACCGGTAATGGTTCTTCTTTGGTCATACACAATGGCTATATGTATTATTATTTCCCCCTCGAAGCCGAGCTGTCTATTAACGGGGTTAAGAGCCAGAGACGCAGTCAATGTTTGACTGTAATACTAGATTACTGGCCTCACCAACTGGGAATATAGAATCTGATGTCTAAGTAACTCTTCAATAGCCTGTATAGTATATGAGCACCGTCCCTCCTAACGAGTCTTGGGTCTATTGCCTTTAGCTTATCTCCATTCTCCATCGGAAACCACCTCTCCACTCTCGGTTGGAACGTACTAGGGTGAACTACTCGCTATCGACTCAGGCGAATAAGGCTATGACATTGATCTAGCTTCTCCCTTACCAACCCAGAAATCAAGTAATTGGTAATAGTCGTGATTATAACATTGGCCATGGAGTCGCAGACCATGGACAAGTTCCAACTCCCCGACGTAAACGGCCTATTGGTTACCGCAGACAATCCAGCGCGTGCCGACCTGTCTGGGATGGACCACCCACGATGCGCCGCTCTGCACAACTATCTCGTGCACTACGCCTGGGCTGCGGAAGGCGGTGATCCAGCCAGTCTACGTAGCAATCACGGTACCTTCTTCGTCATGCACGGTGCTGCCGCTGGAGAAGTTAGGCAACGGATAGATGCCTCGGTGGTCGCCTTCCTAGAGGCTGCTATTGTACCCCCTTCTCCCGCTGATACCAATAGCCCCTGCCCGCCTTTCTTCTTCTGGGCCGAAGGGCTGTCCGACCCAGAGGAGCTTTTTGCGAACGACACAGCCGACCTGTACGATAGATCAGCCGACAGTCTGCTGTGTCTTTACCGACATGGTCAGGGCGGAGAATCCGGGGGTGGTCTGTTCTACGACCAAGACCACCATCGTGCCGCCGTCTTCATGCACATGGACGACCATGGCTTTGCGATGCCTATTGAAGAGCATCAGGAGCTTTGGCACCCCCTCGAGACCATCCTATCCAACTGGATTGATCTTCTCCACATGGGGAAGATTGTGGCTTCACCAACGGACGCGCCATCCATATATGATACGGAGAAGTTTGGGCCCTGGGAGTGGCGACCGTATAGCGAGGCTCAGGTAGCCAGTTGCATGTTGTCGTGGGATCGTTTATGTTCCGCTATCGAGGCGCGCATGGCCGTGACGTTGCCACATTTGTTCAGTACTAGTACTTCTTCGACTACAACTGCGGTCGAAGCAGAAGCACAACCACTTCTTGAACCCAGCACCCTGGACGAAGCCTCAGTGCCAGACCCGTCCTTTGCGCGAGCATTTCTGACCCGCGCGCGCCGCCCTTGCTTCCGCTATATCGGCCCAGGTATCATTTTGCCCTCCGCCAACGCCGCCGAGTTCGCGGCAGTGCAAGCTTTCACCAGGCTGCCTCGGAGCCCGCGGGCTGTGCCGCCCGTGTGTCTTTTTCCCGCCGACACGGGAGGAGACACTGAGTTGACTGAATGGTCCAAATTCCACTTCGCTGGCTTCAGCTCCAGCCCGCCCGATCCGTCTGCGCCGACGCAGGCCCCTGCGGGCATCTACAGCGAGCCAGTGGACAGGACCGTCAATGAAATTGCCGAGGAAGGGTTTCGCCTATTGCTGCCGTATGCCTTGCTAGGGGACGGAACTATGGATGATGATGTCGGTGCACGACTGAGCGACGGGTCATGGATACAAGGTGGCGAGGTAGCCGACTTATTCCAACATGGCTACAAACCCTTTGGGGGCGAGACGTACCGAGCACAGCGACTCGAACGCCTGCTCGACCATTGGCGCGAGATGATTGAGGGAGGCATTTGGTCGGTTGGGCCGAAAGGGGTAGTGGGCACCATTGATAACTTCAAGCAGGCCGACAATACAGACCATTGGATGGAGTATCGTATCTCGCCTACCTGGTGATACTGGGTTATTTCGAACACCAGTCACCTCGCACCTGGAACTTATAACAACTCTGCCTTGTTGCATTGCATATTCTTTTTCTTCTGTTCGAAAGACCACAATACTTGTCAACGCTGGAAATCGTGAGAGAGGCCTTGACTATATTAACTTCCCTACAATGTTAGAAAGGCACGTTGGAGATTGCTTCCACGGCCTCGGAAGCAGTCTACCTCTTGATTAATCATCCAATACCATGGCCATATGTCAACCATGTTGGCTGCCTAGGTACACAGCCAGAATTTAACGACTACTCACATCGTCATCTCAAGTTGCAAATGTGGCATCGCACTTACTTGTTTTCTGCTCAGTAGGAGCGAAGAACACTGTAGAATGGTGATCCACGGGAGGTATGAACCTTGTTAGTCCTAAACGACAACAGCAGCCCCCGTATTTCACTTGATAAAGCACACCTTCCTGAAACAAAGAAGAAGAAAAACCCCGATTGGCTCGATGAAACCCCATATGCGGATAATTGTCTCCCCTTTCACTTATCGTCGACCACTGAGGTGTAGGTGAGCTTGAACTCGGCAGAAACAGCAAAGACAAAAGTAACGTGCAACGGTTCAATTATGCTGGGAATATGGGCGTCAATAGAGAGGGCAAAGGCCAAGTGGGAAAGGCGGGGACCGTTAACATTCACAGGGCCCGAAATAGACTCTCTTGGTGGCTCCATTGTTCCAATCTATACCAGAGCTTTGGGTCGGGTAACTGCAGGTGTCATTACCTGCGTCGATAACTTTGCCCTGGCAGTCTTGATCTTAAAGGGTCACCCGAGGGTTTATTTTGATCCAACAACAAAACTGGATACCATGGTCCTTTCCCGACGAGCTTGTGCTATTCTCAAAACTCTACTATCGCAGCCCGTACCGGAGAAAGGAAGGGGCAGATCACTGGCTGACTCGAAATTCATATTTACGTGCTGACCATATTCCATCTAGGTTGGTTTCCTCTTCGACACAACTCAACAATTTTCTTCCTGCTATTGCTCAACTTCTAGAGATCCTACTACTCTTCGACACTCAACACCTACTCTGACCTGGACAAACATATCCAAGTACAGCGTTCTTGAGCATCAACAATCTTTGGAGACCCGACGAAGTAATATATATCTTCACCTACGCTCCATCCATTCATCTCATCCTTACTTGAACCAACCTGGCCAACCCTCACGCACCAACCCCGGTGATCTCAGTATAGCTCACCTACAGAACATACCCAACCAATTGGACACACGTCCTATTGATAAGAGCTTCAGCCCTGAGCCGAGAGATATATATATATTGTATATCCCATTTAATCCGTCTGTTACCAACCGAACCAGCAAAGATGCCTATCACACCGAGTCCTTCCAAGCGCCGGGAAATCGACGGTGCCGCCAAGTACTTCAGGAGGCTTGAACGTCGACAGGGCCTGACGGAGGCAGACAAGACAGAAAGACACTATGCTTCGTGGGATGGGTGGAGTGGATGGAGACCCAAGGGTTATACTTACGACCGGCCCCCACTGCCTCCCGCGGACCCCAACGACCCCGATGATTCCGACAGCGACGCCGAGGATGTCTTTGTCGCCGGTCAAACTGGCAAGAAAAGAGCTCGACAGCAACACGATACAGACATTGTACACGAGTCGTCGAGTGGAACCAAGTATGTCCGACGCGTCAAGAAGCATAAGGTCTATCATGCCCAAATGGCAAAGCCCTTGACTCGACGGCCGCCATACCCACTCTCGCCTTCCGATACCAGCTCTGCAGAGGGGGGCACCTCTTCATCCGACAATGGTGGCAAGTCATCCAGCAGAAAAAGGATGAGGATCCCTGGACGACAAGAGGAAAATAATAACGAGAAGATGCGTGCCTACTCTGAACCATCGTCGTCGATCCAGTTACCATCGCCTCCACACAGTCGTGATGGGGGCAACAGAAGCCAGTCGCCCTGGTCGTCGTCGTCATGCGACGGAGGAGTGGGCGATTCCCGACTAACCCTGAGCAACATCACGCCCGCTTCGCTCCGCTGCTATGTGGAGGACCCGAGCTCTGACTGCCTTCTGGGCGAAGATACCTATAAGATCATTATCGGGGAGTGCAAGGCGGCCGAGAGCCAATAGCCAAGATTAATGTTAGAGTGATGCATGGGCTGGGTAGCCGGTGATGAGCTGGCCGACATTGGGGACTAGCTAGCTGGCTAGTAGGAATGGACTGGCTACCGTTTGTATGAGAAGCGGTCTGTAGAGATGCGGGTTTAGCGATTTGGCTTTTACGAGATATTGAAATGGGTTAGCGATGGCGTTTATTGGTTATGCTTTGCACAAGGCATATGATAATGCATTTCCTATCTACTTATTTAAAGGAGGGGAAGATGACAAAGACTAGTTATCTGAATTAAACATTTGTGTACCCCCAGACGAGTCGTATCAAATATGCCCGACCGGTATAGTATAGGTATTATTTGGTGGAAGCAGCGCTTTCGCCATTCAGGGGACACTTTAAATCCAGCACTAATGCCTTGCAAATACCATCCACCTACTTGGGGAGTTTGATGAAGCAATCTGATGCGCCGATGTAGAGCTCTTGTTCAATGATGAAGTTGATGATAGTAATGTGGTGTAGTAAAACAGGTAGGAAAAAGACTATAATCCTCTTTCTTAGTGAAGCTAAGCTGAAGGAAAAAAGGGGGGGATTTAGTCGACGGGAATGGCCGCATTGATGCGCAGAACGTTGATCTCTAAATGCATATAACCTTTGTTACTATACTGGAAGTGGTTGGGCTGATCCAAAGTCGTGGGTGAAAGTGGATGTCCATCTCACGCAGATCCCGCCCCCACCCGTGTGTGCGTGCAAGCTTACACACATGCTCTCTCCAGTTGGACTTCGGAAGCGAGTAAGCTCGGATCTCTCTTCAACTCTTCCCATCACAAATACTACAGGAAGACTAAAGAGCAAGGCGTCATGACTTCGTCCAACACCCCCGTCATACAATGGCTCGTAGATACTCGGCATCTCTGGCCCCAAGCCGCCAAGACCAAAGATCTTGAACAGGCCGTAAGCTCTTCTCCGACCTGCTCCGAGCTCCGGAGTGGATGACACTTCCCCCGAATCCATGCTGCCGGCTTGTATTCCATAATTCTCTTCCATTACGGCAATTACTCACTTTCCACTCTCGTTTTGGGGCTGCCGAATAAATTGACTATTAAAGAGAGAGAGACACACACAGAGAGAGAGCTGACCCTGCGCGTCAATCCAGGCACCGAGGGCCCTCGCCCTCCTCACGCCCGAGGAGCGCGCGGGCGTGCTCAAGTACTTCTTCGTCCGCGACGCCAAGATGAGTCTGGCCTCGCACCTACTCAAGCATTACGTTCTGGCGCGCACCCTGGGCATCCCGTGGTCGGCCACCAAGCTGACCCGCGACGCCAACAAGAAGCCCGTCTATGTCGGAAGCGACGGCCAGCAGCCCTGCCAGTTCAACGTGTCGCACCAAGCCGGGCTCGTGGCTCTGGTGGCGACTACCTCCTCCTCCAACGGCGGTGCCAAGGTGGAGGCGGATGTGGGCGTGGATATCGTCTGCGTTAGCGAGCGCCGCGATCGGGATCAGCGCATGGTCCGCGATGAGGGCTGGGACTACTTTGTGGATATGCATTCCGACGTCTTCGGGCGCGGAGAGACGGCGTACCTCAAGAGCCGCGAGTTCGCTGCGGCGGCTTCGGCTTCGGTCTCGGCGGCCGGAGGCCCGACGACATCCGAAAAGGTCGCCGACGCCAAGCTCCGTGCCTTCTACGCGCTGTGGTGCCTGCGCGAGGCCTACGTCAAGATGACGGGCGAGGCGCTGCTGGCTCCCTGGTTGGGCGACCTGAACTTCGTCAAGGTCCGCGCGCCGGAGCCGGTCATGGCAGAAGGCGGTGCGTTCCAGCAGGGGACCGACGGCACGGGGGAGGTGATCACGGCGCACGAGGTGACTTTTGAGGGCGACAAGGTTCATGATGCCAATATCTGCCTCCGCTCGCTCGGGCCCGATTACATGCTTGGTACGGCGGTACGGACACCCGAAGACAAGAAGGCCGGGCTGGGATGGCACCTGGGCGCCTTTGAGGTCGTGGACATTGAGACGATTGTCCAGTTCGTCGAGGCTGAAGCAGCTGCCTGAATTATGCTGACAATAAGGGTGGTTTGGGTGATATCGGTCAGGGGTATGACGCATGGTCAGGCTTGGCGTTGGGAGCATGCAAAGACTTCAACAGTCGGTATTTTATAAAATAGCAAGATATATCTACGGAGTTATCTAGATTATAAGTCTCCGTCTGGTTCTCTGCTTCTATCGGATTTCCAGGCCGCGAGTTACAAACCTGGCAATCCCGACTTCCTGAGGCCCTTTGGGCTCCTAAGCATTCAATGCATCACAGAGCGATAGACATGCCTTATACGGCGTAGGTGATACTTTGCAGATCAGCGAGCAACACAAGGTTCTTTCAGCTTGATCAAACGATTGTCAGCAGACATCCAAGGCTAGTTAGTTTGAGACGGCGAATGCAGGCTGAATGATTGCGTCTGACAACTATACCGTTAGGAACGAGGTACTACAAATCATTCCTGAAGCTGCAATAAGGGCAGGGCATGCCTGTATAGCAATGTATGTTGTTGGAAGTGGTGTTCATCGTGATCGATGCCAACATTCCCTATCAGGTTACACATCGCAAGGGATACGTCAGCCCCTTTGTCTTTGTGCCGCGAGATGCGAAGAGGGATACCATCACTTCTTTGACCATTCCGTTTTGGCCTCGCACAATCTAGTTGAGTGTTGAGTATTTGAGGGCCAGCTATTCCGGGTTCCAATCCATTTCCTGCTCTCTCTGTCCCTCTCTCCTAACTTACACTGACTTTTAGTTTACTTGAGGCTGCTTGGTCCACTGTTTTGACTCCATTGAATACCAACTCCTGAAGCTGTCTATCCGATATATAAGGTAAGTGCATAGGGTATGAGGCAAGCGCATACATAATAATCACGCCACGTCTAGAATATTACTGAGGGACTCTCCGGCACTTACCATCTTCATCAGTAGCTACCTCCTTGCATCTAGGAACAACAACAAAAATGAAACCCACCGACGACAATGTGATACTCGAACCCCTTGACGAGGAGACTAGTCGCCAAGAATACGACGAGGTGAAAAGGAAACTTGATCGGGAGTGGGTAATAGAAGACGGTAACAAATCCGGATATACCGTCGAAGACTGGGGGATCAACAATGCTACAGCAAAATGTTACGACCTGAAGAGTCTGATGATCAGCTTCGGCACAGTCACCATCAGAGAGAATCCAGGCCAGGGGGATGGCGGCCTGCAAGTTCTCGTCTTCTACAGTACCAACCATAAATCATACCAATTGCCGAAAGGTCGGAGGAATTTGGATGAGAGTGCTGCCGACGCTGCGCTGCGCGAGACCGAGGAGGAGACAGGCGTCGTGGTACATCCCCTGTAAGCAAACGGTTGTCGGGGTTTATCCCTTCCTGCTTATTCCCCGGGAGAGCAAAATAACTAATGCAGAACATCCAACAAAGATACCTCGTATTCGACACGCGGATCCAGGTAGGCGGTGATCCGGCGGTACACAATGGTTTCGTAAGCAACAACGCGAACGGTACCGTCACGGCCGTGAACCGGGACATCATCTACGCCATGAGCTACGGCGACAAGAAGACGCAGGCGTACCGGCACATCTACTTCTACGCCGCGCAGCCCGCTGAGGCCGGGATCCGGGAACCCGATGCGGCGCGGCTGAGCGACGAAGACAAGTCCAACAGGGCACGTTGGTTTGGAATCGAAGAGGCGAGGAAAAGGCTCACCATGAAAGCCGAGCGCGCCGCTGTGATCACGGCGCAGATCTTGTACGAACGTACACGATGCAACGAGGGTTGGTGGGCTTTGTCGAACGAGCTGCTCGAGAAGTGGAAGAAGGAGAACTCTGTGCGCCGATTGCTGATGAACCAAGCCCTGGCTCAAGCTGTCGTTTCCGATGCTAAGAAAGCGGCGATTCTGACCGCGGCTATCAAGGAGATTGTACCAAACGAAGCAGCACGGATACTTGAACCTTTGAAGCAGCTAAAGTTGAATGGGAGGCAATGATAGCACATGGGAGACGGCAAGAAGGCGAAATGGAGAGTGGATGAGTTGCGATTGATTCTACTTGTTCGGGGTTCATATTGGGGGGGTGTAATGTGTACTAGCTTTTATTCCTTTTTCTATTCTTGAAGACTTGGAAGCCGACCTTGAGACGAGCACTCCAGGCCGGTCGTCCATATTCGTCCGCTCCTTACAACTATTTCATACTAAGCCAAGTCATCATCAAATACAGTTTTGTTACAGGGGGCTTCACAAGACCGAAGATATCACTGAGTATCCGTGTTTCAGGTCTGTGTAATGATCTGAGAGTATCTTATTTTTGTGTTGCTGGTGTGATGTTTCCAACCAATGACGGCTCGCCGTGTCTCGGTATAGGGTGACATCATGGGCACCGCCAACCCCACCTTAGAGTCGTATCATTGACGACAAGGAGCTTCAATGGCACTACCCCTCACTAACCTAGAGCTACGCAAGCTCGGCATCCACTGTAGCTATCGACAGACTTGCTGAGTGAAGCTTCCTGAAATCATGTTTCGGAACTGCATCTGCTTGTAGTCGTAGATGTATACTCTGGGCTACGGAGTCAGTGGGCCAATTGCTCGACTTCTAGTGCCCATGTAAGCTTCATCCCTTGCGTAATTGGTCATCTTGGTCAGTTCGGGTTTATGTACTTGTATGACAGGTTCAAGAAGGTTCGCTATGGGTTTCTCTAGATCCGCCAGAGCGGCCTCCTTCATCCCCGCAGCATCCCTTCGTCGTAGCGGCCAGCAACTCTTAAACTCAGCCGTTGCCCCCACGTATAGGCCAAGCCCATTGCCAGTTTCTTCCATTGCTGCCACCTCCACTTCTAGCACCCAAGGAAACCAATTGTTCGTTGCGAGAACCTACTGCCAACATACCAACCAAAGCACCCCAAACTCATTCAAGAACATAAACATCACCCAACCCGCCAAGATGTCGACCATGCCAGCACAGGGCGGCCACTCGCAGGCCTGCTGCAACATTCCGCCTGTCGTGTCGAAAGGTTACCAGGACAAAGGGAGCTATGAAGAGATCGGAGGCTTCAAGACATGTAAGAGAGTACAGTACCAAGTTTGTATTCTACTGCGGAGTGTCTAACACCTGTTTTCCTTCCAGACGTCACTGGCCCTAAGGACGCATCCAAGGGCGTCCTCATCATTTACGATATCTTCGGCTACTTCCCTCAAACCATACAGGGCGCCGATATCCTGTCCAGCTCCGATGACCATCAGAAGTACAAGGTTGTGATGCCCGATTGGTTCAAGGGCGAGCCCTGCCCCATCGAGTGGTGAGATAATACTCCGAGATCCAACAATATATATAAGGGAGGTCTTCGTCTTGCTCACCAAAGCTCGTATCCAGGTTCCCACCGAACACCGAAGAGAAGCAGAAGAACCTCGGCGGCTTCTTCGAGAAGTTCCCTCCGCCCAGCGTTGCCGGCAAGGTCCCAGCTTACATGAAGGCCGCCAAGGAGAAGTTCCCCGAGGTCAAGGAATGGGCTATCCTGGGTGTAAGTTATCCGCTTGACCCAAAAAGGAGAGAAATGGAAACCGGTCAAATAATTTGCACCGTCCACGATGATGATTAGTGATAAGCTAACATCTTTGATATCATAGCACTGCTGGGGAGGCAAGGTTGTGTCCCTGGTGGTTTCGGCCCCCGACAACGTGTTCAAGGCCGGCGTCGAGTGCCACCCGGCCATGGTCGAGCCCGAGGACGCCAAGAAGATCAAGGTGCCGCTCTGCATGCTCGCCTCCAAGGACGAGCCCGTCGAAGATGTCAAGAAGTTCGAGGCGAATCTGACAGGCGCGGCCAAGCACGTTGAGACGTTTGACGACCAGATTCACGGCTGGATGGCGGCGCGTAGCGATCTCGAGGACAGCCGCGTAAAGGAGGAGTACATCCGTGGGTACAAGACGGTACTGACGTTCTTGTCGAAGAACGTCTAAAAAGAATCAGACAGGATGATGAATCATAAACATCAGATTCTGAGATAAGTTGGTATTGATTACTAGGGACTTCACATGTACTAGCTATCCAACAACACGAATTGACAATCTTAACGATACTGCGAAAAAGTTGTTTTGCGTACAACCCCAGAAGCCCCCAGCACACTAATTTGGTTTTATATCAAGAAAAGAAGTAGGCAGATATTGTTCTACTCTTTCATCCAGTTCAAGATGGGGATAACGGAACCTCAAGTAACTGGATTGCCCACGAGCATCAAGCTTCATAATAGGCAGGTAGGCAGGTACATGTACCTGCCTACCTCTTTCTGTACATGTACGTTTATCTGTGGCGTGATCCAGAACACATACATGCAATTCAACCTTGAAAAGGACTGGGATGTATTGGGTATTACCTATTTACACTCTTCCCCTCAGCTTGGCTGCCTAACATAATACCTACCTACTCCTGAGGCCAATTGCATTTGGATCAAGCCAAAACCCCCACACTCCATCCGTTTGTCACAAACAAACCATCAACAACCGTCACCGTCAGAATTTTACAATCTCCAGCGTCTATTTCTTGCAAATAACACTGACATCGCGTTAACGTGAACGTTATAAGTAGTATCTAACAACCTGGGGAGACAAAGATGCCTGCTTACGTTCCACCTCATAAGCTGCGAGAAGCAGCTGGCGGCGGTACTGCTGCAGGCGCGTCGGATGATACAGTCACTCGCGACAACAGATCCCCCACGAACACGCGGTTCACCACGCGTGGAGGAGATGGCACTCGGGGCAGAGGTCGAGGCGGCGGTCGAGGCTGGTATTCTTCCCGGCCAGCCCTTGTTGACCCCAGTGAACTGCACAGCCATTTCGACATCGCTCACCACTTCTGGCCAGATGATGAGGAAGTGATGACCAGTGGCCGATCATCGACGTTTCACGACTCAGCTTCGCAGGTCGACCAGCTGGCATATGTCACGCTGTTCAAAAACGCCAATCCTCGTTGGGGAAGCGATCAGATCGTGTTTGCCAAATCCAACCTGGGATTGTTGCCTGACTATCGGACCCAGACTGCGGGAAAAAAAGAATACTTCCCGCAACCAGGGAAGGGTAGTACTATTGAGGATGGACAATCACGGCCCAGTCAAGTTCGGGACAACGTCAGTGGATCTGAAGAAGGCAAAGAGTGCAGAGATGAGCCCGGATCTGCGGAGGCACAAGCACAACTTCTCTCTGGTCTACAGGAGACTGAGTCTAGAAAACAGGAGGAAGCAACGACCTCATCAGAACATCACGCACCAGACGATGATGGCTCGACTGCAACAGGCTCGCATCCAAGCTCGAAATCCGAGGGCAACGAACGCCAGCTTGTCGGCACCCCGTCCATGGACTACGTTCCCAGCCCTCACACACCTATCGCCGTATTTGAAGACCTAGGGTACAGTGAGTTCAAATTCGCCGGCTGGTTCTCGGTTGCGCACGTCAGCATCCTAGCTCCCCACTCCCACGACCTGGTGCGTATGCTGCAGCAAAAATGGGAGCGAAGAAACCGTTACGGCAATGTCATCCCCTTGCAGCGAGACCCCTCGCGCTGGAGAGCTTCCCTCGATTACCAATGGGCTGTTGTCAAGTTCGAGAAGCTGCACCCCGACATCGCGCCCGCTGCGCCAGCCATCGAGAAGCTGCCTAGGCCCTCCAAGATCGGTTCTGAAATGGAAACCAGAGGAGTGAATGAAATTCTGAACGACCTGCGACTGAAGGATAAGGGAACCGGAAGTGATGCATTGGAACAGGACGAGGGACACAAGGCTGCCGACCAGGGAGAGTCCTCGTCGACTTGCCTCTCCGGTGAGGCCGGTAAATAGGAGAATGCTATTGCCCAGGCGGAGTGATTATTCACGATATGAGAGTATTCATGGCCCCTTTTTCGGCCAACTCACGCGTGGGTCGAGGACTTTTCTTGACCTTGGGTGGTATGAGTGGTTCATTGGTACTGACTGTGTGGGCATAGTTGTGGCCTAAAATTTCGCATGATCGGTCAAAATGTAAACTCTGCATTTGTCATAGGCTGCCAGGTGGTGCCTATCGTTTTAGTCAACGAAGTGGCTTGTCGATGCTGTTTGAGATCATGATGATACAAGGACCCTCCTCACTACAAGTCTTCAATGCGAAATACGTAAAATAAATTGGCAGTAAGGGGAGGAGTGAATCAATTTAATGTACTCTGCCGTTTGAGACATGCGAAAAGACTGATTTGTGGTAATTTGTTGGCTCATGGATCAATTATGTACATACATATGCGTATCTATCGCTGATCGGTATGACCATTGGCGCTCTTATTCAGTAGGCTGACTGGCTCTTCGGGTCTTCCGTCGAGACAGTGATGCCGGAGCCTCGATGGTGAAGGCAAAAACTGTTGTTGGTGTAGGGTCTTCATCCTCAACCACGGAAATATCTTTCTCCTCGGCCTTCTTGTCACTGCCCGTCTTCTCAATGGCCTTGGTGTCAACATCCTTCTTTTTAGGGTTGTCCTCAACCTTGTTGATGACATTGCCATCACCATCAACCTCGACAACGACATCTTCCTTGTCAAGACTGCCGTCCTCCGTGTATATCCACATCTCGTGCAATTCGCCCCGGAACAGTCCAACAATCCAAACAGCAAACACTACACCAGGGACGAGGTATAGTAGAGCAGGCTGGGCATGCTTGAAGACAAGAAGCATCATCAGCGTTACCATCATGCCAAGCAGATAGCCAATCATAGCAGCATTAAAATATGTCTTGGGGAAGTTTCCAGCCTTGAGCTCGGGCGTGGTAGCGTTGGTGTTTTGCGACAGGAAAGCGCCGAGTCGCGTAGTCCAGAACCAGTTGCCCCATTGGCTCTTCGGGTTTACGTAGTCGGGTCTCACGACCATTGGCTGTGTCTGAGTACTGGTGACAAGCTGGCCAGAGTTCTCTTCAGTTGTCTTGAGGTCGATGGGAACCTGCTTCTTCTGGCGATGATAGTATAAGAAGTGATCAAATCGCAAGCACAAGCCAACAAACATGCCTGGAACAACAATATCACCGAGTCCAAGCATACTCGCCTTTTTCCCACCTTCGAATACCAGCTTGATAGGCACATCGAGTTTGGTAGCCACCGTGACCATGTATGGACTGAAATACAAGTTAGTAACCATGAGTCCGGAGCCGGAGATAGCCAAGACTTACGTGTAGAAGACCATGTAGATGTCATAAAAGAAAAGGCCAAAGAGGACACAGCTACCAGTTGTGAAAGTAGTCGGGGACATCATGATAATGCCTGCGTACGAGAAAGCATAACCCATGATGTTAGACAGCATCACAGACTTCGTAGTGTGATAGAAGATATTGGCAAGAACAGCCAGGACAACCCCGAAGATGTCAAGAAACTTAACGTGGAAGCTCTCTTCCACAAAGGGGAGGAATGTGAAATTGACTTTCCACTGCTCCTGCATGATAAGTCGGAAAACCCATAGGGAGGCTGAAAGGCCCGGTTGCTTCATTCTGGAAAGGTAGTCACCTGGTAAGGGTGACTGTACTGCTGCTTCGTATACGTGCTCTCCTGACTCAGAAATACGGTATTGGGAGCGTTTGTGGTTGTCGAAGTAAAAGAGGCTTCCATCGTGCGCCCTCCATACTTCAGGGAATACCATGCTGAACAAGAGCTGCAGGCCGTCGGAGAAGAGCTTTCCCATACTGGCCAGCGACATGACGGAGAAATAGACTCCGAGTATCTTATTGAGGATGGCAGGATCCTCGAGCCATTTGATCAGATAATACAGGCCAACAAGCACCATGCCAGCCAATATAGGAAACATGATAGCGTCAGAAAGCAACAAGCCCTGTACATACTCGTCTTCGCTGCTTTCGTCCGACTTCTTCCCATGTTTGCCCTTTTTCTTCTTGGGCAGCCGAGCGCTGGGTGGGCGTCGGAGCGCTGCTTGTGAAGACACGTAGATGCATGCCATAGCAGTGCCGACAATGCGCACTTCGAGGAGCAGGAAGTCTCGATTACTCCATATCGCAGCAGGCCACTGGGATATGGATTCTGCCAAGGTGAGGTTGCCGGTAAAGCCTAAGCCTTCAGCTGCAACAGGCGACGTTGCATTCGCCATTATGGTCTGTGGAAAGCCCGGCGGTCAAATTGACTCGCGTGATTGACTCAGGACGTCAGAGGCTGATGATGTAAACCAGGATAGTAAACGAAGCAAGAGAGGAGAATTGAAGTGTGCTCTGTCTAGGGCCTTCGAATTTGGTAGATGACGACAGCTCGTCTTATATGAGGGCCTGGTATGGAAACCTCTTAAGTATTCCACTTATGTGAGGAAGCAAGTACTCCAGGCGGCGAACCTGACAGGCCGGGTTTCAAAACGTGGCCAAGACAGGAAAGACCAGCTAATAGGCCAGCTAATAGGTACTGCTTTGTCGAAATTTGTGAAGCCGCACTTTGCAGGTCTAGTATGACTATTCTGAAGTCAGGGTTGCAAACTATTTTACGACAACTGGATCTGATAGATGCCTTCCTTAACAGATACCAGGGCAATACTTGTGGACAGTTAAGAAAGAATTGGAACTCAAGAATTGAGGCTTCAATAGCTAACGGTAAGATCGTTTTTTATCTGAGCTGTGCAGGGTGGAGTAACTGTAAAATTGTACAGGCACCGAAGAGGTAGGTAGGTAGGAATTGATAGGGAATTGATGTATTTGAAAATTATTGAACACAACCAGTTCTGATCTTGGAACTTGATACTCACCCTATCATCAGGACCCAAGGAAAAGAGAATGGCATTGAAGATATAGCAGTTTACAGTAGAGGACCAACTTAACAGCTTGCTTGCTTGCGCGCCTGTCCACGATTGAGGCCCTGTAGCCTTGCCTGCCCAATCCATTATACCTTTTAGCGGCTGCTTGTATTGAGTCCACCTGCCTGACAATTTCGTCATTTTGCCCGTCGCGATTGGACCCCTGCCAATCAATCGCAGTACGGAGTGCTCCTGCCCAATTTTTGCTACCTGAGGAAGTGATAGCGGAACCATATCAAGCCTCAAGTAGCACGTGTACAAAGCTCCCAAACCGCTGGCATTGGAGTTCAACAGTCCATCTCCTTCCCGTGTGTAAAATAGATTACGAAGTGCACCCGGCAACCTACCGTTTTCTAAAAAAAAACCGGCACCCCAAAACAAAGGGTTTCGGGTCACGGCGAGCAACATCACTAGCCAGTCTGCCGACAGTCTGGCATACACTCGCCTGGCTTTCACCCCCTTCTTTCTTTCTTGTCCCCCTTCTCCTAGACAAGTCACCCGAAAAAGTGACAGAAGAAATCCCCCATCAAAATGGCAGGCAAAAGCAACACGGTGTTGCTAGAGACGACCATGGGCTCCATAACCGTGGAGCTGTACCGCGACCACGCCCCGCGCACGTGCGAGAACTTCGCGCAGCTGTCGCGACGGTCGTACTACGACGGCGTCATCTTCCACCGCATCATCCCGGGCTTCATGGCCCAGACCGGCGACCCGACGGGGACCGGCCGGGGCGGCAGCAGCATCTACGGCGACAAGTTCGAGGACGAGATCGCCCCAGGCTTACGCCACACGGGCGCAGGCGTCCTGAGCATGGCCAACGCCGGGCCCAACACCAACGGTAGCCAGTTTTTCATCACTTTGGCGCCGACCCCTTGGCTCGACGGGAAGCATACCATCTTCGGCCGCGTCAAAAGCGGCATGGGCGTCGTCAAGCGCATGGGTCTCGTGCGCACGGGAGCCGAGGATCGTCCCGCCGAGGAGGTCAAGATTCTGCGGGCTAAAGTTCTGGAGGAGGATGGCGCCGCCGACGAGTAAAATACTGTCACAGGTAAAAGATCACCACGCGGCGCGACTGGCTCTTCGGTAGTACGATCATGGCCGGGGTCAGCGCAAAAAAGTTAGTCAAGCTGGATCACAACAAGACAGTTTATGTACTTCGTTGACGCTTGGTCATCGTGGCGTAATCTGGAGAGCTACAATTTTGATCACTATAGGTCGGCGTTTGGAGTATTATGAAGAGAGGAATGTGTCACGTTCCAGGCCAAGGCCAGACGAACGGTCACATCAAAGGATATTCAATTTTTAGAAAGCATCGCCAGTAATCTTCCCATTCCTTTTGGGGGCTAAACTGTAATGGCTGTTCTAGGATGTTACATATGTGCAATGACGCCTTTATAATACACGCTGAAGTGTGATAATGAGTTTCTCTTCTCAGAACGCCGTTTTTTCCATGATGCAAAAGGTATGCCCAACCGAATGACCGCCAGCATCAAATGGCAGCCCAAAGCAACAAACCCCTGAACCCCAAATTCATGCAGAATGTCGCGTAATACAATGTCGTGTTTTGTAGTTGTAAGTGGTGGCATCGCTGTGTCGCCGAGACATGCAACTGCCGAGCGCGTTCGGGAAAAGATAAAAGGATGTGGAAGTGGTAAGTCGTACTATACAACAGGCGGCGAGGATAAAGTGCCTGAGCTTTCGCTCTCGCCATCGTCGCCACCTCCTCCGCCAGCTCCGTTACTCTTCGCCGGTTTGCCATTCTTGGTCGTGCCCGGTGAAGAGAGCAACGGTTTCGAGACGCCAAGCTTGAGCTTCTTGGCCGGACTGGCTGATTTATTAATCTTCTTCTTGGGTGCAACTTCCACGGTCGAGCCCTCGGCATCGTCGTCGTCCACTTTCTGCTCGACACTCAACAAAGAACTGGTCTTGACTTTTTCCTTTTTCGGTCCAGGTGCACCACTGCCACCCTTTGTTTTCAATATGACTTTCTTGGTCGGGTTAGGGGCGCTCTTAATCTTCTTCTTCTTATGGGCGTCGTTGTCTGTATCGTCGTCGTCATCCACGTCGTCGCTATCACGCTTCTTAGGACTGCTCGCTCGTGATCCAGGCAACGGGGTGCCTTTCTGGCTATTCGGGGGTGTACCGTCACCCTGACTCCCATTGTGGTTACCGTTGCTACTTCCGTTGCTGATTTTCTGCGCAGCTGCACGACTGGCATTGCGTCCACTGTTTCCGATACAAGATCCCATGTGATTGTTCAAACGTGTGACCAGAATGCATCGCTTGCACTTGACACAAGTGGCTGATGGGAATGAGAGTACGTTCGGTGGCCTCGATGCGGCACCTCCCTTGCCCCCGCCTCCTTCCTCGGGTGTCGGGGTTGCGCCGGGTGTGTCTTGGGGGGTGGTTTCGACCTTCTTCTCCATATCCTTCTTCTTTTTGCCTCTGCCTGGACCCTGGGCGACCCATGTCTGGCCGTAGATATCGTAACCAGGCTTGTCGATGTAAGGGTGCTTCTTGCAGTATATTATGCTGGGATCTGGCTTTTTGGCCCCCTTCCCATCAGTCGGGTAAAGGAGACGTGGTAGATGGCATCTGGGGCAGAGGATATCCTTGGTTGTTTCCAACGGGTTGCCCTTAAGCAGTGTTCTGCCTTCGTCGTAGACGGCAGCATCCGTCTCTGCCTTGATGTCGGGTCGTGACTCGGTAGTAAGTGACGAGTCTGAGGCGTCGGAAGCCAGCTTCTCGACACGGATAGCAGCTGTCGCAGCACGGGCAATCTTCTCGTCTCGGTGCACCTTGATCAACAAATCATGAACAATGTTGTATAGTAAATCATCAAGGACAGTATGTGCCTAGAAATATAGTAACAAGTGGGTTAGTTGTGATTTCATCATCCAGCCTTGTCCAGTGAGAGGAGCGCGCGCGCGTGGGCGTGTCTGTGTAGTGCGGGTGATGCCGTGGGGCCATGTGCAAGGCAGGCGGCAGTCAAATGGTAGGATTAGGTTGCAGGTAGGACAAGTGGTAGTCAAATGCGTGGAGGCAAGCATAGGTAGTTTGGGAAGGTATTAAGTAATGTGAAATGTGAAATGAAGGGAAAGACTTACGAGCTTGTCCATGCTGCCGGCATCATCGGCGGCCTTGATGATGCCAGCCTTCCCGGTGTTGGACGACGACGACATTTTTGCGACAGATAGCCAGGTTGTGCCAAAAGGACCGCCTGTCGATGAAATGAAGTGATCGGTTGGGGGGATTGGATTCAATGAAGATTTCCAAGCCTGGGTTTTGAGCCGGGAAGGTTTTCCTTAATTCCGCGTCAACCAACCAATCCAATCGATAACGCCAGCTTGATTGATACTTACCGGGGGAAAGGCTGAATTAGGTAGGATGTAAAGTAATCGGAAGGTTAAGGCCAACTACCTGGAGGCTCAGCGCGCGCGCGCAGCACAGACGGGATTGCTAGACTGTCAGACTGCCAGACTGCCAGACTGCCTTGAGCTGCCTGATGCTGGCAAAGAGAATGAATGGAACTGGGACTGGGACTGGGACTGGGACTGATCCCAACTGCAGAACAATCGAAACGATAGCCCCTGTCAGAAAAATAAAGTAGGCTGGGCTGGGTGCTATTCTGAGAACATGCGTTGTTGGACACTCTGGGGTCCGCTGTCAAGTGACGTGACAAGATTAAGTTGGGAGTCGGTTAGATGTGAGAAGGAGACTCGCTGACTCTTCGACTTTGGCGCGCCAGGGTCAAACGGAGTCCTGATCGGGTTGCTGGTTACTGGAGTCAGTAGGGCGAAACAGTAAGTAAGGATGAACTGATAGCTTAGGTTAAGCTGTTCCCACTAATGTCGCGAGCTGAGTTGAAGTTTTAGGCGTCTTGCATCATCATCCTCGAATCCTGTATAGAAGTGATTTGGTAAGTGGTAGGAAGAAGCTGATTGTTGCATTGACTGATCGGATTTTCGCTGCTGACAGGCTGACTGACATTGGGAAATTGGCATCAAGGAAAAAAAAAAAAGTCTCGTGAGCCTAAAGAACGAACGAACGACCTGCATGTTCTAAGCCGAATAGAAACAATCAAAAGATCGACAGACTATTTCTACTCTGAGATCAATTCGTTGCTTACCTTTCATGCAGGTAAATTGATGAAGACCTCAAATTTTCCTATTGACAACAATAGCAGGGAGGATACATCATATACCCGGAGCTGCCGCATTCTTCTTCAACACAACCTCTGGCTTCTTACCGAGAATTAATACCTTTCCAGGCAGATACATAGCTCACGCCCGTCCTATTCACGTGCTCAACTTACAGAAGTGGCTATCAAGGCCTTGACTATAACCATACGCATATACTCTTACCAGTCACGATACATGTACCTCTAAGATTAAGTACGTAGTTGGACATGAATTTACCGAGGTTCTCTGATCTCCCATAGCAGTATGGATCAATACCAGGGAACCACTTGAGTCTCCCGTGTAAGTTACCTCCGAGGGAAGAATTGCTGTACATCGCAATAAGATGTCTGGTACACGTAAACACCTCAGACGAGTCGTTTATTACGGTTGAATTTAAAAAAGAATCACTGCGTGGTTTCACCGGGTATGCCGTATATGCATCTCGTAAGCTTCTTCCAACACTGTCAAAGCCATGCATCAAGTGCAGCTTGTCAAACTCCTGTTCCGAAGGGTCGCAGTGACGGTATAGAGAGAGCAGATGCTACCTAAGTTGCATTAAGTATTCAACGTCGTTTATACACACCCGCTGGAAGCTATCGGGTAGGAGTCTAGGTGCGCAACCGCAACCGGATAGCTCCGCCCAAGGCCTATTTCTGCGAACGATGGGGCGACCACGCCCGACCCCACGAGGCCTAGGCCCCTAATAAGCCCCTAAGCCCCCAGGGACTCGAGCCGCGCAAGCCAAGGAATCTGCTGCATGCCACTCTCACGATTGAGCTAAAACCAATCAGGTACCCTTTCTTCTATCTAGAACTTCTTTTTCTAAAACCCGATGCTGCCTTTTCCTATACTCCTCCTGGTCCCCTACCTGTCTCGGTAGGCATCGTCTCTTCTCTTCTTTGTCCGACCTGTTTTGTTTCTTGAGCTGCCACTCGTTCAGCTCCCCTCGTCTGCTTTACGAACAAGCAATGTCGCTCCCTTCCCACAATGGCGGGCAGTCGTCGATCCGGTCCTTCTTCCAGCCCAAACAGCCCACGTACGCTGCCCCTCCATCCGCAGCAGCAACACCACAAGCAGCTCCCCAGCAGCCACTCCAGTCGCAACAGCAGCCGCCACCGGTTTTTCAAAAGACTAGTCAACCGTCGCCAGAACCCGTTGTAGCAGCAGCAGCCGATGCAGTCCTATCGCCAGTCGCCATCCCTGGAGTGAAACCAACGCACCACCCCAACATCACCATCTCGCCGATCCTACCGTCGCACATCCCGTCCCTCCGCCGCATCACCGCGCGCTTGCTCCCCGTGCGGTACTCCGACTCCTTCTACGCCGCCCTCTCCGACCCCGACTCTTCGGGCGCATTCTCGCGAGTCCTCCTCTGGACCGACGATGGCGACGACAAGCCCACCGTGATCGGCGGCCTCGTCTGCCGGCCTGAGCGGCTCTACCAGCCGAGGCCCGACGAGCCCTTCGTCGACGCGATCCCCAACGCCCTGTACGTCCAGTCGCTGGTGCTCAATGAGCCGTACCGGCGCCTGGGCCTGGCGGGCGCCCTGCTGAACGAGGTCTCGGGCCTCGCGGCGCGCGACCCCCGCTGGGCCTGCCGCACCGTCTGCGCACACGTCTGGACCCAGAACACCGAGGGCATGGCCTGGTACGTGGCGCGCGGCTTCTCTCGTATTGACCCGCCCGTCGACGCCTACTACCGCATGCTGACGCCCAATGACGCCTGGATCGTGCGGCGCGAGATCGGTGGGGGGTCCGGCGGCGTGCTAGATACCTTGCAACAGCAGCAGCAACAACTCAAAACCAACAGCCAACAGGGCCCGACGGCCGCGGCGGCGACAACGACAACGATGAACGGAAGTGGAGTCCCATCCAGGGCAACGCCGGCGGTGGTGAGCTTCACGAACGCGTCGCCATTACCATCCCCTGGACTACCTCCTCCTCCCTCTCCTATGGGCGGTCCACCGAGGCCCGGCCCGAACCCGAACTCGGCGTCTGGCCAATCCTTCCAGAACGCGCGGCCCGAGACCGAATGGAACGACCTGCCTGCCGAGATGTCGCGGAACCTTGCCGTGCCGGGCAGCAGTGGCGTGAGCTCGGCCGCCAGCTCCCGGAGTAGCTCGACCATGCGCAAAAAGCGAGATCGGGCCTACCCGGCCGCTGCGTTCGGAGCCAAATAGTAGTAACCTACATCATATTTACGACCACGAAGTGAGGAGGGCCTTCTACAGACCTAATGATATATATACATACATCACTGTGTAGTCTGTCGGATCAAGCGCTGATCTGCCTATTCATTCGAGGATGACGACCTAGAGGTGTTATTAGAAGAGTTTCAAAAGGGGAGACAGTATTAATTCAGCATTATTGGGAGTTTTATTTCAACATGCATGGCCGTGTAGTTTGGTCATATAATCCCATAGATGATGATAGCATCATGAATTCAGGCTTATTGTGCCGTCATCGATCTTGAATTTTGGTGGCACATCTCTCAACCGACATAGAGATGTCATGTTTTACGATAATAGCAAGACGCGAGTACAGAAAGGCAATGGTAATAATACTTTTTGTAACAATATACATATTGTAGATGAGGACCTTATCCGAACTCTCATTTCCTTCCGTCCTTCGCCAGTATATCACTAAGAGCAAAATATCCCTTGACAGACCCCAGAACGCCGTATCCGTATGCTTGTTACTAGCTTCGGCTCATGAATTTCATCAAGCGTTTTCCTTACGCAGTGGTTCCTGTCCGTTCACACAGGTTTCTAGATCATGTTCAGCAACGTCGAATGGATTCTTCTAGGCCACCGTCGACGAGCTGCCCCAGCTAGGGATCACGGACGATACCTTCTCGGCGATGCTAGCCATGAATCCGGTCGTGTGCTGCTCCATGCCGGCAGCAACGAGGGCAATGAGAGCGGCGCCCACACCACTGCCATCCTTGGCAATACCGATGCGGATTCTCTTTGCGCCCTCGGGACCAATGCCATCAATAACGTTGAAAGCTTCGTAGATCATATCACGGAAGTAGGGGTAGTGCTCGACAAGGCTGCCGTCCACGCCGATATCGATTGGCTCGTCGGTGCCGTCCTTGAGCAGGCCGCTCTGGAGCACGATGGCACCGATAGCCACCGCTGATAATCTTGCGGCGCGACGACCGACTGCGTAGGCAACGTCCTTGAAGGCACGTGCATCTTCTAATGAAGCCGCATATACCTTAAGCTCCTTCTCCAGTTCCTGACGTAATGTCACAAGGTCAGGTGTGGTATCCGCTCCTGCAATAGAGAGGATAGAGCTATCGAGACCCCACTGTTCACGAATTGTCGACTCGGGGCCGATGGTGGTGGTAGACTTCCAGTCGTTCTGGCTGGAGTTCTCGTCCTTGAACAGCGAAATGCTGGGGTTCTGGAGCATTTCCACCACTACGAGACGCACGATCTCGCCCAAGAACATTCCCGAGACTCGCTTTTCGAACATCTGGATTCCGGGGTTGACGCTCTTCTGGTCGAGCAGGATATCATAAGAGGTGTTAGGGAGAACATTCAGCTGGTTGTCGAAGGAGCCCCACTCCGTGTTGACAACCATATCGCCTGTGGTCTTGTCGTAGTCGCCCACAATGGGCTTCTTGATGTTTGCAGCCTTCTCGACGTAGGCGCCGTTTGTACCAGTACCGAAAATGGCACCCAGCAGAGTGCTCGACTTGCCCGGCGACGTGTATGAACGAGCCATCAGAGTGCCAACAGTATCGTTGACCAAAGCCGCCACCTTGACGGGGAGACGCAGCTTATCTAACTCAGCCTGGAGGAGGGCGCACACGTCCTTGCCAACGGCATCCGGGATGTCGAATCCTTTCGTCCATCGGATCAACGTGCCCTTGTTAATGCCACTTTGCTGGACCGGGAAGCTGAAGGTGAAGCCTAGTCTGAAGATGTGTTCGTCTTTGAAACCCTCGGGGGTGCTCACTGTGTTCCGGCGGCGAATGCGTGTCTCGAAGTAATCTTCGTGGTGTGCCCGCAGGAATTCCTCAATTTGCTTAGCAAGGAAACCGAAGAGATCCTCTGCCTTCTTTGCCACCATGAGCTCTTTGGGAATGGCGACTTTGTTGTAGGTGAGGTTGAAGGTGGTGTCGCCGTTGAGGTGAATCGAGCATACTCGGAAGTTTGTGCCACCTAGATCAACCGCCAGGTAGAGGCCCTAGATAGTACAATTAGTCTGGCGGAACGTTTCCTATAGGTTTCCAGCAGCGCAGCTCACCTTCTCGGTGCCGTTGGGAACACCGGTGACGTAGGTCGGAATCTGGCTCATGCTTGTGCCATCCTTTTCTAGCCCCTCATCTAAAAAAAGAATTAAACGTGAGCGAGGCAACGTCGAGGAGCGAATCAAGGAGCTTACTCATTTGACGCAGGAATTCCTGTACGCCTTTGTTCACATCTGCATCTGTGTAATCGAACTGCGCCGTGATGCGCTTCGTCTCCTCGACAAGCGCCATGGTGCGTGGTCTGGATATTGGAGGGGCAGTGGGAAATGGTTGAGGACTTTCGCAGACTGGCTCTTGAACGACGACAGCTGGGGGAGAAAAGGCAGTTCGAGTAAAAGGTTGTGAGGTAAATATGCGAGAATAATGAGACTTGGCGTCAGTGAGGAAGAGCTGGCAGAGCTTTTAAGTATGGAGGGGTACTAGTTAGCACTTCAAATACTTCACTCGCTATGCTGGGCGATGTGTGTGTGACGAAAGTCGATGCGGGGTGTGGAGCAGCAGCCAGGTTGCCCTGGAGCTAGAAGAGTAGAGGGGGCATGGAAGGAACAAGAAAATAACTCGTGTGATCGTGGACTGAGTGACGGGCTTACCAGGACTAGAATCAGGAAGGCCAAGGAAAAGAAGTGAATAAACCGCAGAGAGCTCTGGGTTGCCGGCTTGCCTGGTCGGGCCTTCTCATTCTGAGGAGTAATTTCGGAGCTCTTGGTGTCACAACCGGCTCGAGTACGAGGGTTGTCGCGCCATTCGGCGCCTCGCCAGCGTTGGGACGACAGCTTGACGACGGGGGGGTGTCGATGGGTGTCGATGGGTGTCTGGGTGTCAATGGGTGTGATTGAGGGCTAGGTAGAGCTTAGAGGGGGGACCACTGGGCCAGGGAGAATCGCGGGGCTCCTCTCTGGCTCGCTCTCTTCTCCAGTGGGGATATCGGAGTGTCCCAGTGTCCCAGACTTTTGCGGTGGCCGCCTGCCTCGTTTTCTCGTTGCAAGCCTGCAAGCCTGCAAGCCTGCAAGGGAGCCAATGCGTGCCCAGGACAAGCAGCCGAACTTCCCTAGGCCTATAACGGCTGCAGCCAATAAACGGCTTCGCTTCTTGGACTTTTCCCCTTAAACGGCCCTTCTGCGCTCGATAATTAAGCCGGAGTCGAGTCTCAGCGGAGCTAGAATGAGGTCATTCGATCCACCTGGCACGAGTGAAAAGTTCGTGGGTTAGATTGGGTACGTACTGCCGCGCCAAAAGTGGCCAGGCAAAGTGATTGCAGCACCGTGGCATGCAGATGTTGTCCCGATGTCGTAGGTACCCGGGCAGCCCGAAGAGCTGGGTTTGGTAAGTATAGGTATGATCCAAGGCGAAGGATTTCCTCCACCTGCCTGTTTTATCTTGACTGCGGTCGAATGTCCCTTCTGGAAAGAGAACCCCAGAGTTCCCCAGTGCAAGCAATTATTGGGGTTTCAACATGAGTAAGGAGGTAGTAAGCGGTTTGGTATAGTAATGCCGATGGCCGAGTCGTGCTGAGTTGGCGGACCCGTGGCCGACCTGGACTCTGGAGCTGGAGGGAGTCTTGACTGGAAGATTTGATGGGCTCCGACGGGCTCCTGAAAATGAAAGGATACGTTACTCCGCTCGAGCCCGAATCACTAGTTCCTAGATTATGAGGAGAGAATCGTTCCGCACTAATTTCAAAAATGCAGCTGACAATGTCAACTTCACGATCCTTGACCTAGGCTGGGCAGGCAAGCCTCGGGATAGCAGCGAGGAAGGGGAAACCGAGCCGGTAAAGCGACTTCCCGGGGGTTGTAAGTCGGAGTAAGATCGTGAGATGTCAAACGATGCACGCAAGCACGCTGCTGGGTTCAAGCAAGAAATCGAAAGACTCAACGATACATCATTCTATGAAGCAAAATGACCAAAGGGCAAAGGGGACCTGGATTGAGTGATAGTTCGAAAGAAAGTGAATCTAGGATCAAAGAGTTGGTCATCAGGACACACGGACTGGGGAAGAAGAAGTGGCCACGATGACGGTGAACGAAATGGGTTGAGAAGGTGGCAGAGGTGGGGGGACTATGCCAAGTTGGATCAGGCCAGCCACACAGGGGATTGACGGGAAAGGAAGGAAGACGCAGGAAGGCAATGGCCACGATCAATCCAATACCCTCCTCAACATCTACAATAGCTAATTGTTATACGCTCACTGTATGTGGGAATACACACTGTAATTAAAGGAGACGGCTTCGGGCCTTGGGTGCAGAAAATGGGCAGATTACCAGAAATTTCTGGGTATCATGCAGGATAGGAGAAAGCCCCATCGTTGGTGGGAAACTTTACGATATTATTATCCCATTGCCCTTTGGACGATTCGTTCGCGTGTCGCGCGCCTCTCTTATTCGCAGTGGCAGGAGCGGGTCTGGCTCTAGCAGGCAAGATGAGATGGAGATGGAACATTGAATGAACGGAACGATCGACGAGACTGCGTACTCGTTCTCTACAGCATATCCTCCAACATCTATGTTCAATTGGTCGTATTTCAAAAACAAAGTTTTCTTGCCGATCATCATACTTACTATAGCTAAGTTCTATAGTCGTACTGTCGACTTGTCTGTCCAATAGAATAACACGTTCTGTTCTTCACCGTGTCCACTTAGCTACCTAAAGCATATGTAAGTAATCGAGCCGACTGGCCTGAGTTGCGTATCCCAAGCCTGAAAAGCAATGCACGCTTTCCTATCTGGTCTTCAGAAATTACCTAACTCCAACCAAGTTCGGATAATTCCAATCAAAGGAACAGATATGTGTAAACCAATAATGCCAAATGAACGATGCACAACTTCATCAGCTCCTCTGCTTGCCAAATCCCCTGTGTCGCCAATGGCTTTTCTGGCTTGCTCAGCACCACTTGCAGCCTGCAGTCAGTTGGCCCTGGCCCGCTCGTTTGTTCACACAGGAAATGCCCAAAGTCGGTCCGCATTCCAGCTTTTGACCCCTCAGAAGGAGAATTGCAAAATAGCAAATGCATTTACTACTGTATACTAGCTCTACTTACATCAAAATAATTCACTTTTGGGGCCCCAGACCCTCGACATTATTTCCTCTTTAAGACAAACATAGCTCTACTGGGAAAGGTACCGCCGAGAGACAAGGAAAGCCACCAGGAGCAATGATGCACAAGTCAGAAACACGTGGTTACGGTGAGCATCGCCTATCCAATAGTTGTTAGTCACACAGCATGAATAGATGGACGTAGCTAGTACTGCTAATCACTTCCTTGTGTAAGGAACGAAGGGAACAAGGGAGGAGTGAGTTGGTATGGCACAGGGACTTACCTTCGACATCCAAGCTGTGGGCGACCACGACGAACACGTTGAGTGGGAACCGCAGGATGCTGTACACACGGCCTCGAATGCCGTCTTCGATCAGCTCGCTCTTGAGGTGCGCCATGCTGGGGAAATAGGCGCCAATGCAGCCCTCGAGCAAGCATAAAGCCCAGAAGAGGAGGCGCTCGTGCTGCAGCATGGCGGCCAGCGACAGGCAGCAGGCCACGACGAGCGTCACCGTCATGAGCGTGCCGGTCGTGCTCTGCACCGTCTTGGTCGATGTCTGCAGTGTGAAGATGGCCGACCCCGTCATCATGGCGCACATGAAGCTCGAGAAGATGAGTCCGAACGGCAGGTCTTCGGTGGAGCCCGTCTGTAAACGAGCGCTTTTGAGAGCCGCCGACCAGAAGAAGATGAACAAGTACATCGTGCCTTCGAAAAAGCACGAAGTGATGCCCAACGAGAGGATCTTGGCGTCGCCCAGGATGGCCGAGAGACCGCTCTTGAGGTCTTGCATCGAAGTCTGTTCTGTCGACCGTGCTCCGTAATTCTCATTCTAAAGAAGGGAAGTTAGACATCAGGTAGTAAGCATGTCTAGGCAAGGGGGTTCTGTTTCTACGTACCCAAATCCTTGAGATCAGATAGGCCGCACCGACACAGCACAGACAGGCCGCCATGAACGGCCAGGTACGCGTGCCAGAATGCGTGACGAGGACGTCGCCAATAATGCCCGAGGCAATGGCGACGACGCAGCTCAGCGTCGTCATGTTGCCGAATACGGTGCTGAGCTCGAGGCCGCTCGCGTGCAGACCTTGCTCATGGTACGTCGAGATCATCCATGCTTCAAACACACTGAACAGCAGCGTCGTCGAGACGCCGCCGGTGAGACGTCCGAAGAACAGCACGGGCAAGCTATTGCTCAGCATGGTCAGGCAGGTAATGATGTACAGGCCACAGTACACTAGTGAGTTACATCTTAAGTCAGCATCAACTCTCATCTTACGACATCAGCGACTCGAAGCCTTGTGACAGCTCGCTCTCGCACTGATTCGCCGATTTATACGAACATGAGCCAGCCCTGGATGTGGTGTGAGAAGGGTTGCAACCACTTACAGAGACACGCTCGTTTCCGTCCAAATCGATCAGCCAGCCCGCCAGCAAAGGAGGCGCTGATCCCTCCCGATACGAAGCCAGCCGCATATAGGGCAGCGACCATTTTCTCGGGTAAGTTCTTCTCATACTTGTAGATGGCGTATATGTGAGGTCCCTGTCGGCAAAGAGGTCAGCATTCGGCCCATAGCACCTTCGGAAGGGAAGGGGCCCATTCCGCCTCCCCCTCCCATCCGAGCACCATCAAGCGCTGGGCATACCTGAAGCCAGTCTGCTGCTACGGCGAGCGCGTAGGGCAGAAAGAAGTTGAGCTGGAACCGTCGCGCAGCTCTGCCATCCGATCCCTTCTCTGCAGTCTCGAGGTCGATTGAGCTAGCCAGCGATATGTCGATGTCCTTCTTTGCACCCTTGTTGTTGCTGCTGTTGTATTGTCGGTACAGCAAATAGCTATTGGTGGCCACGAAGACTGCCAAGTTCAGTTGGTAGAAATCCATCTCGACAGTGGCGCCAGCGAGTGAGTGTTGGGAGGGAAAAGAAGGTTTGATTTTTCTGGAATCCCGCAGTATCTACAGAATAGGATCATATAACGATTATGGATGAGAAGAGGATAAGTACAGGAAGCAACTAAATATGACGCAGACTCGGTCAAGTCCACCCTCCCTATCTCTCCTTCGAGGTTGAACACACGGGTGTATTCACCGACCCAGGAGACCCCATGGAGTTAGCGCCGCCATCGTCTCGCATAAGGCAAAGTATTATGTGGAAGACATTTCGATTTGTCTCATTCCCAATACTGGGATGTCCTGTCAGACGCATTTCTCGTCTGCAGCTTATGTCGTGAGTGTTAGTTGCGCGACAAGTCCACATTCCTGGGGCGGCTCTGCAATGAACCAACAGCTCAATTTGGGGGGCAGTCAGCTGACTCATTTGTTTTTGTATATGATCTTATCCGTATATGGACATTCTTTCCCTATTTAGAACATGGCATTGCTGGCGTGCCCACTCTGTTGGCCGCCAAGCATGGGATGACCCGACTCACAGCCTCTCAATTCGGTTCCTTCTCCATCAGAGTGTGATAAGATCTTCCGGCGGATGATACGCTTGAATACAGCAGGTATTGTGCCGTCGACTTACATTCAACTTTGATGCTCCCAAAGGGGGCACAAATTTCTATTTCAGTAGTGGCGCTGTTTGGCCCCTAGTTATTGGGCCTAGGGATATTCTGGTTGCACTGGGGTTAAGACATTGTCTGTCCATTCTTTGCACTTCTGCCTCCTTTATCAAGGGGTAATCTAACTCGAGTAACCCAGGTAACCCATCTCGAGTATTCTAATCTTCATCAGCTGAGGTCGTGGTAAGCTGAGTGTCTGACGCTGTGGACATTCATTCATAGTCCTACCTACTGTCCTTGACCGTTCTTTTCTTTCTTCCCCTTCTCTCCCATTCCTTTCCAGGACAAAATTGTAGCATATTTTAGTGCAGCAACTTTGTTGCGAATTCCCTTGTTCTCTTTCAAAATTCAGCATGGCTGCCTCAAGGGTGCATTATATGCTGCTCGCAGCCGCTGCGATCTTGCTCTTCATTGGCATTGCTCATCAACATGACCAAGTCAGGGAGACTATCAACCAAGCATGGCATGCCAGCAAGGGCAGTAGCAGCAGCAGCAGCAGCCCGGGTGCCAGCTCAGGACATGAGGGCCACGGGGTTGTAGCCCCCGGGACGCCCTTTGTCACAAGGTGAGAGGAATACCCTCTTGTCAGACTCCTCAGCAAGCCAGCAGGCTAACCATCATGGCTTAGCGACGCACCAAGCTTCCACGAGATTGCTTTGAAGCATGGAACAGACAAGGTGACAACCCATCAGTACTGGCTGATGTACGACAAGTATTTCCCCGCCATCCGCAACAAGAAGTTGAAGATGCTCGAAATTGGACTTGGTTGCGATATGGTAAGTATCAGTCCCGATCTCTCCTTGTTTTCAGGGAAAACAAAGGACCCCAAACTGAGACTAGGCAAAAACAGAACTATGGCCCGGGCAAGTCCTACTACACCTGGCTGGAGTATTTCCCCAACGTCGACCTGTACTATATGGAGTATGATGGCGCGTGTGCGGAGAAGTGGGCGGCGGAGACGACAGGTGCTACCATCTACTCCGGCGACCAGGCGGACAAGGCGTTCCTGCAGAAGTTCATCGACGAGACTGGGGGCGACTTCGATATCATCATCGACGACGGCGGGCACACGATGAACCAGCAGCAGGTGTCACTGGAGGTGCTCTGGAAGATCGTCAAGCCGGGTGGCATGTACTTCGTCGAGGACCTCCAGACGTCTTTCATGCCGTCCTACGGCGGCGATGGCACCGGCGGCAAAGACCCGAATAAGCACACCATGAGCAAGTTCATTTACGAGCTGATCGACGACAAGCTCCAGGGCGACGGGAAGCGGCACCCCATCAGCGCCGAGATGCGTGGCATTGACTGTATGAGAGAAGTGTGCTTGTTCCACAAGAAGGAGCTAGGGACCTAGAGGATATGGGGTTAGGCAGACACACGGCAACGACTGCTGCTCTTGTAAGAGGTAAAATATTTGGAAGATAGAGAGGCGTTCCGGTTCAGGGGACTTCTGCTGCTGTATAACCACTATACCTACTAAATCCGCCTTTCCTTAGAAACTTTAATAAACTCTTCGCCAGTTATTCAAGACTGCACATTGTGATACTCAGAGAGGCGTGATGGAGCCCAGTCCTTCGACAAGAACCGGTTGCTTTGTCTTATGATGGCCTAAGCAAGCCTAGGACCAACAACACTGCTTACTCTGACTTGCTGCTGGCTGACCCATCTTGGTCAGATCATGACGGTGTTGCTCATGAATGGTGAAGGATTCGTGGATGTTTTCAACAGAGAAATTTAACGTTGAAGGCGTGTCTGGCTCACTCCATGCAGTCGATGTTGCAGGAAATCAGGAGAGTTGCGTCCATCTCCGCTGCGACTTGATGTTGTTGCATTGCATGTGCCGACGGGTCTTGACCACCTGCAGAGCGCCGCTTTCGCCCCCAAACAGCAATTACAGCTCGCTTTTGGTATGTCGTGCAGTTGCGTTGCCGTGACCGTTGTTGTTTGGTCACATAGTTTGGGGGCTATCGCAAGATCCGCCGAGCACTACACCCCCCTCTCCTGAGCAGCCACCTTACCATATGGCAAATTCTGCGGCATAGTCTAAACTGACCTGCGAGATGACGCCACTTCTATATGATTCGCGTAGACGGCGAATTTAAGCGCGTTGGTATATCTGCGTGTTCGATTTAAGATGCTTGAGTTGAGAGTTCAAAGGAGCACATGCCATCCAACCTTACACCAGGGAGGTAGCCTTTGTTCTTCGTATCTCGAAAACGCGGGTGTGTTGATGCCACATGCTGGTGCCACCTTCTCTACCGAGCGACGTTAACGCAGACGATGCCCTAGAAAGAATCCCTATAAGTCCTCTTTGGGCATCGTGTCATGGACAAGGAGCAGACAACTGTCCAGGGATTCGGATACTCTTTTGCAGTCAACCCACTCTACTACCCCACTGGTGTTAACGAACCAACCAATGCATGCTAGTTCAGAGTGAAGGGATGGGGTGGGAACAGAGGGTTCTAACCCCTGTCAGCCTGCCGTGCTCGTCTATGGCCTATGAGGGAGGCAGGGGCTCAGCAGCCCACCCAGCCTCGCCCGTTCTCGGGCACCCTTGTCTGTCAGGGTGGGCTGTATTGGCACCTGAGGATCTCTGTTGAAACAATTGTATCTATTGATTGAACTGAAAGGTGTTCGAATTGGATCTTGCCTAAGAGAGGACAAACTGCGGTCAGCGAATTGAAATTCGAGCATCATAGGGGAGACGACCGCATGCCAGCTTGGTTACGCTACTGACTTACATTTGCATGAATGGAGATGGGTTTGAGGCTTGATGTTGGGCATCAAACACTCCGACCCGGGGCAGTGGAACAAATTTGATCAGCACTGAGGTATCTCAAGAGCAACTCTCTCTGTGGCCCCTACCAGAGCACCAATCAAATGATACTTACTAGCCACTCAACCCGGCTATTAATCATTGGCCGCCGTAACTATAATCTGGGGGGGAGGGAAGTTGTGTTTCCTATACGTACAACCACAAAGACAAGTATAAACAGCTGTACACACAAAACCTGCTATGTGATACCATAGAATAGAAGTTGAGCACTGAGGCGATGCATATCCAAATTCTACCCCACATCTCGGCCGTAGGTAGCATTTCAGCTTTCCTGGATGTGGGTTCTGTAAACTAGGACTTTGATGATCACATCAGTTCCAGTGAATATTAGGTTGAGGAGACGCCAATAAACGACAAAATCCTTATGGAGCACCCCAGCTGACTTAGGCAGGCCAACAGGTAGGTACCCTTATCGACTCAACTTGCCAAGTAATTACATGTAGGCATACCTTTCAAGTTCGGGGTATCCATATCTGCAATGAGAAAGTTGCAGCACTGTAACTATCTCAGACTCTCGGACTTTCTTAATGACAACATTGTGAACATGAAGGCGGTGAGATGGCTAAAGATGGAAGGGGAAGCCAAAACCCTTCATTGACACATCGTGCATGTAGTAAGCTGGGCTAGAAGTAAGAGCGACTTGGCATATATGGCTTTAGTAAACATTGAATTCCGCATCCTTCTAATTTCCATACGGATTCCCTTAACCAACTGCTTTCAACATATACATTGGTATATCAAAAGGTGTATGTATGTATATGGATCCATTTACCTAATAATGTATAGTTTCTTTTTTTGCTCCCGGTCGGAAACGGAACGGAATCACTCAAGGCTACACCGATACCAGCCAAGTCTTCACCTCCGGCCTTTGCGTGATTTCGCATGCTTCCAGAGAAAGAATCGTGAACTGTAGATTGGGTAGGGTACTTTACAGCAGTTTACGAACAGCCTTAGAAAATGGCTCTCGAGACTGGCTAACCCCGCCATAGCGGCCCCCTCTTCGATTGCTCAGCCTTATTGTGAATGCCAAACTAAAAACCAAAAAGCACTGCCCGACCCGATGCTTGCTTGCTTAGCGCTGTCAGCTCCAATCAGCCACAACGACCAAGGGACCTGATTGCCTGGGAATTGCTGGAACTTGCATCGAGGCATCGTATCGCAACTGACCCACATGCCCGTTCCCTCTTTGCCTTTGTTTTCGTCCTTCACTGCCACAATTCGCGCTGTCACCATCAAGTTCATGTGGGATAATGACTTCAATGAGTAGCTGTATCGTATCATGAAAGGGGAGAAGACGAAGGATAATAGACTCGGTCGCACATAGGAAGTGTGTTGTATTTCACTTCGTTTCCTGTAGACTATTCGACTGTACCGTACCCGTACCCTATTGCGCCTGCCTGCTGCAACGTGCTACCTATGCAGTGCAATTCACTCTGCGTCTAACTGCGTCCTTTGGTTGCATTTTTTGGTCCAGGGTCAAAGAAAGGATTCAGCGCCGCCGGCCGACCAAAACCAGACGCTTGTGAGCACTAGTTCGTTTTCTTTGATCAAGTCAGGCCAGCTTTGGCTGTGTCTCTTCATTCAATTGGCATTTCCAAGCATTGCTTTGCTGAAATCATTCTTGCGGCCTTCATTCCGTTCAGAGGGCGACCCTCTCTGTCCTTTTCGCTCCCAAGCCCAAGCCCATCTCTCCCACTCTCCTCGAGTAACACATGCCTTACTTCATGCGCACCATACACACAGACTGAGGTGTTACGAACCAGGGACGCAAAGTTTCACCCCTCTTCTCAAAGGGACCCCCCCTCTATCGGTGTTTGGTGTCGGGTGTTTGGTGTGTGTATGCATACTTTACCTACCTTCCTATACATAGTACATGTGTGTGTGTGTGCTGTGCCCTTTTCCGGCTCCCACCCCCATCCCTTCCCTCTCTGTCAGCCTGGCCGCCTCAAATCATATTGCTCTCTCAAGACACCACACCTACCACCAGCCTACCCAGTTGACAGAACACCAGGGACACCCAGGACCCAGAAACCCCAGCCAGCCTAGGAACACATCCCCGTTCTCAAATCTACCTGGGCAGCACAGCACTGGCCAGTCGAGCGAAAGCGAAAGCTGTTTGCTGCTGCGGATAGGTGGTAACATGGTAGCAATTCCACACCAGTCTTACTTTATCACTCTTTAGTTGCGGTAACTCTGCCACCCACCACCCACCACCCACCACCCACCACACTCGCCCAAGCCCAGGCCGCCGTTCTTACCCAGCCATAGCTACATACGATTAGCTGCCGCTGGAAAAAGTCCTGGACCCAGTTTCCCTCTTACATTGGCATTCCCCCCCTTCTCTTTTTCTACTCGAGTCCTCCCCCCTCAAGAAGTCCTAGGAGTTCTACTCTGAAAGTCCTCCCTTATGAGTTCATCCTTGAACTCTCGCTTTAAAGGCCTAGGGTTTGGGAAACGAAAATCCACTGCCAGCATCCCGCCGTCTGCCTCAGACAACATTGCACCTCCGACGAGCGCGACACCCCCACCTTCAGGTCAAGGCCCATCGGCCATTTCTACCGGCCAACCAGGTCCCCCTCAAATCCAGCAGCAGTTTCCCCGTCCCGGTCCCGCCCCCTCCATCGCTTCCTCGTCGTCGCAACAGAGTCTCCAACAAACCATGAACCATCCTGGCGCTGGCCCTCGACCTCCCAGCTACACTGCCAACTTCAATCCCGGTGGTCCTCCTCCTCCCGTTGGGCGCATGAGCCCACAAGCTGTTCAAGGCCCAACTCGCACTCCCCCGTCGCAGATGGTCGGCGGTCCTCCACCCATCAACACAGGCGCTCCCGTTCAAGGCTATCCTCCCCAAATGCAGATGCAACCCGGTGGTCCTCCGCCTATCCAGGGCGGTCCTCCTGGCTACGCTGGTGCGACTGGCTATCCTCCTCCTGCTCCTCCCCAAAACCAAGGCCCAGCCATGCAACAATTCGGTCGCCCAGCTGCCGAAGTCGAGGGTAACAGCCGTAGTAAGGCACAGCTGATTGTCGGAATTGATTTTGTACGTTCTTGCCCTCGCCATACGCCGTGGCTTGTTGGGCAGCAATCGACTAATGCAATCATCTAGGGCACCACATTCTCGGGCGTGGCTTTCGCTTTCGCTACTAACAACGAGGCCAAAGAGGACATCATCACCGAATGGCCAGGTGCAGGTTCTTACACGAAACAAAAGGTACAGTGCCACCAGATTGCACTGCGTTGCTCGAACACAAGACAAAGCTGACTCAATTATGCCAGATCCCTACCGTACTCTACTATGATCAATATCAGAAGGTGGTGGGCTGGGGCCCTGATATCGCCGACGCTCTGGCGCCGACCGGTTACCCCAAGCCTGGTGTGCAGAAGGTCGAATGGTTCAAGCTCCAATTGATGTTGTCGGGGAACACCTATATCGACCCGATCAACCTGCCACCGCTGCCCCCCGGAAAGTCAGAGATCGACGTCGCGGCCGACTACCTGTTCAAATTGCGGCAGGCTATGCGAGCTGCCTTGCAGAAGACGCTGGGCGAAGTGTTCAACAGAGAAGAGCGCAACATTCGATACTATTTGACAGTACCGGCCATTTGGAACGACGCTGGCAAGGCCGCCACTCGTGCTGCTGCCATTCAGGCTGGTTTCTTGAGAGACGAGAACGATAACCGATTGACGCTAGTTAGTGAGCCTGAGGCTGCAGCACTGTTCTGTTCCAAGACTGGCCTGCTCAACATCAAGGTGCATGATGCCGTCCTTATCGTTGATTGCGGTGGTGGCACGGTCGATTTGATCGCCTACGAAGTCGAGGATGAAAACCCCTTCACAGTAGCAGAGTGCACAGCGGGATCCGGCGATTCTTGCGGTTCGACTGCACTCAACAGAAACTTCAGCAACATCCTGCGAACCAAGATCCGCAAGATGAAGCTTCCTGACGGCTCCAAAACCGCTGGTCGGGTCTACGCCAAGTGTATTATGGACTTTGAGAACCGTATCAAAGCTGACTTCCGCAATAACGGCCAGAAGTGGGCTGTCGACGTTGGTATCGAGGCCGAGTTCCCCGAGGCCGGTATCGAAGAAGGCTACATGACCTTTACCAACGAGGAAATCCTGCAGTGCTTCGAACCAGTTGTGAACCGCATTCTTGAACTTGTACGAAACCAGATCATCGCCATTCAGGCCCAGAACAGAACATTGCAGAACATCCTAGTTGTCGGTGGATTCGGTGCATCCGAGTACCTCTTCCAGCAGATCAAGCTACATGTGCCGCCCCAGTTCCAGGCCAAGGTAGTCCGCCCCATGGACTCGGTCGCCGCTATTGTCAAGGGTGCGGTGACGGCTGGCATTACCGAGCGTGTTGTCACGCATCGCGTTGCCCGCCGTCATTATCTCATGGCCACTCTGCAGCCCTTTAAGGAAGGTTATCACCCTGAGGCTTACCGCGTGCCATCTCTCGATGGAAAAGATCGTTGCAAGTTCACCAGGCAGATCTTCGTGCAGAAGGGCCAAAAGGTCAAGATTGGCGAGCCCGTCAAGGTCTCCTTCTTCCGTCAAGTGGCGCCTGGTGCCACTCTCATGTACGAAGATATCCTCTACGCTTGCGATGACGATGTCTGCCCAGAATATACCAAGGATCCTCGTAAGTCGATTTGGACCGCTCATTGTTTGGATGCGACACTAACTGGAATTATAGGTATCAAGGAAGTGGTCACGCTCACCTCGGATTTGTCTCGCAAGAATCTCGAGAAGGACTTCGAGCGCATGGATACCCCTCAGGGAACGTTCTACAGAGTCTACTTTGATATTTATCTGACTCTTGATGGATCCGAGTTCAGCGCAGAACTCGTCTGCCAAGGAGAGGTGATGGGCCGCTGCCGAGCTCGATTCAGGTAGACACTTGGGCAGCGAGAAACCCCCAAAACCAGCCTTCGCATTTTTCTGATTTCTTTATTACTGCGAAATGATACCTTGAAAAGAGTGAACGACGTTCTTCGGGCTTATGATTGGGATTCGAGCCATTGGAGTTCAGAGTCTTCATCTGTGTTTGGAATTACGAAGGAATAATGGCGACTACAAGTAGAGGCTGTCGATTAGCTGCTTTCCCGTCCCCTGTTGGGCCATAGAACGATAGCTGTGGTTAGCACACTTTTGATTCGTTCGGCACTTAGCACAGCTTTTGTCTAGAGTCATGATGATACAGTCCTTGCGGCGAATCTTGATCAAATATCACTCCGGTTATGTGAAGCTTCGTAGTATACACAAATACCCCTAGGTTACCCCAGCCAAGGCGTTGTCCTTGCGCTCTGTTCCGCCCTCACCATTATATCCACGCTTATTGGCATCTGCCTTTCTCGTTCATAGCATTTCTAACGAAAGATACGGTGAGGACACCAACTGCCTTGACTGCGGATACTCATTTGAACTGAACAACATACGCAGTGCCCTGTAATCATAGAGGGCATATCAGCTGTTGCGAGTATGTGGTCGAGGGATTTCTGCAAGATTCCGTTTTGATTTCTTTTCCACCCCTTTTCTTTTGTCGGAACGCAACAGGCCGGAGACTAGTGTACTTGTTTGATACCGATTCTCCCAATACGGCGCTTTGTCGATCAGTGCTCAATCTATGTTTTACCAGATGGAACCGGCCCAAGTCCAGGAGCTCATTACTATACATCCAGCACAATACTATTACGCTGAAGCCTTCTTCGCTTTGCAGAAAGGTCTTAAACTCCTAATAAGTGAAACGGAACAATATCGTCACTTTACTGCCCACAAAAAGGGCTGAAAGTGTAGCTACCTGGGCAATCACATCTACATCATGACCCATAGCTGAGCCTGACAGGGTACGAAGTTGTGGACGTATGCGTATGAACAAGCCAATCAGCGTATGGACGAGCATACCGGGTGCCCGTAAGCCAGGATTAAGCCAGGATTTCAGCTGAATGCAAGAGGGAAGGAAACAGAAGGGTGGGAGAAGTCGAGGAAATATCACACCGGCAGGCTGGATTCGGTGGTCGGATATCCCAGTAAATGTGCTTGCTAGCCGCAGGATGACAGGTGCCCGCCCGACAAGAGAATTGTAAATGTAGCGATGCAGCTTGTCCTTCCCCTCTTACCCCCCTGCCTGCGTCTTACAACTGGTATTATTTTACTGCTTGTAAGCCACCCATCACCCTACGACCTTGCCGCCTAGAGGCTAGATGTAGTCAAGTGTATATCAAGGCAAGAGAGGCCATGCAATCCTCTTCCAATTATACGCCCCGGGATAGTGTATATATAGCCCGAAGGTGGTGCCCTTTTAATTCGGCCTCCGAAGGCTCGGTGTTTCCCAAGTGTCGTAAGAAATCGTCCGATTGTCGTCGATTAAAGTCGCCAAGGATTATGTCTCCTCTCTTTTGATTATATATATCTCGACGAACGGGACGGGGAATGTCTTAGGCAGTCCGATGACGGGAAAGCACACAATTAAACCCCTAAAAAGAAAAGGATCCGGCAAGCAGCCGAGGAGAAAAAGAGGGTGAAAAAGCGAAAGAGAGAAGCAAGAGATGTAACACACAACCAATTGCAATCCCCGACTCACGCCCATCTATATCGGTTGTCGCAAAACGAAGTCCGTCCGAATCCAATTACGCCGAATTTGTCATCCAAATAATCAACAGATCGATTGTAACGCCGCGGCTCTAAGAGCTACTACTTTTATCTTGGGAACAGCTATCCCTGCAATCGAATCCTATACTCTCAGTTGCTCTTTACTATACCCGTCATAGTATAGCTCATGGGATTTCGACATATTGCAACATACATACTTTAGTTCAACCTGCAGCCACTTTATGAGGAGCCGGCGCTATGGAGATTGATTCCCAATCCAAGCCCGACTGCCACCATAAGGTTGACGACCAGCAACAACAACAACACATATATAGGCAGCAGCAGCAGAAGCAAACCACCAATTGCAGTGACGATGACGACGACCAGCGGGAACACTCCACATGGGTCGCGTACCTGGAGACAGAACGGAACCGGCGTTTCGACCCGGTCGACTGTACCTTCATGAGCATCTTCCGTGACCTGCTGCGGTCCAACGCCGTGCACGCCGCCCGCGACGCTGCTCGCGCCATCGACGGGGCCTTTGCAGCGGGCTGGTTGCCGCAGCGGTCCATGCTCAAGCACGCCGGCGACGAGGGGCTCGCCGACTTCGTGCACCTCGTCTACAACCTCATCTTCGAGCTGGCCCCGCTGCTCCGCCACGACAGCGCCCAGCATGAGCGCCTCTTCGAACTGCTTGTCGAGCTCCGCAAGCTCCCGCCGCGGTCTTTCAAGCTGAACTCGGTATGAGAAGACCCTTTCTCTTTCATTTCTCTCTCTCTCTGCTTGTGCTGACTGCATATGCCAGAACGAGTATATACCATATATCAACGACCCTGATTTCTTCGATGTATTACACGAGGAAACTAGGAATTGTTATCGTACGTAGACTTCAGCTCCTCCTTTTTCTTATTGATTCTTTCTCTCCACCATCTCCGGACCTTCCGAGAGCGAGATCTTGCGTTGCCTAGATTGTAAAGCGCAGAACCCAAAGGGGGAAGGAAGAAGAAAGCCGAGAGCAACATTTCGCTGACAAGAAGGGGGGAGCCGAATCCCCGTTGGCGTTTTACAGCGGACGACCCGGAAGACGTCTCCCCCACCACATTCCGCCAGCAGTGCGAGGCCTGGGTCAACTTCTCCCTATTCAAGGCCCGCTGCGTCGAGGCCGGCATCCTGGACCAGCGGACGAACCCCTACGGCTTGCCCGCGGGCCAGGTCCTCGAGGGCCTGGAGACGGACCCCCTGCCTGCGTCGCAGGCGGCTCGCGACTGCCGAGTCCTGGTCGCGGCGCAGTACCTGGCCGTCGCGGGCGCCAAGTTCCACGAGCGCCTCATCATCGTGCCCCGCCGTGCGTTCAATGCCACCACCGACACCAACACCAAGGCCGCGGCCGCCATCGCTCTCCATCGCGGGCGCGCGCGCTGGTCCCTTTGGGCCGCACGCCTCGAGTTTCTCGCCCAGCGCGGCGGTCTCAGCCCTCACGTCGTCGAGGCGATGCAGACGGCCAGGCGGAGGGTCGTCGCGCTCGAGCCGGTCTTGTTCCCGGGCATGGCGATGCGGCGATAGGTTTCTAGGGAATTAAAGAAGGGAAATTGGGGAATTGGTAGGGGGTCGGAAGATCAAAAACGAGACCGGAGAGGCGCTTCTTTTTCTGTGTTTTACTTTGAAAAGCTATTCCTCTTTATGTTTCTGCCCATTCGGTGGTCTAGTCATGTTTGATACCATTTCATGAGCAACGGAGTTCGCGTTCGGTTTTACGTCTTCGAGGCACAATACAAACGAGCAGGCCATATATTATTTGTTTTGTTGAGCTGTTCGGTGTAGACGCTCACTCGCACATTTGACATTATATATTACACTAGCTAGTGTTTATCTTCATGCCACAGTATATCCAATGTGGCTAATCTTTACTGCCAATAGTCGTCACCACTAGGCTGGACATTTCGAAGCCCATAAGTGCTATGAAGGCAGTACTGTTATAAAGGCGTTACCCCTCTACGACGGCGAAACTGAACACATAATAAGTCGAGCATCAAAACCAGCAATGTTTGCTGATCGTGCATCCTTCACGCGCTGCCAAGCGCACAAATTGTGTCTTCTGCGTGGTCGTGGCGCAGCATCATATAATGCTGTCAGTAGTGTAGCAATGCTGGTAGTAAGCTTCACCGCCTGGTGGTGTTGGTAGCATCAGTGCCATTGTGATCCTCAGTGGAACGGCCCAGCAAACTGCTCTCTTCGTCCACGGCCTGGCTTCCCGACTGCTGCTTAGCGACCTCGACCGTCGGGTTAGGCCCATGATTTTTCTGCAACATCACCCAGAGCGCCGCACCGATGATGAGGGCGGCGCCAATAAGACTCCACCCCGACGGTGTTGTGCCCCAGACGATACGCTCCAGGATCAGCGCAAAGACAAGTTGAGTATACTGTGACGGGAGCGAAAATCACGTGGGTTAGAAATAGCTTCAGTTTGGGTCGAATGGGGAAACGAAAGTGGGAAAGGAGAAGAGAAGCTTACGATGAGATTGGTCGCGCGTCCGGCTTTCTCCCTCTGTAATCCCTCGGTTAGGAGGAACTGGAGCAGGAAACCAGCGACGCCGATGGCGACAAGAAGAAACCTGGTAGAAAGTTGTTAGTTATCTATTGGGCTTTCCACTAGCTTTGTGTGTCGCTTCCATATATGCAATCGAAATGAGACCCTGTAGCCTAAACAAGACAGGTGGACATACCATTGCATAGCATTCTCCGGAAGCTTGAATTCGAGTTCGGGGTGAACGAGGATGATAAGGCACGATCCAACCGTCGCCAAGACGGCAAAGTAGTTGACACTAACGAGGGAGTGTGCGCGCTTCCCGATGACGCGGATAGTCGAGTAGGCCGCGGCGGCGCCAAAGGTGCCGAGGACTCCCAAAAGAACGGCGAGGGACCGCTCCTCGGGGGTGGCGATCACAGGGGGTACGAAGCCACTGCCGCCGTTCTTAGGAGTTTCGGAAGCGAGCCAAAGGGCGTCAGCAGTAGGTTCAACCTCACTTGTGGGGAACAGGAACGTCGGGCGCGCGATGAAGAGCACGCCAACGAATGCGATCAAGCCGGCTGAGGCTTCGTTGATGGTGAAAGGTTCCTACATCTTGTTAGACGATGGATCTGCTTGTACGCGGGCCCTCGCGCCTGGATGAACCTACCCTTAGAGCAATGAAGCATATAAATGCCGTTACGGTGGGCACGAGGAAGCTGATGACGGTAGAGTCGGAGATATTTAAATACGATAGCGAATCTGAGAGGTACGGGTGAGCGAGCGCCCCCAGTCCTCCATCATGAACGTGACTTACAGTAAGAGCAGAACAGCCCCATGAATCCAGCGCAGCCACGAAAGAAGAGAAGGCCCCTGACGCTGCGGTCGCCAAGGGGGAAGTCGGGCACCTTCTTGATCCACATATATAAGGAGCCCAGAATGGCCGTGGCCAGCATTCTCACGAAGATGATTTGCAGGGCGTGGAATTTGGTTTCGAAGCCAGTTTCCAGAAGTCTTGTAGTCATGGTCATCTGCTCTCTCGTTTATGGTCAGCGAACTCATCTCAATACGTTATTCTCGCTTCAGTCTTGGGTTGCCGTCGTAAGACTATCGATGCGATATAGCGGTGAGCAGAAGACCGAACTGACCAAGGAGGCAAAGATCTCGGCCAGGAATACAAGGAAGAGCCCGAAATTACGCTCGTGGAAGGCCTTCAGCTTCTGCCATACTGTTGTCGAACCCGGCGTCGACTCCGGCCCCTCGGCTCCAGCCGGCACATGAGCGTCGGGCTCATCATGGGATAGTAAGCCCGTCGCGGCTGTCGGCGAAAGACCAGCGTCCGTGGGGGCCGGGACCCCAGCTTGAGGTTGAGTAGTGCCGTAGGACATTTCTAGTCGCTTTGAGTATGGTGATCTGGGTGTCTAAGGCCTTGGACTATAGAGGAAAAGGTGAGTTTTCTCTTTTCTTTTCTTTTTGGTCTATAAAAACGTCCAGGGCTGACTAGTGGAGTCCCGGTCATCGGTTGGGGGTGCCGGTGTCCACACTCATCCACCCACTAGTTACCCGACTACACACCTGCACCTCCCTTACCGCATAATTCTGATTGGCCCTTCCGACTGGTTTCTGCGTATACTCCTTCCCAAGTGTGGTGCTTTAGATGTGCGTATGCCACGAACGTGGCAGGTGCTCTGGGATTTTCTACACTATTGGTCTTTCGAAAACACCTATAACATTACGCAACAGTCAAACTAGCTGTGATGCTGCAGTTACAACTAGGTTAGGTAGTTCGCCCAGGTTGTATCATTTGACAATCCCAAAATCCTGTAATTTGTTTGTAAGACGACGATCAGAAAGAATGGACGTTGGTTATCGATGCATGACAAGGTGCCAGGTTTTGAATAGACGAGCGTTCATCCCTTTCCAAAGCAAACGTGACAGCTAGCTCTAGGATTGTTATGACCTCAAGTACAGGCTATGGACCCAACATGAGTGATCAATTGTTACCACAAGCTGCGGCTTCCATCATGCGGTCGACTAGATTTAGCAGCTTGCACTCTACAGAGGTATTTATAACAAATCTTCGTTCTAGCCCACCTGCTTGAACTCTTTCTTTTCCTTTACCGGCAAAAAGGGGAACAAGCCATCAACTCTTCACCTCTACACCTCAAGGCAAACCTCACCTCAATCATACCGTAGATCCCGCAATTCACAACCCTATCTGGTGTATGAAATAATTCCATAGTACTCCAACCCTCAAGATCATGATGCCCATTGCGCTCCTCGTTTTCTTGGCAGCCACTGCCTTTGCAGCAGTCGTTCCCGCCCCGGTGGTTTACCGCAACCTCACCCTCCTCGACGGCACGATCAAGACCGTCGAGCTACCTGCCGGCATTCAGTTTGTCTCAACCGCCAATGCCACTGCTGACTCTTCCTCCTCCGGTCACGAGAAGCGCCTCTCGTGGCACCCTGGCAGCGAGAACGACGAGTGCGAGACCAACCAGTACTACCACGACAAGACCTCGAATGGTTCTCCCAACGTAGCTGACTGCAAGTGGATCGCTGACGTCGAGTCTCTTCCCGATAACCAGGTAAGCAAGCCATTGTCCCCTAGCAAAGCTTACAAGAACTCACCGACCTCGTTTCTTTTTAGGGCTACTTCCAGGCCCTCGCCGTCGAGGACTACCCCGACAACGGCGACTGGTGCCGCATGATGTTCCACAACACCTGCGTCTTTGGCACCAAGACCTCGAACATGTGGGGAGCCAAGGTCGGCACCCACGACATCGCCACCGAGGTCTACGCCAGCATCGGCATGAACAATGGCCGCGACAAGATGCAGTGGGAGGGCAAGTTCAAGTGCTGGAATCGGTCGGGCGAGAAGTCCACCGTCTACTGGGCCATCTTCAAGAACACTTGAGGCCGGGCTGATATGCAATCTGCTTCCTCATAGTTGATATGGGGTACGCAGCTTGGAGAAACTACCAAAGAATTTGGGACTCTTCGAGGAGATGAGAAATCTTGGTCATTAAAGGCAACGGCCGAGGCTCGTCGCTTTCTTGTCCTTCTTGTGCAACTAGCATTCGCTTTAGACCTCTGAACTCAAGAAACTCCCAGAGGAAATCCCCAATGTGCTGATGTGCCTTCTATTGATTCAAATACGTATCTCGTACAATGCTCGTCTTGTGTTACATAGGCTGTTGGAAAATCTAGGGGGCGCGTTTCTTTTCTTTTCACATAATTTTACTGCTTTCCGGTACCAGAGACGAGCAGGACGACACTGCCGAGCTGGCGTCGCAGATCCTCCTTCTCGACATCGTGGGTATCCTCGACCTCGCCCCAGTTGCCGATCTGCCAATTGACCTCCAAACTGGCCGCCTGCGCCGCCTCCTCGACGCCGAACTTCTTCTTCGAGTCAGCGTTACCGAGACCGGCGGGGTCCTCGCTCCACTCGACCACAAGCCTCACGGCGCCCAACAGGCCCTTGCCGGCCAGCACGCCCCTCTCCAGACCAGCCAGCTCCCACGCGCTGAGGCCCGTGACCCAGCCCTCGACGACGGCCCGCGTCTCCTCGCTGTGGCTCTTGGGCATGAGGCTCTCGCCGTCGAGCACAGGCTCAATGGCGACGCCGGGCCAGACTTGGCTCGTCAGGAACCCAACGATGTCCTTGTACGCACGCTCCTGGGTTTCGCGCAGCGACTCCTTACCCTCGATGACGTCGTAGCTGGCGGGCGGCGGCGCGAAACAAAGCAGCGTGTCCGTGTCGAGGTAGCGCATGACGGTCTTGGCGATGCCCGCGCGGAGGCTCTCGCTGGCTCCCGAGTGGTTGAGGACGTCGTCCTCAGCAATGTCGATCGCCCGGCACACCAGGCTCGTCAGCGGGATCAGGTGCTGCTTCGTCGCCTGCTGTACCGACGTCAGAAGGTCCCACTCGAGGGCCAGGGCGCCCGCGAGCATCGGCTTGCTGAGCGGCAGGCGCACGATGGCCTTGGTGGCCGGGTGGCGCAGCGGGCGAGTGTCAAGATGAACCTCGAAAGCGCCGTCGACCTCCTTCACGTTAACATCCTTCCAGAAGCGTCGAGGTTTCGGCCGTTCCTCCTGTCCCGGCTGCTGCTTCTTGTTTTTTGACGCGGCTTGTTGCGATTTGCGGATGTCTGCGGCTTGCCGGAGAAGCTCGGCCTGCTTCTTGCGTCGAGCGAGGCGCTGGGCGGAGCTGTCGGCGGCTGGGCTCGGGGGCTCGGGAGGGGGGCCGCTGCCGTGAATGGGGGAGACGGTGGCGGGCGCGGCCGGGGTGTGGTGGATTTGCCTTAACGAGAGGAATGTCGTCGTTTTCGTCGGCGCGGGCGGTAGTGGTGTTGTCGGGAACAACGTCCGTCTAGACGCTAAGCGCATTGCAGTATTTGCCGACGGCCTCATTTTGCTGTCTTTCTCTCCTGAATCCTTCGGTCCGGGATCCGTAGTAGAAATAGTAGAAGTGAAGTTGCGGGTTGTGTCAAAGCTCAGTTGTCAAGGCTCGACTTTTGCATCCCATGTTTTCTTCTCCAAAGCTTCGCTATCGACGGATTTTAGCGTGAGGGACAGGCATTAGATTAGATCCGGGGTCGCCCAGCCTGTAAGTAATATGGGGCGCTGCGGGGCCCAAGCTCCCTGTGTCTTACAAGTTGCAACCCCTCCAGCGATTTGGTGAGATGGTTCCTTCCATTGCAACTAAAAGCAAAGCTGTGTTGGGCAGTATGAGCCAAGTTCTGACGCATTCTTGGGTAAGCATCCATACTTGCGTCGTACCTTCCATTGTACCTTCCATCGCACCTTCTATCGTACCATATTTCTTTGGTCAACCTTACGATGGAACAGAGACTTCCGCTTGGGCTACACAGAAAAGGCAACAGCCAAGCTTGACATTTGGAACTTACGGATCTGATGGAATGTAGGACCCTACCTTGCCCCTGAAAAACTCGAGCTACCCCTATTTGACTTGACATCCTCGATCAAATAGGGGTAGCTCGTATTTTTCAGGGGCAATTCGCAGGCTTGGTGTCTGCATGTGCTAGGTGTACTTACCTATAAGGTTGTCAACGGATGCAACACCAACTTTGACTACAGCTTTTGATTTCATAAATGTTTCAAGGCAGTAGTTTTCCTCTTCTTTGCGGATGACTTGAGTGACACCGAAACAAACATGACCCGAGTTTCATGCATGAGCCATCAGGACAGGCCCTCATCAAAAGGAAAGTTTGGCGGCATTTGCTATGGGCCATCTCATGCATTTACTACCTGAGTTGCCAACAAACACTGCAGAATCGACATGAGAGCGAAACCATATTATCAATACATCGTATATATAACATTAGGAAACGAAGAAAACCCCTCCAGCAGCCCAGAACCAAAAAGCCCAATCATTAATCATATACACCAAAACTTACAGCCTGCCATCAATGAGCGCATTGGATCACCATTTAGAAGGTCCTCATTCCCATCCGTCCTGGCTCCATCTGCGCCTCCCTCGCCTCCCTCGCCTCCCCGCAGTATTTGATGTGGCAGCCGAGGTGGTGGTTTCCGTCGGCGAGGAAGGCGATGTGACTGCAGGTACCAAGGCCCGGGGCCCCTTAGTAGCCCAGTACGCGCTAAGCACGGCTTCGGTCTCGTCTACCTTGTTGTAAGGCTGGAAGGATGCCATGAACTGGATGCGGCTCCGGATGGCCTCGTCGGTGAAGGCCTCGGGCCGGACGGGCTTGGCACGGTACTCCGGGTCCATGGGGTCGAGGTAGTGCGTCTCGTTGTAGCCGAGGTCGGCGAGGAAGGAGACGTTGAACGCGGCCATCATGGCGTGGTCCTCGTGGATCAGGTTATGGCAGTGGAACATGTACACGCCGTCCCAGGGGGCGTAGTTGGCTTCGACGATGACCTCCTCGTTGGGACCCAGCCAGACGACATCCTTCAGGCCCGCGGCCTCGTATGGCAGCACGGCAGCCCGGCCGTTCTTGCGGCTCACTACCTTGAAATCAACGAGGTGGATGTGGATCGGGTGACTCCAGCCGCCACCCCCGTTGATCAGCTTCCAGGTTTCGACCCGGCCTCGCGGGGGCTTTGCCAGCACCCTGTTGGCGACATCGTCAAAGCCGACGCCGTTGATGCGCCAGCCACCGTTCTTGCGCTCGAAACGGAACTCGTGGTCGATGGTGGTACGGTCCTGCGGGTAGGGGATGGTGCGAAGCGCGCCGGGCAGGCTCGATTTGTCTTCGACGCTGTCCTTACCAACAACGAACTTCATGACCTTGTCCGTGTGCAGGTAGTCGATGTCGGCAGCGATCTTGCGCGTGTTGCGCAGCGTTACGTTCTCGCCCTTGAACTTGGAGAAGTCGACAACCACCTCGTAGCGCTCGGCCATGGATATATATAGGTCTTTCACCTTCTGCGGCGCGCTGAGCAGTCCGGCGTCGGAGGCGATGACGCTGAACTCCTGTTTCTCGCCGACCTTCTTGTCGCTCTCGAAGTAGAGCTGGAAAGTGCGTGAGATGGAGGCGTCGAGGAAACGGAAGCGATACTTGCGCGGCTCGACCTTGAAGTACGGCCACGGCTGACCGTTGACGTGGATCACGTCGCCATAGAGCGACGTCGTCTCGCTGGCTGGACTGAAGAGCGAGCCGTCGTTGTTGTACTGCTTGGACGACAGCACCAGTGGCACGTCGTAGTTGCCACTGGGTAGGTTCAGCGCTGCCTCCTGGGCGTCGTGCAAGACGTAGACCCCAGCTTGGCCGTAGTAGGCATTGACGGCGGTGATATCAATGGCGTGGTCATGGTACCATAGCGTACGGGCATTCTGGCCATTGGGATAGTAATAGTCCTTGTACTCTCCAGGTCTTGTTACATCCTCGGCCCATCCATCGAACGGCGCGCGCTGCCAACCGGAAAGCCCATGCGTCAGTTTCTCTGAAGGGTGAATAGAGCACCGCAAGACACCGTCGGGGTTTACATACAGAGTAAGAGCCATGAAGATGCACTGAATTGGGATTCTTGGACTTGTTGATGAACCGAACGACTGACTCGGTGCCCTTTTGCATCTGAAAGGTTGGACCGGGAGACATTCCATCGTACCCGACAAGGGTTGCTGGCCCTCTGTCTGGGTAGACTTGCTGCTTCAACTCCTTAATCTCGATCTCATAATAGTTGATATCTTTTCCGGTGACCGGATGCTGGATAACCCTACATATAGGTCGTCTCGTCAGTAACCAAGGGTTTTATCTAACGAGTTTCTCAAGCAAGGAACCACTTACTTGCTTAGAGTCTTTGTCTGTGGGATCGGCAGGGGGAACTGATACAGCCACTTATACTCTGGGCTTTCCCAGTCCTTGGCCACCGTAGTGCCAAGCACAGATAGGGCAGCCGTTAGGCGGAGGAGGGTTGATAATGCCATACCGAAAGTTCTGTAACCAGCAGAGAAGACAGGATGCGAAGGGAATGATGAGTCTGCTGTTGACGATATCCATTTCAAGCATGCTCGAAGCTGTCCAGACGTGTGTTCCTACTTATACACGCATCCAGCAACATCGATATCACCATCTCGCTCATCATACTGTCATGCCATCACGAAGGGCCCTCCCTCCATCGCGTCAAGGTTGTGGTCGAGACCACTTAGAACGCGTCCAGCTTTCTCTGCACGTATTGCTCAGCTAGACAGACCTATGGCGAACTATTGCTTTCATCACCCAATCACGACGTCCTTGGCGTTTTCTCTTGGCCTCGACTCGACTTGATAAGCGAGATGGAATAAGCATTATGGTTATATTCTTAGCATAGGGTGTAGGGCCACTTTCCCCATATAGAACAAACCGCCTTAGACCCCATGATGATTCGGCGTTGGCCGTTTCGTGTATGTAGCTTGTGCTTGGATGGGCTGAAGGGGAGTGTCTGACTAACCCAGTGGGCCGCCGATCCTCATCTTCAGTATGGCCTGCTTCCGACGATCTGGGTCGCCGAAAGCCTCGAGGGGAAGTTGGATATGCAACGTCGAGGCTAGAAAGAAGGTTCGGGAAGGAGAGCTGTGCCAAGATAATTGGGCGCCTGCTAATGCGGCTGGCGATAGTGGCTAGTGTGAACTCTCAGCTGCTGGGGTCTAGGGGCTGAGAACCCGAGGAGGCGGTTGAACTCATTCGCTATTCATCACGCCGGGCATTGAGGTTCTCATAGGTCCCCTTCCTTTGGCGCCTGCGTGGGCTGCTGTTTGCCTTTTTCTAGCCCTCAGTCGTGGCAGCCTGCTACTAGTGCAGCCACCATCGATAGCCACAGCGCAAACATCTACTACTTTAGGAGCAGACAGTACAGCCAACCGTGACAGTTCGCATGACCTCGAATACGAACAAAAACTTGGACATAAGTTTGAAGCAGAGAGAAAAAGAAAGTTCCAGACCCTGAGTTGGCCAGGCTCTCCAACTCGTAGAGAGTGCTGTTGGGGCTCAGGAGGAGCTGAGCGACACTTGGAGGGCATCATATCATGATCATCGTTGCTAGTGCCTCGCAGACAAAAGTTCCAGGCTCGATGGCTTCAAAGAGGCCCGAGAATAGGGCGTCTCCTCGCCTGGAGGGAGGCACAATACAATTCGGCGTTTCCTACATAAACAGTCTTCATGTCGTCCAAAGGGGTGTGATGGCATCTCCTGACGAGTGCAACATCGACGAGATTGACTGCAACACAAGCCCAACCTGATACTGTTGACCCAAAACCCAGCTTGCATTTCCTGCTCCTCCAATATGCGTACTCATATCACCTTCGGGTGGACTTTACTGCTCCTCGCTTTTGGGGTTCTAGCCCAAGACGTTGGCTTTGACCTGGATGGAGCCATTGAGGGCGCCACTACATCCGACGACACCATCTTCAACTCTGGTGGTACTATCAGCGTAAATGGCTTCACTGTCACTATCCCCAAGAATCTTCAGGTCGGCTTCCCCGCATCCTGGGTTCCATGGAAAGACTTCGTCAATGCGTGGAAAGATGGGAAATTCCCTGGTTTCGAAGTATCGGTTAGTATTAGTACACACCCTTAACTACCTACCTACCCCATTTAGCGTACGGTGTTTCGCCGAAAGATTACAATACCCTCTATAGTAGGAGCCAGTAGGAGCCGAAGACATAATATACACTAACATATACGCATCAGGTTGTCGGGAACTTCGTAAATGGCGGCGGGCCCATTGCCGCCCAGGTCTTCGTCTCGTCACTCTTTACTCAGGGCAGCTCGGGCTTCATAAGCCAGGTGAACTTTGATGGGACCATGAAGATTGCCAACGGGCCAACCATCCGCATCAACGACCCCAACGCTGTCTATTCGGTTGGCTATACCGAATCCCCTTTCATGACCGCTGATGACCAGAACCCGAGCATCTCTTCGTTCTCGGGCTTCCCGATGTGTGTGCCTCGCAGCGCTAACGATCATCTCTGTCCTTCCACCAACCGACCAGTGATTGCAGGAACCAATATCAAACAGGGAACACTGTATGACGACCTCAGATATGATCCGCTCCTTTCTACGCTAAATGTAGACTGACATGGTTACAAGTCGCGCACCAGACCCCTTGGTGATGGCACCCTTTGTCGTCGGTGACTGGGTCGAGTTCAGCGGGTATCGCAACCCGGCCGGCCAGATCGTCTGTTACAGCATCGTTGCATCCAACATCCAGATCACAACTAGCGGATCGCCGACCTAGTAAGTCTCAACCCTTGCCATGGATCACACCAACCAGCGCACACTGGGCCAGTTGTTAACATGGTTGGCCACGTCTCCAGCATTCGAATGGAAGACGCCAATATCGGCGTCTTCACTGCGGACACAAACGCTGAGGCCGGGCAGACCAAGTTCGTGGGCTACACCTCGGACGCCGCAGGCTCACCCCTCAGCATTGCCGCCATCGATATCGACGCGTGCACGGGCGAGCCGAAGTACCGCAACGTGGTGACGGCCGCCGTCGACGGGACGCAGCCGCGCACCAAGTTCGATCAGCGTCTTCGCGCCCAGGCAGGCGACCGCTACACCCGCGAGTACCGGATCTTGACCAGCTCGCCTACCAAGCTGACCAAGAACAACATCACGGCGGGCCAGTACATCCAGCCCGTAACCGAGTGGATCCAGCCCGAACTGACAAGCCCTGGCATAGCGCCCGTCGCCCACGACTTCTCGGGCTTCGGGCACCTGACCAACGGCCTGGGTCGCGACGCCAACGGCGACATCTGGGGACCCCTGGACCCGTTCCCGCAAAGCAACGTCAAGGTATTCGACGTGTCTTCGTGTCCCAAGTCTCCTCTTCCCCCGAGCCCGACGACGACCACAGCACCCCCTACTACCACGACGACGGCTGCACCGCCCAAAGATACGGTGAGAGTTACGGTGGCGGGCTGGGCGAGCACCGGCGGCGGCACCCTGACCGTGACATGCGTCTCAAGCAACACCAATGCCAACCAGGTGGGCATGGTGCTCGACTATGTGCAGAACGGCATCACTGTCTCGAACCTGGTCATGACGGCGGTGTCGCCAGGGTCCTGGGACTTCTCGGGTCAGAAGATCAAGAAGACGGTGACGAGCGTCACGTGCCGGAGCAAGCTGGGAGGGTCAGCGGTGGCCACGCCCGCACAGAAGAGGAGGCGACACTACCTCTGAAGAGTCGCAAATGCTCTGGGATTCGGGAATTGGTGCATTCCCCGTAGATGCTGTCGAGAAAAGGCATCTCAGGATGGATGATGTGACCAACGAAGAGAAATGAAATAGGGAGAGGGCCAATGAAGAAAGGCCAAACACTCCTTAGCCATCATGATAATAAGTAGCAGTGAACACACACACACACACACACACACACCTTCCTTAATTATATCAATAAACCCCCTAATATCCCGTGTCTCAGCTTAGAATATGCAGCAAAGGCGTTATGGTTTGGTTGCAACGAATCACACTTGGCGTTCCCCCAGCGGGCGGTTCTTGCAGATGCGGCTGTGTCTCAATTCGGGGCCAATGAAGACGGGTACGATCAGGTACGTATGCAAGGCATACCTCATCTTATGCGCTGAAAGTCTAGACTTCTGCAAGACCCTGGCGCTAGATCCATCAAGTGGAAATACATGAGATGATCTATCTAGATAATCTTGCCCTTCCGGCGCATCGGATCGGATCGTGAGATTTGTTACACCACTGAGATCTACATCAAGGATCGAAGGAGGACGAGGGGAAATCGAAGCAAGGCCTGATCTGCGGCTAGATTTTCTTTTTTTTATACCCGACGCGGGCTTGCATCAATGAAAGGAACTGACTGGTTGTTGCGCCTGCAGCGGTGAAGGCTAGATTTGTCCCCTCGACATCTTGGCACTGCAACTTGATTCAGCTACATGGGTATCTGCAATGCATGCCTCCTGCCCTCGTCATGTGGCACGCCGCATTTGGAGACAATGTATCTCATGATCACGTTGTCACCATATCCAAGATAGGGAGGGAGACTGAAGTAGGTAGTTTGCGCTGAAATGTATTATTGCACTCCCGCTGGGAAGCCAGAAGCCTGCCTCATCACTAAAAAAAATCCGAATCGAATTCCACCGCCTGCGCCGCGCAGTCGCTATCATTGACGCGGTTGGAGTTTGAGTAAAATGCTAAAAGTACAAACAAAACTGGCTCCGGCGCGGTGTGCCACGCTGTATATTGATTTTGTGTAGTGCCCCCCTCTCCTGTGTCAAATTCTGGCCAAAATTCGATGCTCGCGAATGATAGTATACAATAACCACAAACGAGATTGGTTGGTCTGGGCCCCAAAAAGCCGGCATGTACGCCTCCGAGCAAGATCTCGAGGCTGTGTTGATTTTTGAAATTAGTTGGTGAACGAACATCCGCAAAGTTCGCACCTGAGTTTTAGTACGGGGGTTTAGACAGATTGCCCAGGGTGTGTTCTCGCGACTTGCTATCGATACCCTTGAGCAAAGATTGAAGGTCCATGGCCCCAGATCCAGAGTCTCCCCCTAGGGCACTCGACAGGATGCTGTCTCCACCGCGGCTCTTGACGCTCCTCCGCCTTGGAGCTTTAGCAGCATGGTCTTTGGTTGATACAGCTGACATAGGTCGGTGACTGATGGTGGGGACGACTGAGTTTCCAGTGACCGACATTGGCAATGGTGGTACTGGCGGTACTTCCTCTGACTCCCCCTTTCCATTCTCGGGGGTAGGGTGTGACGATAACGGACCGCCTGGGTCAGATGTTTTGCGTTCACGAGATTTTGATCTCGAGCGACTCTCTGCCCGGCCTCCGGCTTCGCTCGCAGCAGGATTGAAGGAGAGCTCCGAGGGTGTGTAATCATAGCTGACCATGCTATCGCTACTGTCATCATCACGGACGGTATGAAGAGTGGCTGGTCGCGGTGCTTCGCCACTCAGAACAGACTTAAGCTGGTCCACTGAGGCGACAAGACCGCGGCTAGAGCTACTGATCGCAGAGCCCCGGCTCTGAACGCTGGTCTTGCGCAAAGCTGCCATACTCCCACCAGGACCAGCGTGGGATGCTGGTCGCAGGTTATTATAACTGTCGGCTGGCGATGCTGCTCCGGGTTGGCCATTCGTGTTTGGTCCGTTCACTGCTAACCGGTTTGCCCTCGTAGCGGTCGTTGCTGCTTTAGACCCGTTCAGAGAGGCAGACTTGCTTCCTTCTTGGAGTGCCAACATGGCAGCCTCTCTTGTCCACTCCGTAAGCATATCCTCCCGGAATTTGACGGGAAGCACACGGTCTGTCTCCGCCGGCGGTACCGCGCTCAAGGTGGAGCTAAAGATAGGAGTATTGAACGTACGACCAGGAGAAGCACCGGGGCTGGTTGGCGGTGAGATGGTACTTTCCTGATAATTAGTACAAATATAGTCGACCATTGCCGAGCGTTCATCATATGGTAACAATGCCTCCGACTCAATTTGGTCCACGGGCATCTTGGGCTCTGACTGGACTGCCCCAGGAGTTCCCACCGAATCCAACAAAGGCGGCGGCACGTTGATGCCATCGATCCAGAAGTGCTTGCTTCTCCGTCTCGAAATCTCGTTTTGGATCGCGCGTCCAGTTGCGGAGGATTCGAACTCGAACATCTCAGTCAAAGCCCAAAAGTAACCGTGACACAGGGAACCAAGTCGAACTTTAGAAATGGGCGCTTCAGTTTCTTGGATGTCTTCCTGGAGTCTGAAAATCATTGGTACGCCAAAACGTGCAGCGTTGACTCCCAATTTGAAGACGAACTTTGTCAAAAGGATATGACAGAGGGCCATATCTGTTTCGTACTCGTTGTATTGGAGAGCATTGTCGTAGATGGAGAGATGGAGCAATTGGAGGAAATGAGATCGCGGAACCTTTGTAGGCTTTTCACGATTGGAAGCACTCGACACGGCCCGCCTCGCAAAAGCAGCTGAATGAGATTCCTTGTTGCGTGTGGTTTTTTGGGTCTCATCCCGGGCTATCAGATCCGCCCTGGTGGTCTCTCGATCGAGCCAAGTTGTAAGAGCGTCTGCATATGCCTTTCGAACGAGGCCATCAGGATCACGCAGTAGCCAATGCGTTCCCTCCCATACTTGAATAGGAACCTTGTTTCGAGTGAGGTTCACGTTGCCGCTCACCTTGGTTTTGGGATTGGCAACCAACAAGATCGACTTGATGGCTCTAAGCGCTGTGACCTTTGCTCGCTCGAGGTAAACGAAGCCATCGGGGTTGTGCTGGTCATCCGATATGCTACCCGTAGAAGTGCCAGGACCTGGAGTGCCATCAACTTTCTCCGCCGGCGGCGAACCAGTCAGGGTACTGGGATGTGGTTTGAGGCGGACCAGAATGGCTGAGATCATGTCGGAAATCTGGTCCGCGTAGTAAACATGTGTGGCAAGATCTCCAATACACTGCTGTATCCTAGCCAGATACTCCTTGCGTTCGGGAGTCATGTGCTGGTCCTGCTCGGGGTCCGAGTCTTTGTCTGGGGTCTTGGGAGTGCCCCCAGGAGTCGTACGTCCCGAATTCTTGAGCGCCTTTTTCACCTGCTGGACTAATCCTAGCAGAACATCCATGACGCTGAGGCCAATCAGGTTGACGTCCGAACGCAACAAGGAACTCATGATTGTAACCAATACTGCTTGTTCTGCGATGCTTTCTTCGGTTGACGGGGTACGCGCCAGTGTATCCATCGTTGCCAGGAGGATAACATAGCGATCCTGAACAGGGGCCCATCTAGCGACAAGCCCAAAAACCTTGATAGCCCACCCGCTGTGTCGGCCTGTTTTGGGATCTTCCTTCAGCACTGGTTCGTTCGCTTGCACCAACTCCCGGACAAATTTGAGCAGAGCCATAGTCGCTGTGTGAAGCTGTGCTCGGTTGGGAACCACACAGATTTGCTTCAGGCAGTGCATGGCAGCCAAACCCGTCTCCTCCTCGGCAAGCTTGTCTGCATCGGCGGCAGACCCCGACAAAGCGATTGGGTTCGGTTCGCCGGTTTCGCTTGTTTGTACTGTCGAGATACTCGTTCGGTGACGCGTCAGAGGCTGGGTATCGGACTTCTCATCCATATGAGCACGATGCATAAGTGTGTCGAGGAAATCTTCGTTTTCGGTCCAAAGGTTTTCCAAGATCATAGGCACAATAACATCAAGCTGCCGGCCTGCCACTGTCACCAAAGCTTCGGCTTCAGCTACACTTTTAATAGCCTCCAGCCCCGCGTTCCTCCATCTCATAACGACCGGCTTGCTCGGCGTGCCCTTGCCGGGTGTTTTCTTGGTAGATGCGAAGGCAGCATATGCTTGGACGATTTCTTCGTACTGCTGAACGTAGGTCTGATCGGCAAACAAAGACGAGGCATCTTGGTGCTCGCAGAAGGTTTGAAATGTTGGTAAAGATGCCTCGACCATAGTAATATCGTTGGATCGTAGTACGTTCCCCAAAATCTTGAGAACATTCTGCGCAAACAGAGGCAAGTCTTTGGGCGCCTTCTCGATCAACGCGGCGAGTATCTGTAGCGTAACTTGGACATTGCTGATGTAAGAATGAAGTATTAGTCACGGTTCTTGATCTCAGGAAAGGCGAAACAAAATGCCAAAGGCACCCCCAAGACGACAGCAACCTTGGACATAAGGAGGACTAGTAGAGGTGGTGGTATTGTACGTACCCAATTCGTAGTCGCCAGACATCACTAGCAGTTTTCTTTTCGAGGAAGCCACCGACTTTCTGTATTTTGGACCTCCGTGACGTGGCGTAGAAAAGGAGGTAGCTCAGTTCGCTCGAGTTCGGTTTGACATCGACAGCTCCTTTGGTGGTTCGAGGATAACACTTCAAGACCAAGACTTGGTGCTTCGGCCGGCACTTATCGTGGAGGGCGTTCATTGCGCCGACGCGCAATCAGCCTGTGGGCAGGCAGTGTCAGGAGGTGGGAGGGAAAGACCGGATAAGACCGCGAGGCATGAATGATGGTGGCCAGCGGGTTGTTGAATGAATGAGATTCACTTGTCGTCCTCCTTTTCTCTTTCGATTGGCGTTTGGCAGCGTGCGTTACGTGTACATGTGTGTTTGCTAAAAGTTGGAGCGAGGTCGTTCAGTTGTAACTTGTCAGGTAGGTTAGGTTGCGTGGTTGCGTGGTTGCGTGGTTGCGTTGTTGGGCTTAATGAACAAATGAGGTATGGTCGGGTCCCTGCTCTCGGCACGCCGGGGGTTTGGGGGATTTGGGCGGTTTGCAGTCCAGGCCAATTTCCTGGAAAGGGGACGCGAACTTCTCAATCTTGCATTGACATTGAGTCGGAACTTGGTTGATAGCAGATAAGGAGACCTGTCATTAAAAAAAACCTTAGAACCTTAGCCACCTAGCGTCGTATTATTGCAATTCAGTTACGAGCACGATGGGATGATGCACGCAGGCCGGCCAGGCACGTTTGTCTTTTGTCTCACCAGCCATCAGGCGAAACCAGAATATAAGCACCTGACTAATAACGGAGTAACCTGACAACATCTACGGGTGCCTACAGGCTACAGGACCTGCACTTGCAGGTGTCCAATGCCCTTGGGACGAGTTGTTTCTTCAGGCAACGTGGTTGCAGTCTTGCTTTGCTGGTCACTGCCTGCTAATCTGCCGCTAGCTACAGCTGCATGTCAATGCGTCATTCTTGGGTTTTCGCTTACTGTAGGTAGGCAAACACCACCAACACCAATACCACGCCAGTCTCCGGCGATGCCCGTGGCTTTCACTCTTCCGCTTCCCTCTTTCTGGCATTCTCTTGTCTACCTCTAGGACTTCTGTGATAAATGGACGAGCTGGCCACGATAGTGCGTGCCTATAGTAAATACATATGGTTGTCTGATTTAATTCCTCGTGAGGAACAATGTCATGTTTACGAGTCCCAAAAACTTTCGGGGATTTCAAATTGGCCCCCGGCATACTCCTCCACCTTGCGGAGATTCTTCCAGCTCACAACCTGCAACCTGCTGCCACACATGTTCATGTTCATGTACATCCACTCACCTGCATACAGGAAAGAAATATATGTGGGGACTTACCGATGGCATTCCCGAGAGCATGGCGCACCATCCGGCGACTGGGATGAAGCAACGAATCGGCCTACCTTGATCTTTGCTAGCCAGACACCAGACAATACAAAACAATAAGGGACCCATTCTTGTGTCGTATATGACGGGAAACACCGCGAGGGTGACAGGAGAGAAGAAAAGGCAGAACTTGACGAACCATGGGAAACTCGAGTTTCAGTGATATTGATAGCATTTACAGGGATCAGCGAGATTATTAATTTACCCTGATAATCTATAGAATCTAGCTTAATACCTACCAATACCCCTTCTCCAAAAAAAAATAAACCCCCGTTAGCAACAGCAACGAAGATCTCAGTCGGTAGGCTTCTCAGTATCAAAAACAAAGCCCCGTCTAAGGCTATCACGCGATCAGGTATTTGGAGATATTGGCCAATCACCAGTGAACGACATCCAAATCTTGGATAGATCTTGTGCTTCAGTGTGCCTCGGGTTCTACGTCACCATCTCACACCGCGGAGGGGTATTCTCCTTAATCTGGGAAGGAACACCAGCCCCGTGCTTTTTAGCAACTTTCAAAGGACCTCCTGCCTTGAGCGAGGGTACAGAGACCATCTTCGCGATTGCATTCAATAAGGACTGTTAGTATATTACACGCAAGATCTGTGGCGATTTCGGGCTTCTCCTGAGATTTCCTATGACGTCAAAAGCGCTATGTCGCGATTGCTTTTGAATTCTCGTGACACTGCTTGTCAGCTGGTCTTATATTAAGCCTGTCACTCATGTCGCGCTTGAGTGAAGAGCTCCTGAAGCTCAAAGGGTCCATCATGAACATTCGGAAGGTATTTAGTTTTCTCGCCCAACAAGTGGAAGTCGTGAACATGGGTGTGACAAGTCTCGCGATATGTGCTGAAGTGTCAGGCTAAACAAAGTCACGGAGAAAACCGTGAGGCGGACTCACCCCCGGGGCATATGGACGGGTACATGGGATCGCAACCTTCCCACATTAGAGTCCCAATTGGGGTTTCAATATTGTGCGGCTTGGACCACATGTTAACCATCATGTTCAGTATATATTATTGTGCTCTCGAGCGTCACTCCTGCCAGCTCGTCAGGCTATTACCAAGACGGAGGCAACTGATAGACGAGCTACAAACGAGTTGCGAGACGAGGGATGCTGGAAGACACGAAGCGTTTATGAAAGACTACCGAGACTTCCACACTATTCGCGCGCATGACAACTATCGTGAGCTGCCGCAGTCGGGAACACATCATGGTTTCGTCAACTACACGGCAGGCCGGTGTTGTTGACGGCCTTGGAACATCGAAATGGTCATTCAACCACGCCTCGAGGAGTTGGGCAGTACGAAGCATATCATCAGAATGGCAGAGATATTGTCGAGTTGGCCCACAGATTGAAGATTGATAGGATCTGCTCCGAATTGAAATACGTACTTGTACTGCGGCCCCATCATCATCACCCATCACCCATCACCCCGGTTTCTACATCTCGGGATGTGGGGTAAGCTTGCGATAAGGACCCCAGCTTGTTCCTGGTGTTTCCCCGTGCTCCCCTCCCCTCAAGATCTCTGGATGTGGCGCTTGTTGGAAATGCTTGGCACTTTCTTCCAACATGGGTGGCAGAGATAACGATTTTCAAAGCGACATTTGCAAATGATGTCGGATTCTCGAGATGAAGCTCAAAAGGCGGCCATCATGGGCGAGTAGACGTGATCGGTACTCATCCGGCTACATACCCAAGGTCGATGCCGTAGGGACGCCAGGCAACGAACTACATAATATACCTAGCCTTCAAGCCTTTTCTACAAACTCTCTCGTCAACGAGCGTTAACTTACCGCTTGAGCTTGTGCCGGACCGCGCCTGGCCGTGCTCCCGCGAGTGGCTTAGGTAACCTAGTAGGCAAGCCTGTCTCAAACAAGGACACTACTGGGCCAAGATCTACGTACCTACAACCCGAACAGCACCAGAGTATTTGCTCATGGAAATCATGATTAGGCGTGCTTGACGTGGAAGCTTTATACATATTCGCGCACTTCTTATCGTTCAGTGTTCATCATAAGACTGTTATATGCACCATGATAAGAGACGACAAGGTTCGGTACCGACTGGATGCAACGTGCGCCCCCATTGTGAGACCGAAATTCACTTGTTGACATTCAATTGGTGGCTCTCATCAGAGGTGCATGGCAAATCCATGACCCTAGTGGTGCCGCCATGCCCATCATTTCATCGAAAGCACCTGTATGCGAGAGCCCGCCGGCCGCTTTGCCAAGTATGGGCTGTCCTATGCAGCCTGCAGCACGCAGCTGTTGTGTGTGGGCTATCTGGAACAGTCAAGATAGACCATACGGGCAGCGTGCAGCACGCGGCCTTCGTGTGCTATCCAAAACAGTAAGGATGAACCATCCGGGTGCGAAGCCAACGGAATCCTGCACCTTTCCAGCTCACTGAGACAACAACCTGCTCGTCATCTTAGACCTCATCATCACCATTTTGCCAGTCTATGCTTTTCCCAACCTTAACGTAACGCCAGGCTGTCGTGAGACCACGTTCCCTCAGCTCCAAATACATTCCATCATGACGGCCGTCGACGACTCACACCCACCGCCGGTGACCACCGTACTTGGCAATGGCGATGTCCCGGATCATCTGGCTGAGATGTCCGAGGACGAGGCTGCGCTGGCCGCTCTTGGGTATAAGCAGGAGTTCAAGCGCGAGTTCTCCGCATGGACGACGTTCGCTGTTAGTTTTGCGGTAATGGGCTTACTGCCTAGTATTGGGACCACTATGTCCTATGGCATCGGTTATGGTACAGTGGCACACATTATTGGTTTCCCATGAATACTGTACCTATACACCTACGGAACCCCTTACTGACTTTTGCTGGACATGAAGCCGGGCCTGCTGCCAACACTTGGGGGTGGCTATTGTCCGTCGTTTTCATCCTCTGTGTAAGTATTCAGGAGTCGGTCTTGACAAACATTTCGCATGGTCTCAAAAGCTGATGTCGTACGTAGGTAGCGGCGTCAATGGCAGAGCTAGCCTCCTCCATGCCGACCTCTGGAGGTTTGTACTACGCCGCTGCTGTTCTAGCTGGTCCTAAATATGGCCCATTTGCTGCTTGGATAACTGGTTGGAGCAACTGGTTCGTGCAAGTCACTGGGGCTCCCAGCGTCGACTACGGCTGTGGTGTGTTTCTTCATTCTTTTCGTATTCACTCTTCCCAGGGGCTGGATTCTGGGAGGCCAACACAATACGTCTAACTTCTTGCCAGCCTCCATGGTCTTAGCCGCTGCCTCGATTACCAACCCCGGCTATGTTCCGACGAACTGGCAGACCTTTTTGCTCACGGCTCTCATTATGATTATCCATGCAATGGTCGGAAGCATGCCGACAAAGTGGGTGGCCAACTTCAACTCCGTTGGTACTGTGATCAATATAATATGCCTTGTGATCACCATCATTATCATACCAGCCGCCTGCATATCAGACCCAAAGTTTCGCTCAAATGAATTTGCTTGGGGCATCCAAAACTTCACTGAGTTCCCGGATGGCATTGCCGTTATGATGAGCTTTTTGGCTATCATCTGGACCATGTCTGGATATGGTGAGTATACCTAAAGTCACCGTCTCATGCACGTGTTAGTTGACTGTGGTATACTAACATATACTCAAAGACGCATCTTTCCACTTGGCGGAAGAGTGTTCCAATTCTGCCATCGCAACACCACGCTCCATTATTATGACCGCGATATCCGGGTCAGTGTTGGGATTTTTCCTCAACCTCGTTATTGCGTATACTATCCAGGACGTGGAAGCAGCCATGAACTCTGATGTGGTAAGCTTATGTTCGGATGCGTCGCCAAAGTATATACTCTCAGATGTTCTGACCATCTGCTATCATAGGGTCAACCATGGGCCGCATACCTAATGCAGATACTGCCCCAGCCGGTCGCCCTCGCAGTATTGGGACTGACTATCGTCTGCTCGTTTATGATGGGGGCCGGCTGCATGGTAGCCGCCAGCCGCGTCTGCTTCGCCTACGCGCGAGACGATTGCTTCGGCGTGCTGAGCCGGTTTCTCAAGAGGGTTAACCGGCACACGCGGACGCCGGTCAATGCAGTCTGGTTTAACACAGTCTTGGGCCTCGTGCTGAACTTTCTGATCTTTGGCGGCGTCGCCATCAGCGCCATCTTCTCCATCGGTGCCATCGCCTCCTACATCGCCATCACGACCCCGATCTTCATCAAGACCGTCTTCATCCGAAATAACTTCCGGCGCGGACCGTGGCATCTGGGCAAGTTCAGTCTGCCGTCCGGCATCATCTCGTGGACGTTCGTGCTGGTAATGATGCCGATCTTATGCTTCCCGACGGTGACGGGAGATGACCTCTCGCCAGATATGATGAATTGGACGGCTCTGGTCTATGTAAGTTTGTATATTTATGCATGCTATAAAAATCCACACGTCTCTCCGGATTTCCCCTGCTAATTGTTGTATCCAACAGGGCGCCCCTATGCTTATCATTGTCACATGGTTTTTCGTGGATGCCCACAAGTGGTTCAAGGGACCAAAGATCAACATTGAGCACCATATGCTCAACCAAAACCTACGTGCCCATCCCGGAGTCGACACCTCGAATAGCAGCAATGAGCCGGCCAGGGGCAAATTGGAGATAGAGTCCTCGACGGATGATAAGCCACTCAGTGTCTGAAAGCTTTGTAAGACGACAACAGCTTAAGTACTTCAAAGCGGTCATGGCACTTGTTGTATAATTCAAGCACCGTGCCCAGCATCGAGTTTACTCAATGACCACAGTGGGGCCATTGGCAGCTGATGTCATACTATACGATCAATGTGCGCCTGCCAACGATGGTCGGTGTTGGCAGTCGCGTGACAATCAACGTCGAGAAAAGATAGGACATACCATGAAAATGCTAATTGGCGTCGCATTAAGGGACAAGCTGTGATAGATACAAACATACAAAAAAGATTATTTACAAACAACTTTCAGATATCTTATATGCAACATTGAACTCCCGACCATATATGGCTTCTTCCTCCTTTGCCAACAGCAATCTGGTCTGTTGCTCGGAAGCTTTGCGTCCTTTGATAAAACATGATAGATAAGTAGCCCCCAAAAGTCGAATTCGAGTACCTCCTTACTCAGAACACCTGTGGTATTGTACGCTTCATTGAAAAAAGACGAAAAAAGAGAAAACGCCATGGACACCGTTATATGACCCTTGTGCCCAGCTTATTGCACATTGTGGTCTCCGTCCCCAGCGACCCAGATAATAACAACGCCGTGTAAATGCAGGAGACATATCAAGATCTGGCTTAGTACCAAGACCTATGCAGAACGCCACTGGAGTAACGCAAGGAGCTACTCCCAAGACTCAACATTTCGAACCTGCCTGGTCATGTGGCAAATTCCTTCTGCCATTTGACCAAGTCTCTGGTTAATGAATCCATCATTTCGACACAGCTCATATCTTTAAAGTCTTTCAATGGCACCAACGAAGTGGGTGGCTTGGTAGCCAATATATCCATACAGTCCTTTTCGTCGGAAGCCTGAGCGCCGTTGACTTGTATTGGCGGCATATCGATTGCAGATCTGTCATCCGTAGTCTCATGTCGAGGGCTGTTTTTCTCGGACAATGGCTCATTGGCTAATTCGACCTGAGTCCTGCTGATAAATTCCAAAATGTTGTTCGCACGCCGCTTTAAATCACTCATGGTGATTTTGGAGCTCATGCCACCTTTTGCTTTGGCGTTAGTATGTTTGTTGTGTGATTCATTGATGGAAGACTTGGTATGGGTCACACCATGGTCGTCTTGGTTTCGTGCAATATCGCGGGACATAGATCGAGCCGGCGAATCATCGTGGTCGTGGCCGTCTCGGTCCTTGGTATACTGGTTCCTCCCCTTCTTCCTGTGCTGGGGCGCAGCTTTCTTCTTATGGGAAGCCGATGGAGGAGGGTTGGCAGGCGGGGTATCGGGAGCCGGCTGCGATGACATGGGAAGGTCCGGCGGCTGGGCGGACTCGGTGGTTCGGCTCACTGCGGCACGAGTCGATGAAGGCATCTCGTCCGAGGGGTCTGAGTCTATATCCGCCTCGAAGTTAGCATTGCGCACCCTGACAACAAGAATGGTAATTGGAGTAGTCATACCGTCGGCTCGTCGGCGCTCAGCGCGACCTTTGCGCTTATTGGCAGCTTCCACTCGCTTGCGTTCCTGTTCCTCGCGGCGTTCATCCCTTTCTGTCTTTTCGCGTTGGTTGCGCACGTTGTTTCGCGATGATTTCTTCGATACGCCGTTTCTTGTGCTAGATTCATCTTCTGACTCTTCGCGGCTCTCAATGGGCGCCTGGTCTGCGGAAGGAGATGGAGACTTGGAATTGGTTCTTTGCCTCTTGATAATGCTCTCGCTTGACCTACTACAACGTGTTAATAATCGAAGTTCCAAGAAAGGAGTCAGGATTACGCACTCTTCTTCATCATCTCGACCTCTTTTGGGTCGGCGACCGCCAGCTTCTAATTCTTCGGGGATCGCATCTTCTTTACTGGCTTCGATGGCTCGTCGCAACTGTTCTTCTTCATCATACGCAGCATCACGGCTATTCATAGTCGAGCGTCGCTTATGAGACGCCGCCGCCGCCGCCGCCGATGCTGACGCGCGGGAGCTCTTGCGCTCGTTGCCCTTTGGCGAGCGCGTGCCGTGAGTAGCAGCTGATGCGGCTCGAGAGGTACTGCGTGAGGGTCGGTGGATGGGAAGGTATATAGAGTACTTTTGACTGCGGGGCGCCATGATGTTAGCATAGCGCACATTAGGAGACGGCAAGATTAAGCAGTATCAAAAAGGGTGATGTCGTAGGTTGTAGCACATGGGAGTGTTGGTTGCATGCTCAAACAGGCAGCACACAAAGACAGGGTCCTCAGTGGGCATTGGAGAGGAGGGGAGAGATGCGTGGGTGATCGACGGGCGCGCCGACACTCGTTCCTCTTCAATCTCACTGTTGCTCCGCCACGGCTGAGCGACAAAGTGCAACCAATGAAGCCGACGAAGCCATTGCAAAGCCGTGGCTTCTAAAATAGGAACTAAGTGTAGTATGCTTACCCATTGCTTGCAGTGTAGATTTTGTGCAGGTCTCTTCTGCATTGTTCGCAGTAGTAGTTATCGGGGGAGGATTCCTCCGTGACAATGCCGACACAGAGACCATGCTCCCAGACCTTGCATGTGTCGCATTGGACAAAAAACCCGCCCAAGTCTTCGGTGATGTCAATGGAGAAGATGGGTTCAAGGTCAATCGAATCTTTGAGGGCGTGACTCTTGGTGTCTTCGTCGAGGGGTGGTGGGCCGGGGTAGTCTTCGAAGCCGCAGACGCAGCGAACGGCTTCGTCGTCCTCCTGTATCTCGTTGTCATCACTTGTATTGGCCATGTCGAGGTGTTCGCTCTTGGGCTGCTTCTCGCGATCTTCGTCTTTGACACGCGTGCTACGTCGCCGTAGAAGGGGGGCTATGTCGTCTGTGCTGGCTGTGGTCGCGGTCGAGTCCTCGGGCGGTTCGGACGAGAGTGAGCCACTGCCCGTGGACTTCTGGGGCGATCCGTTCTTTGTAAAGGCTCTAGTTGTGCGCTCAGCACGCCCTGATGCGCTGGAAGCTGAGGAAGAGTGTTGTGATTGCGGTTGGGTTGTTCGCGCCCGGGAAGACCGTCGAGTGGGCGAGGTGCCAGCCATTTGCTTTGGAGCGGCACAAAGTCGAGTTGGATTGCTCGCCGAATTGGCCGCGAACGAGCTGGGAACGCAAGGGAAATGGTCGCTTAAGCGGTTTAGATGGTCGTGAGAGTCTGATAGGGTAGAGTTTCGAGCGTATCGAAAGGTATACAAGGTGCGACGAGGATGGGTGCTCGTGTTCGTGGGAGAGGGAGGGAGAATGGGCGAGGGTCGCTCTGTGACGCGGGAAGCGAACTCGATCGAACTCGCTTGGTCGAGGAGGGATTAGAACGGGAAGAAGGGCAAAAACAATGCAGACAGCTTGATCGCTAGCATGACTGTGATTCCCTTTTCCGAGGCAAAAGATTCGGGCAATAAGGTCTGTTAGGCTGGGTGTTTGCGGGGGGAGGGAAAGCAAGAACCGTCTGGTGCTTCTTGTCTGGAGGACGACTGTTTAACTTGACTGGTCTGACTTTTTGGAGAAACGGGAATCGCAACTCTCAATCCGCGCGAGCGCCCACTTTGACCACCACTACTCCCGGCCCCAGTACGTACCATGCCATGCCATAGCCATACCATTTACCTTGCTCCAGTCATATTTTTGGAGGGGGAGCAACCTTACATAATAGCTGGAGACTGATGAGTCTGGGTGTCTGGCACTCGGTTCTTTTTTTTACCATGGTCGGCTTTCGAGCTCCCCGCCATTGATTCATCCATCGTATGGTGTGTTTCAATGGATGAAATCAATTGCAGCGACAGGTAAGGTATGCAGGCAAGCTTTAGGAGGTATACTCTTGGAAAACATACGGCATATAGGTAGGTATATACTTACTTAGGTTATTGACTCGTTTCCCCCCTTTGAGATCAACTATAGATTAAAAACAATTACACATTACCTATTATTGAGAGTTGTAGTTATCCAGCTGGTAAATTTGAAATCCACCTTGGTTAGAGTGACTGTTTCACTTAAGAATACATAACGTGTGTATCCATCTTGCTATCGTCGTACATAATGAATGGCGCCTCACTCTCTCTTTCGCTCGGCCTTTTTGGAGTTGTTGCTCTTTGGATATAATGCAGCGAGCGCTTGCCCTATATGAGGGTCTCTTATGTGGATTATGCAGCAGGAGAGGTCGCTCAGTACAGTTCTACGTAATAAGACAATAATGATTAATATCCTTCGGCGCTTAGGGCTGGGCACTTGCGAAGCCGTATACAATGTCCGTATCCGCGCATATCAGTTGAAGTCGAAGAGGATATACTTGTAGGTATCTTGGACAGCTCAATGGATTCCAGACCGTAGCGACAACAGCCTCACTAGTCCAGGGGGCTTCGCTCTGTTTTTTTCCTGCTTTTCAATTTCGGTGCCATTTCTCACTAGATGGCTCTTGTAAATATAATAGCTGGTTTGTCGAGTAATGTTTCGTTTAGTGACTAGGCATTGGCTCCGATAAACTAGGCTAGAATTTGGAACACCATCTCGAATACATAGCAAAAAGATGTAAAGACAGGTCATAAGTAAGAGTTGGGAAGCTGTATGCGTAGATGGATGTAAATGGTGTAGATGATTGATGTTGATGTGCGTCTCTGGCAACCCACTTCCACACAGTAACAAAGCACAGTACGTTGCCCTCATAAATACTCTCTACCACATGCACCAATAATCATCCCGCACCGGTATGGAGGAGGCGGCAGGCCAGGCGGGAAAGGCCAAAGAGCAGACGAGGTACCAGGCCCTGGTGCTGGGCAGCTGGGGTTCCAACCTTGGGCTAAGGCGTGGGTGGTGGGTGGTGTGCATCCCCTAAGAAAGGGCCCACTTGCAGTACACACTTCCATTATCGCAATCTCGAAGAAAGGGCCTATGAATCTGCGAAAGCGACAGACAAGTCACGAACTCGTTTTGTTGATTTGCAGTTGCATTCACATTCAAACATACCTAGCATTGCTGCCTGGACTTGGACCTGGACCTGGCTCACTCATCAGCCAATCTTCTGTACGCGCATGGCAGCGCAGGAGACGAGCGCGCATCATAGAACAAACTTAACGGTCTCAACCTACCGATAACTTTAACCCTCTTGCTCCGTGCCCCCGATCTGCAGAGACGTTCCCGATACACTGGAGGTGGTGGCTACATACAGACGTATTTGGTCATCCATCGTCCATTCGCTCACCCATAGAGACCTGGCCTTCGCCTCTCCCTCCTTCTCTCCTAAAACAATCACTCGGAAAGCAGCTGCTTTCTCGGTTTTTATTGGAAAATCCATTTGTTGTATGTAATTACAATCGCTACCCCTATCTGCCCTTTTGTTTCCCTCCCCTCCCCCCAGAAACTAGCACTCTAGTCTAAAGGAGGGGAGCCCAGGCCAGTGCCACCTCCCGACGTCACGTCCAGATTGCCAGATTGATGTGGGCAGAGAAAGGGCCCTTCCTTGCCCTGAATTCGTCTTGCCTTCCTCTCATTCCACAGGGCGCTCACTTTCCTCTTGCCGACCATATTGTCTGGTATATCATTTCGTTCTATCCTTTCCGGAAGAGAGATTACCCCGGCTGAATCCTGGTGGAAGACAACCTGTTAGGATTCTCTCGCAATTGGCTTATCCAGATCTTCCAAAGTACTCGATATATTCGTCGCTGTCCGTAACGTACCGTATATTCCAACAGAGCTATTGCTCATTTGCTCCTCTTCGAAACGACGATTGCCGGTTGCTTTGGAGGCCGACCTTGCCTACTATTTATGAGTTTGGAAAGATTGGCTTCGTTATGTGATGGGTATGTTTTCCCTAGGCAACCCATGCAGCTACCACGGGCTCCATCAGCAAGCGACCCTCATTGCACCACCACCACAACAACCACCACAACCACTGTTTCTCTCCCCTACTTCAAGGTCGCGGTTGGCAACTCCCAAACAACAATTTGGCAATTTCAGGGAGTCTGCCAACTGGGCTGCTTGAAGAACCTCCCGTTGTCATTTTGTCTGCCCACATCATGTTCCTGGATTGGGCCTTCAAGCCCAGATCACTCAACAATGAATTCCTCTCCTTCTTGACCTCCAAGGCTGCCGTTACTTGCATGGCGCTTGTCATTGCTCCGCCAGTTCTTTGGCTAACATTCACATGGGCGGATCGAATAGCAGCAGATAGCACGGATAAGATGTCCACAGAATCGGTGTCGTCGATTTACCCTGATCGGCCCATCCGCCCACTGCCTAAACGCCGAATGCGAGACCGACTATCGTCCGAGGAGCTCGACACGATCAACTACCCTCCCTCACCCCAGAACAACGTGCCACTATTTGATTATCCATATAATTTGAAGACGGAAACAGGGGGGGCCAAAGGAGAAGCGTCGAATGTTGTTGGGCGTGAGAACACAGCCGAATTGGCACAAGAGTCAAGTTTGCGAAGGTCGGGCTTGGGAGGAGGAGGAGGAGGTAGCAGCAGTAACGATCATGGTGAGAAAAGACCGCTGGACCAAGCAAGGAGCGCTCTGATCTCACATTCCCTCGATACATCGTTAGGTTACGCACTTCACACGCCGCCCCGTCAAAGTCATGGTCGACATACGATCCCGCAACCGCCACCGTCAACAGCCTCCTCGGCCGACGGGTATGATTCGTTTGAGAATACCAATAATAAGAAGAAACGAAAAATTCCAACAGCCGGAGAAGGTATGCTCAATGGATCACATATTCTCAATGACCCAAGCGCCATGGGTATGCCATCCCCTCCTACTACAGGTGACGAGGGCCCAGGTGACCCAACCCTGGCGACACCCCATGCGTATTACCAGTCTGGCCCAGGCAATGCCAATACACAGGGAATTTCCGGGCCTGGTAGAGGTCGGTATGGCCGCAACCGAAACGGCAGAAGCCCTTTGCGTACCATTCCCGATGTCAATGTGGGCTTGCTTAAGAACCCCAAGCTGAGATCCGGTGGCCAATATCCCGACTCTCCTACAGGTATGTGTGCACTGGTTCTTCAGGTCGTCATACTGTTGAAGCCGGATAAACTTTTTTTTTCTTTCTCTTCGCAAAATCTGGAGCTGGTTCTGCGCAGCGGACAAGCACTTAAAAAGACGTTGCGTTTGCTCTTTGCCCCTCGTTTTGCTGCAAGCAGATGGCGCCCAGCGGTTTGTCCCGCCTTTACGGGCTTTTAAGCTCTCCACTGCGCGGCCGGTTTGCAATGTCCACCTTTAACTATTGCACATCACATGGGGAGGAGTGAGCCCCTTGACAACCATGATCAGAATGTCCACACTTGCATACTGAAAAGTACATTCTAATAATATATTTTCTTCTAGGTGAGAACTCAGGGATTATCTCGAATGCTATTGCCAGTGCCGAGAAGCTTTCAGTACCACACGGCCAGGAGAACATCAGTCTTCTGCAGCAACAAGCCTCCTCTAAAACCACGCCGACCTCTTCGCAGTTTACTTTTACATTCGACTCCCCAGTGCCTGGTTCTGTTAGCTGGCCTGGATCAGATTCCCTACACTCTCAGATGGCTGTTCCGTCTCGGTCCTCTCTGCCTGGCGACCACCGAGATCCCTACCAGGGTGCCACAGGTCGAGGTACACAGACCGGCCCACCACTTTCAGGGACTTCAGCTAGTGGGAATTTGGCCACCAATGGAAGTAAACCTGCTGCTGGTGCTACATCGAAGAAGTCGAGGAGACGAGCAGGCAGCTCGTTGTTGCAAGCTGCCAGGGAACGCCGCCAGCAGACCGAGTATCAGAACTACCATCACCCACCTACGCTCCAAGATGTATGGGTGTGCGAGTTCTGTGAATACGAGAGAATTTTCGGACGACCTCCCGAGGCACTGATTCGCCAGTATGAAATCAAAGACCGTCGCCGACGTCGAGAAGAGGCGGAGCGACGTAGGCTACTGGAAAAGGCCAAGATGAAGTCGAGAAAGGGAAAGAAGGCCAGCAACAAGCTTCCAGCCAAGAATAGCAACAATACACAGGAGCGAGCGGCTGCGCCTGCTGGATACCAGGCTCCTCACATGGGCAACCAGCCTAGCCAGGAGACCCAGAGCGAGGAATTTGACGAGGATGATTATTATGAAGAAGATGCTCATGACGATGCATACATACCTCCCAGCGATCCTCAGGATAATCCTTCCCACGACGCCACTTCAAGTTACGATGGCAGCCGTCCCGGACGAGGCAACACCAGAGATAGTCGTGTCCCAGTGGCATGATCAATAGCATGTCTGAGACAGGCACGGCTTGGTTGCTCTGGTTACAGAGGTTCTTCGATATTCGATACATGCTCTGTGCATTATTCGGCCTATCAGCGCGTTTCCCTGGTTCTGCAACAGCATATATTTTGATATGATGCTATTCACCACCTTGAGGGCACGGCTTGTTGGTGGGAACAAGTCGGCTCTCTTGGTATTAAATACCCCCCAATATTATTCCCCTCATGATGGTTAGCGAGACTAAGAGTCGGACTTGCACTGTCATGACATTGTCAGAGGATCTACTCCAAAGACAATTTTTGCGCTTTACACGCGCTGAATCTCGAGCATACGTATTCTTGCTTGCCTTCTCTGGCGAGTACCGACTATTGCTTGAAAAAGGCATGTCATACAAATCATCTACCTCTCAAGCGAGTCAGTCACTACAGGGCAATTTGTCTTTGTGCGGTGCACTTTTGGCTTGAAAGCAGAATGGCCTGGTGCATTGCCTATGTGTTGCACTGCGGTCTGGGTCATCAAGATGAATCAATGACACATACCCCTCTTCCCAAGACTGGCTTGGTCGTGTCTGTCTTCTTTGCGCCTTTTGTTCTGTGAAATTGTCCTTGGTATACTTGACTCATGTTGTGCATCCCCATCTAAGACAAAGCGTCCCATACAATCCTGCTGTAAAGAGTACCTATGACATGGCAGCAAATAATGCTGATAATTCGTAGATCAGCAGCCTGATTTGCTCCAGCTGCTAGATTATCCTCGTTATGTCACCCGAAGCCTTCAACAGATGCCTCGCCCTGTCCTGGTTTGCCTCGTCGCGTTGAAAGTAAGTGAACTGACTTACATGTACCATAGTTCAATATGATATTTAGACAGCAGCATCGCGCCCGCATCACTTTCCGCATCTTGCACGCTAATCCGGGGTCCAGTGACGTCATTTCGAGTTGCGCGTATCTACATATGTATTGAAAGGACGATACCTATTGTCAATTCGAAACCCAGCCATGGCTAGATATACGTGTTTTACACCCTCTGGACACAGCCTCCAATAGCGGCATACGTATGAAACATTAGCATATCTGATATATGTGTGCTTGGGCGGATCATTCGGGCCTAACAGGTGTTACAATATTATGTAATGTAACATGTATGCACACATCCACGTGTTGTGCGCGCATTGTACAGTATCCAGCCAGGACAAGGGACAGAGAGGCATGTGGTTGAAATAGGCATTTGAATCCATGGATGCCACTCCCGTCCAACAGGACATCATATCTGAACGCGTGGATGGAGCAGGACCGCAGCATACCCCAAAGATCGTTGGATGGCAGAGTGGTTCCGACTGTTCTCTAGTCAATTAGCCCGGCCCAAAGTGATGTTGCATGACATCACCGTAGATAGAAAACAAAAGTGGCATTGGATTGGATTGGACTGGACTGGACCGATCCGCCGCCAAGCAACCCCAGGCCCCCCTGCCCCTCTCTGCCAGTGGTGCTCTCCTTCATTGCAGGTACGTGCTTGCTTCGACCAACAGCGTGGTTTCAACTTTCGGCAGGTGAGTGGGTTTCTATCTGACAGCGCAGGCTCTTCCATATGCCTTTATGTAATGCAGTGTAAATGGCATTATGTAGTTTCGATACATTGCCGGGCGTCTTCGATTTGATCAAAAAGGCAGTCATTAGATGCCCAGCCTGGTGTGCTTTGTTAATTGTTGATTGTGAAAGAAAAGCCAAGAGAGTAAAATATTAATAAACAACTCGGGGATCCACCAGTAGTAGTATCATTAACAACCTGGTAGATGATCATCTCATCTCACGACCACACTACTTTTCCCGGTGCCTGATTTTACGTCCAAGCTCCTATTTCCCACGCGATCGTCGAAATCCCCGTTCTCATCGGGTTCCCGACTCTCAAACTACATACCTACCTCTTCCCCCAGTCCAGTATCTCCCACCGCATAGATAGAATGGGGTTGAATCGCTGTTAGTTTACTCACCTGGGATATTATTAGTCGTCTAGCACGATGCGCTTGGCCAACCCGTCCAATCAGCAACTGCACGGTTTCTAAGGTTGGGCGTTCAACACAGGCGGCTTCCTTTTTCTTTTCTTTTTTTTCTCTCTCATCATCATCCAGATCTAATCATCCCTTCGTACTATCATTTCATTCCATATGACCGCCCTATAATCAATCCTTCTAGGCCCCGGAGCCATCTGTCGTCTCATACGCGTACGACTAGAACACCCCATGGTTCAACAAGCCTAGCTAAAACCAGCTATACCTGAGCAATATGTTTGGCTCCAGGAAGAGTCGCCGCGGCCGTGGGCCTCCTAATCCGGTACGTTCTTGTTCGTTCACACATGTCTTGTCCCCTTGTCTTTGTCGCGAAGGGTAATGCCTGTTCCGCGCGAATTAAGCGAGTAGACTCTCCTGCTAGCACATACTCGTCGTACCATACTATGCGGCATGCGGCTACTATCGCATACTAGCAGACATTGCCATGTCGTGAGGTGGGTCGGGGACGAGCCGAGATGACCGACTTCCCTCCATAGTGACGACAGTATATTCACATCTAGTATGGCCTAGCGCCAAGTATCTCAAACTCTATTATACCTGACACTGATATTCTCTCTTCCGCCTCGCAGCATTCCACTCCTGCTACCGTTAATCCCAACGCTTCCACAGCTGCTGCCGCCGCCTTTATGTCCAGCCAGAACTCCAACCGTTCGCTGTCGTCGGCGGCCGCTGCCGCGGCGCTGCGCGCTCGCCCTCACACGCCGACCAATGTTGGCGCAGTTCAGACAAAGCGCACGATGCGCCGAAGCCCTTCGATATCCTCAGTATCGAGCGCGCCTGCTGGTGGGAGAGGAACGCCGAAGCTGGAACGGCGCGGCAGCTCAGGTAGCATGAGCGAGAGAACGTTTCGCAGCCCTTCACCGCATGGTCGCGAGCCCCAGGGCCAGAACCAATATCCACCAGTACCTGCCATTCCGGATGGACATCGAAATAGCACAATAGGGCGGAGCCCGTCGACCGTGGGCGTGGGCATGCAAAACTTTCGCACAGCTTCTCAGAAAATGAAGACGGAGTTGCCCTCCTGGTACACAAAGCCATCTGGCGATACGAGCAATGTGCGCACTTCGGATGCGCCCATGACTAACACTGGGAAAACTTCAAAACGCCCAGAAAGCCTTATTGCTGCCGGGCGCCCTGATAGCCAGAACTCGGTCAATTTTTCGTATCCAAGCCGGCATCGCGCGACATCTCCTTCGCCATCGCCTACCGCCGACCGCAATCCTCAATGGGGTCTTTCGCCGTCGCATTCGAACAGAGCTTCCCTTCCGGCGTCCTTTGGCGGTAATTCCGACCAGGCTATGGTATACGATCCCAACTCGAGAAGAATGGTGCCACGAACGGATCGACTAGATTTAATGGAAGTTGAATATCATACGAGGGAAGCATCAGAAAAGCAACCGAAGAAGAAGAAGGGCGTTCAGCGATCTGGGAGTCATTTAGCCAAAGGGACAGTAGCTAGGGTTAAGGGGACCACAGTCGAGCCGAATGAGCAGGAACGCAATTCATCGAACCGTTCATCTCCTATCATGGCAACGCCGCCAAATGGAAGAGATGTATCAACCGATGGGCGATCGCATGTCGAGGTTAATTCCACAGGTGCTACAGCGAATCACTCTGGGTGGACGGAACCATCACAAGATCAGCAATCCCAATCAGAGGAGCAGAATAGATGTGCTGGAGAGAGTACGGCCCAAGTTGCGGAGGCACCGTCAGGCAGGTTAGTCGGTCGAAAACCGTCGGTGGTTAGGGAACTACCAGAGGAGGATGCGACAGAGCTTGAAGAGCCGGTGAACCCGACGTCAAAAAGTGTCCGTCAGGCTCTGGACTCCGTCCCGACGCAACAAACCTTGTATCCTACGCCCGAAGACCCTGGTGAATCTTCATCTAGCGCCCGGAACGAGCCCCCGACTCGTGTTGACTCCCCAGAAGAGGCACCAGCAGAGCAAAAAGTGGCGTACATGTCAAATAAGCCAGTTGCTGAGCTCTCACGGAATGGCAGCACGTCTCGATCGGCTTCCAATAGCCCGGCTCGGACTGCACGGTTCGCAACTATTCCTTCAGAAAACCTAGCGGTACGCCATGCGCCTCTACCAAGGTCAGCTTCTCCGATAAAGTCTGCATTGAAGCACCCTGACTCTGCAATACGCGATGCATCGCCGTCCGAGAACAGCTCTGACCTAAGAGTGACTTCTCCCGAACGTGAAACTTCGGTTGCGCGCAAGAAGTCGGTCCGCGTCAGTTTCGATGACCATAATACCAAAATTGTTGGCGAATCTGCGCCAGCCGAAGATGAAGACTCGCCTGTTGCGCCAAGTCCCCAGCAGACCAAGCGACCTTGGTATAGCAACATCGGCAGAAACAAGAAAAAGGACTTTTCTTTGGACGACGATGAGATCATGAAGCCACGACCTGCTCTTCCAAGTTTCGGTAGCGTTCGCGAGAAGAAACTTCGCGAACCCGAGGAGGAGCGGCCTCTCATACGTCCATCAGGATCTGCACACTCACCCGCAACGCCTTCATCGTCCTCGATGCGGCCCTCGAATGCTGGCATCACAGCTCCGGCTGTCACGCCGGATAGTCCTTCTGTTAGCCAGTCAAACGACCACGCGGTGGGCTTTATAATTTCCCAGGACCAGTCCTCGCGTAATGCAGCGAACATCTCCCGGTTTAGAGAGCCGCTCCCACCCGTTGTAACAACCGCGGAAGCGCATCGTTACGATTCTGACAGTGCTAGCTCGTACAGTGAGGATGGGCTATCAAATGACGAGATGAGTGGAGGAAGTGACGTGGATGTGATTCCAAGCACCCAGACCACTATGCCCGATAGCTACGATCACATGGACAGCCCGCCAACGATCCCAGATAAAAGTGCCTCCAGGCCCAAAGGCTCACACGCCGAACCCGACAGGGCCATCGAACTTCCGGATAACCAGGTACCTGCCATCTCCATCACGAATCCCAGTCCGGCGATTCTTGATGACTCCCATCCATCTGAGTCAAAGTCAAATCTGCAACAGTACTTCGAAGTACCTGGCACATTTCCAAATGAGGAAGCGGGAGAAGTCAGACCTTCGAAGCACACGACAAATACGACCGCCAGCTCAGACAATGTATCCCGCTCTGCCCGCGCGATAGTCGAACCCAAAACAGAGGTGCAGCCCGCTCAAATCGCCGGCTTGCCACAGGCCACCCTCAGCGGAGTGCCAACCGCAGCCGACGTTACTGATTCTGCGGATGACGAATCCAACGCCAGCATCTACAGTGATGCCTACGAAGATCTCTCCGACATTGAGGGTGACGGATACCAGTCATTGAACGCTGTCGTGGAGAGTCCTCTTAGCAGCAAAGAACCAACTGCGGCGCCGGTGGAGCGCCCAAGTCTAACAAAGCCTGATTCATCGGAGGCCATGGGAAACCATATGCTGGAGAAGGTGATCAAGGATGCAGAAGGCTCTACGGAGCCCACACCGCACGTTGTGAATGACTGGGAAACTGCCAAGTCGTATTGGCGTAGTCTAACTACGGAAAAGCGACGCCAGTTGGAACGTGAAGCCATGATTGAAGCTGGCGATGATGCAGATGCAGAAACCCCTACGCGCCGGCCCAGCAATAGAAAGAAGACACCTGAGCAGATCAAATCAACTTCGATGGCCCAGATGGCACAATCGCAAGCACCAGCTCATGGGAGCAAGCCATCGCAACCAAACAACCCTGAGAGGACTTATATGATCCAGCCTGGTACGAAGGCCACACAAGAATTTCATGACGCCCCTCCCCCAAGCACGCGTATGCGTACTTCACTTCGGACTGAGCAGCCTGTGAAGCACTCTCAAAGTTCAAGACCCGTTTCTGGCGAGGTTCACATGCGAAAATCTATGCGCGGCACGACAGCAGCCGAAGAAACTGCGGACAGCCGCGCATCTCGACGTGTTAGCGCCCCTCCGGAGCGACCATCCTCGATGTCAAAGACAAGTTTGAGGCCCCAGACAGCTGCACCTGGAAGGAAGCCAACAAACTCCACACTTGCGTCAGCATCTGCAGGGAACGCCATTTCCAAGACTGCCAAACCCATCTTACAACGTCGCGGATCCGACGCCAGCGACAGTAGCTTCAAGCGCTCACGGGCAACGTCTTCAGGAGGCTTCGGATTCCGCAGCACCATGCGTCAAGCTCCTGTTAATGAGGCATCGGCACCTGCTGAAAGGAGCTCAGGCAGATTTAGTATACGGTCTATATCACCTCCTGGGTCTCCCTTCCGTCGGGGCTCGAGTAACACCGCTGGTGGTCCACCGGTAGCCTTGGGTATGCGCCGTACCCTACGATCCAACAGCGAATCAAGTCAGGACTCCAAACGCTCATCCATCCAATTCCCTAGTTTTGGTCGTTCGAGGAAAGAGAGCAAGAAGTCAAAGCAGCCCAGTCGGCTTCGTGACGATTCTAGTGACGACGATAGCCCTGTTGCGCCTGCATTCCGCAGTCGATTCGCCGACTCTAGTGATGAGGATGAAGCGGTACCACAACCTCCTACCAGACCAATAACCATGGGCACTCTTCGGGGTTCCGCGACAACCCCATCCAGATTTCAAAGAAGCTCTACGGTAGTGGAAGAGGCTGAGGAGGCGCCTGGTCTACAGGACTCTGGTGACGATCGTTCAATGCAGATGCCCAGTCCACTGCGCAGCCCCAAAAGCGCAGCCCTGTTCCGCCCTATGCCTCAACGTCAATCAAGTTCCGGTATCGGGACTTCCACATTGAACCGGTCGGGCTCAGGACGAGGCAGGCTCAACGAGCCCGCCTACACATCACCCGAAAGCCCCAAGAACCGCAGGTCTTTCATGGACAACATCCTACGCAGGAATAAGAAGGCTGATCAGGCGGGTAAGATTCAACGTGCGGGAGTGACCGAAAGTGCGGCAAGACGGGATACACTGTTGGAGCGTGATGCAGGTGAGCTTCGGGGCCTCCGAGGTGACACGGTCACCGAGAGCCCGAAGCTCCAGAAACGGAGGCCTGACTCACGTAATGACGATAGCTGGCCACTCCCCAACATTGGTGAAGACGGGAGACCCAGTACTGCCGATGGGCGAGTAAATGGCGGCCCAGTCCCTCGGCCAAACTTCGCGGGAAGGCGAAGCACCAGCCTGGGGCTCCCAGGTGCACTTGGCCAAAGTACCGACTACGACAACAAGGACGGGCTTGAGCCCGACAATCACAGCAAGAAAAAGAAGAAGTTTGGGGCGCTGAGAAGAATGTTCAGGTTGGATGACTAGCGTTCCTCCACAAGAGTACTATTGTGCCATCCGGAGAAAGTTGGCCAACGACACAAGAGGCGGGTGCGGGTATGGAAACGGCCCGCCCCGTCCTAAAGCATTCACAAACAGCACCAGCAATGGGGGTGCTGTTTCTTTAACACCGGAGTTAACCAAATTATGACACGGGGCTTGGAAAACACGATGAGGCACCGGTCATGGTGTACGGCTTCGTCTTGACGAGATATAGAAGTGCTACGAAGCATCGACTGATGCGTATTTTCTTTATTTGTTATTTTTTGAATACAGGGGGCAGGGTTGAACAGAAAGTGGTAATTGGCGAGGCATGCTGTATTGCATCGACAGGCAGTCGTGGAGTGGGATTCTTTTCGGCTCGCAATCATACCCAAATCTGCTGTTTTGGCTCTCATTAGAAGGAGTGTGTGGGCAAATACGAGAGCCACACATTTTGCGCTGTGCAAGCAATCCTCCCCAATAGTAATAGGCACTGTAAAGTAATAAGAAATATACCAATCACACTTCAACTTGAACGTACTACAATGAGAGGAAGGAAGGAAGGAAGAAAGGAAGAAAATACTGATGCCGATACGCACCTCATGTTCATGAGGTTGCTGGCTTCGTATAGTAGTCAAGTGACAGGAACGAAATGCAATGGGGAAACCTCGGTGTCCTCGATGGCATGATGGACAGCCGACTAGAGGAAGACAGCGATGAGAAGGAAGGAAGGATGGATGGATGGATGGGCAGACAAAAACAGGCACCTTGGAGGTTGACCGCCACCACGACACGCCGGTGTGGTCCTGGCCGGGTGCGACGATAGGTGGCAGAGGAAAGCAGCATCGTGACCTGACAAAAAGAAAAGGCAAGCAAGCGGTCGCCTGTTTTTGTTGAGTATGCGGACGCGTGTACTCCACCCCAAGATTGTTCTAGATCTGCAAGGGATCTACGAGTTATTAGGCTTGGCGATATGTAAGTAGGTCTGGTAAGAGGTAATAAGTATGTGTGTATTCCAGCCCGTACCCCTTTTTTCCCCCCTCTGGCCTGGCTGCTGGGCTGACATTGCAGTTGAATTGCTATTACGAGGGGCAAACTCGGTACTACCCACCTTACAAACTTCAAGCTGGTGTATGGTGGTGGCACTGCTTCGTGTGAAGGTGAACGAGGCACGAGGCTCGCAGGCAACATCCATTCAAGTCTGCATGATGCAGGGCCTAGTGACGCGCCCAGAAGATCCGGAAGCTGGTGAGAAAGGCTGTTCGGCAGTGGGGAGTGTGGTAGGGTGGTAGCAGAAGACGAAGGTAGCAGTTGGGCATGCTGGTAACATGAACCAGGCTGGCTGTCTTGATCAGGTGTGGTTGGGTGCCCAAACGGCAGTGTCGGTTCGGTACCGCGATGGCCCTGGGCTGCTGGGAACTGGAATAGTACCTACCTACAGCTTAGCGTCTAGCAGTCCATTGGGGTTACCCGGGGCGCTGTGGGGAATGCTTAGGCGGCTTCCCCGTTTCCACATGCCACCTTTCCGAGCTGTAGATTGGTTGATCTGGCTGTCCTTAGCCTCTACCCCAGCTGAAGGGGCCCCCACCATAGCTCCAGCTCTCTCCAGAAGTCGTCCAAGTACTGGAGTCTGGAGAGCCAAGAGAGAGGTCTGGAGAGCCTTGGGCACATATGTAGAGAGAGTCTGGGTCAGCCGGGACGGGGATGTTAGCTACCGGGGAGCAGGAAAAAGGAGGGGCAGCAGCTAATAAGAGTGCTAGCAGCTTGAGCACAGCATATCGCCTTTTCTCCCATTGCCATCCATCATCCCCATGCGCCTAGCTGATACGATGCCTGACACGATGCCTGGCGAGGATTGGCAGCCAGAGACACAGAGGGGTGGACGAAGATCGTGAGATTTTGGGGCCTGTCCAGTTTTTTTCTTCTTTGTTTTTGTGCTCTCGTTGCACGGGGTCATGTCTGAGCAGGTGAACTCAGTGTCTCCCCTTGGCTGGGATACTGCTGTGTTCGTGTTCATGCTTTCCATGTTTTAAAGTCGTGGACGATCGCTCTTCTGCTTTCTCCCTTCCTGTCCCTTTGGTTTTCCCTTTAGATCAGTTATCAGTTACATTGATACATACCTGCTTGTAATCAGCTTTGAGTCGATCCCGTCCCATCGTGACTTCCCCTCCCTCCATTCAATCGGTCGATTAACACCAACCCACAGCCTACTGTACCTACCTCTACCTACATGTAGCTGATCCCACGATCCACACTAGTTAAAGCTGCTACTCATCTTGATCCCCCAATCCCATTCACACTCAAATCCGCTGTACCCCATACTGCAGCCGAATAGTGTCAACTCTGAAGCCTGAAGCTGCTTCGCACTCTCAGTGACTTCACTAGCCACCTGATCTTTACCTTGGTCGGCCGCTTCTACGTCATCCACCCATTCCAGATCTTCGTCCACGAAACGAACCTGAACGCGCCAAGCTGCTCTCCAAGAAGCCCAAGAGACCACCAAGTGTACCTGGGACGATCTTTTTTCGTACTACCTCACCATTAACGCATCTTCACTGCCTTCTCTGACAAGATGGCCTCGCGCTCCGTTTTGCGAGCCTCGTCCCAGGCCTTGCGGTCAGTGGTTGCTGCACCCATCCGCACCAGCAGACCTTCAACTGCAGCCGCAGCTGCCTCTTTGCACACCACCCGCACTCTGTTCGATAATAGCAGCAATCGTGACAACAATCAGTTTCCTCCTGGATCCCTGGCCCGTACCGATGAGAACATCACGGTCGAGTACCCCGAGGAGGGACAGCTCCCCGCCAGTACCCCCGTCACGGGGCGCGGTGGCACGCATTCGAGGCGCACCCTGGCCTCGTTTTCGCTCGAGGGCAAGACCGGCGTCGTCACCGGTGGTGCTCGCGGCTTGGGCCTGATTATGGGCCAAGGCATGGTCATCTCGGGTGCTAACCTCGCCATCGTGGATATGAACAGTGAGTCCTTCCAGTACCCCCTCCAGTAATTGCTTTGGCCTGTCTTTTCCTCCTTGGTCGCAGTGGGTTTCCAGCACAAGGGATGAAGCCGATTGGGTTATTGGATGTTGGCTGCAAGACAAAATTGCAAGCTGCTTTGCAAAGCATGGACTCGAGTTTGCGATCCCCATGCGATCCCAACTCTTTCCTTCGTCCCATGTTCCCATGGTCCTACTACGTGTATTTTGGTGCCATGTATGTTGGGAGTATCAGCTGACCGTTGGTATTTTCCAATCACAGAGGAAGAGGCCGAGAGGCAGGCCGCCATGCTTATCGACGTCTACCGCAAGGAGAACCCAGGCGCCTCCCGCGTGCCCAAGGTAACTGCTCATTACGCCGATGTCTCGGACGCGGATAGTGTCCAGGGATGCATTGACAGCATCATTGCCGAGCACGGTAAAATCGACAACCTCGTTACCAGCGCCGGGTTCACCGAGAACTACGAAGCCATCAACTACCCAATCGACCGCATGCGCAAGCTGTGGAATGTCAACGTGGACGGCACTTACCTCTTCGCCATCAGTGTCGCCAAGCACCTCATGGAGCGCAAGGCTGCCGGTAGCATGGTTTTTATTGGAAGTATGAGTGGTAGCATTGTGAATGTTCCGCAGCCGCAAGCGTGAGTTTTTCCCAACGCCAATATCTTATATGGGCTGGGTTTCGATTTTGGATCGAACAGACAGATTCCTAACAGGTTTTCAGGCCTTACAATGCTGCAAAGGCAGCCGTTCGTCACCTGGCAGCATCCTTGGCTGTCGAATGGGCACACGCCGGTATCCGAGTCAACTGCATCTCTCCTGGTTACATGCTGACTGCACTGTAAGTTTCACGAACTTGGTCCAGCATCCCTAAGAACAGAGAACGAGAGCTAATTATCAATACCTTCATAGTACCGAGAAGATCCTGGATGACAACCCAGATCTCAAGCGACAATGGACGTCTCTCATTCCCCAGGGCAAGATGGGCCTGCCGGTCGATCTGATGGGCCCCGTGACGTTCCTGCTTTCAGACGCTTCTCGGTACGTCACGGGCGCAGACTTGCGTGTTGATGGTGGTTACACCGTTACCTAGATAGCCACTTCCCTTGGCTGGGGAGAAGAGGATGTTTGATTTGGGAAAACAAAGATATCAAATTTTGTATTACAACTTAGTATAAGGAGTTCAGTTGTGGACATGCGACACATACACAGAGGATACGGTTCGGGGGTTTAACCGGAAAAGCTGAATCGGTTAAACTCAGCAGGCGTTCATTTTCGAGTTCTTTCATACCACGTCTGGTAGGCTAGCGCGCAGAATAGAGTGAGCATCATGCTGTATTGAGAGAAGATGCTCTAGGTTTTTCTGATTATATCCCCAAGAGACACTGCTTGATACAATATCAGTAAGCCGTAACCGGTCATCTCGTGTGACATTACACCTGTTGGCCATTGTCTATCATCACAAAATAATTTATTCTAGGTTTGGATTTCGTCATGAAGAAAAGGTAAAGGTCCATGTTGGCAAGTCTGGTGAGTGATGTAACGGCCTTTTCATATTGGTCGGTTGGGCTGGCATAACAACCTCCCCCTAAGGCCTACTTCCGAGGGCACCGGGAAATTTTAACCATTCCCACGCCAATCACATCAATAAGCAACTGCTATACTCGCATTGGTCAAATTCGAAACCCCCATCCCTCTACGTACTTACCTAGCCAAGTCACCAGAGAAGAGTACGGACGGTGAGTTATCCTAGGCAGGTAAGATCAATCAGGTATGCGCAGCCTTATTCCAAATAGTCCACCGCAATAGCGAAAAGGCAACACATCCCGAAGGAAAAGCACATCTTTGGTCGATTTGACTCACCGGTATGCGGTCGCCACCGCTTCGTCATGCAATTGCCCAATGGGCACGCCACCGCCATCACCATCTCCTCGTCCTGGACGCTACCTGCAGTGTAAGGGGGGCACATGCTTCCTTCCGCCCTGCCTACCTGCCTGCCTGCAGCGTGAGAGGAGCATGTTTGGGGGCGAGACATGAAGGAGGAAGAAGGAAAGAAAGAAAGAAGGGGGCTAAAAGAAAAAAAAAAGCAGCAGCAGCAGCAGTAGGCTGAGAAACAACGCGTGCATTAGCTTTTTTTGCCAGTCACGTTGGACGATTGTCGGAATTGGGGTAATAATAAGTAAGGTAAGGCAACAAACAACACACCCGTCACCCACACACACAAGACTTGAGGCGTGGGGGGAATGCATGGGATGGGTGGTGGGGGAAAAAGGGGGGTTGATTTGGAGGAAGAAGAAAGGAAAACATCATCTCCCCTCTCCCCCACACACGTCAGTGACGTTTGTTGATGCGGTGTGTTGACCGCGCCGGAGACGGAAATGGAGAAGTGAGGCATCTGTCGTGAGTCTGCTGCTCACAATGAATCACATTGATAGAACTAAGCAATGAAGAATTCAAACTACCTACCTACCTAACATTGATAAAAGCTAGGTATGAAATGATACCCAGTCAGGTATAGAGTATACAAGTTGGTACCGCACCATGTTCCAGTCAAACTTTGGTTAGAGAGGTATATCATTGTTTTTTGGTATGTACCTATTTATAGTCAGATTCTGGCTTCGATCTGTGTGTCCCAAAGTCCCTTGCGTCGTCCACGACAAAACAAAATTTGGGTTTGCAACTTATTCGGTACACTATAGCCGTATTATATCTATCAATGGGACTCCCCACGCTCGTGAAACGGCTCAGACAGAGAGGAACAGCTCGGAGCCGTTCCCACCCTTCCAGCCCGCAAGTTTGTTGTCAGCAAAGGCCCCGAAAAGTCGGTGAATGAAATATCCAATTCTTCTTCTATCTATAACAACTACTGTAGACAGAAGGAGCGGATACGTACTTGGCTCTTTGATTGCTTATGCAGGTTTGATGGTGGTGTTAGTGGTGGTGGTAGTGGTTATGCCGTTCATCTACGGTGCTCATCACAAACTGACACACAAAGCGTAATCAGCTTGAAATCCCATGACCCTGGGTACCAGTACCCCCTGTTACCTGGGGGGGCGGCTGGCAACGGCTTTTTCAGGGGTCGGACATATCCCCGTCTGGCGGTATTGGACCACTACTACTGCTGCTGCAAAGACACGATGACAACCTTATTTTCAAGCTGCAAGCTGGGTTAGAGAGTTGGATGATAAAAAAGATACAAGACACTTGGCAAGACCTATGGATGATTAATTACACAAAAAGGTATACATGGTTTTATGCGCCTGGTACATATGTCTCCTCAGGAGAACCGGCAAAGACTCTTTGGTGAAGACGAACGCCGCCGCGATGCAAATATGATTGTCAGGCCACCTTTAAAACCTGATCGCTCCAAGTATCCGATACAACTAAATGGACTACAGTACAACAACACCAACCCCCTCTAGTCTTTTGGTGAATATTTAGAAACCCTATGAACCCATATCTATGTTCCGCTGTATGAAAGATAAGGATAAGGCTGGCCGTACACACATCATGGATGGCGAAAACGTGGCTCTCGTAACATAACGTAACGTAACGTAATGCAATGGAAATAGCTCTCATCTGCGAGGCTTCTTCTCGTTTTGACGCTCGAGTAGGAGCGTCAGTTGGCTCTTGGAGCGGGCCAACGGGAGGTTAGGCGCGGTGCTAGGGGGCGTAGGAGCGAACCGGCTATCGAGAAGCGATCCTCCGCTTCGGGATGATGCGCCCTCGCCACGCCCTTCCTGTACTGGGATCATCTGTGCTCGCATGTTGTCGTCGAAATCGGTCATGGTCCCGCGTGCTGCGACAGTGGAAGTCGTTGCTGTGCTTGACGATATCAACCCATGCGGCGGGACTCGACCCAGTCCTTCCCGCACGCTACCAGCTTGCGGCCCGTTTTCTGATCTGGTCCGCATGATCGCAGGCGCCTTCGGCATCTCCTTTTGCCGTTGTGCACTACTATGCCTGAATAGCGGTGCCTTGAGAGGGTCGGCGTTCCTTTCTACTTCAGCCATCTGCTCCTTCTTATCACCAATTAGTTCGGAGCTGATCTTGGCAGATATTGCCTTCTCATCTTGGACAATGACAGGTAGCGTCCCTCCAACAACCCGAAATGACGCAGCATCGTTTGTGGGAGCCGGCTTTGGCTTGGTAGCTGGTAGCTTTCCCGCAGCTTTGGCACTCATCTTCTCGTTTGCCTCCCGAGCCCCTGACGCGTTTTTTTTTGCCGACCTCTCGGCTATCGGAGAAACAGGTCTCTGTGATCCTGACCGCGATGAGATGGACGAGGCGCCATCTTTGGGGGCAGCCTCAGTGGCTCCCGAGGACGACTGCGAACTCTGACGGCGCGGCATTGCAGGCCGTCGTCTGGCCGTCGAGGCCACAAACGTTGTTTTCTTCTTAGGCGCTACACCTGTAGACTTTTTGCGCTCCCCTTTAGCTGCCGGAGGAGCTTGCGACTCCGGTTCCTTTTCCGCTGGCGCCTTCTTCCGACTTGAGGAAGGACCAGGCTCAACCTGGCCGGTGCTCTCATCCTCTGACCCGGGAGGCGATACAAAGCGGGCAGTTGGCCGCGGCCCTGACGTTGAAGGTCCCCTAGGCTTCTTCAGAATAGGGTGTGGGGGCGGCGGTCTGGACGAAGAAGATTGGGATGGCTGTATCTTAGGTTGCTCCGTTGAAACAACCGGTCCTTTTGAATCTCCCTTTTCGCGAGATACTACCTTTCCAAGCGGGACAGCTGCAGACTCTTCTACTGGCGAGGACTGCAGTAGACTTATTCAGTTCTGGCAGCAAGATGGTTTAAGCGTACAACATACCGGATCAGGTCCCTCATATCGATTAGGCGGACCGCGTAAGCGGACAAAGGTAGGTCCTTTGGAGATATCCTCGAAAAGCCTCGCCAGCGTCTTCCCTGACAGCTCCCGGCGATCGCTCCCCAGAACATGCCACCAAAAGTTCTCGAGGCGTTGGGCAGTGGGGTCAATGAGCGTTCGACAAGTTACAGTGTATACTAAGATAAAACCAGGTTAGTTTCTGTCAGATGCGCCTGGTCCTTGGCACGTCTGGTCTACATACCATGCCAGTACTCATATATCTGCTCTCGTGGGACTACCGGGTACTCGGCTACCGAATGATAAATAAGATCATGATTCATAACAATGCCTTTGGGCAAGATCATGCCGTTTGGCAACATCATGTTAGGCGCCATCCTGGATGGCAGGGTGGCAGGCCTTTAAAGCGTCCTTGACTTGAGACTTGTCAGCCGGGCGTATGTCGTCGAATGCGGCCCGGGCTGTAGATGGACTAATCGCGCCTTCCCGCGAAAGACAGCCTCAGTATCGGAAACATGTACAGCGTATGTAATCTTGACGCCGACAACCCATTACTATCATTCAGAGAGGCTTCAATGACAAATGGCGGTTAGTACGGATTTCTCGCCAGCGGTCAAGGTTCGGCAAGGAGCCGAAATCTGTATCACAAGACGGAGTTTTGATGCTCGACCCGGCTCCCAGACGTCCAGACTTTGGCAGGATGCAACTATCAGCTTACAAAGGGTGGGTCTCCTGGAATGTTTTAGGGTACCAAATGGGGGCTCTGGGGCCACTTTTTTAATCGTGGATGAAGTCTGTCACCGAGTCTCTTGCCAAAGGGGAAGGAAGCAGACCGCTCTGGTGTGAGAGGGACAGGGACAACCGGAATCGCCGTCCTGTTGCTTTGCTGTGGGCAGTACCTAGAACGTCTGCTCTGGCCTGAGCGAGGGTTTGACGAGGTCAGGTAGGTAGGCTTCGGTTTTCTCTTTTCCGAAGTTGTGCTGCTACCAAGAAGCCGTGAACGAGATGGTGCTCGAACCAGGCGTCCAGAGGTTGGTTGCGTTGCACCCCTAAGCTAGCAAGCCAGGAAAGTCGGCTGCTTTCTTGGCCGAATAGGGAAATGCCCAGAAGCAGGCCCGGGAAGACGTACCCGGACAGAATTAAGACAAACAGAAGCCAGAGTGACTGGAGTAGAATGTCTCATAAATCTACCGGTGCCAGGAATGGGAGAGCCGTAGGGAAGCCGGCAAGTTGCCGATTGGTATATGTTGAGAAAGTCAGTCTAGACTAGAAGAGAGGGAGAATGAGAGCAAAACGGGGTGTGTGGTTGGACATTGCAGGTAGCACTTTGACCGAAGTATTGAAGTCAAAGTCGGCTGGTTTTCTTTTGCTTCTTCTTCTTTTCCTCGCACCGAGTTGGAACAAGTAAGGCAAGCTAACAAGGAAGAAGCAGGCAGAGGTCGAAGTAGAGGTAGAGGCAGGAGCAGAGGCAGAGGCAGAGACAGGGAGAGGAGGATCCGGCGAAATAAACACACAACCGATTGACGGGTAGGAGGTATTGCTCGTACACATGGGCTACGCTACTCTCAGAGGCAGGCCTATGATTGATTGATTCCACAGGGTTAGAAGGGGAAGAAAAGGAGGGGCGCCTACCGGGGCACTGGAGACTACAAGACTCACAAGCCAGCAAAACTTTTTGGCGCTAGGTACAGTACCTTTCTTGCCAGCCAGCTAGGGAGGAGGTTACGGGTACAAGCCTGCCTGCCAGCCAGCCGGCCAGCCAGCCAGCAAGGACCATCAATGATTGCCAGCACCACCAACAATACCAACAGCACAACAACAACACCAAAGCCAGCACCAGCACCAGCACCAAAGCCAGCACCAGCACCAGCACCGGCCAGAATGGACCCGCTAAAGACACATCCCTCCCTACTTACTTGACCTGACTGACCATCAATACTTACCTTATCTCTTGTGCCTCCGGACTTCAACTAATAAATGTTCGTTGCCTGCTGCCATTGATGCATCTTGATGCATATGTATCAGATGTAAGCATGTTTGTCATCCAGGCCACATGCAAGTACAATATTGTAGACGACTGGATGTACGGATGAAAAATAGGGAGCTTCCATCTGCCATTGATCTTCGGATGAAAGGTATTACACCTCGAGCGCGCCGTAGGGCAGACAGACAACCTTCCAGTCTCCCCCCGAAAACAAGGCTACACACATCATGCATGTGCATGCCTTCAACGGTATATTGGAAAATAATACGGGCGAGGTATAAATCGAGTATAGTCGCAGAGTGTGTGATTCATCAACTGCCTAAAGTGCACTTCGGTTTGGCCAATCTTGGACCTTTTGGCATGTTTCCGCCAATGATAATAACGCACGCTACGGCGACTATAGGCAGCTCCCTTTCGTCCTCCGACTCCCCTACCCTTCAATTGCCAATAGACACGCAGAGTGCTTGGGATGCTAAGGTGCAATCGGCATGCCATTGCACCTCTTGCCAAAGCAAGTAGATTGTACGTGCTGTTGGGGGCCAATGCGATTTTCCCGAGTACCGTACCATGGACGTAAAGCGGGTAAGAGAGAACGGCATATAGGTAGGCAGGTAGGTACAGTACGCTGGCTGGTACGGGCAGACGACAACTTGACCCTCTTTAAGCAAGCAAGCACCGCTGTACGACGTCTATCAGGGCTTGTACTTGTCAGTCAGTGCCTGATAGCGTTTGATTGAATACGTTAGGTCACGGCCATGCATGCCGAGGTTGGATCAGCTGCAACGTCTGTGCCGAGTCAATCCCTAAATTGCCCATCCTACATTTCTATCTCGGCTACCCGTATTCGATATATTGCAAATCGAGTCATGCCTGGGTCCGGAGATCTGGGTCGGGATGAACGAGGCTTGGATGTTCGGTGCCACCTGGCCACTTACTACCAGTAGGCTCCCTCGCTGTGTAAGTGGAAAATATTGTGCAGACAAAGTATTCGGGGGATGGGCACAACACCATACGAGCGACCACCATACATACGTGTCGAATATTTGAAGTGTGTATGGAGTAGTAGACTCCCATCTAGGCATGTTTGGTGGCCATTATTACGGGTACTATAAGTGGCCAGGGGAGGGGAGGTTGTGGTTCTAGAACGAATTCCCACCTCGTCAATTGCAGGGATTAATCGACTGCCCCAGTCCGCCAGCCGCTTTCACCTACGGTTATTTCCGCGGGTGTGCGCGGTGAGGTTGCTGTTTGCTGTCGGCGCTGGAGGCCAAGGCTCTCTCTCTCTCTCTGCATGCATGCCCCGAGCACTGAAGACCTTCCTTGGTGGGTTGCTGCTGATATGGCAAGAGGGGATTGCTGTGACAGAGTACTCTGTAGGTAAGGTAGGTAGGGTAGGTAAATACCTAGGCAGTGACTCCCTCCCTGATGCGTGCATTATGCTTGCCTAAGCAGCTAGGCGATTACCTACCTACCTCACCTGAGCAGACAGATTAGACAAGGGAACCAGCGGAAGGTTCCGGTCAGCATCCGTTATCAAGTACAACTACACCCCGACCTTCACACGCAATCAGCGTCACTTGGATGAAAGATCATCATCAGCCCGAGGGTCGAGTGTCGCACAAGTAAAGGCTCCCACATAGCAAACCCAATGGAAGCACGCAAAGGTTCCTTCTTCTTTCCAGATGCAGGCTTATTAGAGCATGATATATATCTACGATCTGCGGTAAGTGGAGAACGCTTCAAGGTCGTGTGACCCCAGATTTGCAACATGCAATCTGGTCGCGGCGGTTTGCAACGACAATTGGCCCCGTAAAGCCAATCCCTCGCGCCAGAGTGTGTCTTCAGCTGCCTGCTTCCATTGGTCCCGCGGCTCGTCGGGCGACAACTCTAGTGGCTATGTGCTGGTCACGAGCCCTCTCGGCAGCTGCTTACTTACATACGGGCGAAAGAGAACGACCGGGACGCGATGGTGATGTTCCTGTCAGACAGAGTCTCTCGATCTCCCTCCCCAACTTCACAATCTTCCCCGCTCGCTCATGGCTGTGAGACGTTTACGATCTATCATCTTTCAGCTATATTGATGTCTTTATGCGGAGCAAGGCTGCCATCATCTGACCTCAAAGTCCGTGACCCCAACCCGGTCATATATATGACCTACTACCCCACGATCCAGGTACGACGCCAAGCTCAAACCTCTACCACGTGTAGGGATGCCACATGGACACCCTTGCCAGAAAGAGCCACACAGCTGAGAGGCCAGGCAGGTACATATTGACCAGCATACTTGCTGAGGTGCGTCTAAGACAGCAGACTGTCTTTCACTGCATTCTCCCAGAGACACTCTTCGCAGATGGAGGTTCGCCGCTGATGCAAATAAAACCATGAAATACACAGCAAGAGCAGCTTTATTCTATACTTTCTTTCTTAGATGGCACGACCTGGCTGGTGGTTCATCAAAGTGGAATGCTATCGTGCGATTTGGACGTTCCACCAAGGAACTTGTCTCCCTCCCAGTCTGTGTAGCTAGTTTCGTGAACTCGCTTCTATATGTTTCTATATATACTTTATGTTTATAAATATCCTTCAACCTTTGTATTTCGTACTATGGAATACACACCGCCAACGAAACTCTTCGGCAAAGCCAGCCTGCAGGTACGAGCGAGGTAGCCACACCGTTTATTGCGTCCGAAGCGGCGGTTATATGCACCCCACCCATCACGGGAACCGGTGAGCAGATGGGCGGGCAATCCTTTGACTCAGCTGTCATATTGCGATATCTTGTCAGACGCGGCCCGGCCCCCTTTTGAGTTACGGTTCGCTAAAGCTCAGCCGTTGTCACGCGCTTAAAAAGCCTGCAGTCATCCTAATGTCAGTGGCGTTCACTTGGGGCAGGAGCAATAGAGCACTTACACATGCACATACACCAAAGCATCCGCATAGGAGCGGGTGACTATATCTACCACTCAGTAGGGGTAGCATTGGTCTTTCCCATGACAGACGTCGCTAAGTACCCGTTCAAGGTTGCGTTCGCGAGTATATGCAGCCCACTAACCGATTGCAAAGCTATGCCGGAGAGGGGGACAGTGTGCTCCCATACCGGGACCGGCGTTCTTTCCCCACCAAGAAATTCGCAAAGCAGTTCGCTCTTGGCTGCGTGAGCTGTGTGATGCTCAGTGACACTCCGCCATCCAGTCCTTTGAAGGTTGCCATCAGACATGTCAATTTCGGTCAGAATGATCCAGGCGAATTGTCAGCCCCCGGGTTCCGCACCGATTCGGGGGGTTTCGCATCGACGCTCACCGTGAAAGTACTTTCGGATTATTATGCTGATATATCACAAAAAATGGGACCGTGGCGGCTCCGGACGGGGCCTGGCACCTGGGCAGAAACCTGGGGAGGCCAATACCATAGAGGGCAGACAGAGTTCGGGCTGCCCTCGTCACATGCTGTGTGACGCCGAAGACAGTGAGCCTCAACCATCTTGCCACCACCGTAAAGAACGCCACCTGGATTCACGAAACCACTTACTACCACAGAAGATGCGGTGCCTAATCTCAATGCTACGAACATATATGCACGACTTATGCACGCTCTCACGCAGCCCAACCGATATATAAATGGCTTGCTTTATGTATACGACCCGGGCGTGTCATCCAGCTAGGCTCTACCTATAGTTCTTAACCCTCTTTGGATATTGACACATGTCAGTCAGTCCGTTCATCTTCGGTCTGCGTCATGTCGAGAACATGCACACTGTTTTGTTCATACATATACATATGTACGTGTGTCCAACGAGTCGGTCGGCAATGGCCACTTCGGTGCCCGCGGCCCCTCTCCTGCGGACGGCAGATGAACGTGATCTCTGTGATTGGCTCCATATCATGTTATTATTTGTTGAGTCCACAATGCAATGCATCTATATGTATGCGCTGTGCGCCATGAAATTCCCCTCCTCCCCGTGAATCGATGCAGACCGAAAACATGTGAACCAATCTTGGGTACCGCCTACCTGGGAGTTGCCACATCTGCATCTGTTGATGGCCAAATTTTGATTTCTAATGAATATCCCGTCCGTTGCTGCTGCTGCTGCGACTACCCACGCATATGGCGCTCGTTATCGTTGGCTCAGAGAATATACCTACCTGGTTCCGAACGGTAGGTGGTGGTGCCTTTGGTTCGCCCAACACAATGGATATCAAGCCAGCAGCTCGACATAAAAGTGGCAGAAGGCAAACGACGCAGTATTCCAACCAGAAGGAGATGTGCGAATAGGAACTATATCCAAAAGGTGCCATTGGCGGTCTGATATTGTGGCTTCTAGTTACTCGACAGAAGAAAATGGAGGAGTCTCTTGCTGTGGGAGGGCAAAACGATTACTTGCAAGGTTACGATCCGGGACCGAAAGTATGACTGACTGGTGCTATGCTGGCTTCTCGCACAAAGACCGGTACCTAATGATGCTATAAAGAATGTAATGACGAGCGCAATGAAAAATTGTCCTGTCCCTCACATCCCCAAGCTTTCATTTCATTACATGTCACAGAATGAAATCGGGATATTGCTTACGTCGATCATATTATATTCGTGGAAACCTGTAAACTGAAGCCTCTGTAAGGCAATATCGAATGAGCTCAGGGGGCCGATATCCACTCATCGACGATATTAGGGAATAGCTAGCTGGCTTACAATCTTCGACTTACACTCAAAGTGGATATAGATACTTACGGAAGATGGATTTAGTGATTCAAAAGAATATATGAAGCCGTCGCTCAGCAGTGAAGACGAGAAAGACCAACTAAGCACTCACTGACGTATGTAACTAATCCTGGTATCAAAGTTGGCCACGACGCATGTATCAATGAGGTTCTAATATTTGGCTGGTGTTCTATTTGGAGAGGCGCCCTGAGGCGGTCAATGGACGCTGAAGGCTGTCTTACGAGGCATAATGAGCATACTCCTTGTTGAACGCTCTTCCTATCACCATTCTCCTGATTTCTGAAGTCCCGGCACCGATTTCGTAGAGCTTGGCACTGAATTATAACGTTAGCATGAGAAGACCCAAAGCAGCTTCGGTGCAAATCAGTAACGTACTCTCGAAGTAATCTTGAGGCCGGCATTTCTTCCACGTAGCCCATTCCGCCCAGGAGTTGGATACAGTCCAGAGTACATTCCGTGGCCCGTTCGGCAGCGTACAGGATGGCGCCAGCGCAGTCCTGCGTCTTGATAATGCCCTCTTCATCCACGGCCCGGGCCGTGTTGTATGTGTAGGCCTTGGAAGCTTGCATCTTCGTATACATATCCGCCAGTTTGCCCTGGACGAACTGGTTATGCGCGATGGGCGTGCCAAACTGCTTTCTCTGATGCGAGAAGGGCAATGCCACATCCAGCGCAGCCTGCATGATGCCGAGTGGGCCGGCGCTGAGGACCAAACGCTCCAGGTCAAGACCTTCCATAAGCACGCGCACACCACCGTTAACTTTACCGAGAATATTCTCGCTGGGCACGAAGACGTCGCTGAATGCCAGCTCGCCCGTGTTACTGCCGCGCATGCCCATCTTGTCGAGCTTGCGCGCGCAGCTGAAGCCCTCCGACTTGGTCTCGACCAAGAAGGCCGTGATGCCCTTTGAGGCCTTCTCGGGCTCCGTCTTAGCGTAGACCACGATGACATCAGCGTCGGGCCCGTTGGTGATCCACATCTTGGTACCGTTGAGAAGGTACCCGCCGTCGACGGGCTTGGCTGTGGTCCGCATGCTCACGACGTCGCTGCCCGCGCCCGACTCGGACATGGCGAGGGCGCCGATGCTGGTGCCCGCCACCAAGCCCGGCAGATACTGTTTCTTCTGTTCCTCGGTCCCGTTGAGCGAGATCTGGTTCACGCAAAGCTGCGAGTGCGCCGCGTAGCTCAGGCCTATCGACCCGCTCGCCCGCGACATCTCCTCCATGACGACGCAGTGCGCCTGGTACCCCATGGCCAAACCGCCGTACTCCTCGGCGGCTGTCATGCCGAGGAAACCAGCCTCGCCCAGCTTGGGCCACATTTCATTGGGGAAGGCATTGCTCTTGTCCGTGTGGGCGGCCACCTCCTCCGAGATCTCGCGGCGGGTGAACTCCTGCACCCGCTCTCTCAACTCTGTCAAGTCCGCTGGCGAGGGCGCCTCGAAACCTGGAGGGTGCTTGGAAGACGATGATGCATGGCGAACACTATGTATTGTGGCAGGTGCGAATTGTTTGCTTCTTAATGAGAACGCACGGCTCGCTGGTCGCGCCAGTGTCTTGAAACTCCTCATCATGAACGTCTTGTGTGGGAAAAGAAGTAGTAGATTGTGAATGAGAGGGACGAAGCGAATCTTGGGGATTTCGAGAACGTTCAGTTGGTACGACAAAACATCTATTCTGGAGGCTCGGGTGTTGTCCCCTCGGGAACCAGATAGGCACAGGTAGGCACCGCCTCCTCGGTCCAGCTATGCCGAGCGGCTTAGTGCGGCAACCTTCGGCTCCACGTCACTTGAGCTTCCACTTCCCGCGACTGGAATCTGGGGGCTAGCTCTTCTCCAGCCAATACCCCGGAATCCCAGACTTGGATTTCTCTGTAGAACTCAGTTTCTTGAGAATTGCTTGTTTGAACTTGCGGTAATTACTACTCTCTTCTGCAATTGACACAAAATGCCGTTAGCAAGATCTCCAAGAGATATACTCGGTGCAGGACGTCAATTGGTCTGGTCGTACCGCCATGTTATCCCCCGCCATAATCTGTCCCGCCAGACACCAGCATCGTGCCGAGCTGTGTCTTCGTATACCGCCCCCTACCAAGCGAATGCCATATCTGTGATACCCACCAATGTGGACTCGACCTCGGGCGAGTTTCTGGAGAACGAGCGCGCGATGGGCGAGGCCATGGCCAGGTTGGAGAAGCTCACGCGGGCAGCCCAGCAGGGAGGCTCCGCAAAGGCCAGGGAGAAGCATCTTGCGAGAAAGAAGCTGCTGCCCCGGGACCGAGTCACGGCGCTGATAGACCCGGGTTCCACATTCATGGAGCTATCGCCGCTCGCAGGCCACGAACTTTATCCTGAGGCTGAAGTCCCCGCCGGAGGCATCATCACTGGGGTCGGCGTCGTCGAGGGCGTAACGTGTATGATTGTTGCGAACGACAGCACTGTCAAGGGCGGCACATACTATCCAATCACAGTCAAAAAGCATCTCAGAGCCCAAGCTATCGCCCAAGAGAACAATCTGCCGTGAGTTGGCCATCAATTGTGATTACGGTCGATATTGACTAACATGGCAAAACAGGTGCATATACCTTGTCGACTCCGGAGGCGCAAACTTGCCCCACCAATCCGATGTGTTCCCGGACCGCGAGCATTTCGGCCGCATATTCTACAACCAAGCACGCATGAGTGCCCAAGGGATCCCCCAGATCTCAGTAGTCATGGGGCTATGCACTGCCGGTGGTGCTTACGTCCCGGCGATGAGTGATGAGAATATCATTGTGGAGAAGCAAGGTCACATCTTCCTGGCTGGACCACCGCTCGTGAAGGCTGCTACAGGCGAGGAAGTTTCTGCTGAGGAGTTGGGTGGAGGAGAAATGCACACCACCGTATCCGGAGTCTCGGACTACCTTGCTGTCGACGACGCGCATGCCATCGTACTCGCACGCCGATCCATCAGCAACCTTAACTGGCCGAATAAAGCTGCGCCTCCCGCCGCTTCGTTTTCCGAGCCCCTCTACCCGGAGTCAGAGCTCCTCGGCATCGCGTCTACAAACCTGCGTAAGCCACTTCCGATACACGAGGTCATTGCCCGTATCGTGGATGGCTCTCATTTCTCCGAATTCAAGCGTGAATACGGTTCGACCCTCGTAACGGGGTTCGCGAGTATCTATGGGCATCGTGTGGGTATCATAGCAAACAATGGCATCTTGTTTGCCACCTCGGCGCAAAAGGGAGCTCATTTTATTGAGCTCTGTGCGCAACGAGGCATCCCGCTGGTTTTTCTCCAGAACATCAGCGGGTTCATGGTCGGCAAGGAGGCCGAGCGTGACGGCATCGCCAAGCACGGTGCGAAACTGGTGACGGCTGTTTCGTGTGCCGATGTACCTAAGTTCACTGTCGTCGTTGGCGGCAGTTACGGTGCCGGAAACTACGGAATGTGTGGGCGTGCTTACAGCCCACGGTTCCTGTGGATGTGGCCTAATGCTCGTATAGGAGTTATGGGTGGTGAGCAGCTCTCTAAGGTCATGGAGACGGTGGGACAGAAGCCCGACCCGGAACTGAGGGACCGTATCGAGAGTGAGAGCGATTCTGTCTACTCGTCGGCAAGACTCTGGGTAAGTACTTGCATAAGAAAGGCTCTTATATATTTCGGGCCCGAAGCATTCCTGACTAACACTATGATAGGATGATGGTGTCATTCCACCACAACATACCCGGCGGTACCTTGGTCTAGGACTCAGAGCAGCACTTTCGGGAAAGAACGAGGTAAAGCCTGGTCAGACAAGATTCGGAGTTTTCCGAATGTAGAGAGAGAGAAAGACATATATATTATATGCGTGGTGCGATGGAGAAAGCGGTAGGTAGAAGTTGTTTGCAGCTAAGTATTGAATCTATCGTGAAACCCACGCGAACTTTACCTAACCGAATTTTCGGGTTTCAAAGTGGTTCCACACGGGCTGTGAAGCCATACGCACAATTCGGGATAATGATGGCGCAGTAGTTGTTGTAGTGCGTAGGTTAGTCAACCTAGGTGGCAGTGGTGGATAGACAAAATGATACTGAAGGACTATGATGTCAGATCTACACTACAAGTAAGGATAGTACTACTACTATGTAGTAGTCAATTTTCACGCCCAAATGCATTTTGCAGCGGGTAGTTAAAAGCTAAGTACTACATACAGTACGGAGGCCGTGGATGCCGTCATGCGTGCACCCGATGGAACGGATTTGCATGACTCGTGGTAGTATCCTGGGCTGAGGGCTGGCACGCTGGCTGGCGGGGGAACATAGTATTCAGTAATTTTATGGATAAGTACTATGTAAGTAGGAATTTACTCAAGGCTCAGGTATCAAATGGCACTAGGCGGGGATGGACGTTTCCATTTAGCCATTTTATGTGGACGACTAGAATGCGCAAAGTATGACGAGACTACAGAGTATCGTAATGCCATGTCTGAATGAATACCTATATGTAAAATTGATACGAAAAAAAACCTTTCAATGTTTGTCGCACAGCATGGCCTCGAGTGCCCAGGTGATATGACATCGACGTAGCCCAAGTGATGTGCACTATTGATTCCGTTCTCTTTATCCTCCTTCCTGTCATGAACTCGAGCCAATCAAGCCCGCAGCAGCGACTCGCTTGGTCCGTGCCATGACGTAGAGGGGCTCCCGCTTTCCAACTCGATCCTCACATATCGGCCTGGCCCTTACTCCACCAACAAGGGGAGAGGCGCTGGACCGACCGACATAGAACGATTGAAAGACAAGACCAACGGCGAGGCAAGACACCAACGAACGGTCCAGCACTCAACTTTTCCTTCTTTATGGCTATCGTCGTCGTATTCCTTGCTATCGACAGTATTTTCTTTAACATCTTAACCTTCCGCCGTTGTTGGGTTGTGTCGCTCAAATAAATACCAGACCATGTCTGATGCCGGGGACAGGTGAGTACTTACCTACCCAACGTCTTCAATTACCTCGCTGCGGCCCGCCTTGTCAACTCTACCTGCGCACCGCACGTTAGATGCGAGAACCTTATCATGTCGAGTTCCCGATCTGTGGCGCACATGTCTCTCTGATCTCTGTGCGTTTCGTGCTGAGTTGCCGCCCGTTTGAGTTCGTGGTTGCCGGTCAAGTCTAAGTCTACTGTACTTAGACTACTGACCCAGAATAACTCAAATCTCGGGCGGAGTGCCTTGCGGCCCTTGCCAAGAGAGCCCCAGAGCTAATTCATGCATACGTGGTAAACAGCCAACATAAGCGCTCGCGCTCCTCTGCTCTGAACTTGCTGCGTCGCAAAGACAAAGACAGTCGTTCTGCAGCAGGCGACGACGAAACCCCCTCAGAAGACCCCTCACACTTCGCATCCGGCCTCGCCTCCCGCCCAACTACCGCCCAGTCCCCCATCGGCACAAGCCCCTCAAAGGGCCACACGTCCAAGATGTCACTCGGTCGGGTGCCGTCCCAGCACCAACAGCAACAGCAGCAGCCACCGCAGGCAGCTCCTAGCGCCTCGGTGGCCCCTTCGAGGACGAGTATGGCGGCCGGCGATCGCACATCCACCATCGAGCAATCCGTACGCAAATTCCGCATCGTGGAAGCCTTACGAAGTGGCAATACCGCTGCCATATCCAAGGCCATCCGCGAAACCTCCGAGAATGCAAACCGGGCGAGCATCTCCTCGGTGAATGCTGCGAGCATAGGGCCTCTGGAGGATACAACCGTGCTACATCTCGCCATACAGTGCGCCGAGGGCGACGTCATCGAGTATGTCCTTTCAGACGGCGCCGGCCTGATTGATATCAATGCTCGGGATAAGGATGGAAACCTACCCTTACACATTGCTGCCACTCAGGGTCGTGCGGCCGTGGTACGCCTACTTTTGGAACAGAAAGACATCAATGACGCCATCGCAAACAACCAGGGCAAGCTGCCCCTCGACGTGGCTCGCAACCCTGACATCTTCCAGATGCTACAACTCTCCAGGACGCTTTTCGTGCAGGACAAGGTCAAGCAGGTTCAAGACTTGGTGAGAAGTGGGCAATATGATACTTTAGGTCAGGTTTTGGAAGAGCCCCGCGTAAAAACAATTCTGGATATCAATAGCATCGAGCTTCCCTCGGATCCGACGACTGTACAGGCTGGGGGCACTCTGCTTCATGAGGCCGCCCGTAAAAAGGATGTGAAGCTTATCCAGGCTCTTTTGCTTCACGGTGCTGATCCCTTCCAGCGTGATCGCAAGGGAAAGCTTCCTCAGGATGTGACAAAAGACGATGTTACGAGGGCTATGCTGAAGAAATCCCCTGCTGCGGTGGCTGCCCAGCGTGGCATTCAAGAAAAGGCCGTGCTGGGTCATGTCGCCTCCCAAGGAGGAGCCACCCCTGCCGCTCCCGATGCTCTGGGCAGCCGAGATCCTACCATGAAAGGTTACCTCAAGAAATGGACAAATTACCGGAAAGGCTACCAGCTGCGTTGGTTCGTGCTCGAGAATGGCGTTCTGAGCTACTACAAGCACCAAGACGATGCGGAAAATGCATGCCGCGGTGCCATTAGCATGCGGATCGCAAAGCTCCACATGAGCCCAGATGAGAAGACCAAATTCGAAATCATTGGCAAGTCATCCGTCAAATACACATTGAAGGCCAACCACGAGGTGGAGGCGAAACGCTGGTTCTGGGCATTGAACAACGCCATACAGTGGATGAAGGACCAGGCGAAGGAGGAGGTGAAGCAAAAGGCCCAGAAAGATGAATTCCTCCGACAGGCCAAGGATCAACTCACGACTACCAGGTCGGCCGATCCTTCCATTTTGGAGCCTGCTCAGAGTGAAGCCGGTGCCAGCATGGCTGACAGAAGCAGTGTCCAGCTGTCCCGCATGCCATCGGCCAAGGCATCTAATTCGCGTGTTGGCCTATCCCGGGCAAGCACTACGGGCAGCGTAGATGATGAGTTTGCCGATGCTGCGGGAGACGACATGTCTAAAGCTCCAAGCCACGGAGGTCTGGGTAACCACGGCGAGTACGACGATGACGATGATGAGGAGTCGAGTGGTGGCGGCGAGAGACCCACCGCGACTAAGGATGCTTTTAACATCACCGCCCAGTCGGCCAAATTGCAGCTCGATACACTCGCCCAGGTCAGCTCTGCGTTGATTGCAGAGGCCAACCGCAGCCCTGACATGCTGATTGGGGACCCTAAGGCCGCGCAAGCTCTTGCCGCGTACGATGCGGCCATCAAGAGCCTCAAGGGACTTATGGGGGATCTCTTGAGGATCTCGAAAGATCGCGACGCACATTGGCAATATCGTTTGGATCAAGAAATCGAGATGCGTCAAATGTGGGAGGAGAGCATGGCCAAGGTCGCGAAAGAACAGGAGGAGCTTGAAGAGCGGGTCGGGAAAGCAGAGCTGAAGCACAAGATGACGAAGAGGGCCTTGCGTGAAGTGATGGAAGGCAGCACTAATAACAGTCGTCCTGTCAGCAGCCACAGTGCGGTAGCCCCAGTAGTTGAGGCGGCTGCAATTGCCGAGGAGGAGCCCGTTGAACCCGTCGCTCAATCCGCCACCCTTGCCGCACCTGCTACAACTGCCGCGCCTCTAAAGACGCCGCCGCCAATGCACAGACGCCCCACCGCTCTGTCGCAGGTCGTAGACATCTCCGATGACTCGGAGTCAGAACAGGAGGAGTTCTTCGACGCGGTAGACGCTGGAGAAGTGGACGTTGAGCCAATGCCAGCCTCCGAGGTTTCACAGCTTGACAGCGGACATGAGGTTGTTGTATCCGGAGGGCTGGATATTGCAAGCTCCTACAAAGGCTACGAGAACGGTATACGAACACGTCTCAAGATCGATGCAGATAACAGACCGAAGATTTCTCTATGGGTACGTTCCGATGATAATCCTGCAGCATCGATTCGATAGCTAACTAACGCTCAAACCAGGGTATCCTCAAGTCGATGATTGGAAAAGATATGACCAAGATGACGCTCCCTGTTACTTTCAACGAACCTACATCCATGCTTTACAGAGCTGCTGAGGATATGGAGTATGCTGAACTCCTGGACCTTGCGGCAGAGCGCACAGAGTCAGTTGAGCGAATGCTATACGTTGCAGCGTTCGCTGCAAGTGAGTTTGCCTCGACCATCGGCAGAGTTGCGAAACCTTTCAACCCTCTCTTGGCCGAAACATTTGAGTACGTGCGGCCGGATAAGGGTTACCGTTTCTTCACCGAGCAGATCAGTCATCATCCTCCGATCGGAGCCGTGCACGCCGAGTCTGCCAACTGGAGCTACTGGGGCGAGTCCAACGTAAAGTCCAAGTTCTACGGAAAGTCTTTCGATATCAACCATTTGGGTACGTGGTTTGTAAAGCTGCAGCCCAAATCGGGAGGCAAAGAGGACTATTACTCGTGGAGAAAGCCCAACTCGGCTGTAGTTGGCATTATTACGGGTAGCCCTACTGTCGACAACTACGGTCCTGTGCAGATCAAGAACTGGACGACGGGCGAAGTGTGCCATCTTGACTTCAAGCAACGTGGATGGAAGGCTTCAAGCGCGTATCAAGTTGCTGGTAAGATCGTTGGACCCGACGGTCGTGTACGCGTCAGCATCGGCGGGCACTGGAACTCCAAGATTTACGCTCGCTACACGCCTGGTTTCGAGGCGACAGTAGAAGAGCCGGCAGATGGTGGGGCTGCGATTCGCGGAAGCATTAGCGACACGAGCAAAGCCTTCCTCGTCTGGCAAGCCAACGAACGGCCACAGGGAATCCCCTTCAACCTTACTCCCTTCGTGCTGACCTTCAACCACCTCGATGACAACTTGCGCAAATACATTGCAACAACCGACTCGCGCTACCGGCCAGATCAAAGAGCCATGGAAGATGGCGAGTACGATATCGCCGCTACGGAAAAGGAGCGGCTCGAAGACGAGCAGCGTCTGCGCCGGAAGACACGTGAGGAGCACGGCGAACACTACAGCTCGCCCTGGTTTACGCGGGCCACGTGCGAGATTACGGGCGAGTCCTACTGGAAGTTCAACGGTGACTACTGGAAGCAGAGAGAGAAGTTCGGAGAAGGGGATGAGCATGCCTGGGATAAGCTCGAGCCCCTATTTGTCGAACAACCGGAGAAGGCATGATGAATGGAATTGGATGGACTTGGGGAACTTGGTCTCCGGGGCACGTGTGTCCCGAGTAGGGAAGGATAGGGGCCGGAAAGAAAAGGAGGGGATAAACCTAAATGCACATAGAATCGCCGGGACCTATACTAGGAAGAGTGCTGATGGGACGTGTTTGTATGAGCCTCGTGTATATATCCTATACCAAGAGACATTCCTTGTTGACTTTACCTAAGCCCCTTGCAGTCTAAAGCACACGTCTCTGGGGTAAATTGGGTTCTCCCGTTGCGCCCCTTTTGATACACATTTTGGCGTCGCAAAAGCGGCCGCCTCAAGTCCTGAGTTATCGTTTTATGATATATGATATCCAAAGCCACGAGAACTCGTTCAAGTTAGAGGTAGTAGCAATCGGGGACGATCGACAATACAGCCGCGGGCGTCTTACAGATGGACCACTACCTTACCTCACCTCGATGTTCCCGTTTCTTTTCTTGGCAACATTTTGCGGATGTACCTATGAGGTCTCTTGAGGTTCCTCCGTTCCCCTCTCCCTTACTTCGCCCAGAATGAGCGACTCTTGGCCCCTGACTGCATAAATATTATTGCCCAACAATCTCACACACCCTATTTTGAGTATATCTTGCTTCCTCATCTTCGTCATCTTCGTCTTGCGGGGAGTCGGTTGCCTCCATTGCCGACGAGTCGGCTTACGTGCGGGTTGGTTATACGAGCCGAACCCGAGGCTGGTCGGAGGATGGGGACACGCAACCTGGATGGACGGCTTGGTTTCGATCATCAAAGTGGGGGTCATTGAAGGGAAAAGAACCAGCTCTGCGATCTTGCTGGGATTCTTGGTTCGCAAACATTGGGCGCTTTCTGTCCTCGAGAATGACAGATGGTCAGAATCAAGGGACGGAGGGGCCCTGAGTGTGAAAAAGAATTGCCCGAACAGCCTGCCTCGTTATAAATGTTAGAAGAGGCTGCCTCTCGGACACATTGTGCTTTTGAAAACTACCTTGCATGCATACCTACATTATGTACTACTTCCATAAAAGTACCTACACCCCGTGGATCTGTCAAGGCAGGGTCCTACAATCAACATCCAATTTAGACAGCACAACTCGGGGTTGGACAGAACCCGCTTGCCATCTCTGCTTCTGGGATATGGAATCACACAACCCCTGACTATGACGGGAAGATCATTGCTAGTGATTTACACGTCGCTATCTAGCCGAACAAGAGAGGCTTTCTACCTGTTACGGATACTAGTGGTACAAGTATATGTTGAGAACACATCTGTAGATAGATAGATTCAGGGGTCCGGACCACTTACTTTATTTTGGTATTTCACCTAACCCATCAGAGAAGAATCGATCTAAGACTTACACATGTTGCGACTCAGCTAAGCTGCTCCATACCCATCCACAACAACACCACCTGCATATATGTGTCACCCTCATCCCGTCCCAGGTAGGGAGGTGATACTTTGCTTCGACAAGCTGGGTACGCCGTATCCATCCGGGTGTTGGGTTTAGCATGAGCCAGGCGAGACACAGGGACAATTACATTGCATACCTACACAGATGTAGACATGTCCGAGGATCTCGCTTACCCTATGTGATTGGTCATTGGGGACAGGAGGAATAGCTAACTCCCTAGGTAGTCGGGGCAATTAACTTACCTAGCTATGTAAGCAATGCTGGATGAGGGATTCCCCTGCCTCCCCTGCCTCCCCTCCCTGCCCAACTGGGTGAGCATCCGTTCTCCTTCTCGTAGGGCATTACATAAACACGGAAGTACAGTCGGAGTCAATCGACTTGGGGTATGTGTATATTTGTCATCGCCATATAACAGCTCTTTTGTTGTTAGGCCGCTCCCGCGCCCACCACCCCTACCCGGCAAGAAGTTACCGGAAGGAGCAATGCAAGGATTATGCAAATCGGCGGGGGGGAGAGCCAAGCCAAGCCAAGCCAAGAGATGACCGACTGCCTGGACAGACAAACGGCGACTTTTGTTTCGGCGACATTTCGTTTACCACTAGACAGAGGCGCAGTTTCCTTGGATGCATCTTGGTATTGGGTATTGATGAAGTAAATTGGCCACTTTCTATGGTAACGCCTTGACGGTTGTTGGGCTAGGGGTTGTGATGGAATTGGGATTGGACAATGACCCCCAATGCGAAGCCCGTCCCCCTCTTACTGTTGCTTACCTCCTGCCCGCTAACCTAGTGAGTGTATGTATGCCTTCCCCCCAACTTTGGCATCCCCAATAGTCAGGCTAGATAGAGGTCCGTGTAGGTAGGTGATTTGCAATACGCGCATCCGTCGCCTTTGAGAGACAAGGGTCGTGACGCCGAGTGCTCTTATCTACCCGAGCATCCTAGTTCCGTATAAGAGAGAGTGTGGGAGGGACGTACTTCTGTGAAGTAAGTGTGCAGATACGGTGTATGTAGTTGTAGTAGTAGTGGTAGTAGTAGGTGCCGTAACGCACAGGGGGTCGTCCTCCGCGGACTTCATAAGTACCATTTGTCCGGACCCGGAACTTGAAACTTGCGACTCGACCGTCGTCCGTTTGAGGAAAGATATTGCTATTTTGTTAATTGGCTCACGTATGTCGAATACGCTGTCATTGATGCTTTTGAGACAGACGGCGGCTGTGAGCGGGAGTAAGCAAAGTAAGGCATGAGACGAGATGAATTATGAGAAGAGACAGAAAGTGCCTCTTTCCCTCCCCCCCAAAATCCACTGCATAATTGTGTTCCCTCGAATCACTTGCTTTGCCACGGCATTCGATATTAGGAATGAAACGGAAAGCATTGCTGACCTTGCAGCAGTACGGAGTAATACCCGCGTACTTTACGATCATGGTGTGTGTGTCACCAAACGTACAATTAGATAGGCACGCACTTCACTTTGCCAGGATAGGAAATCTGCAATGCCCAGCCAATCATGGATGCATGGATGTTAGGATGATAGAGATGTACTCCGTGACTCGAGACTCGAGACTTGAGACTTCGCTTTTAGTTACCCGTGTTACTCGGAAGCGGTGCGCTTCATGCTTCACGCTTCACGCTTCACCGGCCGAGCGCACGCCGCTTTCCGCCATTTGATCCTGATGGTGTACCACACGCAAAGTCCTCGGACTATTACTTTATGCAGATAGCAGATGTGCTTTCATAATCCTCGGAGCAATTTGGCCCCTAGCCTCTTAGCCATCGTTCGTTTTGGACAATTGCCAATGGGAGCGGCGGCTTGGCCAATGATTTCCGACGAGACGGATTTCGAATCCGAGTCCGAACGGGGCGGGACCAAGTATTTGCTTTGCTTACATTACATGCATGTAACTTCCCTCTCTACCACATGAGGACTAACCTTACGCCCTTACGTGACAGGCATTGCATCTACCTATGTAGGATTGGGAATCATTTGTAGTATGTACATACCGCTAAGAGAAGGCCGTATCCATTGATTACGTTTCTCTGGTTACGTCTGCTTGGTGGCTTAGGGGCTGAGTGCGTGGTTTTTTTTGGTGTTTTTTTTGACTTGACCAAATAAGAATAATAAGAATAAGAATAATTTGCTAAGTAGGTATGTTTGCTTATGGTGCTGCTTGCTGTCAAGCGTTATTCGCACTTTGTTCGGATCGTTCCCTTCGTCGCAATTTTATATCCGCCCGAAATCCGTCCGGCGGCATGACAGCCATCCAGTCAGAAGTTCCATTGAACCCCAGCCTGTCCAACCCAGCCCCTTGGGTCTTTGACAGGAAAGGATAATAGCTCATCAGGGTCAGGCATATGTAGCCACATAGCTGCATGCTTACTTACCTACTTACTTACCTTACCTACACTAGGTACTTAGGCATTTGGCTTTCTTGAGCTCTGTAAGTGAAGTGTGTAGCTGCCCAGCTACCCCTGCTTCTTATTTCATTCTATTAGAATAATATACCGCACATTACAATACTTCCCTACTACACATGTTGCTAAGTTGTATTGCGTGAACTGTCATTCATCTGGGGGAAGTAGATGATCTGTAACTTGCCGTTTTGACAAGCTTTTTTCATTTTGCCTGCCTCTATCTACAAACATCCTTATTTCTCACTCACTGCTGAGCTGACCTGCATTATCTCCGCCTACCCCCCCTCCCGCACTTTGGAACAACCCGAAGTGCTAGTCGCCGCAGCGGGGTTTTCCTTCAGCTGTCAGCAACACCAAACAGACAGACACCTCCCCGTGTGGGATGGGGGATGCTGTAAGGTGTGGTGGTTGGTGGGTGGGCTCATATATACTTTGCACAGCCCTGGGGTTAAGAAGGGGAGGGAGGCAGCAAGCCGGAGGGGAGAGCATGATATAATTAATGATCTCGCGTAATAGACGCATCAACAATTGATTGAGAGGACGCAAATGCCATCATTCGTCAGCAGAAGAGCACTGCCTACATGCCACCAACCAAGCCTGCCAAGTTCTTCTGGAAAAGGCAGCGTGTACGGATCCGGGTGCCGCGAGATGATGCCAAGAAACCTTCTCCCCTTCCCTATCTTATTGGCTCGCCTGCCCACCAAATCGTATCTCCTTCTCTCTCTCCCTCTCTTACACATCCCCCGTATTACATCTATCTGCCAGATGGACGAAACGACCAAGAGATGAGGCAAGATCTCCCCTCCCAATCTGTGTACAGTAATAAGACAAGATGACGAAAAGTCACACCCTAACTTTGCCAAGTGAGGCTTATTAAAAGTCGAGATCGCCAGCAGCAGGCTCGCTCACATACATATGCGCAAATACACACGCACACCGCTTAGAGATGCATCTTTCGCCAATGCGGCTTGCCAGCCGACCTGCGAGAGAGACGCGCTGAGAGTAATGATAATCGATGTCCTTTCGAGTGGTACTTCGGGGGGCAATATAGTAAGCACGGCGGCGCCCAGGAAACTTTAGACGCCGTTCTTCCAATCATGACAAGCCAAGGCATGCACAGAGGATATTATTCCTCACATCTACGTAACTACCTAGTCAAGGGGAGCCGAGTTCATTGTTTGTGGTTTGAAGTCCAAGGTCTCATTGAGTCGTTGATGTACAGTGTAAGACACCTATCGTACCTATCTCCTATGTAAAACCCGAAAAGGGCATGATGATATATCCGCCAGCGCCAAATGCTAGTATGCACATCTCACTCCGTTTGTTGAAGGTCGAGTAAGTATCGTAAAGTAATGAATTTCGGTGACGCATTAGATGTTGCCGTCAATCCGGCTGAAGTCTATGACCTTTATGCCTTTGTTCCAAGACAGGTCGCCCACCCCCCTTAGCGGAGAGTAATCTGGGTACTCTCAAGTTCTTGTGTGGATTGAAATCCGTGTCCAGTAAACGCCTGTTGCCTCCCAAGAAACCCCCCTATGACCCAACACGTAAAGTGGCGTAATCCGTTACCGTATCTATGTCATTCCGCCGAAATCATGACCGAAGTGATTCCATGTTGTAACCCGAGTATATCATCGGGTCCCCGACTCCAAGCATGACTTCGGGGTTGGGACACGAAAGCATGTGGGGTTTGATCGTCCCGAATTCCGATTCCACCAGACCTTGGCTGAGCATCATCTCGGCCATGTCGACGTCCATATTTTGTATGTATTGCGGAGGCATGTCCATCGAAGTCGGCCGCGCCATGTTCCACGACGGGTACGAGGTTGGTCCTGAGGGAGATTGCACGGGGAACATGGCGGCGGCGGGGTCGAAATCCGTAGTAGACACGGTATTCGGGTCGAAATCGTTGTAGGACGTGAAACTTTGCGGTGAAAGGGTCTGCACGTTGTTGCGCCCGTTCATCAACACTTTGCGGTAGTCCTGTTCGAAGTCGGAGTGGTCTAGCTCGGAGGAGCTGGCCCGGTCGGTACGATTGCACGCAGAGCCGGCCTCGGATTTGACCTCCACTGATGCTTGAGATTCCCTTTCCCTCTGCTGGACTTCTAGCTCGGCAGCCAATTTGGCCAGGCCTGCCTCGTCCTCGGGAAATACTGAATGGGGAGGCAAGTCCGCATCGGCGTTGGGACGGATGCACCCCAGTTTCGTCGCAATATCATGAATGACAGGTTGACCTCTGTCGTTGAATTCGGGCTCGCCCAAATCCCATTGCTGACTGCTCCGGACCATGGCGTAAAGTTTATGCACAGTTGCAATCAGAGCGAACTGAGTGTTCTCTAATACCTCGGCATATCTGATGCGAATCTGTTAGTCATTGGTCCCGTCTTCCATATCTTAAGTGCCAATGCATTTGATGGGTGCAAGACTCACCCCCTAGGTAACTGTTTGTATTCTGTCTTTTTGCGGGTTCCCGCCGTGCACACCAGGCCGTCGTCCTTACACCTCTTACAAGGGAACTCGCCGTCACACTTGGTCTTCTTCATCCGACAGCGTTCGCAGGCCTTCCATACCCGCTTGTGGCGGTCCATACCGGAGCCGCTATGCGGCGACAAGGGCGAGTGCTCGTGGACCGGGGACTGGGTGGCGTGGGTATTTGAACGTTTCGCATTGCGGTGTGCAGGCTTGGTGACTTTGGAGCTGGTGGTATGCCGTCTTGCGCTGCTAGAGCCCGAGGAGCTAGTGGAGATCTTTAAACTGCTGTCCTCCATTGGAGGCGTTGGCATCCCTCTTTCCATTTTCGGCGATGCTGACTGGGTGGGCTTAAATCGTGAAAGTCTTGGCGGGGGGGACTCTGGTGGCGTGTAAGTGCGTAAGTGCGCAAGTGCGTCTTAAGTCCGGCCTGGAAAAGTATACGACGCAGTATAGTAGTGAGGTCCCAAAAGCTAGAAGCAAGACGCAGATGGAAGACTTAGATAGACGGAAAGACTAAGTAAGCGAAGAGAGGAGGAAAAGGTTGAGAAAGGCCAGAAAGAAGGGGCAGTGTGGCAGGTAGCTGGTTGATAACCTAAACGGTTGTGTAGGAAAGGCCCCGTTGGGAAGATGTGAAAATATGTTGGATTAATAATAGACCCAGCAGCTGCAACCACACTAAGACGTGATGATTATGTGATGCGGTGCACTCGAAAACTCCGTTCCCCTCTGCTCAAGTAGGTACCTAGCAGTAGCCGTAGACCAGGGACGGGACTGGCTGGTCGTCAAATATCCAGAATGGATCAACTGGGAATAACGAGGAGGTGATGGGCATGTACGTGTAAGAGAGTCGAGGGTGTGGGTGGGTTTTCCTGCTAGGTAGCTAGGTAGGTAGCTCAAGGCCGATTCGAATGGGTTGGTTATGTCCGAGGCGCGGGTCGACTCTTTTTTATCGCTGACAGACAGGATGTTCGCTCTTAAAGTCTCCGAGCGAGGGTGTACATAAAAAAATGTCGACAAGAAAAAAAAAGTAATCCACTCTCCGACGCAATACGGAGCCCGTCTTGGTAACTGATCCTTGCTGGTGACTTGTGATAATATGTCAAGATCTGATGCTGCAAGTCCACTCTGTACCGCTAGGATCGTCGTCGTGCAGTGAAATCACAAATAGAGAGAGAGGGAGATAGAGAGATGGAGATAGAGCTAGGTTGAGATCCCACTGGACTTGGCCGGTGTTGGTCAAGCCTTGTCGAATCGAGGAACAGGTGGCGTGTATCAGTGATTATAAGAGCCGTCTCTTGCTACAGCGACGGAATAAGATAGGGGATTCGGGAAGCTTTGGGTGGAGTGGTTGAGTGACAGAGTCTAGGAGTAATAGGCTACGATTCCGGCAGGACAGTTGGGAGGATGTGTTTTGTCATGGCGTTTCCATCATCTTATATTCGGCACATGTCAACGTGTCTAGCGTGGCTTTGATTGATGCCAATGCCATGACGATGCATACTTGTGAGTACGTATGTATGTATATGGCCTTGGGGGTATACTTGGTTGTTTGTTGGTGGTGGTGAAGACGACGGCCGACCGTTTACGGGTATCGTCGTGGCCCCCCCTGTCCGGGATGCAATTGATGTCTCTTTTTTTATGTTGCTTCCATGTCGAGATATGCAAGTACGTCGCAGGTACAAACAGTGACCTACCATGATCTCCATTGGGAGGATCCCAACACTACTGTAGCTGTAACTGTGTACAAGGGACGCAGCAGCAGCATCCCTGCTCGTGAGTAAGCCTTGCTTGCAGGGAGCAGGGAGCAAGGAGACAGGGAGACAGGGCCAGAAGGAAAGTAGGTTGCCAGCTTAAGAGTCCGAAACAACGAATCCCATCGGGAATCAATGGGTGGTTGTAGTAGCAGTAGTCGTGGAACAGCTCGCAGGCTCGCGCTGCGCTGTACAATCGGTGAACGGGTATCGGTCGACTCCAAACACCGATGTTAGGCAGTGGTCAGAAGCGGCCGAAGATCCATTCAATGCATGCCATGCAACTGATTGGTTGATGCCCCAAGTCAGCAGGCATTAATACGGTAGGGGTGCTTCGTTAGCTGTGATGGTAGTAGTGGTAGACAGTGGTAGTTCTGGTAGTGGTAGACCCCAGCCCAGCACCAGGGAGTTATTAGGCCGTCAGTTATTCACGGAGAACGCAAACTTAACTCCATTGCATAGCCCAATAGCCCAAGCAAAGACGGGCTACAGTCCTCCCGATGCTAACTGTTCAAGGACTACTCCGTACGATTGCGGTAAATCGGCTGCCTAGCAGAGGAGAGTCGGCGAAGTCTTTACTTTGGCGACAAGGGGAGTATTAAGAGCTTGGGTGACGACATGATATACAATGGTCGGAAACAAGCGTTCTTGACGCTCCACTGATGCAAAGTTTGGTAAGGCCGGAGGAGCTCTAGACAGTGACACATTTCCATCCCCAACCCATTCCATCCCACATTCTGGGTGCCAGACGTGGGTATAGACGTGGGCGTAGGGGGAGAAGATGGGATGGAGAGGCACTTACTTATCCGTACTCTCTCACTGAGTGTAGGTACCTACGGTTAGTGGTAAAAAGATTACCTAGGTAGGTAGTAGTAGTTAGTATGCAATTGAGAATTGAATTGGGAACATTTAAGAGTGCTCAAGTGGGGGTGAAGTGGACAGCCAGAAGGTGACGGTCGGAAAGTCAATAACGAAATAAGGAAATACATAGTTTCCTGACGGTTACTTACGCCTTGCCAGCAACATTGTGCGGCCGCATAACATGACAAATCTTCATCTACCGCTATGGACATAGCCCAGATACCTTGGCAGCACTAATCCTCCATGCTGCGATTATATTGATCACTGTGGAATAAGAGGTTTGTTGGGGGAAGGGGACAGTCAGAATCAGTCATAGTGAGTCTTGACCGGGTAACATTCTCTCTCCCCATGCGCAACGAACGTCCGTCTGACGTGCGTGGGAAGACGAGGTTACAACATGCCCCTGAAAAGGCGGGAGGGAGATGGGAGACGGGAGGTGGTATGAAAGTAGTGGTAGACATGCAAACATGGAACCAGCCCCACCATCACTGAGAGGCAATTGAGAGGCACAGGTGGCTGATAGCATCGCGAATGCCTTATTCAGTAGTTTGCTGCCCACTGCCTCGATTGATGCTCGTACGAGTCAAGCCAATGATGTCTGTGACCGGTTTCCAGGCTTGAGTCTTGAGTGGTGACCGAATGAATACCCGCCCCATTTCCCAAAACTCAATCACTGATCGTATTCTAGTCACCGGAGCAAAATTTGTGCAAGAAAGCCCCCCCGTTGTCTTGGCCCTCGAGTAACTCCAAGAGGGTAGTGCTCGGCATCGAGACTATTTGTCAATAGAGTTGGCTCCTCACTTGCGACTTTCACTTTCTTTCTTACCCAACACCATACCATGGTGGGGGGCAGAGACTAGCCCGGCATGCCATGCTAGGCATGCCAATGCCAGGCATGTCAATGCCAGGCTAGAAGAGCGGAAGCTGTTCCGTGCAATCATTTCGCGGTAGTTATCATTAGAACAGAACTTTCTTCTAGTTCGCTGCCTGCATGACAAACCAAGAACGAGCCGAAGAGCCCTATCCTGTTAGCTATCCAGCCTATCCTCCCTTCCTTCTACTACTAGTGGTAGTCGCCGCTACTCGTCTTGACAACAAGCCCAAGGCTTTCGTCCCATGTCCTTGTCGTCCGTACTACTAGACTGTTTTACCATGCCGAATATATTTAACATGACCAGCTCATCATTTAGAGTTCCACCCGACTGATTCGCCATAGGGCGCGGCAGGCTGCCAGCACCGTCAAGATGTGGAATGAAAAGAAGCAAAAAGATTACTACAACTACCAGTCTCTTCTTGGCTTGAATGTCATCATCATTACCGCAAGCGCGCACACTGCCTTCGCGGAAGCTAGAATTCTAAAAGGACGAGGACGGTCAAGTTCCGAGGACACGCGCTTCGTGCCGCGAATATAAGATAATGCACAACGGCAATTGCTTCCGTATAGGGAAAACCATCTCCAGTCACCAGTTGACCTAGGTGACTCTTCCTTTGAACGATGGCTTGGTTCTGATTTTCAGCACCACTTTGCATAACAGGCACAGTTCAACCTCGGCAGGCGAGACTCGGTGGGTCAATCCTGAAATCGATCGGCCGATGGATTGGCAGAAGCCACGATTTTCTTCGATGGGGTCTTCTAGAAGCGGGCGGTATTAGGAGTCGAAAAGCTAAGGTTACATAGGAGCGAGATGAGCGAGCAACCCACAAATGCTCGGCGTCTACGAACAGTTGGGGAAGGTCATATCAGGATGTGCGTCGTCCTCCACGCCCGCTCCGGAGCACTCTCGGCCGTCGGGGGGAACAGACACGACGAGCAAACACAGCATACCGGGACCGGTACGGCAAACTTTCGGTTTCGGGCAGTACATACGAATGGATTGGCACGACTATACAATGTGTACGAACAAATAGCATTTGGGGTAGCAGCCAGCCATGCTAGGGGAGGGGGAGTGGGACCCCAGCTTGGTGCATATTGATGTGCCCTAGCTCAAGGGAAAGGCGTGCTTTAATTCACTCATCTGCTTACCACGAACTGACGAGGGTAGGCCCTTGTAAACAATCCTGAGCTTTCAGCCCTGTGCTGTATAGATTTGCATGAGCATCCCGAGCTAGGAAGCAGAGGCCACAGCATAACCCCTTAGGCCACAGCAGCAGCAGCAGCCCCTTAGGCCTCAGCTGGGCGACGAGTGAGGCCTTACTTCCTCAAGGGGACTATACTGTGCAATCTCGCCAATGATGGTCGGCAGAGTTATCAATCGTTGCCCCTGGCCCCTGTCAAGGGAGAGCGTTTGTGTGCCCTTTTGCCCTGACAGATCGTACGGTTAGTTAGATCTAGTCATGCCACGAAGAGCTAGAGGTGCAGCGAGCAGCGAATATAGCGAAGATAATGTGTCATCATGACTCGGATTATCAAAGAGCGCTGCAGGGCGACGAGATCAGTTCGGAGATGTGGATGGTCACGCAAAGCGGGAATACGGCAAATGGGAATAGTGTGTGCCATAGAATTCAGACAGCGCAACCGCTACCCAGCTACCAGTGGTGGCGGTGGTAGTGGCAGTAGTCGGGCCCGGCTTAATCTCGCGTTCCGAAGATCGTCCCGACAAAAGGCGCCTCTAACACGACGGGCTGGTAGAGGACCCCTCCCTCCTTGAAACCCTTAGACTTAGATCTTTTCGGGGATCTCAGGGGATTCCAACATGGGCAAATGGGAAACAGAGGAAGGGGTCCTCCAGAAAGCACGAGGGGGGAGAAATCAAGACGGACAGCAGCAACAACAAGGGCCAAAAAAGCCTCAGTGCCATGCATCCAGGACCCTGGAAAGTCATGCGACCAAAATTAATCTGATCCCTTATTACGGCTCGGCAGATGGGGTCACAATTGACATATGCGTTTCCCATGCCAATGGCTGTTCTCCGAATCTCCGGTCCCTTTGCTGACAATTGCCTATGGGACGGAGGACGTATTTCGGAGTTTGTTTTGCTGCTAAACGCCGTTCGGGTTGCACATGCTACCAATGGTCAGGTATGCTAGGCGGGGAGGGTCTAGACAATCCAAACTAGACTCTTGACAGCCTAGCTGGTCAAAATAGAATCGTCATGATCCCTGGTTCTTCTCTCTCTTTTTTTCTTGCTCGCCCATATTTCCGGTGCAAAGCACGGCCGAACCAGATTTTGTGCAATGCGAGCTGCCGACGTGAATGCACCAAGGTCGAGCATAACCTATGGGGAGTACAGGACAATACAAGAGCGCTACTGCCACTTCCTAGTCGGCGAACATCGCGGCCTCGCGCCCGCATAATACCACCACACTTTACTAGCTCCAAAGGCTACTGTACCGTCCCGAAAAGCAGATAGTGAGGATGAAGGCTATTTTCATCCTCTACTCTGGGTGCTAACGACGATTTGCTCACTTTTACACGTCAGAGTCACAAATTGAGGGGTCGGTCATGCTGGATGGTCATGGTATCGACAGTCTAGACAGGTCTTCGAGCATACAACTACCAGAAGCAGGCCCCCCCAGAACTAGGGTTTCCCTAGTACGGAGCTTCCTATATTGAACCCACCCAGATGGGCATCTTCGAAAAACAGCCCAGCCCCCAGGACCTTCACTGTCCGGCAGTTCTCATTCCCCTTGAAACAAAAGACGGGAAGAAGAAAAAGGGACTCGCCTGTCGCGTGGGACTGCTTCTTACGTGGTTGTGTGATACGTGCGTGCAGCCTCATACGCGCGCTTCAGCTTGGGCCATTCTTTCATGCGAAAACGCTGATGCGCTGTTGCAACACTACTCGGGCGCTCCAGAGATGATAAAACATCATCATCCACTAACCTTAGAGACAGAGAGGGTCTACCCGTCTTGGCAAGCATGGAAGAAAACAAGGCTGAAGGCGAAGAGCTGCCAACTATCAGACGACGCATGCCCAAAGCCCAAGGCTGATCTCGGTCGTTATGCTGGTGACTGACTCGACCTCAGAAAAATAGTAGATGGCGGCATCGTTTTCACCTCTCCCCCGTCACATTCACCTGGATCCAGGTTATTTCATGTTTCCCCTCAATGACAGTATTCACCTGCTGATCCCCCTCCGGATCGGCAGGTTGGCCATTGCCAGCTTGTTTCCCACCCAGGATCAACGCGCAGAGTTACCTGAACATTACTCAGGCCTGTGGTATACTGTCCCCAGCCTGACGTATGTGTTCCATACAGTTTGTGTTACTCCTTGTTACGATGCCTTACCTGTCGCAACTGCCAAGTTGCCAATCTTGTGAGTATTCGACAGCCAACCCATGTGCCCCCCCAACGATGTGATCTCGATGAAAAGATCTGTTGATGATTACGTTGAGCAGCCAATCCACGACGACACTTCCCCAGCACAAAACCCTGGTACAGAACGCACCTGAATCGGATAACAGAGATCTGATCCTACTGACGGCATGAGCCGGCCAAGGGCTCCCTGCTCGCTGGCGCCGCGTATGTCCAAGATACTGCAGGTGCTGTTGACCGCGCCGTTTGATGGGTACGCAGAGGTGACTTCGAGAGACCAAATCGTGACTCTGTCTTGCGTTGACAAGGGGATGGATCCAATGGGCTCTGGGTATGCTACCGCAACGGAGCAAACTCCGCAAACCCTGGATGGTCATCACTGGCGAATAACGTCACTGCTGCATACGCGCAACATACGCAGCCCCGTAGGGCCAAGTTCAATTCTTCGAATCAAAGTTTTATTCCTCGTGGATATGCACGTGGTATGCGGTGTTGACGCGCCTAGGCTGTCGTTTTTCTGCAAGAGAGCAATGCTGTCTATGATGCGATTATGTTATACTACTTTGTGATACATATTTATGTGCAGATTTCTAATGCCAGGGGTCCAACCGGTTCCGTGAGCTTTTCGCTCAGGCCCAATACATGGGCAAAAAAACAAACAAAGAACAACCGGCCATCTAATTTCAATATCAGAATGAAAACAAACCGGCGACCTCGCATACTCAAAATAAGGGAGGAAATGAATTGATGGCATATGCTCTATCTCTCTATAGCTTTGATCGGGTAGTATCTTCTTTCTGTGCGAGTCGTACAACGCCCTGTAGAATCAGGAATTAGTCAACTTGTTGGAATTTAACCTCTTGAAAGGCAGAGAAAATATAGCAGGAGTGAACAGCAAGTATGTCCATGTAGTGCTATCCGTAAAAAGGGTACATCGTCGGGAAACTCACCTCCTGAAAGCATGTTGCTAGTAATGTGCCGTCCTTGCTGAAGAGACGCTGGATGACGACGCCGCGCCCGTCGCCAGACCAGGGGCTCTCCATCTCCGTGAACATCCACTCGTCGGCGCGGACCTTTTTGGGGTTGTGGAAGTATATCGTACTGCAATTTTGGATTGATCGGTTAGCGCGCAACTCGTGCTTTGTTTAACCAGTCCCTCCAAATTGTGGAAGCATGAAAGACCACCGGGCGATGATGATATTGCTGGGCTATGCCAAACACCCCTACCTCTACCAACTGATGATGTATGTCGTGTAATGACGGAAGTATGACTGCACAGAAAATAAAGGGACGAAATGAGTACTCACTGGTCTAACGACACCATCATGCCGATGGACGGCTGCCCCTCCATCTCCTCGATAGGGCCGTGGCCCTCCCACTCGTTAAGGGCGATGACGCGGGACCGGACGTGCTCGGGGACCTTGTCGAGGTCCTCGTAGGGGAACGCGAACCGCCAGAGCTTGTGGATGCGGCCGACGGTGCCGATGAAGTGGCTGTCGCTGACATAGGCCAGGGCGCTGAGGTGGGCCTGGTGGCCGCCCTCGTCGCTGATGCGGCCCCGGGCCCGGACCCAGTGGCGCGTCTTCTTGCGCTCGGCGGGGCCGTCCTTGCCCGTGACCTCGATGCGGTAGGTCTGGAAGGGGGAGCTGAAGGACCCGCCGCCGCCGCTGCTGCCGCCGAACTCCTCGTCGTAGTCGTCGGGCGGCGCGACCACGCCCTCGGGCATCGAGGCCGCGTGCCGGACCTGCGCGGCGCCGCCGCTGCCGTCCTTGGTGAAGGACATGGTCACGGTGAAGATGGCCTTGCCCCGTTGGCGGGCCTGGACTGTCCGCGTGCAGAAGGAACGGCCCTCGCGCACCCGCTCCACGTAGTACAGGATCGGTATAGAGCTGTCGCCGGCCAGGACAAAGTAGCAGTGGTATGAATGCACTACGAAGTCCGCGGGCACAGTGCGCTGCGCTGCCTGGAGGGTCACAGGGAGGTTGGTCAGTATTGGCTTCTTCAGGCAGTGCAAGGTAGAGCCTGCTCCCCCTGATCCATGTAGCTCCCTCCAGCCATCCTGTCAGAGAAAAGAGCTTGGGTCCGACATGGCCCGATGATAGTCTACCGGTGCGTGAAGCTAAGAAGACTCTACATAAACCGTTTACACGCCGGGTAGCTCAACTTACTGCGAGCGTCTGCGCAATAACGGCGCCGCCATATATGCCACGTGCCCCGGGCGGATGCCACAGCTCACGGGTATTTGTGAACATGTCCTGGCCATACAGTATTAGCAAGCTGCGTTTGATGAACGATACGTCCTGTAAATAATCTCGCGATTACGGGAAGGATGACTGCTTACCGGGCCAATGATACTCAAGTCCGTTAGCTCCAGTGCATTCTCGATCTGGGCCTTGGTCGAGTCCAGCGGCGGTGGCTTGACGAGCGTGGAACGTTGCTCCGCCATGTTTGGGGATACGCTGCAAGTACAGTAGGCGCAGCGAATAAGACAGAGGACGAGCCGTCGAGAGATGTTTGATTGGGGTTACAACGCTTTCCGATGCCCGACCGGTTCGAAGAATTGATGCTTCTTGAGGTTGGAGATGGGAAAGACGAAGCGCGCCACGCTAGAGACCTCTAGTTAGATATCGCCAAGGCGATGCGCAGGGCGTCAAGCACGGTGGATGATGAAACGAAGCAATATTAAAATACGTATAAGTCTGAAACGGGTATGGCGACTCTATGTCTAATGGAACAAAATGGGACGGTAAAAAGAAAGATTCCCAAAATGGCGGTATCGTTACGGAGCTGGCATCATGTCGTGTTCTATATTGTTTTGCGACAGCCGATCCGTTAGGCATGTCATTTTGCCGAGGTTCGGTCGGACGCGGGATCCCTGTCGAAATCGCCAATGGGGGTTTCAGCACTCCGGACCCAAGCACATGGTAATTACGGAGTAGGCGCATCGCATACTACTCTAGTACTACAGCAAAGAGACAAAAGCCATCAGGGGTCGTTTTGACATCATCGGACCCTGGATCCTTCTGCTGTTCATATGTTCTGGAAAGGTCTTCTCTACATATCTGTCTCTTAAATATAATGATTGCAGTGGAAAAATGGGGATATAGTGTTATATACAGGTGATAATGTACATGCATATCAATAAGGCGACATTGCATAGCTTCAGAGTAGTGGTTCACTATCCACCTTCAGCTGCTTTCCGTTTGGCGAGGCCTCTAACCTTTCGCGCCTCCTTCTCACGTTTCCGTGCCTGATTCATACTGATTTTCTCGTCTCCATCGCCTCCGGCCTGCCCCTTCCTAGCCCAACTCCGTAGGTTCTCCTCGTCGATCTCATCCAGGCAAAACTGCCCCAGGTTGCCACTGCGGAATTGCTGCACGATCCAGGTTGCCGCCAGTTCGAGAGCTGGCGTGCCGCCTTTTTCGAGCTTGCCCGTGCGCAGCGCGACGGCCTCGAGGAACTCGTCAGCGCTGTTGGTAGGCCGGCAGAACTCTCCGTACAGGTCCGGGTCGCGCAGGTTGAGGTTGAACAGTAGATAGTCGGCCAAAATTTCCCATGGTACTACGCTGTCCTTGACGCAGCCGACCAGGGCGAGCTTTAGCATCGCATTTACGTCGCCCACGTAAGGGACAAAGACACCCGGGGTGTCGACGACGAAGACGCCCTGGTCGATGCCCCCCTCCATATCCTCCGGTATCACGCGTACGGGCGAAGATAGTTTCCTCGTGATTCCCGGGTTCGAGCCGGTCCGCGCCGCGGCGGATTTCTGCATGCCGACCTGCCGCATAGAGTTGAGCAAAGAGGACTTGCCAGCGTTGGGCATGCCGACCACCAGCGCGCGTAAGCCTGTCAGGGTGTCGGCGGATTTGGCGCGATCCTTCATAGTTTCCAATAACATCTGTATCGAAGCCGGCTGACTCTTGTCGGTGAAAAGGACGTGTGTGTTACTAGCCGTGACGTCGTCGGCGTCGAAGGTGCGGCCGCTGCGCTCGGCGTGCCATTTCTGCAGCAGGTGTTTTTGTTTCTGCTTAAGGCGCGACTGGTTCTTGAAGAAACTGAGGCTGCTCTTCGTGTAGACAATGATGCGGTCGCGGCCGGCGAGCGAGGATTCGAGCAGGGGATTCGTAGAGGTCAGGGGGACGCGGCTGTCGCGGCATTCGATGACGAGGCCGATGTTGGACAGGATCTTGCGCATAGAGTTCAGGGCGCCTTGGTGATGGCCCAGGAAATAGGACCGAACGATGGACGGCGAAACTTCGAAATTGGCGCGGGGAACGAAGCCATTCGCAGCGGATGCGACGGCCGTCCTGATCGGAGCAGCCATTGTAGAATTTCGACTCAAGGAGGTTTACTGTGGGGTGTAACGACGGGTGCGATGTTCATGATTGATCGTGTAGGTGTAGCATTATGTCGTGTGTGGGGTCTTCGTCCGAACGGAAGACTCTTCAATAGGGGAAAAGGTGATGTTGAGCATCACGACGGATAGTATTCCCCATTCACTCCCCTCGATGCGACAACGAAATTATCGTCACTTACCTACCTAACCTGCTAACTTACAGAACGGCAGGGGTCTGTTGATAAGATAAGCCAGCTAAAGTATCCCAGTATCCCAGTATCCGGGCAGTATCCCAGTACCTACCAATACCTGGGTAAGGGTTTACTTTACCCCACCAAAGTGGACTACAGCACGCCAGGTGGGACCCATCCCATCGTACTTTCACTTTCACCTTCATACATTCATACCTTCATCAATGACAGGGGCCCATAGACAGTCAATATGGGAGACTGATAATAATCAGAGATAATCGTACAGCAATACTACTTCACATATCATACAACTCTGAATACAATCTTATCATATCAGTCAGAGTTCCACCTTCTTCCATATCCTCTCTTGTCGGCCGTGCTTCTGTATCGGCCGCCCCCTGGTCCTGCGCTGCCTGAACTCCAGTTTCCGCAATCCCGCCAGCCAGAGTCATTGTTCGTAGTGCTGTAACCCGCTCCATCTCTACTGTTCGCCTGGTGCCTCCTTAAATCACAAGGATCCGTGGCGACATGGCCATCGCCCGGGTAGCCGGCCACACCAGCAGAAGGTGTATACAGGTTTGGGCTGCTCCAGTAGTAGTATATTGCGCCGCTACTGTATGTAGAGTCTGGTCTCATAGTGTTCCGTGAAGGAGGAGGAGGAGGAGGAGGAGGAGGAGGAGGAGGCAAGGGACTACTCATGAGAGCTGTATCGGCACCAGTATCAGTATCCTGCCACCGACGCCGCCGCTGGTTTTCGGCATGCCGCCACAGCGCCCTGCTTGCCGGCGCCGCTGGGGTCCGCTGTCCCCGTGACGTTTGCTGCTGCTGCTGCTGCTGGCAGGATACACGACTATGGTTACGCTTTTGCAGGTCCAGTTAGCCAATACTCGATTGCTTATGCTCTTCGATAGACGGTGGCATCAGTTAGTAGTTCGATCTCCCGCCATCAAAAAGGGTCAGGTTTGTAAGGAAGAGTCCGGCGTAAACAGTGTAAATGTTGGTGAACCGACTTACCTGTGGTGGCGGTTGCGCTGCAACGCTCCAGCCCGGTTTGGCCATCTTCGGATCTTGCAGGATCCCCTGCAGAGACCCTGCCGGCTTCTTTCGCGTGTCCTTTGGCGATTTCTTGATTGGCGGCGAGGGTAGATCCTGAGACAAGAATCGTACTTTCTTCCGCGCTTTCCGGGGCTGCTTCTGATATGGACTCCTTGAAGTTGTTACGGGCGGGATCGCTCGTACAGTGCCGCCCGATGGGTTGACAGACGGGCTGAGGTTCGGCCATTCTGCTGATGATGTTTTAGGTGCTTTGCCAGTCATCGTTTGATTGCTGTGACTGCTGTTGCTCCTCGGGACTTGAACTGCTGTTGGAGCCGGAGGCGGCCTTGGTCCGGTTCTCCCTTTGTGGCGTCTTCTTACCAACACCCCATCGACATCCTTGACGTCGTCGGAATCCGTATCACTACTTTCTTCGGAGGTATAACTTGAGCTGCTGCTGGAACTGCTATCACTGCTGCTGCTAGTGCTGCTACTGCCAGATGAGCCCATGCTACTGTCGTAACTATACAAGGAGCGGAGGTCGCGATGCGAGGTTCCCCAAAGCGGCCATAGGTGCTGCATTCTATTGGTGCACATGTCCTTGTCGAACAGGATCGACAAATCGTCGTTCCCATGCTGATGATGTCTGGTCCTGCGCCGATAGCGCTTGAGGCTTCGAAGATCCGATCCGGATAGTCCGGCGTCTGCAGGTCCCAATTTGAGACCGCCCTTGTCGCACGAGAAGAGCTTGAAGGTAAAGAGCTTCTTCGGCGGTGGCCGTCGCGCGATAGAGCATCTCTTACAGGTGCATTGCATGAGGTGATCCAGGTGCTTCCATTGTGCCTTCTCGCCCTTCCACAAATACTTCAGGATCTTCTTCGTCTTTTTGTTCGAGTCCTTTTCTAGTTTTTTGCCCATCTTATTGATCCTCCTTTCCGTGGCTCGTCTCTCGTGCTTCTTGCTCGTCCTTCTCCCTCTCCCACTTCTTACGGGGATATAGTCAACGTAACTCGACTCGTCTCCATGCCTTTCTGTCACCCCCTCATCATCGGTGGATGAAGAATCCTCCATGTGTATCTCATTAGGCGACGATGCGTTTGCTGGCTGGGACTCGTACTCGGGAGTTTCCGGATAGGAGTATGACGGATAAGAATAATCCCACTGCGGTACCAGTCAATGGATATGAAAGAAAGATAGTACGTGGGATAGGTTTGATGGCATATACTTACGACGCCATCTTTAGGCTTGAAGTAGTTGCGGAGTTTCCTACTCCAGCTTCTTGAACTACCACTTCCCCCCTTATCCATGCTGTGACTATCGGCCTTCTTATATTTCTCGTGATCTTTGCCGTATGGGCTTGGACACTGCCTGCAAGCACAACCGCCGTCATTGACGCAAGTCGTATAGTACTTGCCCCAAATGTCGAATAGCTTCTCCTCCTGCTTTGGGTGTTTTAGCATGGCATACATGTGACAACGAAGTTGATATGAATTGCTTGTTTCGACGATGACAGAGCTCAGAAGTAGAAAATAGTTGAGAATAGTTATATTGTTTGGTCAACCCTCTCATTCCGATCTATATATCGAATCTGCGTTACTGTCTAAAGTACCCAAGCCCCGTGACATGGCCATTGCATTCGAACACTTTGAGCAAGCAAGCTCACCCCATGTCCCTCTGATGATTGCTGATACGAAAGCCTCATATGTGAACGCTCTTTTTTTATTTTTATGGAAAACATGACGAGTTGATAGCCCCGTTTTAGTGAGGCTCTGATGGGGGGTGCGGGAGAATGCTTGGAGTGTATCAGTAATTGGACAAACAATGCTTCCCTGATCGAGTATTAACACATCCAGAAAGTCAAAGGGGAGTGAGTGTAACGTAATACCAGGCTTCTGCAGCCCGTCTTAACAAAGTATTAATTATCAGTCGCCAACTCTCTCTCTCTCTCTCTTTCTTTCTCTTTCTCTCTACTTCTTGTAATTCATTCCACAATGATGTACATTAAAATGTTACACGTAGCCCCAATACCAATATGACATGACAATCATCCCTTCGAAACGCCCCTTATCAATGCCCCAATCATCCAGGTATCATCTCATCAACGTAGCTTCGCTCGCCTCGTATAATCAATCAATCAGCGAATCAATCACAAAAACCCCTTGGTCAAGCTAGGCGCTCGACTGATGCTGCTCTTCCGCTTGGGCACATCGACGCCTGTACCACTCAAACTTGCAGTGTCGTCCGCCATCCATGCACTTGACCTTCGCCCGCCTTCGAGGCCGGAAAGACTCATGCGCATACTTCCCCCGCCATTGACGCTCCCCTTCTCCATTCGGAGGCCTTTCCACCCATCAAGCTCACGTTCCAGCTTCTGCGCCCTTTCCTTTTCTTCTCGGAGTTCTCTCTCCGCCCGCCGAGCAGAAATCTGGTTAGTGGACTCGGAAGCCTGCAGCTCTTCAATCGTCTTCAGAAGCTTCTCCATCTTGTCCCGTAGTCTCGCAGCATCCTCGGCAGCTTGAGTGGCCTGCTTGTCTTTGCGATCAATCTGTGACTGCATGTCCTTGACGATACGGTCAACGTTGCGAACAGAGCGTTGAGACTTGGACTTCTCTGTTTCCTGTTCCTCGAGTTGCGATTCAAGCTAAGGGGTGTGTCAGTAATTGGTTTCCTGATGAAGGTGAGTCTGTTTGTGGGGTGGGTTGGTATACTGACTTCTTGGATGCGTTTATGTAAGAATTTGATGTCGTGGCTGCTGCTCGAGTAACCCTTCGTCTCCAGGTCCACCAAGCGAACTTGAATCTCATTCAAGCTCTTTTCGAGGGCAGCCTTCTGTTTCGACAATTCGGTGCCAATCTCGCGCTCGACAATGATCTCTTTCTGAAGCTCGTTCGCCAGAGACTCTGATCGCCTCATCTTCTCGACAGCCGCCGTTGCGATATCCTCCTGTTGCGCCAGTCCGGACTTCAACTCGAGGATTACCTTGTCAGTGCTGGCAGCGTTGCGAAGTGCTGGGCTTTCGCTGTTGGCCAAATCGTCAAGACCCGCTTTAGCTTCCTCCAGTCTTGCCTCAACGCTGCGTTTCTCGCGAACGAGGGCATCACGCTCGGCTGTGACATCGTCGACCGAAGTCCGTAATGTCCTCACTTGAGACAAGAGCGAGACTACCTTGGCTTGAGCCTCGTTGTGCGCAGTAACGGCCTCGTCCCGAGAAGCAACCACGTCCGAGAGAGTAGATTCAAGGCGCGCCTTCTCTTTTGACCAGGTTGAGCTGTTGAGCACCTCGTCATCCCATTTCGACCTCAGATCATCAAGTTCCTCACGCAGGCGAGTAATTTCGGACTGCTTGTAGAGCTTTTCTTCGCGCGCCAGGTCGAGCTCCTTGGTGAGAGTGGCGAATTCAGCTTGATACTTCTTACGTGTCTGCTCCATACTTGATTCCTTGTCCTCGACGTCAATAGCTCTCTGGTTTCTGTAGTCCTCAAGTTCGTGCTGGAGTCTTTTCTTGGCCTGCGTGGCAGCTTCGTGATCGGTGGTAAGGTCCTCTAGTTTCTCTTCCAGTCGCTGGTTTTGACGCTGCAAGTCTTCCAAGGTACCATCGATATTCTTCTTCTCCGCCATCATCTCGGCACATTGCTCATCCGCCTCCTTAGCTTGAGACTTTGCGAATTGCTCAGCTCGTGTAGCCTTGAGTACGGCAATCTCTGCCTGTTCAAGCTTGCTAAAGTACTCGTCGGCCCGACCCTTGTACAGGGTGAGGCTTGAAGTCACATCGGCCAACTTGGAAGCTTCGGCATCGAGACGAATCTGGAGGTCTGCGAAGTCTTGTAATAGCTGGTTGCGGCCTGTCGCTTCCTGTTCCCGGGCAAGGCTCATTTCTTGGAGATCCGACTTGGTGTCGCGCAGCTCGACCTCGAGCGAAGCACGCTCTCGTCGCATCTTCTCGAAATGTTCCTTGACATCCGTCAACTCGGCGACAGCGTCATTATGACTGTGCAGCAATGACCGCCGAGAATCTTCCTGGCTATAGACCAGATCGAGAATCTCTTCATGCGACTTTGCTTGAATGTCACGCAAAGAAAGTTCTCCGGTTCTAATGGACTTTTCCAAGTAGGAAACCTTCTTTGCCGAATCGTCGAGCATATCGTGCAGTCTGCTGTTGGCCTTCTCAAGCTTCGCAACCCGGCGTACAGATGGGCTCTCGTCGAATGGATTAATCTCTCCGGTTGGCGTAGATCTCTCAAGCTGACTTTGCAGGTGCCGGTTCTGCATTTGCGTTAACTGCAGCTGATTTTGCAACTCTTCAACCTCGGTCTTAAGATCTTGGCGGTTGTTGAAGCTGAGAAGATCTGCGGTTTTGTCGGATCTACCGGAATCTGGAACCGCATCCGTGTCGCTACCAAGTCGCCGAGTTGGGGTCGTTGCGTTCGAGTGGGCTCGACCGTTGAGCTTGGAGCGTTTTTGTACTGGCGAGCCGTTGAATGGTGCCTCGTTAGGGTTGATCTCCTCCAATTTAGGTCGTGTTGCCATGTCGTCTCCTCGCGAAGCCCGCATCTCAGCCAGCTGCGCTTCAGCGTTAGCCCGGCCAGCTGCCTGTATCCGCATGTTTTGTTGCAACTCCTCGATTTTTCTGATCATCTCAAAGTTCTTGCTCATGATCTTATCATGGCCACCCTCTGCTGGAATCGGAGGAACAATTTCGGGATCCACGGCCTTCAAAACACGCAGCAGTTGTGCGCGAAGTTCTTCGATCTCCTTACCACGTGAGTCAAGAGTGCCTTGCATTGTACGGACAGTAGTCTGGGCTTGGGTGCGTAGTTGTCGTTCTGACTCCAAATTACGGTTCAATTCGGCCAGTTGCACTGTTGACTGTGAGGACATCTTCTCAGCGTTGCGGTTCGATTTGGTTTCTTGGGTAATTTTGTGGTTCAGATCCTCTAGGTTGAGCTGCAGCTTTTCGGCCTTTTTCTCAAGCCCTGCGATGGTCAATTGCGAATCTCCAAGCTGCTTGTTGAGCTTGGCATTTTGCTCCTCGACTCTGGCCTTCTCGCGCTGGAGGCTTATGACTTGTCCACGGGAGGCTTCACTAGCCCTCGAACTCGAGCGGGCAATCTCGAGACCCTTCTGCTGGATCTTATTGAGGAGAGCGCGGTTGTCATTTTCAGACGCTGTAAGGCGACCCTTAACGGTGACAAGCTCTCGCTCCAGTCGCTCTTTGGCCTGGTCGTTCTTGAGGCCAAAATCACCAGAGTCGATCATGAACTTGTTCAGGTCCTCAATTTGATGGTTGAGTTTCTCACACTCGGCCTCAAACCATCTCAGTCGCTCATGAGAAGCGTCAAGGTCCCTTTGCAGGCTTGCTTCGCGTTCGCGCGCAGCTTTGGTGGCTGTGCGTTCTCCTGCTTCTTCCGCGTGTAGTCGTGCTACTTCTGCCTCGGACTTGGCTAGACGAAGCCTTTTGATCTCTTCGCGGGCTTCATCTCGTTCCTTTTCGACTGTAGCACGAGCCTCAATGGTACGGCGCAGCTTGTCCTGTTGTAGATAAAGCTCCTTCTCAATTTCGATCTTGATTTCCTTAAGTTGTTCGTGTTCTTGCTTCAGAGATTGGAACTTGTGCTCGGCTAAGAGGGCAACGTCGTCACGGGACTGGCGCTCTCTGCTCAGGTCCATCTGGATCTTGTACAGCTGTTCCTTGAGGTCTTTGATCTGAGCCTCCAGTAGTTTTAGGTTCTGGTTTGCCTGAGCATCTTCAGATAGTCGGGTCTGCAAGAGCTGTTTTGCGTCTTCCGCCTCTCGTTCTAGCTGCGATTGTTGAGACTTCATGGCCACCATTTCAGCCTGTACTTCGCGTAGGCGGCTGGCGGTTTTCTCCTTTTCCGTCAGGAGCGTCTTCTTCTGTTCCTCGAAACCTCGTTGCTCCATCTGGAACTTCTTATTATCACTACGCAGAACCACGAGTTCGCTTTCCTTCTTCCGCACCATATCCTCGTAGTCAGTTGATGTTTTGGAGAGTTGGGATAGCTGCTGCTGCACGTCTTTATTCTCCCGGGAGAGGTGTTGTTCGCGAGACCTTAACGTTGAAAGCTCTTTCTGTGCAGCAGCGAGTTTGACATCAGAGTCTTGATCGGACTTGAGCAGCTTGCCCTCGAGATCTCGCACTTTGCGGTCCTTGAGGGACAGTTGACTTTGCAACATCCTCACCTCGTCCTCCAGTACCTTTTCCTGTGCACTGCGGTCGGCTTGCTTCTGAGAGACGTCGCGGATTTCGGCTTCTAGGCCTTGAACCCGCCCATCTAGGGATGTCTTCTCTTCCTCCAATCGAGATATTAAGGCTGCAGCTTGTTCGAGCTGTGACCGGTACTTGTCGACCTCATTTTCGGCGCGCTTTTTAGCATCGAGGAGATCGTCCAACTGATCCTCAAGCCTCTCCTGATCCTCAATGGCACCGGCTAATTTGTCCTCGAGCTCAACTTCGCGTTGTTGGAGTCGCTTGAATATTTCCTCCTTGTCTAGTGCCAATGCTCTTTCACTCTCCAGGGTCTGCTGAATCCGCACCAGTTCTGTGTGACAGTTCCGTCGTTCGTCCTCCAGGCGCTGGCGGTTTTCTGCTTCCTGTTGCATCTGTTCGTTGAGAAGCTTGATCTTTTCGTCTCTTCGCTTGACCTCAATGGCTGTACGAGTTGCACCCAATAATGGCTTCATCTTAATAAGAAGTTGCCACCACGGGTTTTCGCACAGATCGAGGTACACATTGAAGTTCCGCTGAATGACCTGGGTAGCCTCTGTACGATAGAGGCGTTTATATGCTGCACGGCGCTGGATGTATCCTCGCGCAACCGATTGAAAGCGAGCCATTATTTCGGCGATCAGGGCATCACGCTGCTCTTCAAGTTCTGCCAGGACTCCGGCACGGAAGAAGACTTTAGTCAAACCCACTCGATAGAGGGATTTGTCCAGTGAGAGCTTGTCTAGAATCATAGCTGCTGCAGCCTGTCCCTCGACGTACCCCTTAGGCATGTCTTTGCAGAGAACCTCGTATCGTTGACGGAACTCAGCGAATGGCAAGCGATTGGGGAAACCAGTCCTGGCGATTCGAATACCCTCGAGAACACCATTACACCTGAGCTGGTCTAGGACAAGCAACGCATTGAACTGCTTTGGTCGTTTCTTGTGATTTGGTAGGATGCATCGAACGAAATGTGGGTGGGTAGAGTGGAGTTGGGCCATCAGACTGGATAGTTGCTCCTTGTGTCTTTGAGCCACGGTACGAAACAGTCCTTTCTTGACCCGGCTGCGAGCACCGACGTTGTCGTCCTCGGTGTCTGCGCAATCCGCGAACAGGGTTGCCACGTGCTTGTCAGTGGAGGCAGCTAGAAGTCGGGTGATATTGTCATTCAAGGGGTCCTTGTTCTTTTCCAGCCAGCCCTCAGTCGAGTATTCGACTTCGGCAGCATAGTGTGTCAAGATGAAGCCGTGCTTAGGGCCAGGTCTTGAGGGCCTATACTTGTTGGATTTCCGATCCCAGAGGGAGTTCAACTTCTCAGTGAAAGACTTGTCTGTCGCCTTGGGCATGACGCAGTCTTCGTCGAGACATGAGAAGATACCGATAGGGTTAGGCAGTTCGATGAGATCGATCGTGGGCTGAAGATCGCGACCAAAGTCAATGAACTTCCATTCAATCTGCTCCCGGGCATACTCCTCTTGTTCCAGGACAAACATGTGGTGGTTGAAGAATTGCTGGAGCTTTTCGTTCGTATAGTTGATGCAGAGCTGCTCAAAGCTGTTTTCCTCGAAGATTTCGAAACCAGCAATATCCAGGACACCGATGAAGTGGGAGTCGTCCAGACCCATGCCAGAGCGGTCGAGTTGGCGATTGATTCTTGTAACCAAGTCACCGAAGCCACGCTCGTAGATACCTTTGGCGAGTGCATCAATGCTGAGTCGCACCTGATCCGGGGTTTGCTCCTTGGTGACCCACTCACGACCGGCCTTGACCTTTGGGTGCAGTAGGCCTTGCAAGAACGGTTCCAGCGGGATTCCAAGGAGCTTACATACCCTAGCCGCAACCTCTTTCGCATCTGCTGCGAGTCTTGCCTGATCGGCCATCCGGCTTTCCTTGATCACCGTGACATTGCCAAGATGCATTACTGCAGCGATTGTTCGTAGAATGGAATCCTGCTCTTTTTCGGAAAATCCCATGATGTGGAAGGCCTCCAGCAGAGAGTTCCACTCATCGCGGTCAGACACTCCAATGATAGTATCATGACCGTCTCGAGTATAGGCGAAATCTTCGACTCCCATACCCTCAAGCAGGTATTCACTCCTCATTTTCCGGTCTGCTCCTTTCAGAAGCTGGTAGAAGATGTGGTAATTCCGCTCTTGAGAGTTGATGTGGACAACGCGTGACTTTTCCAGCAGATACCAGTCGATGAAAGCACCGGCGATTGCGCCCGCACGGTTGAACTCGATCCTGATAAATTTTCCGAATCGAGAAGAGTTGTTGTTTCGGACCGTTTGGGCGTTTCCAAAGGCCTCGAGAATCGGGTTGGCTCGCAGGATCTGCTGGGAGAGATTGGAATGCTGCCCCCTGGTCTTCAATGGAGACTCGGAGTGAGCCACTGCTGCGAGGTACTGGATGACCTTCTTGGTGTTTTCTGTCTTGCCAGCACCCGATTCTCCTGTAACCAATATACTCTGATTTTCGCCTTCATCGACCAAGTTGCGGAATGCCTCGTCTGCCATGGCGAAGATGTGCGGTTTCGTGTCTTCGCGGTTCCTGCCTTTGTACATGTTGACGTATTCGTTTGTGTATATCGGCAACGGGCAATACGGGTTTACCGTCACCAAGAAGAGCCCCGAATAGGTGTAAATGAGATCGGCCTGATACCTCGTGTGGAGGTTGTACACAACCGAAGCCTCGTTGAGGTGTGTCAATTCGGCCATATCGTTTGCCTTGTCGAATTTGGCAGGGTTGACCTTATCCACGCTCTCGGCATCGACCTCTCGTTGCTTCACCTCACGTTAGCAGGCGCACGGCAGTTAGTAGACGTTTATGAATGGGACATACGCTGCCATCATCACATTGGACGAGAATCTTGCCACCGCCCAACTCCTCTACCACCCAGCCTTTGACAAAGGCAGCCTGTGGATCCTTAAGCCAGACGTATCTCTTGCCCGAAAAGTCATTTTCTCCTTCGATGCCCTTGACGACATCTATACTCCTCCTGAGATCTTCGGTTTTGATAAAGGATGGGGCGAAGGTAGAGGTGTTGGGTGTGCTGCTCCTGGAATCGCTGCGAAATTGCCGCGTCCCGGCGCCTGTTGTCGGTATCAGACCCGGGGGCATAGATGATTGGGATTGAGTTCGAGTGTGAGCTGGAGGCGTCGATTTGTTGGATAACGGTGAGCCGGGCGAAAAGATGGAGGACTTTGGCCGGCCGCCAACACCCATGCTGCCTACAGAACTCGGGCCCGGCGACGGCGGGCCAGCCCTGGCGAAGGGGTTGTTGCGCCGTTGCGACATGGCGGGTTTATCGCGGGCAGGCTGGGCCGATTATGTTGTGGTATTGGTTAAGTTCAGCAAGTGGAAGCCAACTTGGAGTTGACGGTTTCCTCCTATGCAGGTCCTGCGTGCGCCGAAATGCAAAAAAAGGAAAAGTGAAGGGCGGGTATTGCAAAATCATGTGTCCGCTGCACCACGGATGCCATTAAGCAGAAAACCAAATTCTTTCCAAAACAGAAAGCTTATGAGTAGAAGCGAAGAGCTATCGTCAATATCATGGTCCTCGTGAGTGCGTGTAGTAGGTGTCAATTAATCCATTCAATGGTAGTTACTCCGGTAGGTAGTGTAGGGTGTAGGTAGGTAGACAGGCAGGTAGGGCAGGCGTGCAGAGAGAGTGTCGATAGGCGCTCTCACCAGGTCGAGATCAAGTGGTGGTGATGATGTCGGCCCAAATTGTCAGAGCAACCGATCAATGTAAACAAGGGGAAGGTGCATACACCGCTTAAGGTTAGCGGGCAGATGGGATTGCTTCAATTGACACCCAGCCGGAAGCCGGTGCTTACCAGTGCTTAAGGTAGGTACCCTGTCCAGTAGCCCTGTCCCTGTCTGGGCCTGCCCCTCCAGTTTTGCTTGAGTCCAAGATTCTGTCTGCCAATGGACGATCGCCTTTGATCGGATAATGCCGCCTAGCCCTATTTGCGCTAGCGCCACTCGAGCTTAGGTACCATACATGGAGGACATATTTCTTGGAATCTTTACGGTGACGCTGCTGACTAACCCTCAAACTTCACGTTTTTCCGACCAATTTCCATCTTTGGGCCGCCAACAAGGTTCAGCTGTTTGATTGAATTTCCATCTGGGGGATCATTCGTTCGTTTGACCAACACCACAACCCATCATCACCACTCGCCAAGGCGCATCGCACTTGTATAACGCGCCGAATTCGTCTGCTTCGGTTCTGTCTCCAGCTTATCGCTGACTGATCGAGAAGATTGAATTGTTCTTGCATACTTGCTCTGACCGATTCATTATCGCGTGGACACGATTCCTCTACTACCCATCTGTAGCGCTTCTCATCCTCTTTCCTTGCGACTTCTACCTGGTAAACGAGACGCCTTCACTGAGTCGCCAACGGTCTTGGCTTTCATTCACGGCAACTTGCCATGCGCGATCTTGCCTGAATATTGTGCATCTGATCAACAGGATTTTCTGGTCGCGACTTTGGCCGACGAACAAAGAGTTCCATCCTTAAAGAATCCTGCTATGCTGGTGGCGTTGTTCAATCTGTATTAATTGCGCTTCGCTGTTGTCGCACTGAAACTCGAATATTTTCTTCCCAGTCGAATCTTGTCTCACAGACATCCTCGAAGATGTCGCAGCCGCCCTACGCGTATGGCCAGTATCCTGGCCAACAATCGCAGCAGAATTATCCATACATGCCGAATACCAACCAACCCCCAGGCTTGTCATATGGCGCAATGCCGCAAGTACCGAACCATGCCTTTATCACGGGTCACTTCGCCGCTACCAACAACTCATTCGAACAGAACAGTAGCAGAATACCAGGTCTGGGCATGGGCGGCGGTTTCCCTTCGTCGGTAGCTGCGCCAACTTACCCAGTTGCAAATGATGCTTTGTGGCGTCCAGGCAATGTAACTATTCCCAAGGGACCTCATGTTCCTACCGACCTCCGACCACAGAAGGCAAGTCAACAGCAGTCCGATCTTCAAGCATCTGTTTCTGCAGATGCCACACAATTTGGCGGGCACTCTGCCCAGACTACCGGGAACAAGGAGGTCCTGGAGGAAGGCGAGTTAAGCGAAGGCGAGTTTGAGGACCTATACGAGCCAAGGCACTCGACCAGTGCCTTGAATGCCAAGTCTGCTCAAGCCTCCAGGCCACCAAGCACAGCTATTGATAATCAAGGCAGTGCGGGCGATGCCGATGAATCCTCCATCTATGATACTGGGTCTAGTAAGGGGGAAGTCAACAACGATAGTACCTCGGCCTCACTACCTGCTGTCGAAGAAGATGATGAGGAGTATTCGCCTGGTGAGTATGGTGGATCTGAGGCTATGCGAGTCCGGGACCGTTCTGGATCTTATTCGCCCTATCTTTCCCCAAGGGAAGTACATAAGGAAGCTCCTACCATTGCTAGGGCTCCGCCCCGGACAGAACGTGAGTCTATAGAAGCTCAGTACACTATTCATACCTTTCACCAAACTGACATTTCGCAGCCTATATTTCTAATTCAGAACCTGCGCACTCATCCACCACCCAACGTACCTCCACAACGCATAAACCTATTGATTTCGGGACACCAAGTGGGAATAGGTCGAATCTCGCACAGCCGCAACTAGCATCCACCATGCCCTACAAGTCGGTAACTGAAGCAAAGAAGAAAGCCCAAGAAGCAATACTGGGGCTTTGGCCATTGAAGGTTCGATATCAAAATTATATAGATGAAGGGCTTGATCCAGAAGTTGTGAAGACCCTCTTCGCAGATCTAGGCCTAGATGTGCCTGTGCAGAAGCCATCTAAGCCATCTTTGCCAACTGCGAAATCGAGTTCCCAGAACCACCAAAAATCTGCACCTCAAGCATCACCCAAGAAAGTCAATTCGCCCACAATTCCAGCACCAACTTCCGATCACTCTGTCAGCAAGACCAACGGTGCTCCGAGCGTCAATATGGCCGATAAGAAGGCTGAGGAACGCAAGGATAAGATTGCGCGCATGCTAGCAGAGAAGAAGCAAAAAAGCGCGGCGGCCCACGACACAACCAAAACCACACCATCGATCTCACCTGTTACAGCAGCTGTTACAGCTTCGAAGCCTGTGGAACCATCCCCAGCGCAACTCAAGGCAAAGACCAAGGCCGAGAATACCTTGAAGCTGCAGCAAAAACTTGCAGCACTTCGGAAGGCGCAAGAGGAGGCAGAGGCGAAGAGGAAACAGGAACAAATTGCTACACAACAAACATCGGCCAATGTAGCGTCTGGAGTGCAGTCTGACACATCCGCACTTGGTTCTGGTGCTACAGCCACCCCTCAAAGGTCCAAGCAGAATTCGCCCAAGGCTGATTTGCCAGCTGGGTCTCCTGCGACCAAAGTGCCTGGTCTCGCATTGTCCTCGTTATCCCAGCCGACTGCCCCAACCCGTACTCTAAAAAGACCTGTCGCCTCTGACTTTGATGGTTACTCCTCCAGTAACAGTATGCTAAAGCGTACACGAACGCAGGAGCGTTTAATCATCGACGTTAGTGAGGATGAAGATGAAGACGACGACGAGGATGAGGACATCGAGATGGACATTGGGTCTCCGATTGACGGGCCTCCTGGTGCCGCCATACAAACTATTGGTGGTGGTACTCCAAACCGGCCCAACTCTCTTGGGACGTTTCCGCCTCTGTCAAGTGCACCGACATGGCGGCATAAGTCCAGCCCAGTTCAAACTCCTCCCGAGCATAACCACAAACTTGATCATCTCCACAGGCAGATTGAAGAGGCCAAGAAGAGGATTGCTGAGGCCGAGGCGAAGAAGGCTGCCAAGAAACCCAATGGGTCGGTCACACCCGTGACCACCGCTTCCCCTGCCCCGACATCCGGTTCATCTCTCAAGTTACCGAAGCTTTCTGAACTTGCCAAGGCTACACAGAGAGCGAAGAACGAGAGGCGCGAAAGAATAACGAGCTATCACCTGCCTATTATTGACGCTGCCTTGAAAGAGAAGCAAGAAAGGCTGAAACAGCTTCAGATGGAAGCTGCCCAGGTAGAGCTGGAGGTGCAGGCACGACTTGAGGAGCGCAATAAGCTCAGTGCTGAGATGGACGCGCTGAAGGACATTGATGTAGATGTCTTCAGCTCTACCGTGCCCTCGCCACTCCCAACCCCAGATCAGTCCTTCGCAGACGACTACAGGCAGCCGCAATCTGCGGCTCGAGAACCCGTCATAAGTACCGATATCGCCTCTTCAGAGTTACCTGAGACGGGTGCAACACAAGAGCCTGCATTCGCTCTAGTACCAGGCAATATCAACACTCCTCAGGCGCCTCTGACCAAAGAAGTCGAGTCTCAACCAGAAACAATAGAAGATCCGGCATCTTCTAGCGAAAAGTCCGATATGGACATAGATTCATCCGATTCATCCAGTGATGAAGGCGAGGATATGAATATCGAGCCAATCGAGGCTGAAGAGACAGCTGCACCTTCCCTCATCAGGCAGAACAGCCTCCCATCAGCAGAGCAGGCAGTGCCAAATACCGAGGGGACCTTGAGGGGGTCTTCTAGCGAGGTTGCGGAGGAGAAAGAGGTCAATGAGTCGGACATGGGTATACCACTGGCCGATTCTCAGCCTCAAACGGCCATAGAAGTAGCCAATGATGCGGACGCCTCACTGCAAGCTTCGGTTGCTGACCTATCGGCCGATGAAGAGGATCCGTATGAGCCGGTGCTGGGCCAGATTTCGAGCACTGATAAAATACAGGGGTCAGATGAGGAGGAAGGCGAGGTACACACCCCGTCACCATTGGCACATATGATTCTTACTGCTAGTCAGGTTCCTGATGACGATCCATATGAGCCAAGCCCGGCTCAGCCCGTCGAAGCAGCTTCCGAACCGACCGCGCAAGCTACTAGCGGCGAAGTACAACTCCGCTCACCGAGGGAGCGTAAATTACTAACCATGCCACAGGCTGAAGAGCAAGCCACTATCTTGTCATCCAAGGATCTTCTGTCGTACCAGAGTCCTCTCAGGTTTTTCCGAGCCTACAGATTCCACCCAAAGTATATGGATGAAGTGCCCGGGGGACTGAGGTCCATGACGTACAGCTCAAGAGTTGATTGTAACACTCCTCTTTGCCCATCTTCTGATGAAAAGAAATCGTGCCCGAATGGGCCCAGCTGCCAATATCAGCATTTCTCGGATATGGTTGCCTCAGGTAAGTCAAGGCGGTTCAATACATATTGCGCTACACACAACCTGGACTCCGGATGTTTTCCCCCCTTTGGATAACTGACCTCAAACCTCTGCTGGACTTAGACTCGGACATTATCGCCTCGCTTGGCTCGGTCGACTCGTATAACGGAGAACAGAAAGGCCGTTTCATTGATGGTCTGAGAAAGGTGCTAAGCGACCTGAAAAGCGACTCAAGTCGGGTGAAAAACTTCGATTCCATCACGTCTGCCATACTCCAGTATCGAAGGGAGTTCTTTGGTGGCGATGACACCAAAGTGTTACCACTTGAAGGTGTCGCCATTTAAGTAAACGCAACATCACCTAACTTGACAGATATGGTAGCTACCGTGCTATCCCAAGCCCCGTAGTGTATCCTCCTTCCAGCTACTCCCCCCCTTTTCCATTTGGTCTGCGGCACACGTTGGGCGTGCGATGCAGTTGAATGTCCCACACGACGCGCTGAGCCGCACGCGGCTGCATTTCTTCGTAGATGTTTGCATTTTGGCCCAGCCAGAAAGAGTCGGAAGGCGTTGGTATTTATGGCGTTCATTGATACCCCTGTGCAATAATGCCAGCGTACGTCAGAGCCGCTTTAGCCACTCCTGGGGTTGGATTCCCCCGGAATTGGGCTGGTGAAGAGACCGGTCCGGCGGAGAAGAAAGAAGAGAAGAAGAAAAAAAACAAGAAAAAAAAAACACAAGGAGAGTATGACAGAAAGAAGCTTTGAGAGCACACAATTGAAGACGGAGACGAGACAGTTGTAGCGTGTACAGATAGTGGACAGGAAATAAGGCTCTAGCATGCTTTCCAGCAAAAGCACTAGGAATGGGCACCGTACACTTCTTAGCTGCTGCTACGATAGGTGAGACGATGCCAGCCGGGGCATATACTATCCAAGGTGAAGACATTTAATACATTACATTTTAAGAGATTATCATCCTTCAAGTGCTGCATATTGGGATTTGACCCAGGATAGGTGAACATTTAATCAGTCTTATGTTCATTTCTCTTAAGTAGACGGCTCTCCACGTGGAAAACATCGACACCGCTAGGAGTTGAAGGCATCGTTGGATACTTACTCGACTTAAGCTTCAGCCTTAGTACCGGTACCAGTAAGGTGGGACGAATATGGATGGTCGTCTCCAACACCCAACGCACTTAACAAAACACCCATCACATGTTTCCATCAGCCCGACCCCTGCTGCCACTACAAAAAGGGAAAACGATTCAATTGATTAGTTGTGACGACTAATTGTTATACAAATTCCACTTCTAAAACATACCTATAATTTATAACAATATGAAGCCAACGGAGATCCCACTCGGCCAAGCCCCGACCTTTGCGGCCGAGACCATTCCCACGCCGGAATATGGCCCTGGTGGCTCGTCCACCGCCATCTTTTCAACCACCATCGCAGCGCCGCCGCCTGTCTGCCTTGCCGTGATACTGGATCCTTCTACCTACCCTACCTGGAACAAGTGGATCCCGCGCGTCGTCGTCGAGACGCCTGCGCCCGCTTCCGCCGTGGACGAGGTGCCCGCCCCGCTCGCGCAACTTCTGACTTCTTCTGACGCTGCCGCTGCTGACCGAGCCAATCTGCTCTTGCTGGGGGCCAAATTCTACTTTGAAGTGTATATGGACCCGGACAGCGCGTCGTCGCGGAAGACGTATCTCGAGCTCACGCGGCTCGAGGAGTTTGTGCGCGGCGATGACGATGATGATGGCAAGCAGAAGAAGGGGATTCGCGTCGTCTGGAAGACGCAGGGGGACCCGTGGCACGTACGCGCCGAGCGCGTCCAGGAGTTCGTCGAGGACGGCCAGGGTGGGTGCGAGTACTACAACTACGAGACGTTCCACGGCGCATTGGCCTGGACCGTCCGGCGCTTCGTCGCGGGGCAGCTGAGCAATGGGCTGGGGCTGTGGATGGAGGGGTTGAAGAGGGAGGCAGAGGCTAGGGCGGCGGCGGCGTCCTCGGCGTCAACAACTGCGGCTGCTTAATGAAGACATATCGGCATGTACCTTACTTAGTATACCATTTTGTCGGCAACTGGAAACAAAAGGCTTTCGTGATCGGGTACGGTGGTTTTCTTCATTAAGATGCATGATACTAAGAATATGCCATAACGATGAATAATACTTAGATATGCTACTACTGATGTCTTACTGGAGTGCCCATTTGCGTAGATACAGAATGCACTTCCCTACTCGGGCCATGCCGGTCTCTTTCGTTGAATGTATCCGGTGTGCGGGGCCGTTTGAGTAGATCCGGCTCTCATCTCGGACTAACGGCATGTGATGATCTTATCCTAGTTCTCTTTCATCTTCATGCCCGCATACCTCTGTGTCCCAAGGTTAGCCTAATCGTTTCTGAAACCAGCTTCATATTATTTCTCACAGTACATAAGCTCTATATTATACTTGATGATAAGATCAGCTGCGAAATTGCACATAAGAAGAATCACACTTCCTATTGCAAGCACCCATCCTCTTCTTCATTTCCCCCAGACCCGAAAGTTCGCCAGCATGGCCGGCAACACCACCATGACGCAACAAGACATCATCAAGGCGCTTCATGAATACACAACGTAGGAATCCGTTGCTATCCGAGAATCGTGTTCCACAATATTGTTCAATCTACTCACCTATAACTACTACCAACCATAATAGGTGCGATGTCTCAGATGCCCTCTGCAAACTCAACTACCGCAACGGCGGCTTCCTCCCCGGCCTGACTATGTGGTCGCCACAGCGGCAAGACGGTCCCACCAAGATCGTAGGCCCGGCCTACACGGTCAAGTACGTGCCGCTGGACGACCCAGCCCCGAAGCACCCTACACACTATGTACGTGGCGTGACTTTCTCCTATATACATTTCTCAATGAAACTGAGACTCACTTTCTTACTTCCATTCGGGATCGTAGATAGACAGTGTCCCCGCAGGAGCCGTCGTTTTCGTCTCGGCCCCGGCCGGCACGCCCAACGCCGTCTACGGCGGCCTGATGTCGACGCGGGCGCGGGCGCTGGGGGCCGTGGGCTCCGTCATCGACGGCCGGTTCCGCGACGTGCAGGAGCAGCGCGCCCTGGGGTTCCCCGTCTTCGCCCGGGACGTGGGCACGGCGCCGCCCGCGCCCCTGCTGAAGGTCGCCGGGGTCAACGTGCCCGTACGACTGCAGCAGCGGCCGCTGGAAGAAGAGGAGCGAGAGGGGGAGGAGGGCATGCTGTTGGCGGTCCGGCCGGGCGACTATCTTATCGGCGACGTAAACGGGGTCGTGGTACTGCCGGCCGAGGTGGCGGAGCAGGTTCTGCCCCTCATGAAGAAGCAGGTTGAGGCGGATGAGAAGATGGCCGAGGCTATCCAGGGGGGCATGGGGTTTAGTGAAGCTAGCAAGAAATTCCGCTCTTGAATATTAGGGGTAGTCCAGGACGTGTAGATCATAGAAAAGGACTCCGGCTGATGTTGATGTTTATCATTAAAAATGAAAGCTGCCGAGTGACTACATAAACACACTTTGGAAACGTCCCTAGTAAACGGGGCGACTATGTGGGAATATGTTTCTTGCTTTCAAATTCTATCTACAAACGGGTGTCAATATTCCACTTGAAATTGCCGCGTATCCTCTCCCCATATAGATTGGCCAACGGTAACCTGACCTCTGGCCGACCATCGCGAGGCAAGGAAAATATTTGTATGCGAGAGTGAGAGGGCAGAGAGAGAGAACGAATGTGAAAACACTCCTCATCACAGGCTGGCGCCGGCCTCATAGTACACCGTCATGACCCCCGCGGGCCCGCCCTGGATCCCGAGACCCTTAGCGTAGCTCTTGAGCGCAGCATGCGCCTCGCACTGCTCGTCATAGTAGCGCATGTCGTCGAGGTTGGCGAACTCTGCCTTGCTAACGACGGTCCAGCCCTGCGATCGCGGGTCCGCCATGGCCTCGCCGGCTGTCATGTTGAGGATGTAAGGCTTGCCGTCCTGTAGTGGTTTTTTCCCATCATTAGTATACAAAATGTCACCTTGTTCTCTCTGGACGTCATGGTTATATTGACTAACCTTCTTCTGGTCCTTGAGGAGGGTTGTATAGGCGTCGATGAGCTTCTGCTGCGCCGAGGTATCGGGCAGCTTGAACATGGTGACTCTGTGGATGGGCGCCATTTTAGTTCGTGAGAGTTGGGGACGGTTTGCAAGTAATAGGTATATTGGCTTCGTGTGAGCGATTTGATATTGTTTTCTTAGTAGTTGCTATAATCTGTCTTGTTGGCTTCTTCAGACAGCATCTTGTAAGGTTTGAGGGCGACGGAGGCCTCGGCCTTTATATGTCTTCATCGGAAGTGAGCGTATGACAATTCATAGCAGTGAAGGCATTTCTATCACCTGCCAACCCTACCTACCACACCCTTCCTCTAATCCTGTTCCCGGTCCCATTTAGTCCCAGCCATGGCAAAGGAGAGTAATCTGCAGCACGATTACACACTTGGCGTCTTTCCTTTTTGGGCCTCAGACTCTGCTCGGACAGATGCCTTCAATGCATGTTATTGGGGTGCTTCGTCCCTGGTCCCCTGCCCCAATGCACGCTAAATTGACTCAACCCGAGCGGGATGCAGATCCTTCCCGTCCCTACGGAGTTCGGGATGTTGCGAGCTGCTGATCCTCCCAAGCCCACGCGTAAATGCGATTCGTGGAAAGGGGGCAGATTCACCAGACCGCGTCATGTCATATCATAACGACGAGGGACTCGAAATAAGCAAGGCGCCTCGCTCATGGAGATAATGGATGCATATGTGGTGGAATGCCCCTTGGCAACAAGTCCAATATGCTTGAAGCGAGCCAAAGATCGTCCCGCTTACACACGCCCACGGACATGAGTGTGGGGGTTCGCCGGACGGAGCGCATTCGCATGGGCATTGATAACATCATCCTAAAATAGGATGGAAAAGAACCGGAAACACAGCGTGAGGCATCGTCCAACTTTAATTCTTGTCAGACTGATGTCTGCCTGCTCCCAGTCTTGGGGGAACCCGGACGGGAGAAGCTCCCTTGACGACGGTATTGTGAGTAGTACAGAGGTTTTCAACTTCTTCGCGCATGCCAACTCCTAGAAAGAGTAGTAGTAGGTGTACATTCGGGATCACCGATAAAATGGTTCAGAATATTTCTTATTCATCAGTGGTGTTCCCAAGGAGTACAAGAGTCAGGTACAACTGCCAAACCATTCATAGCCACATCATCATATCTTCCACAGGATGCTACGTCCGCACACCGAGATTCCCCTTCAACTCACACATCCATATCGCCGTCCCTGCAATTGTATATCTCCGTCTTTCGCACAGGGGTATCTAATCAAACAGCAACGCAACCAATGCAGTGTTTTGACTCTCCGTTCCTGTAAAAATGTTCGGGTTTAGACCATCTAGATGTGCAACAGTCCCCTCGATTCTCCTAGACAGCATCGGAATTCCGTCCCTATGTACTGATAGGAAGCCCGAAGGCATAGGTAAGCACTTACTTCTCCGTACCCTCCCCCTTTTCTTTCTTGTTCGTGTTTAGCCTGCGTACCGTCTTCTCCATTGTAGTGATGAGCTCCGGTATCCTGTACGGCTTCACTAGGACGTCGTCGCATCCCGCGGCCTTTGCCTCCTCGATCTGCTCCATCCTCGCATTGGCTGACACGGCAATAATGGGAATTCGAGGCGACTTCAGCTTCCCCTCCACCTCCATCTCACGAATGTCCCTCGTGCAACTCAGCCCATCCTTGATTGGCATTTCCATGTCCATCATAATCACGGACAACGGGAAGTCGCCTCCACGACGATCCGTCTTTTCAAGGAGCTCCAACGCCTCCAATCCGTGATTCGCAACCTGCACGTTGTAGCCCCTTTCTTTCAAGGCACGTTGCGTGATTTTTTGGTTGACAAGGTTGTCCTCCACTATAAGGACCCCGCGTATCAGCTTCTCCTCTGCAGGGGTGTCGTCGTGGTTTGCTATGTTCGGGGTGCCAGTGGAGGCTTTGAGTATTTTCTCAAGATTCCTATTCGTTTCCCGGGCCTCTTGAGCTGCTGCATCAGTGGGAACATGTGCCTCTATGTAAAAGGCAAAGGTGGATCCATGACCAGGCTCCGATGCTACTCCGATAGCCCCGTTCTGCATCTCGGTCAAGCGTTTGGAAATAAAGAGACCTAACCCAGAGCCGCCATATTTGACGTGAGTCTTGGGCGAGGCTTGCACGAATCGCTGGAATAGCGACTTTTTCTCAGCGTCATTCAATCCTTGCCCGCTGTCCTTGACTTCGAACATCAAGAAAGTACTCTCCACTCCAGCCTGCACTCGCTGAGGTTGCTGCGGCTCTTCCAGCGTGCGAGGGATGAATTGCACAGATGAGGTTCCATCTCGGGGCCGACTCTTGGAAGCGCTCATCCTTATCGACACTTCCTTTTGGGCCTGGTTTTTGGTGAATTTCAACGCATTGGTTAGGAGGTTGATGAGAACTTGTTTGAGTCGTGAAGGATCAAGATCGAGAAACTCGATGTTCAGGTCGGTATATGAAGGGTCCACCGTCATCGTGAGATTGATATCTACGCTTCGAGCTTCTACCCGGAACATGTTGAACGCCTCTTTCACAATCAAGATGGGATTGACTGTCGTTGGGGTAACAGACAGCAGGTTGGAGTCCATTTTGGACATAGTTAAAATATCGTCCACGATGCGACTTTGATGCTGGGTACAGCTCAGAACAGTCTCGGCGCTCTCGACTGTATTTTGTACCAAGTTCGAGGCCCTCGAGATGTGATCTGAAATCGACTGAGTGACTGAGGACTTGGGGAGCTCAGAACGCAACGTGTTCAGTAGCTCACTCACTTGGGTCTGAGACGCAAGAATGGAGTCGCCGCATTGTATGATCGCACTTAAGGGGTTTCTGAGTTCGTGCGATGTCATGTCGATAAAGTTTTCTTGCTGTCGTTTCGACTCGATGGCTTCCTCTTGCCGCCTTACAGCTTCTTGTTGGCGGCGGATGGCCTCTTCTTTGTGTTGTCTCTCCGACTCGATCCGCCAGTTATGCAGAGACATATCTACTAAGCAGCCAGTAAAGGTCTGAATAGTGTCTTCCGAGTTCTTGACAGGCATGAATGTCGCTGATGCCCATCGCGGCGCAATGATCTCATTCCCGGAGCTGTCCTTTTCAGTCCAGGTTTTCTTCAAACGGATCTCGGCTCTCTGCTCGTGACGGCCACCCGCAACTAGCCTGTCCAAGGATTGCTGGATGAGAGGCAGATCTTCCTCGACTACACAGGACTCGAACGGTTTAAGGTCCCCGTTGACGAGGTCTGCCTTTTCTAGACCACACATCCGGTAGAATGCCGTGTTGGCCCACTGCAAGTGGCCGGCCATATTGAGCTCGTACATGCCGACGGTTGCCGACTCGGCCATTTCCTTGAAGTTCTGGTGTTGCTGAGCATGCCTCAGAGCTTCCTCGAGGGCCAACTTGTAGAGGGTGACATCGGTCAGGCAGGCCAAAACACGCACAACCGTGCCATCGGGTGAGAGCTCGCCCTTGAGCGCTGCTGATATATAGCGCGTCTTGGGCTTCTGTGCAGTGAAATCGAGTCCAGCTTTCTCCAGGCTCGGGGAGCTTCCGATGGGAGGGTGCAGCGGGTAGTCACTATCGCCGCGAACGCGAAATTCGATGCTGACGGTTCCCGAGTGCCTCATTTCAGACCAGGCTCGAGTCAAATTGTGTCTGTCTTCCTCGAGGATGCGATCCATAAAGAGTGAGGATTCAAGCGGAGTAGATTTTGGTACTCCTATAATACGATACCATGCATCGTTAGCAAACGTGATATTTCCTTCGCGATCTCCGAAGCAAGCGCCGTTTGGAATGAACTCGGCAATGGACTGGAACTTGGCGATCGACTCGTTTGCCTCCTTGGTCTTGACGGCGATCTGCTCTTTGACGAGGGCCTTGTTATGGGCCACCTGTTTGTTGCACCCAACGATGACCCATTTCTGACGGAATGGCGTACGCGACCAGCAGATGTCGTGGTGCATAAAAGTTTTGGCTCTCGTGTCTCCATCTAATGTGTCGTTGCCTCCGATCCATGCCAAGAACCTCCCATGGCCGCTGAGGGTAACCCTTTGCACTTCATCATGCAGACCCGGTTTCGATTCAAGAGCCGGATTGACGTGGACGATGTTGAGCGGCTGCTGCTGCTGGTTCTGCTGAGGGAAAGATTCAACTTCGGGAATCTCGACGATAAAGGTCGGCCGAATATCGTTCGCTAAGACTTCTACGATAGTGCTATCGAAATGGGTTTCGGTCTGCGCCATCATGTCGTGGCTAGCGCGGGTAATCGGGTGAGCATGCAGCGGAGCAGGCGAAGATGCATCATTGAACCCAGGGTTGGGTCAGGATACAGCGCTCGCCATGCGCCAGCTCCCGTCGAGCTGGGAAGGGTTCGTTCGTGGTGTTCCTCGAACTCGTCTGGGAACGAGAGGGGGAACTGGAGGGGAGTGATAGGTGGCTGGGCCGCGGTAACATGCAAGGGAACGCACAGGCACAGAAGATGGATGGTCAGTTTAGGTAGTCGAGCAGAGGTGACTGACGGGAAACAAGTCAGGGACGGACAACAGGCAGAGATAGGTTTGGAGGAGTTAGCAAAATGCGGGTGGTGTGCACAAATTCCGAGGTGCCGGGGCGTGCCACCACAGTGGATCAGTGATCAATCAGATATGTCAGGTAGGCGCTACTTTGCAGAGGCTTGGCAGACCTCACTGGCTAACTGGACGGTGATGATGGGACAAGGGGCAGAACAGAGGCAAAGAGAGAGGGGGGGTAAGTGGTAAGCACTGGTAAGGGGGGGCAGTCCAGCACCTTACCCACTGTTGATAGGTGGACTTTAGGGTGGGCCATTATCTCTCCTAACCTCCTTACGCAGTGATTGCCTTACCTTAGCTGCTAGTTGCTCCGGTCGAATGTAGTAGTAGAAAAAAAAAAATAAGCAGAGCCAGCCCAGACAGGGTACATGGCACATCTGAAGTGGAAGGCAAAGAAAAGCGCAATGACACTTGACAGCAAGTCCGGTGGCCCCCGTGCTCCTGCGGCGTGGGCGTGGTAGTAACCCAGCGTGCCAGTCAGGGTCCGAGGGGGGTAATGTAGCGCTCAGATCAGGTGCGCTACTAGCTACAGGGCTCACTAACGTGCTTTCCCTTGTGCCTGGCCACGCCAAGATGTCGTGGCGTCCTTCTAGAGGAGTTCTAGAAAGAAAAGAAAGGCAGGAGAGGAAAAAAATTCAATCCTTTCAACGTCCGTCTGAAGTGAGGTATCAAGACGCATCTCCATGCCACCATACCATGCTCCGTCTCAATCACTCATTGGGTACTGTTTTTGGTTCGATTCGGAAATCATATGCGAACTCATCAAGTACACACCGTAGGCATGCATGCATGTAGGTAGGTAATTTGTAGTTGCATTGGCATGCCGGGAATGAATGGTGGAAACTGGATCGGTCGGCTTCAGCTTTGAATGGTGAATGGGGACCTCAATAAAAGCCGCCTCGGCTTGATGGAGGACTCATCGCGGTAAACACCATCTCACGTTCCAGCCATGTTGCAAAGATATAGACCAAACTACATATGTATCATTTGGTAACACGTTTTTGATTTATTATAGCGTTGTTCAGCGCACCGTTAACTCCAAGCAGATAGTAAGTAACACCAATCAGAAATCCCATTAACGCTAATGGCAAACAAGCTCTGAATGACGTAACAGGGTGGGTGGATAGCCAGGTAAGTTTTTCTAAGTAGAACCACAGCAATCCCGAAGCCGTGCCAATGTGTGGTGATCAAACCATATTGCGCACATGGGTATCAAAGACCTCGTTTCTCCAGCCTCCAATCTCATACTCTTCAATCCTGTCCTTTGCTTGCTCCGCCTCTTCATGCCATAGTTTTGCAACACTTGCCGGAGTGTAGACGCCCTTGAATACACCCTTGCCCGGCTCATCGACGCCCACTCGCGTGTACAGATCGGGGTCTTCCTCGGGCAAGATTCTCGTGGCTACTGCTTTGAGGAATGTCATCAAATCGTCAGGGTTCGAGATTCTAGTGGCCCGTAGTCGCTCTCTGGCATACAGGAGCTCACGGTTGGCGGCGTGGAGAAAATCGCTGATTGCAGAGGCCATCTGAACCTCCATAGTCGCCTTCAGGATTGGCCGGAGCAGGGGCTTGATAAGCCAACCCAGCCATGAGAACTTGCTCTTCTTGAGCGTATAGTTGAGCTTGTGCACACGGACTCGAACTGCCTTCAGCGTTAGGATCTGCTCTAAGCGCTCGCGGCAGACCTCAACCTCAAGGTGAATATCGATGCCACGCTCGTCCAGGGCAAACCCTGCAATTCCCTGGTCGGCAAGACGGAGAAGTCCGCTGTGGGCGCGGAACCAGAACCCCATTTCATCCGCGCGGCAAGAGAGACCATCGATCTTGATCAGTAGCAAATTTGTTGTGCTTGTAGCGGTGCGGAATCGCGCTTTGCGAATTTCGAAATCGTTGTAGTTCTCTACCTTCAGCCTGTAGGGTAGGAATGAGGTATGGTTGACAGTCTTACCCGGCTCAACGATAAGATTCTCCAGTAGCAAATCGATCTGCGGAGTGCTAACTTCCAGTCGTGGAATTGGCAAGTATTGAATAGCAGATATCGCCAACGGGACAAACACACTCAACGCATCTTGTAGGAGATCAGGGTTGGTGGCAGTGTTGGCGGGCGATAGGACACCGAAAATGCGCAGGGTAGTAGTCATCAAGTTGTGGACATCCTCGTCTCTGAGAATACTCTGGTAGGTGACTGATAGTTGTTGCAGGAGCTCGTCGGCATCATGACGTAAACTGCCTTCGGTACCGATCTTCTTACTTTCCTTGCGCAATTGGTTCAACTTCTCATCGGCATCGTTGAAGAAATCGGGATCTGTCAAGAGTCGTTGTAGACTGTCGCCCAGCTCCTGCATGAAGTGTTCGAATTCCGGATCCTTGTCCTTATGAGACATGACCTTCTTAAAGAGCTCTTCGCACCTGGACCATTCCTTCTTGTCGCCAAAGCTCGTGACGAAAGCCCAGATGTTCTTCATGGCACGATCGGTTTCCTGATTCTCATGGACATCGTCTTGGGCAACCTCGGCAATTTCCTCGGCAGCCCGGGAATAGACCATAGCATAACGCTTGATGAGGAGACCAAGCGTGGAAACTGATTCCGAATAATCTGTCCGCTTCCGCAGGTTGAGAACAACCTGCTGTAGTCGCTTGAGCAAGTTCTTGCCTTCGTCACCCGATAGCTTGTCTTCTGCGCTCTCTACGGCAGCCTGGGCAACATCCTTGCCCTTTGATGCCACGATATCAGCAACATCCTCCACGCCACTCTGCAGCTCCTCCCCTGACGGCGTCTTGCCATTTGTCGCCGGCCCATTGGCTTTCGCAACGTCTGCCTGCTCTCCGGCGGAGGGCTCGATTTGTTTGCCAGCTTCTTCGGCGGCAGAACTCAAAGCGAAGGCTGAGTCCTTGAATATCTCCCGGCCCACGACGCTGAGGTCACCAAGGAAAACGCGGAAGTCACGATTGGTGAAAAGCAGCGACCCAACGGTTTGCAGGCTCTTGTAGGCAGCGGCCGCGTCGGCCTTGACTTTGGATTTCTGGGCTCGAGCCTGGAGATCGGCGATGTCTACTGAGATTCTACTCTTAGTCAAGAACCAGATGAGGTCCTGTAATTGATCCTGGCTGTTCTTGTTTCGCAGAAGAGCGATGAACTGGTGGAGCCACTGCTTGGTGAGGCGCACCAGCCTCTTGCCGCTGTCTGATAAGTCTGGGTTGTCGGGATTGAGAACATCGGCTGCCATAAGCGTGCGCAAATTGATGATGGCTTGTTCAGTGCTGGGCATGTAACCTCGAGTCAAGGCCCGGATCATCTGATAGCTGTGGAGTTTGCGCTGCAATTCCCGTTGTAGATGAGTATCCTGCTCATATTGTGGTAGGAGGGGCTCGCGCTCATCGTCGCTGCCTTTCCCCCAGCCAAAACAAGAAGACATCATTTTGGCAGATGTGAATTAAGCTCAGAAATTCGATTATCGCATTATTGTTGGTGGTTGCTTGGGTTGAGAGGTGGTTGTTACATGATGATGTTGATAAGTGAGCGTGTCGTGGTAGCACATGCACCAACAAGCTGAGCACTGTAGCTCTCACAATGACGTACGTCGTCGACGAGTGGCTCAACTCTCAAACTGTTAGCGTCGCCAGAGCGGACTTTATTGGCCGGACGGAGTGCGATCCCTGTTACTAACCCAGCGTAGCGCCTTGGGATCTAACTATCCTAACTCCAATCCACTAGCTGGATGGGATAGCAGCTACCAAACATGCATATCTGGTTCATCGAGCTACAAGGTAGGCGTCGCTAGCGATATTGATATGGATGTTGACATTGAAAGCAAATTCCATCGACCACTACATAGTGTGAATTGTAGATCTAACCGAGGCCAAACTGGATCCTTCCAGCCAAGGGTAAATCAAATACCAAGAAGCTCGTGAAAGGCGTGTAAACTTTTCCTTTGTTTTTCAAAATTCTTTTTTTTTTAGGCAACTGCCTGCTGGTCGATTCCATCCATCTTCATCGATGTGACAACATTATGATCTAGTAACTTGTAGCCCTTCGATCCTGGAAAGATTTGATACGCTCCGCCAGATTCTCTTGGTAGACCTACTGCATTCTACCCTTGGCTGAATGCTTGATAGCATTATTGTTAATATGCAAGCTTGTACTCCTTGACACGACCCGATGTTGAGCTACACAAAGCTGTGCAACCAACGCGTGTGATGGCGATGGGCACTGCCGCGCGACATCAGAGGGCCAATGAAGGAACTTTACTCGACAGATTGTGGTGGAAACGTCAATGGCCAGATACACGTAGTCATCACCAGTACTGTAAGGTCAGATATGGAATCAAGCTATTTCATTTGCCTACGTGAAAATGCAACATGGTGTTGATGAAAGCATGGCTTCACGAGAGAAGGCGACTTTGAGTACACATTGAGATAGAAATACAGAAAATTGTTTGTAATTCAGTATCCGGAGCATATCGCCCACGATTGTCCATACATCCTGCTACTGGTGCTTAGCCAGCGTCCTTGCTTCGTCGACACGCTTTCTAACTGGCGTGGTTATAATGATGACCATAGTTAGACCTACTTGGCATGGCACAGTAAACACGGTCGCCGTGAAAACAAAACCCTCTTCTTCATGACGATGCGCGAAGCACCGGTGCATAATGAAAAGATGGACTGCATGAAGCAGAATGGACAACAAAAATTCCACCGAATACGATCCCGAAGGATAGTATAGGAAGAGAGAACGCCGCGCTGTGCAATGCAGGTTCCTCAACCTGGCCCAGGGAATACTTGATCTCCCCGAGCCCCAGCAAGGTAAGTATGAAGAAGAAAGGAAAAGAGAAGTTTGAGAGGGAGGGAGGGAGGTCACTTATTTATACCCTTTCTGAGGGCCTCGGTGGGGCTGACTGATCCAGGCAGCTAGGCACTTACCCACTAATTCCAGCTCATGTGGAGTTAAGTGCAAGCAGGTATTTGTTTTTTTAATTGGTCAACAAGCTTAGGTACCTGCTCATGTGGAAACTGCATTCAATGTTATCAGAAAAAGCCGACCTTGATGGCCAAACCCTCAGTTTGGCAGTTACTGACAACTGAAGTATTTGCATGTGTGATTCAGTTGCCTGGCGTTAAGGGTTCTGGAAATGGTTGTCACTGCCTCGACTATCTGGATCACTGGGTAGTGGTTTCCACTTGCTACCTGACACAATCTTCCTTCAGGCAGTGAGTGAATAGAAGCAGACCTTAGGAAAGGACCGCTTTTTGAAGCCTTTGAGTCATAGGTGGTTCCTAGGTACTATCCCCATGTCATCTACTCCGTACATGCCGTGTATGCGGAGCGACAGCAACAAACGGATCAATCGAGGTGGTATTGAGCGCCTATGCTGGCTGTTTGTTTGTACAGAGCATCTGCTTATCAGTACGCATGTACGGAGTACTGAGATGCCGATTGAACCACAATGGGGCACCCAGGCATCATTCAATAGTATCTGATAACATGCCTATGTACAGCCTGCAATACCACATGGCAGCAATAATACCCTTTCAAAATACATTTCAGCCTGATATTTGATTTCCTCCTTGCCGTGAAACAAGATTCACAGCGTTTTAGGTATCCTTGAATCCAGCCTGGTGGTACAGGACGAAAACTCAGCTATCAGGAACCATCTAACTAACACGTTGAGACTGCCACTGCCTTACCCGAAAATAGTCATCTAAATATTAATTCCAACAAAGTCAACGGCAGCACACGGCCATCAAGAGGGCATGTACAGTCTGCGCTCTTGGTTTAGGACAACTGTGTTCAGTTCACCCTTCAAAACCCCGCCGGACTTGACCGTGTAAGTGTGGTAGAGATCTGGTTGAGTACATATCCATTTCTATACCCACCGACGCGTGGCATCACGGCCTGCCTCCCAATATTCGGATAGTGGAATGCAGAAGGTATCATTACGTATCTGCAAAGCAATGTGATGGTTGAAGGGCGAACATTTAAAGGTTATGAATCGAGGCTGACACGTGAGCATCGCAAAGTATACTTGAGCAAAGCGAGCATTTTTCATGTCTTCGAGCAAGTTTTAGCAACTTCAGGCCAACGTTATACATAAATTACTGCTCAGACGCTGTTCTGGTATCCGTCTGATGTATGTACGAGATCATATTGTTGGTACGTTACTCGGCAAGACGAACTGTATTTGGGTCCACCGAGCATCCATGGGTCACGACTATGACTAGGTACATACCTGTAAGTAGGCTGCTGCATGAAGTTAGCCAAAGATAGGGACTCGCGGGCGAAGTATTATAACTGGAGAGTTCACCGTAGTATTCCGTTCCCGTGACTATGGCTGCCGCGAGCACAACCATTTCATGATTGGTTTGACATCTTTGCGAGTAGCACACGTAGCAAGCACGGCACTGGTGTTAGCTGGACTTGATCCGGCTCATATGCTCGTAGGCTCCCTGGAAACGTGAGTCATTATGTTATCCGCTCTACTGGTTCTGCAGCAACCCGGTCCTCGACGCGATTTGTCAAGGAATCATTGAGGCTCTTTCACCTTGAGGGCCACACTTACCAGACACCTGACCAATACCCAATCACATGGCGTTCTCATCGCTTACTTGCACGTCTATCTTATTACAATCCTAAGAATGGGAACCAGGACCTCTTCATCAAAACCAAACTTCTACAGCCATCTTGGTCCCCCCCCCGTTTACCTACGGCCCTTCTCCGTGTTGAATTTGACAATGATTTCACCGACAGCCACAGGGCCTGCTTCCAAGTTTTCGATAGCCTCCGCTTTTCGATTTTGCACACCAGCCATTTGCCGATATGATCGGTCCTACTACCTGTACCGGATTGACTTGGCGCCCAATGTGCTGTTTTTGGTTGTCTTTTTATTGAGTCTCGTTGGTTTTCTCGGCGTGTACATCAAAACGCGGCGGGCCCTCTCTTTCACCCTGGCCATGTGCCTTGGGCTCGCATGTGAGGTTTTGGGATATGCTGGTCGCATCATAAGCTGGAAGAACCAATGGGGAGAAGACGGGTTCCTGATGCAAATCATATGTCTCACTATTGGCCCGGCCTTCCTGGCCGCTGGTATCTACTTCTGCCTCCAGAGGATTGTGTGCATTTTCGGGCCTGAGAACTCGAGGCTGAAGCCGGAACTGTACCCTCGTATTGTGAGTGAATTGTTCGAAACTGACAACTCCCGGCGATACGTAATTTCAGGGCAGCTAACGGTGCTGTGCAGTTCATTCCCTGCGATGCCGTTTCCTTGGTCCTCCAAGCGGTGGGCGGTGCCCTTGCCTCCATTGCATTGCATACCGGCGATGCCCTCGCCCCTGGCAACAACATCATGATGGCCGGCCTATGCTTCCAGGTGGTTACGATTGTCATCTTCATGGCACTGGCAGCCGACTTCACGTTGCGCACGTACCGACGCGTCCAAGCAGTTGGAGGCAATGCGGCTCTCGACCAGAGCTGTGCCGTCGTCAAGATCCGCAATTCTTTCAAGTTCCGAGCCTGCCTCATAGCCATCGCGGTATCCACCCTCGCTATCCTCTGGCGCAGTACGTTCCGCGTCGCCGAGCTCAGTGGCGGATGGGAAGGCGAGCTCATGGCTGAGCAAGGCCTCTACTACGGAATGGAGGGAACCATGATTTCAGTGGCCTGTTTGGCCCTGAATGCTTTCCATCCCGCTATTTGCTTTGGAGAGATGATGGATGACCCCGCCAAGGGCGGAAAAGGGGGCGTCGCTCACGAGGCCAGGCCACTGATGCGCGCGGAGTTTGGCAATCCTGAGAAGGAGGAAGATATCACGGTTGAGATGGGACAGCGTGACATGGGATGTGATGGCAGTGGGTCTAAACCGATAACGGAAAGCGACCGGGGGTCATAAGGATGTATATTCCCCAGAGGCGGGTGAGGCTATAGTTTACTTGCAACTCATCGTTCTCGGGTCGGCGCGGAGGGCATCGTGGAACATTGACATAAGCACCTAATTACCCAGTGTTCTAGAAGGAGCAAAGTGGTTGGGTAGGAAGCGCGCCTGCCCTAACGGTCTTAACATGGGTGATGTTGTGCAGTTCCGAAGCCACATACCCCTGTCCCAGAATCTGACCGGTTTATGGAAAGCGCCGTCGCATTGCGCTGCAGATGACGGCGTCATAGAGAACCTGCTTGCTTATACTCACACGAATGGGAGGCGCAACTGGCGAATGCTGGATTACACACCTGGCAATTTCTACGAGTGATATCCGATGATTGCTCGAAAGTGACGTGCACCACTTCCCCCACTTGGGGAGCTGACCCGCGGCCTTGGTTTTGGGACTCCTCAGGGGGCTAAATCTGTAAGCAAAGAACCAATATTATCGTCTCATTACTACGGATCTGATGCCGGAGCATTTGCATGAATCACATCTCGATAACAACATCAGGGGATAATTGACTACATTCGTGTAATGATAAAATATAAAATTCTTTTTCATAGACCATGTATAAAATGTATACCTATACCATTGATCAACAAGACATTAAGGCTTGGCTTGATGGTTATTTAGGAGGGGTACACCCTGCATATACACGCAAGTGTCTTGTAGAACAACAGCAGCATATTACGCCATACTGGTTAACGATCTACTAGAACAGGCAGCTCACAACTTCCCCGTGTCGCAGTTTAACGATTCTCTTTGTTACACATACCGTAAATATCCATGTGCTTATGGCCTTCGGCATGGCCGTGTAGAGAATACTGAACACTTTAGGTACTTGTCAGCGGCCACGGACAGCTGGAGGGGGCCTACGCCTATTCCTCGATTACCTAGCGCAATATCTAGCGGCAAGCCGGCGACACCCAAGACACACAAGGTCTGCGGGGAATTGCGACTAACTCCGTGTCAGCAATGTCCACATCTCGAAAGAGAGAAACGAACACATATTCGATGTCGGAAATACATACTGTTCAAGGATGCTAGAAAGACGAGTGTAAAATCCACGCTTTTCGCAAAGAGGTGAATACTGTGGGATAGCACCGAATTATTGCTGCGTTTGTTGCAATACTTCGAAGGAGGCACATAAACCCGCCAAAAGAAAAGCAATCCAAATCAGGGGGACTCCTCTCTGGCCAGCCGGAAATACCCCTCTTGGGAGGAGGGTCTGGCTGCTTAGACCATGGAAATTGCTCCTCTCTCCAATAGGCACTCCAGAAAACATGGATGAAGCTGCCGGCACCGTAAGACCCCGAAACACCTAGCCTCTGCGAGCCCAAAGAGCTGAATACTACTGATGCAGGATGCCACCATGATGGATGTGGTCCACTACGACGAAGAAGCTGATCAGACTTCCTATAACAACGACAGCGACTCCGCGATAGAAATGGGCAGTAACAGGTAAGTGGATAGCACTGTCTCAATCTCGCAAATTGCGAAGAAATATTTATAGTTGTGAAGAAAGGGGTTGGCTGACTGCGCAATAGGACGTCAACATACTCGATGACTTCGAGTGTCGCTGAGCGGTTGGAAGAGAATGGCAGGACTTATCATTCCTACAAAGATGGAAAATATCTTCTTCCCAATGATGAGGCCGAGCTCGATAGACTGGGTAAGCTGCTATTTTCATAAATAACTTTGTATATTTGAGTGACGACTTTTGACTCTGTAGCAGACCTACAACACAAGATGTGGGAGATAACCCTCGATGGCAATCTTCACTTGGCGCCAATAGGACCGTCGCCTCACCATGTCCTCGACATTGCAACTGGCTCGGGAATATGGGCAATAGACTTCGGTAAGGTTCCCGTTCTATCTGGTATGCTGGGCCAATCCCAACTAATGACGGAACAGCTGAGGCATATCCCTCCGCTGTAGTGATAGGTACAGACTTGTCACCTAGCCAGCCAGAATAGTAAGCCAACATCAAACAGGAGCCTTCATCCTCTTGGGGGAAAAGCTGGGGAAAAAAGTTGACAGACGTTGACGGAACCCCCAAACTAGCGTGCCACAGAACTGTGAGTTCCAGATCGACGACGCCGAGGACGAGTGGGTATTCTCGCGGCCGTTTGACTACATCCACGGGCGCGCGTGCGCGACGTGCTTCAAACGGCCCGAGGACATTTTCCGCAAAGCCTTTGATGCGCTCCGACCGGGCGGCTGGTTCGAGATGCAGGACCTGAACCTGCAGACGTCCGAGGACGGCAGCATTGAGGGCACCACCCTCAAGGTGATCCAGGACGAGATCCACGGCGCCCTGGCCTCGGTGGGCATGCGCTGGGACAACGTCCCCAACTATGCGGCCTGGATGCGCGAGGTCGGCTTTGAGGAGGTCACCGAGGTTGTCTTTCGCTGGCCCAGCAATCCATGGTGGCCCGCCGACCCCAAGGAGAAGACCCTGGGCACGTGGTTCCTCGGCCAGATCCAGACGGGCCTCCTCGAGAGTGTCACGACGCGCATATTCATGACCAAGCTGGGTTGGTCCAAGGAGCAGCTCGACGAGTTCGTGGCGCGGGCCAAGCGCGATCTCCAAAACCCCAAGATCAAGGCCTACTCCCCCGTGTACGTCAAAGCATGGCAATCCCGACCCCCTTTCATCCACTACGTCTGAGCCATGTCGAGTGTATTGCTGACATCTTCATGATTAGCCACATCGTGTACGGTCGTAAGCCTGGCAGCCATTCAGTAAACTTGACTAAAGACCATGCAGAGATCGGTTAGGCTATAGTAGGATTCAAGGGATATGAATTCATAATACACAATAGGAGTGATAATAATAGAAACCTCTCAGATAAGGGAGACATTCACCCTAAGTAGGCTGGCTGCGTCCCACCTCACACGCACATAGAAAAGAAGACGCAAGGTCGTTTATTATGTATTTATCAACTCTACAAAATATAATAGTTTGTACCCATTGATTTGAAGGCGAAAATGAAGAACTGCCAGGCCAGGGGTTGTGTATGCCGGTTTCGGGTTACACCGTCCCACAGGCAGCAATCACCTCAAGCCCGCCCTCGCATGGATATACCTAGACGCGCATATTATGGCGAATGGCAGATAACCGGCTCGGTTGATTACTGTTGCCATATGTCAGGGGCAATTGCAGCCGGTGTTACCTTGGGGTCCTTCTCTACTGAATCGACGCACGCCGACACCTGCGTGGCTGACTCACGATGAGCACTGTACACTCGGTACATACATCACCCATAAAAAACATTACGAATACTAAACTCAAAGTATGCGTACAACTATCCACATAGTGACATGGTAGTGTTTAGAACCGACCGCCTCAACATAGAGCTGAGTGCGAGGTTTGGTTTTCATAGATCGGCTTGGTAATGAGGTGTGACTACTGACATGCAAAGCGATGAGGCTTAAATAAGGGTATCGATTCATCTAATCTACTAGCGAAAACACAGAAATGTATCTTCCATAGAGGACTCTTTATGTACAATAAAACGCTCAATTTTACAAGTGCTTGCAGGAATATCCTTCTCATCGAACCCAGCCACTAGTAGGGTTCGCATTGTATCTCCCCCGACTTGACACAACAACGCTTCTACAAGAAACTAGGGGTTTCAACATTGATTCTTGTTTCGCCACCGGATGAATTTGGAACTTGGCGAGTGGTGACAATATATCTAGCTTGAGTGAACCTCCAACACCATTCAAACTCTAGGGAAAAGAGTGATCCACCCAAATGCGTGCACGTCGAAACTGCCAAAATTGCCAAAACTGCCGCGAATTTCCTTTGGTATCATCAACGACGGTGATGGGACAAGTCTTCGAGCTCTGTCTCGCTCAGAGCTCCTCGTGGTGTCTCCGACGAGTCCTTGTCTGCCTGAATAGGACGGGGCATAGGGGGCGGTTGACGCTCATAGGTGAAGAGGCTTGCCACCAGTCCAGCAGCCGCAATACAGATGAAGATGTTAATATCATTGACAAATGCAGCGGCATAGACGTTTCGGATCATTTCCTGGATCTTCAGCGGAAGATTAGCGCTGATCACAGGGCTTTGTTGCAGACGCTGTAAATCGGCAGGGTCCATATGGCCGCTCAGCTTGTCTTTGACTTTATGATTGAAGACGATGCTGCACACGGCGATGCCTATGGCGCCTCCAAAAACGCGAGCCTGCGCAATGGCTCCCTGCGCGACGGCCAGGTCGTCGTGGCTTACATGCACCGACGTGAGCATCGTGGCAGCCGCGAACGTCAGGCCGACACCAAGACCGAAGATGGCTTGGTAACCATACTGGGCCTGTACTGAGCTATCGATATCAGAGAATGTCGAGAGCAGTCCAACGCCAAGGAATTGAAGGCACGCCGCAGCAATCAGCGTAACGGAAGTTTTGTTCTGCTTGGATGACACAGCACCGGCCAGGAACGATCCAAAAGCGCAAGCGCCCAGCATCGGCAGAAGGTGGACACCTGCCATCAAAGAATTTTGTTCGTTGATGATCTGAAAGCGCTCCGGTAGGATGATGATGATGGAGAGGTAGATATATCCAGTGAGCATGGTGAAGCTTGGAAAGCGGTCAGCAACATCGAGAAGATCCAGAGTTGGTAAACTCACATCAGAGATGCCATATATGGCCGAAGAGCCACTAGCTTCGAAGAGAATAGGGGCTGTATTCCCATGTAGTGCTTAGTGTTGAGCAGGTATTCCCAGGCTGCAAATGCTACCCAGCACAGGATCGCCAGCGTCAGCGTGCAGACAATGATTGGGCTGTCCCAAGTCATGCTGAAAGACCCTGCTTGCTGGAGTGAGAAGACCAACAAGGTCGAGCCTCCAATGACTAGGAAGATGCCAGGCAGATCGAGCTTCCTGTAGGTCTCGGCGATGCTTGAACGCGGGCTAAAATGACTGGGCCAGGCGAGCAGGATTCCCACCAGGGCGACGATACTGAAGGGTATACTGCAACATCATAGATAAGAATAAAAAACACTTAAAAGATTTAGGTGACTTACTTGACGAAGAAGATCCACCTCCATGAGGCGAGGTGCGAAATCGTGCCGCCGAGAACAGGGCCAAGGACAAACGAAACGGCAAGAGTCATACCAATGAGAGCCCCTAGGAGACCTGGCGTATGCTTTGGACCGACCTCGAAGAGCCCGATCTGAGCCAGGCTATAGAGGCCAGAACCGCCGATCCCCTGAAATGCGCGACATACGATGCTTCGGGGACGGTTAGAGAATGTAAAAGTGAATTGAAGATAATGACCGATAGCGACACGGATAACTTACAGTTGTGTCATGTTTTGAGCCAAGCCGCATCCTAGCGAGAAGGCACCGAACAATAACCAAGAGATTTCGACAAGGGCGCGACGACCGTATATATCACTCAGCTTCGAAAATGCGACGGCAAAACCTACATTTATCCAATGATTTAGCACTCATTCCTCTTAGTTGCCGGATCCTATTGATTGGAGGTAGACTTACCAAGATACGCGAGCAGATAAGAGAGCGCCACCCAAGGGACCGTGATGAAATTGTTCAGATCGATCGAGATGGATACAAGAGATGTCGAAACAATCGAAGCGTCGACACTGGAGAATAGCAAACCGAGGAGGAGACTGTTGACATGTTAACGTTATCAAGAAACGGTAAGGGTGTATATCGTGGGCGCATTACATGACAACCAATGTATTTTGGCGCAGAGGGCTCAGAGACTCTCCGTAATGGTGGTCTCCGTTGGCGGTTGAAGAGTTCAGCCGCTCTTCCATAGAGTCACTTCGATCGAGGCTACGCATTGTGCCTGTATCGTCGAAGCGAGAGGCCATGGCGGGTGGCCTACAGGATTGCTTGGGAGCTAGAGGTGGAAGCTGAAGAGAAAGAGGACTCGGAGGATGATTTTTGATGACAAGAGTGATGTTGACGAAATCGTACTTCGTGGGTCCGAGTCAGAATTGCAGGTTCACTCTTGGCCTTAGACAAGAAGCAACAAAGCCTCGGCGACGCAAAACTGGGACTCTCGTGAGTTCAGGTGGTCAAACGATAGGTTAGGTTTGGTTCAATCGGTGGTCTCGGGGCCAAGCGGATCCGCATCCAAGGGGCAAGTACGACGGAGGGGGAGTGTGACGATGGCACCTGCAACTCTAAGAAGCCGATGGGTGCCGTTCTTAACATCAAAGTATTTCTCAATAGGAGCTAATCGATTTGCCTAAGCCTAGAAGCTTGTACTTGAGCTATATCGTGGTAACGAGCAAAATTGGGGGAAATGTTCGTTCGCTCGAGTAGGTGAGAGCGTATTACTTTATCGTGTCTAGCTGGCACTCAGGTCAGCCAAGAGTCTATTGTATTCAAGGACTATGGATGACTGGGAGACATGTTGCAAGTCCATACATGCTTCCGAGACACCCCTTCAACAAGGAGGGAATGAAGGAAATCATCATAGGCCAACATACAAGGGTGCTGGGAGGCCATGGACAGATATCTGTTGCAAGATGAATCAAGGCTGGACCAAGACAACCAACCCTGTATTCAAACCTACAAACTGCCCATGTGCGTGCCAGTTCGTACTACACCTCCAAATGTGGCAAAGAGCTTTTCAAAGCGCCCCCTCGCACTTGGAGCCAGAGAAACAACCGTCTGTCACAGAAAGCCCCGTGTCACAAGCAACAGGCAAAGCTGATGGCGGATGCTTGTGAAATGTGTGACAAGACATGGAAGCCGGCCGAGACGAGGGAGGGGTGGCTCGGGAGAGTAAAGAAGAACAATGGTGGTCTTGACCCGCGGCCTTGAAGGTGGCTATGATAGCACTTAGTCATTGACTATCTCAGATAGGGGATGATCCATCACGGCTGGGATGACTTCAACCACTTCCTTCCACCTCCTATTTTGATCTTACAAATGACAGATTTATGTCTTTGGGCAAGCATGTATCATGGAAGATAGCCCTAGACTTGCCGGCAGTGCTCAATGTTAAGGAGCGAGTACATCGGGTTTCCACAGTGTACTGTTATGCAAATACAACCTTGAAGGAGGTGTGTGCATAGATAGGTATGTATGTAGGCTCCATGTTTTCAGCTTGTCTAACTGCAGAACAGCAGACTAATGCCAGATTGAGAACCTGCGTACTCCGTGGAGCACTCTAAAGTACCCCGGACCGTAGCTGCAGATTTGAGTCGGTGTTTTCAGAGACCTCCTGTACTCTAAGCCCCAAAGTCATATGGCAGTGGAGTTTTATATCTTGGAACCCCATGAGATACAGCACCCATGACCTGGCATCCATAGACATGTGTCCCGAGTAGGAGGAACCCCCATGATGTATATGCGGTGTATGCATTGAGTAGCCTAAGGCCTAGAGGTACGTTATAAACATATTGCCAACGACGGTGATTACCGCCAGGCATGGAGCAGTTGGGCGAAGGAGATCAAGTGGGAATCCGTGAGTGTGACGTGGGACGAAGCCCGTCTGCATGATGCCATTGGAGTACGTCTGCGCCAAGTAGCTGCGCGGCCACCAACAGGGCAAACTGCAAACAAGATAGACGAGGTCCCTGAGGCTCACGGGAGCGCCACACCGCCATCCCATAGCCCAGCCTCGTCAAAACACCCAGTCAAATCGCATGCCAGGGCCGACGCGACGACGGTCGGTCCGAGGAGGATGACGGCTTGCCACTGGGCTGGGCCTATGCAGGAAATGTCGGCGGCCCATCTTCCCGGTTTCCTCATTCTTTTTTTCAATATGGATGATGCAAGTCGCTTCCGAGACATCAGATAGCTGGGGACGATGCCATGTGAGGTACGTACTCTAAACTGCAAATTTCCATACGTAGATGTGTACCTAGGTACACATTGAGAAGATAGAAAAAGGGAAACCGGATTAAGCGCACCGATCGGACAGTTTGATGTTACAAGTCAAAATGGAAGAAAATCGATACAAGGGCAGAATATTATTTCCTGCCTGTCATCAATGACTGTAGCAGGAGCTTCGGAGCCCCCGGCAACCTCTTGTACCTGCTGTTTACACTCAACACAACCGAAGAAAAAGAGTAGCATGTGTTGGTTCAACACATTACGTTGTTTGAGAGAGACTCTCCGGCCAAATGGTGATACTCTCAGACTCTCTATTGCAACCCATGTGCATGTTGAACATCAACTCGACTTGGCATGAGCAATCTCGTCGTTTTGTCCAACGACGATGCAAAGGTCGTGTAACACACCACCCCGGCTTACAAACCGAAAGAGCTTGGGAGAAGCTTCACACTTGTTGGTCAGAAACCGAGTTGGCATTGCACAATGATCCGGCTCTAGTAGTGAAGCTGCTCTGGTTGTAGGCGATGCTGAATCCTAAGGAAAGAGTGCCAGAGTGTCTTCCATTGGAAACATGCACCAGGTCATGTCAAGATCCTGCAGCTTACAGGCCGCGTCAAACAGAGTGGGGTGCATTGTCACGCCTCGTCTGCCTGCACTAGGTAAGGTTAGGTATCGAATGAAGACAGATATCGTGAGTGTCAGGCTCGTGAGATCTCCGGGCGCTCTCAAGTCATATGCCGCAAAACTTTTGCAAAGCATCTAAGGTACACCACATGTAGACAAGTGCTGATTTGTTTATCAAACAAACCTTTCAATTGGAAGGGAAACATCCGAGCAGTCAATGTGTATTGCGTTCGCCATTCGGTTCGCCAGCCGAGTGATTGAAGATCCGAGCTCTACACCACTTCATCCCTTAGCGCTTACTGGGTTGATAGGTATCAATTGATGCACGAAGCAACATTGAAGTTGAGGGAGAATGGACCAGTGTGGTGATATCGTCTGAACTGACTGATCCAGCTGTTGACAGCTGCGAAGACCAAACTTGCCTGAAGGGCATCTTGACTTTTCATATGTACCTAGGTAGGTACTGTTAAAGATTTGAATGGTAATCTTCCAAACTACCTACCTAACATTTACATAGTCCTACATACACTACCTAATGTAAAGCCTGTGATCCTACAAGCCTCAATGCAGTCGGCGGCAGCAGTGTTTTCAAAGGATTGCATGATCTCGTTGGTTTGTGCAAGTAATCTTGGAGACTATACACCGACCTTGATTCGTCAGGGGCAATACCGATGCTGACTGACATCAATAGTGCCTGCGGCTGTGAACAAGTAGGTTGGTACTTCTTTAGTTTCCTTTCCTCATACCACATACCAAGATTTCTATCAATTCCTTTGACCGGAGCCAAGACCGAATTGTGCCGTGTCACGCTTCAGCATGCCCGATCCTACTTCACTGAAATAGAACACATGTTGGTGGTCGTTGTAGATAGTAAGATATGTGCCATGCTACACGGCCTCACCTCCCCACCACCATAACGATCTGCCAGATCAGGGACAAAGAAGAGAGTCCAAATGCTCAAATCCTAGGGTCCTTCCCGTGCTTATTGTTGTGGAGGCCGTACGGAATTTATTCTATACCTACCTAGGTATGCAGCGTGCCGTGCTAAGAATGGAGACGTCAGTTGTCTAAGTACCCCCCGTACCCAATCTGCACAATCACGATACTTCAAGTTATCTATTCACGATTCAAAGGGCCGTTTGAAGCCTTGACATCCACACACCGCGTTATGGCTGGCAACAGCAGATCTAGGCCTGCCCACCGCAAATTCTGAGCTACGACCCAAAAAGAAGGTGTTATGTTGGTTCCGTTTCGATGCCGTGTTGCTTTCGCCCCAGAATGCCAGTAGGGTGGTCAGATGATGTAGGCTCCCTCCAACATGAGGATCGGTGGTTATCCGATGTTGACATAGTCCTGACCACCGCCCACAGTGCTGTCTTTGTTGGCTTTGACGACGAGCAATGAGTCCATGCTGCTATTCAACTCGCCGGGTTTCACTGCCAGAAGCGTTCGATATGAGCCTGTGCTGTACCCGTCTTTCCTTTGTCTGCCTTGCTCTTACTAAGCAAACGAGGTTGTTCTTTTAGGATATCTGCCGTCTTTCGGCCAGATGTCTGATATCGGGTTTCGGGAGAGATGACGCGGCCAGACCGACTCTGTGAGGATGCTCTATTGCTTCACCATTACGGGGTCATCCTTCACCATGTGGTAGAGGTTGTATTCCGTTACAGCCAAGGCCTAGCCGGCCACGACCCTCCCCAGAGTTCCTGTTCGCTGCGTCAAACGCCACATGCTCTGTCATGGTTGGGAATACCATACCACCCCAGACATCATGGCCATCACACTTTGTAAGAGGAAGATGGGATTGGGTAATATCATTCAATGGACTACCATCTTACCTGCATGCACACGATCCTTTGAGGCATTCAATATACGGGCGTAGATTCCCGGCCTACTTGCACCATTCTATTAATATTGCCAATCAGCACCAACAATACCCCCTGTCCTCCTTCATGTGCAAGCAAGGCTTTGATCACCGAACCATACCACTTGCTCAACACTCACTTGATAACTTCAAAGAGGACAGCCCTTGTGAGTACTCCGAACAACTCTTCCAGCTGAGCGACATCGTTTGTTGCTCGCCCCCATCAATTTCACCGCTCTTGATGGATCAGTATGCGTCGCGTTTGAAGATCAAAGTAGCTGACCATGGGAATAGGTGCCCACAATTTGATATATATTGCTCTTGGGCACGACAAAAGCCTTGAAGCAGTTTTTCAGTTCCGTGTTGAAAGGAGGCCGTGTCAAATCTGACCTGACTTCTGAAGCTCCACGAATCGTCTGCAAAAGACGACACCTTCTCAAGACCCCCTTATACAACCTGACAGGCCTCGCCCTATATAAGGAGGCTGCGCAATATATCCCCCATATATCCATTCCGGGCAGGTTGCCGTCCATTCTGCTATTCCTCTAAGTTGTCAGTTTATCGAAGGTGCTTGCAAGAGAGGTAATGGTGTGGATTCGACCTTGTACTTTGGACACACTCCAGTATGTATTCATGCTTGATCATGATCGCACCGGTTTTCCATGACTGGTAGATTTAGGGCATTGGAGTTTGTGCTTATTCACGATACTTGACAGGCAGCCTAGCTGCAGCTATTGTACCTAGGCTTTGGCTCTATTGCCAATCCCGAACGCCTCCTCTTAGCAGCATACGAAGGCGGCAGCACGATAGCACGCAACAAGCGCCGGTCTGCAAGAAACGGATAGGAGACTGGCCTAAAGTTTGGCAAAGTACACAATATCTATCTATTCGGAACTCCATCTCGTGGTTTAAGGGGTAGATATAATATACTCATTGCTGATTCCGTAAGTCAAAGGTTGCCGTCGTTTTTAGTCACTCACTAGCCATTGCGGGTTATTCACCATCGCCGACCGACTCCCTTTTCTGTGTCGACAAGTCGTCGATGGAGTAATCACCTACCACCCTACCACCCTACCACCTTTTCCACATCGGCGACCTGTCAACGGAGCAATCACCTACCACCCTACCACTTAACAAAGACACGACAATGTCCACACCTTCCTTCCACTTCAACACTTCTATAACAAAAATGACCTGGAGCGCCCTGAAAAATCCGCTTTTCAGTCAGAGCACACGCATGACCAACATTACATTTGCACATGATCAGTTCTTTTCCCCTCCCCTCCGGAATTTGCACCTATACTCTTGACCTTGAACCTATGGTTTATTTCCTTTTACCGTACCATCTTCAATGGCAACCAGACTCTTTGATTCCTGCACGAAATTTACTGACAACCATCGATCGACGTAAGCCGGACTGATTCAATCTCCAAAGCAATCAGCGTTACATTATGGCACACCCGGAGCCGGACAGGATGGAGCCCATCGCTGTCGTTGGAATGGGCTGCAGATTCCCGGGCAATGCTACCTCACCCAGCAACCTCTGGACGATGCTCGTACAAGGCGAGAGTGCCTGGTCGACTTTCCCTGAAGATCGAGTCAACATTGCCAGCTACTTCCATCCCAGTGGCAATAGACAAGGCAGCGCAAGTCTCAGGATTTCCTTTCTTCACCTCAAAAAGCTAACTTGATCACCAGATTTGCTTCAATGGAGCTCATTTCCTGAAACAAGACGTCTCAGCTTTCGATGCTTCGGTAAGTAGAATATAAAATATCTTCTACTCGTGGAGCAAAACTAACTATTTCAGTTCTTTTCGATCCCGACTGATGAAGCCAATGCCATTGACCCACAACAGCGTATGCTTCTCGAGGTTGCCGTCGAAGCCTTGGACGCCGGTAAGATATTAATTCCGAAAAGAAAAACAGAAAACCAATGTCTCATAAAACCACTGACTATCTGAAACAGCTGGAGTTGATCGCGAAGCCCTGCGCAAGTCAGAGACGGGAGTTTGGGTCGGCTCATTTGTCAAAGGTAAAATCCAGATCTCTACAAACCCCCTGAGTACAGCTGACTAAATCCAACTAGACTACGAACAAATCGCATTACGAGATCCAGACGACTCACCAAAATATGGAGCGACCGGCAATGGAATCGCAATCATGTCAAATCGGATTTCCTACTTCCTCGATGTGAACGGCCCGAGCATGACGATTGACACTGGCTGCAGTGCGAGTCTTGTATGCCTCCATAACGCTTGCCAGGCTCTACGAAGCGGAGAAATTGATATGGTGAGGAATGGTTGAACCCTTTTAAGTCGTAACCAGCTGCTAATTATCGTAGGGTCTTGCTGGTGGTGCTGGCTTGATCCTGACCCCTAACACTATGATGCCGATGACCGCTCTGAACTTCCTGAGCCCAGATGGGAAGTGCTACACCTTTGACGAGAGAGCCAATGGATATGGCCGAGGAGAAGGAATAGGCATCATAGTGTTGAAGCGACTGACAGATGCTATTCGCCACAATGACAACATTCGGGGAGTCATTCGCGGCTCTCGAGTTAACCAAGACGGACGAACGTCAGGTGAGTACACATGGCCCCTGGATATTCCCGTTCTCGCAAAATTCTGACAAGAGGTGAATTATGCAGGCATCACCCTACCAAGCGCAGAAGCGCAAATTCGCAATATCCGGGCCGTTTACGAGCGCGCTGGCTTAACCCCTGACCAGACAGCTTTTGTCGAATGCCATGGCACTGGCACCCCTGCTGGTGACCATCGAGAGTTGCAGGCAGTCTCAGAGGCGCTCTGCCAGCAGAGACCAACAGATGACCCAATGTATGTCGGCTCTATCAAGACAAATTTGGGCCATTTAGAGGGATGCGCAGGCATAGCAGGCGTAATCAAGAGCATATTGACAATTGAGCATGGCATCATACCTAAGCATCTCAATTTCGAGGCCCCGGGAAGTCACAGGATTAACTTCGCTGAATGGAAAATCAAGGTAGATTCTACGAAACCCCCTGGTACTTTACAGGAAAATAACTGACACAAAACGTAGGTACCACAAGAGAACACAAAGTGGCCCTCTGACGGTCTCAGACGCATTAGCGTCAACTGCTTTGGATTCGGTGGTACAAATGCGCATGTCATTCTTGATGATGCTGCCCACTACCTCTCATCGCGTAGTATGACGGCGCACCACAATTCTGTCATGTCCTCTATGGATTCCTCCAAGGATCCGTCGATGGACCCGACCGTCGTTGCAACCACCCTCAGCCAGATTAAGTCTCGAGCTAAGACCATACGACGAATTGCGAAGGGCCAGCAGATGCCGATGCAGGACCGAAAATCACATGTATTCGTGTTCTCGGCGCACACAGAGCGTGCACTCCTCCAGGTACTCCTGAACCAGGCCGCTTACATCGAAACAACGGAGCGCAAAGACTCGGTAACTTTCATGGAAGACTTGGCTTACACACTGGGATGTCGACGGACCAAGCTGCAATGGAGAGCGTCCGTTGTCGCTCAGACCGCCGATGAACTCGCCAAGAACCTACAGCAGATTACTAAATCCGACCTTGTCCGGTTGCAGGAGAACAAAACACCGAGAGTTGCGTTCGTCTTTGGCGGCCAGGGTGCGCAGTGGTTCGCCATGGGTCGGGAGCTCATGGCCTTTGATATCTTTCTCCAATCCCTTGTATCGGCTTCGAAGTTCATAAGCCGTATCCTGAGCGACCGTTTTAGTTTACTGGAAGAACTACTCCGCAGTAAAGATTCTTCCAGGGTTGACGATCCCGTGATTGCTCAGCCAGCCACTACGGCTATCCAAGTCGCCCTGGTGGACCTCCTTGTTCGCTACTGTGGCGTTTCGCCTGCCTTTGTGATCGGCCATTCCTCCGGAGAGATCGCGGCTGCATACGCAATGGGGGCGATCTCGCGTGAAACCGCTTGGGAATTAGCATGCTGGCGCGGCGTCTGCGCACAGGAAATGCTAACGCACAACGAAGAAGAATACAAAAAAGGCCGGATGCTCGCTGTCGGCCTCTCGGCCTCTGAAGCTGAGACCTTCATATCCCGTGTCAGTAAGGGCAAGATCACTGTCGCGTGTATCAACAGCCCAGTCTCTGTAACCCTCTCGGGTGACGAGGAAGGGATTCTTGAAGTCCAAAGATTGCTTGACGAGAAGAAGGTCTTCAACAGGCTCTTGAAGGTAGAAACTGCGTACCATTCTGAGCACATGCTGAGATGTGCCGCAAGTTACTTCGCTTGTATTCAACAGCTTCACCCCCAACATCCCTCGGCCAGCACTGTACCTCATCCGCATAGCAGTGGCAATCTAATAACGACCGCATGTATCGAATCGGATCAACAGGCTCGCGAGCCGATTCCCCCCAGTGAGATTCCAATCATGTGTTCTTCTCTGACGGGGACCCCTGTCTCGTGGGAAGAGTTGACGCCGCGCTACTGGATGAGTAACATGGTCTCTCCCGTACTCTTCCATGATGCAATGACAGAGGCACTCAAAGGCTGCGGAGCCAAGAAGCCTGACATCATCCTCGAGATCGGTCCGCATAGCGCACTTCAGAGCCCCGTCCAGGAGATAGTCGAGACCTTGCAATATCGGGGCCAAAAGCCGAAGTACATTTCCATGCTCCGTCGAAACCAAGATGCTGCCATTACAGCGCTAGCAGCTGTTGGGGAGCTATGGCGCCGCGGCGCAAACGTCAAGATGCCGTGGGTGGTCATGCGCAACGTACAATACCACCGACCGAAGATGTTGCACGACCTCCCGAATTACCCGTGGAACCGGGAGACTAAATACTGGTTCGAATCACATCTGTCGCGTGCCAACAGGTTCCAAGTCCACGGTCGGTATGACCTGATCGGCCGTCCCACTGCCGACTCAATCCCATTCCAGCCCCGATGGCGAGGTTTCTTTCGCGTCGGAGAGAACAAGTGGATTGAAGACCATCAGGTCCAGAAATCGGTCATCTACCCTGCATCTGGCATGGTGACTATGGTCATTGAGGGCGCAAAGCAGTTGGCGCAGGGTCCTTGTGAGGGCTACGAAGTTTCCGATTTTAAGATCCAGAAGGCGATGCTCATTCCTCTTACCGAGCGAGGCCTAGAGTACGCCGTCAACATGAGCATCCGAGAACACTCACCAGCGAAGTATGAGTTCTTCATATACTCGAAGCCGCTCGATATGGCCTGGCAGCAACACGGTACTGGTTTCGTCACAATTCATTCCACCGCCAAAATGACGAACCAGAACTACCAAGAAGAGTACGCCAGAGTTGCTGAAGTTACCGACGAGAATATTAACCCTCGTCAGTTCTACGAAACTTTGGACGTGATTGGAATGAACTACGGACCGTTATTCCAAAACATAACCTCCCTGGCCAAGAGGGACAGCATGTGTTCGTACACAGTCCGTATTCCGGACACCAAGTCCTCAATGCCCGCCCATTACGAGTTTCCTCATATAATTCATCCTGCTACACTAGATAGTATTTTTCAGACTGCATTCAGTCTCGGTGATGGGTCAATGGTTCCCTCCTTCATTGGTAGCTTATATGTGTCAGCCCAACCTCAGCCTCCGACCGAGGCTGGTCGCGAACTCTATGGTTATGCCGAAGCGGTGCGCCGCAGCCTTCGTGAGGCCTCCGTCACTTTCGTGGCGTCCGATGAATCATGGAAGAACACTGAAGAAGAACCGAATAACAGGGCTCTTGTAGTGGCCAGGGACGTCACATTCACTGCTCTCGAATCGGGGGCTGGTGCCCCTGGAAACACTTTCCTTCCGAACCATCACAATCTATGCTCCAAGATTATCTGGGAACCGGAGGATCAATCTCACAACAGTAACATCCCAGAGGAGAAGACGATTAGGGAGCTACCCCTTCAACTGTCCGGCGGCGTCGTGATCATTGTACCCAACTTCTTGAGTCCTGTTCTCGCAAGGCTATGCTCCGATTTATGTGACAGGATCCAGTGTGAAGTCCGTACCATGGCAAGTATCTCAGAACAAAAACCTCCAGCCTTTTTCATTTCTCTGCTAGAAATGCTACCTGGACATCGATTCGTTTGGGACTGGTCCGAACAGGACTTGCTCGCGTTCAAGTCCCTCATGACTATGTCGCGAGGAACCTTGTGGATTACCTGGAGTTCACAGCTTGAAGTGAACAACCCGCAGGCCAGTCTTCTACAGGCCTTGGCACGAACAATACACTCTGAGAATCCCCAAAAGCGAATCGTCACCCTTGACCTGGATGCCCCTCCCGAGACTGCGAAGGACTTCCAGTCGGATATAATCGAGATCGCCTCTCAAAATATGGGTGCGGAGTCTTTCTCGGATACTGAAGCGTCGGACACGAACTCGAACGATTCCAGGGAATCGCTTTCAGGTTCTATGTTGGACTCAGATATCCCTGTCGCGGAGGACTCGACTTCAAGTTTCCAGGCAGGTTCCGTTTCGGATACAATTGTTCGAGTCTTCACCAATGCCTTCACTGGTCCGAAGGGAACTCAATCCAAGGAGACCGAGTTTGCCCTTCGTGCAGGTCATCTCATGGTATCCCGTCTCGTTCCCGTTGAGAATCTGAATGCCATCATCGAGCAAAGCCCCTCGATCATTCACGAGGATATGCGGTCCGCTCGCGAATCGATCCGGCCTGACGCCACATATGTTCTTGCGGGCCAGGGTGGTCTAGCGATGCAGATCGCCAAACTCCTGGCCGAAAATGGTGCTCAGCATATTGCACTTCTTTCTCGATCGGGTGGCTCCTCCAAGGACTCACAAGACAATGTCGCCCTCTTGCGAAAGCGAGGTGTTTCTGTCAACGTGTTCAAGGTCGATATTTGCGATAAGGTTGCTTTGCAGCATGAGATACACGCAATCGAGCAGACTATGCCGCAGGTCAAGGGTGTATTCCAGTGCGCCGCCACAATCCGCGACTCCGTGTTTGACAACATGACATATTCCGACTGGCAAACCGCTGTCAGACCCAAGACGATCGGTTCCTGGAACCTATACAGCCTACTTCCCCGACACATGGACTTCTTCATCTTTTTGTCCAGCTCGGCAGGTGTTATTGGAAGCCGCGGTCAAGCGAATTACGCGGCCGGTAACGCCTTTCAGGATGCTTTAGCACGCCATATCAACACGCGAGCCATGCGCGCAACATCTATTGACTTGGGCCCTGTTCTAGGTGCGGGTATGCTGGCCGAGGATCCTCGAACGCTGGACATGCTCAAAGCGAGTGGCTTCTTCGGCATCCGTCTGCAGGATTTCCTGTGCGTTATCGAACGGGCCATTGTAGGACTCACGACGACGACCCTCGACCATTTCCCGGCTCAGGTGGTCATGGGTGTCGGCACAGGCGGCCTCATACGACAGAATAAACCGGCGGATCCGTACTGGACGCGCACCGCGCTCTTCACGCGGCTGAACCAAGTGGACATGCCCGAAGATGATGGCTCCGTGGAGGGCGCCGCAGCTAGGGCAACGGATGAGCAGCAGAGCGTCAAGTATCTCCTCGCGCAGGCCGCGGGCGCGGGTACCGACGAGGTCCAAACGATTGTCAGCACCGGACTGCGCAGCATGTTGGCACAGAGCATGAGTCTCCGGGGTGGTGTTGACGAGGTCGACGAGGGTCGCGCACCAGCGGCTTATGGCGTGGACTCTCTCGTCGCCGTAGGCGTCCGCAACTGGGTCTTCCGCGAGTGCGGAGTTGATGTATCCGTGTTCGAGGTGCTCAGTGACATGAGCATACTCGACCTAAGTGGCACCATTGTGGAGAGAGGCGGCTTCGGAGGTGATGCTGAAGGCGCCACGGATGAGCAGTGAGCAAGCAAGCACATACCCGCCGGGCAACCAAACACGCACACAAAAGTCCGGGACAATTACGACAGCAATGATCTAGTTGTTTTCTTAGCTATGACGAAAACTCGCTCAATCGGTAGTGGCCTATAGTATATACTTACATTTGCGTGTGGGGGTGGTAACTTACAATGCCACTTTGGAGGTTGACCAGCAGGAAGTCTGGGGCTGGGGCGTAAGGTGTGTGTTGTTGCTAGGGAAGGAAACCAATGTGGCTCGCAATACTTGTACAGATTCGGCTGTTGGTACAACCATGGAGGATGCTGATGGCTGCGGTTCTTTGAGTGAGCATTTGGAGGCCTTTCTGGTTTGACCTAAAGCAAAACCCAGGGCGAGATTGTGTGTGTAGTTTTATTGTAGTATGAATCAAGGTATTTCTCATGAAGGTATCACGGAGAGTTGAAGGACGGTTTAGATGTGGTTAAGCTGCATCTGCGCGCTGCAGCTTTAATGAATTCGACCTCATCTGATGCCCTGACTCGCTCCTTGAAGTGCGCCACCACCGTTGGGCAGCATAACGGAGGGGCTCCCGGGGGGGTGAGGTGCAGTTCTCGGCGGCCTAAGCGATTGGAGAAGGCCCGGGGATCTACAGTAGGACATGCTATTTACGAATCCCCTGCAGCATGCAACAACAGTTCATGGGCTGGGCGGCAGGGTGGCTTGCGGCTGCATTGGCAGGAAAACCTCAATTGGGAAGAGCCCTTTCCTCTTCTTCTCCTACCTGAAATTGGCCAACTCATTTGCTGCCTGCATTCTGCCATTTCCACCAGTGATATTATGCTCTTTTCAACGTATAAGTGACATGCATACCCTCCTCGTTGTAATAATAGATGACTGATGGTAAGCCTAACAAGAAGAGTTCGCAAAATGTTTCCCATTGCGAACAGTCACCTAACCTATCAACCCTACCAGTTTGTGTTAATAATGTATACCAAGAAATCCCATATCGCCACGGCTGTATGTCAGACGTCTAGAACCATACTACGTATCCTTGGTGCACCGAGTGGAAATGTAAATGTAACCAGACACCCATCACATTGACAGAAGAGGGCGAAGGAGACGCAGGAATGCAAGCATCAGTTCATCCACTCGATAGTCCGTCCGGTAGTAACTGCCACCCGCTGTGTAGTTGACCTACAACTACAACTTACAGCCTACCATCCATCCAGCCATCAGATCATCAAATTATCGATCAAGGAGGCTCAAGAAGCATACCTTCTGTTGAGTACCGCCGCATCCTTTATCAGAAGCCGCGCAATCATCTTGGTCCGTTGCAAACAACAGTCAGCCCATTGGCCAAAGACAACTCGAACAATGACAGATTGGACACAAAACTCCGCGGAAACGGCATCACTCACTGTGTGCTTCTAAGTGACCAGACAGACTGATGTGTCCCCGGTCATCCCGTCACCAGCCAGCTATTCCACTGCGACCAGGACAAGAAAATTGCGTAACGGATTCGGTTTTGTTTTTGTGAGGATTCGTTGTCACGTACATTTGCATCTTGGTGTCGATCGGTGCTTTTCTGAAGCTGACTATTTCAACCTAATATCTCCCTCCCATTTATACGATTATTCTTTCTCACACGAAATCTTCGCCATTTACGTGCCTTTCCTTACAGCTCGTCGGAGCCGGCCATCTCACCTCTCTGCAAGCCTTACGACTTGCAAGGCCTATTCGTGCCAGAACATTTCCGGTCCTCCGTCTCCTTGATATCGGCTACATCCGTACTTACGAACCCAATTTTACGGGCGGGCAATACTACCGTCACTATGAACGGCGTCTTATTCGCGTCCTTAGCGGCCATGCTCGCTGTCGCCGCTTCCGCGCAGGGAGTGGTATCATTGGACATCGAACAACCTCCTGTCCCGCGGCTATTAAACCGACGACGCGATCTCGGCAGCTATTCCCAGCTGATTACTAACAACATAACAGTCAAGACCTATTTTGCTAAGGTCACCGTCGGAACGCCGCCGCAGCCCATCTCCCTGGCTGTTGACACTGGGTCTAGTGATACATGGGTTATCGACGAGCGTGCTGACGGTTGTGAGAAAAAGAACCCTTGCATAACTCCCTGTAAGCGGTCCCAACCCATCGCCCCATGTATTATCATATCAGCCACAACCCTTCCGCCCGAAGCTATAGTGCTACTACCCAATCATCGAAGGCTAGGGGCAACGCATCTCAGCAGAGTATGCTTGTACCTCTCATAAATAGATGCTAATACCGTATCATCCTTTAAGTCTCTGCCCGTGGTAGTTCAACTGTCACGTTATTGGACAATGCGCCGTTCAATATCAAATACGGAGACAACTCGACGGTCTCTGGAAGCATGATGAAAGATACTTTGACTATTGGCGGTGCTGCGATCAAAAACCTTGAGGTAACTTGGCATCTTCTTCCATACGTACATCTGGCCATATACATCAACACTCTGTGACTCGCCAGCCATGTCATCATCAACGTCCCTGGTGAGGTTACCTCACATCCAACTCTCCGCCGCGAACTGAGGCCACGATAACCGTACATCTCTTTGTGGCCCACATCATTAATAGTTTTGGAAAATGACCATAATCTGGTAGCTAATACGTAATGGAAATAGATGGGCCACGCTCATACCGTCATCAAGGTCAATTCAGGGATCCTCGGGTTGGGCCTCAGGGCAGGTGAGACCCCCAATGGGAATTACCCCAACGTAATGGACCTCTTCTACGACCAGGGTCTCATCGGAACAAAGGCATTCAGTCTGTACTTGGTGAGTAGTCTACTTCATACACCACCTATCAGTAAAACTTGCGGTTAGTTTCAGCCCGCCAACTAATTTGCTTCCTCTCCGAAAGAATGCACAAGACTCGCCCACAGGGAATTTACTGTTCGGCGGCATCGACAAGGCAAAGTTCACAGGCGATCTTCTCGCCGTGCCCCTTTTGCCGAGCTCGGCCACTCGAAAGGTCTCCTCGTATTACGTGGCCCTGTCCTCCTTGTCCATGACCTTCGATAACGGGACCAACCAAAATTTGACCTTCGCCGACAGCACCGTGCTGCTCGATTCGGGCGCCTCGTTCACCTACTTGCCCAATAGCACGGTCACGCGCCTGTACCAGGCCCTCGGCGTCGCCGTCCGCGAGGACCCGAACCAGGGTGTGACCTGGATCGACTGCGGCATCCTCGACTCCCAGCGCAAAGCGACCGTCGACTTCCGGTTCGGGGGCGACAAGGGCCCCCTAGTCCGCGTGCCCATGAGCCAGATGGTCCTTGACCTGCGGCAGGGTTCATCCTCCTCCAAGGGGGACCTGGACTCGTGCCTGTTTGGTGTCCTGCCCACCGCCAACGACGACCAGGTCCACATCCTCGGCGACACCTTCCTGCGCAGCGCCTACGTCGTGTACGACCTGGCCAACCAGCAGGTGGCCCTGGCGCAGGCCAAGCCCAACGCGACGGCCAACGCCAACAAGTCCGACGTCGTCGAGTTCGGTAAGGACGCCACCACCATTCCGGGCCTCGCAGGCGACGCCATGCGGTCGGCAACAGGTGTGCCCACCGTCACCGTGACTGCCAGCGATGGCGGCATGGGTGCGACGGCGACGGACGCCGTGGGCAAGAAGAATGCTGCGTCCGTATCGCGGTCGGCGCCGACGGGTGCGGATCTGCTGACGGTAGGGCTGATGATGTTTTGGACGGCAATTGGCTTGCTCACCGGGAGTACGTGGATTTGCCTACAGCTATGAAAAGAAAGGGGAGAAGGGGTAAAAGGGGCAAAATCTAGCGGCCCACCAGCTTGGTGATATTAATTCGATCTTAATCTTCGACAGATCGCAGTAATGAATGTAGTCACGAATGACGAGACAATTCCCTTCTCTCCATATGGGTTTGACTTTCGCTGAAATGAAATCCTGTTTTACGGCAAAAGATTCATCTATATTATGTCCTCAACGGCTGAGTCTTTTGAACAAACCATTGGTACTTCTTCTAATGTACGATATTGTACGGCTCATCTTGGGTCTTGATTATGGGAGGCCACGTAGATTGAATAAGGACGTTTTAGTAATACCATGCAATAGTCAATCGTGTCGGACTATCTGATATCTCGATTCATGATATCGAAATACTCGCTCAGACACCTTATCTAAGGGTCTCGAGTTCCGTGGATAATAATACATCAAACTATACATAAGACTCAGCGTCTCACTCCTGGCACAAAATTATTGCTCAGCCCATCTTCTCGTATCGCTCTCTTGCTTTATCCTTAGCCTTGGCCACAAAGTCTGAATAGTCGTTCTTGGTCGCCCGCGCAGCTTCTTCCACCGCATCCCCGATCTTGCCGCCCTCGGCGCCCAGGCCAACACCGGGAGCGTAGGCCGCCGTCTCGATGATATTGGTCCGACCGGCGCCTTCGGCTCCGAGCCCAGCGCCCGCGTTCCAGCCCATCTTGGCCAGGAGGCCGGCACCCTTAGACATGGCAGGCTTGCTCGGCGTCGATTCCTTACCGTTGGGCGCTTCGTTCTCCTTGGACGAAGCCTGCGGTTTCTTCCGGGGTAAGTGGGGTTTAGGCTTGTTCGGCTGGTTATGTACCAGGCGACGCTCCTTGGCACGATCTCGGTAATTGGAGGTAGGCTCCTTGCCAATAGCCTTGAGGTCCTTGGTGGCCTTGGCGATAAGGCTCTTGTCTTCGAGGTTCTTCTTGTGAAGGTCACTCAGCTGCTCGTGCCGCCGGAGCGAGGGCTCGCTAACGAACTTGCGTCGACATAGTAGACAGCAGTTTCGATCCAGATCTGCGTAAGATTCGCCCGATGGCGGCGGTGGTGGCGGGGGCGGGGGCGATTCGACAGAAACAGAACCTATGCTGTTTGATCCTGTCAAAGGAGGCACCTTCTCGTTGGCATCGTTGTTCTTAGTCCCATTCTTCGCACCACGAAGCTCTGCGTGCTTGTTCGCCCATTTGGCGAGCTGAGGAGCCATAGCGATGACTTTCTTGCCAGTAGGTGCAGTCAACTCTTTGTCCGCTTTTCGCTTCTTAGAGTCCTTGGCAGATGTTACTTGCTCTGACCTTGGCCCGTCGGCTGACTTCTCTTCGTACAGATTCTCGCTGAAGATAGTGAACTCGCTGGCATACACCGATGGGTTCCAGTAGCTGAGGAGCAAGGTTGGGTTGTGGGATGCCGTGAAAGTGAACTTCCTGTCGTGATCTGTCACAGGTTTGAAGTAAGGGATGAAGACGCCCGAATGGATGTATGCTACCGTGACAGGTTTTGAGCCGATGGTGAACTGCGGAGAAGCGTTGAATTTGGCCATGGCTGCACGAGCATCATCTAGGTTTGAGAACTCAGCAAAGCCATAGCGACATCCGGTATCGTTATACCTATCTCGAATCATGAAGACTCGCGACAATGAGCCTGGCTTAGCCCCAAGGCCGGTTGTGTTACCAACAGGTGCAGTGCTCTTCAGTTTTGGCGGTGCCCCAGCCGTGTGCTTTGGTTCATCCTCCTTAGCAACGTAGAGCTTCTTAACACCAACGGCCAAGTTATTCTCGCTGATTGTGGGTGGCAGGTTGCGAATAACAAGAAACTGCGACGGGGTCTGTTGCGGGCACTCGTCACTCTTGCCGTCCAGCTGCATATCGGCTACATTCTCAGCTAGGCAGGGTTGTAAGTAGTCTGGCTTGTGATGCTGCATTGCTGGATTCTTACAAGATCTAGGAGCTTTGCATTGTTTGCAAGTTGCACGCCGGGAAAAGTTCTCGAAATGGCACTAATCCAGTTAGAATGTGCCAAAAGGGAGTTTGAGCAGACTTGGTCCTTACCATTGTGCATTGCCAGTCGTCTGGGTTGGTAGGCTGACGACGTTCTCGGCTGTAGGCGATAGGAACGTAGGCATTGAAGCCGTCAGCAGTAGTAAACTCGAGTGCAGGATAGTTCTTCTCAAGGAACTCAACAGAGTCCTCGTCCGAAGCGAACTCAGCAAAGGCGTAACATCGACGGTCACCTACGAGGGTCAGCGGGATGTGCTACATGGTCAACACTTTCTGGGACCTACCGGCTCTATCGTCAGACTTAATCCGAACCTCCACAAGCCCACTGGCACCCATGCTTCTCATGATACCGTCAACCTCTTGCGAACTGATATTTTCGGGAAGATCATCCATCTTAATAGTATGGTACGGCCGGCCGGGTCCCGATCTGTATCCTCCATCTCGATAGTACGTATCGTCGCCGGAGCCACCAGGGGACGAGTGGTCTCTTGGGCTCCTTCGGCCACGCTCTCGATCGTAGCCTGGCTCCGTCATGCGGCTGCCATCACGGGCGATTCCAGGCGAGTGGCGGCGGCGGTAGTTCCTGTCGCCGTATGCGCCGGTTTCGGAGCCGCCTTGGTATGCGCGCCCTCGATCGTATCTCTCTGTTGTTGCGCCCGCGTGTTCATAGCCGCGGTCCCAGTCACGGCTGCGATCCCGGTAAGAGTCGTCCCCTCGCGGAGCTCTTGGAGGCGACCTGGAAGAGTCTTTCCCCACAGGAAAGTCAGCTCAAGCTCGAAAAAGATGAAACCCAATGTCAGCCCCAGAGCGACATGAAACAATCCTCCACAGGCGATTCGTTTTTACCATGCCGCGAACGATATTGGCCGTCCCTTGAGGAGGGGGATCTGCGTCGGTAGCTGCTGGCGCGCTCGTCGCGGTCGCGCGCCGCCGGGTGGTCGTAGTCGTCATACATTGTAGACGGATTGAAATGCGCGATCTCGTCTTCGTGGCGGCTATGTCGAAAAAATGGTTGCGCACATGCTTTGTCGCAGATTGCAGGCCTTGAAGCGCAGCACCGTGGTTCTGGAGAAAGAAATGAACTGAGAAAGGTTGGGTTGAGAGAAGGTTTTCCAGCCGTCTGCTATTGATAGCTGAATGCGCCTTGAAGCTCGGAGGCTACAGGCGGCAAGCACCGGTGGACCTCAGCTCAATTGACGTCGCCGTACGCTTACCTAAGGAACACTCATTGTTCTCACAACCACTTGACACATGCAGACGCAACACAACTTTCTTGAACAAAATCCCAAAAATCCTTATTTATTTTGCAGGATCTGTTGTATATAACCTCCGATCTTCCATTTGCTCAGAGTTGATGCGTACACATCACCCCGAGAAGTGTAATGGATCCTCAAGCAACAGAGATACAAGATGAGGGGTGTTACGTTGGTCTGACACACGACCACCTCAATGCACAGGACATCATGGATCGCGTGCGCAGCCCGCAAGCGGGTGCTATAGTGCTATTTGCAGGTCGGTCAACCCCAGACTACTGTCAATGACATGGGTTGTAACATCATGTACTAGGCACTACCCGTGACAACTTCGACGGCAAACCAGTCAAGGAGCTGCAGTACTCGGCATATAACCCCTTGGCACTTCGAACCATGATGTCTATCTGTAAAGACATGCGGACGAAGCATGGACTCAAGTCAATAGCCATGGTACACCGGCTAGGGCCCGTGCCCATTGGCGAGGAGAGCATTTTGATCGCCGTCTCCTCGCCGCATCGGCAAGCGGCCTGGCGTGCTGGAGAAGAGGCTCTGGAGGAGTGCAAATCACGTGTCGAGGTCTGGAAGCGGGAGGAATTCGGCGGCGAAGAGGGAGGAGTCTGGAGAGCCAACAGGGACGGGTTACCAGGCCAAAAGGTTCCAGAATCGGCTCCCACGATCCCGGAAGATAGTGGCGACGGGCCATTCGGCCCGGTGATACGGCCCAGGAGGCCAGGAGAAAGGGGTCATGGTGCTGTCGTTCACCCTAAGCCCGGCCAGTAGTATGTGGCATCTTAGGAATGGAGATATTGTGCCTGATAGGATACACTCCAGCACGTTAGCCGTATAAGCCCACGTACAAAAGGAGACGGACCTCGTGTCTGTTTGGATTCGGCATGCGATAAGGATTGTGTTGCTATCTCGGCCTTTGCGGCCCTTCTCGGTCTAATCGTTCACAACAACAGAGGATGCAAGGGTGGTATTGCACGATATGGGATCACCGTCCCACGATACCCCACGAACGCCTTGCTTGGATTGCAAAGAGGGATCCAGACTGCCCAAAATCGGCTACTCCGTGAACGTTATCCAATCAGTAGTGCTGTTATCTGGATGACACCCATGAACATGGCATGTTGTGTTGAAACCCGGGTAAATCGGTATCCCGCCAGCCAGATTCATCGGTATGGCCATGGCTTCTTATCAACAGCATACCCAGGTTGGATCTTGGTTATTTCCCGGCCAGTTGGATACGCTAAATTGACTTAATCGGAAGGATATCCTTCTCCGTGTTCAGTAATATAATCGATCATCGTTGATAAGCCGGAATGATCAGGTTAGTGAAATAATCGATAGATTACACATCATCAGCTCTGCCATGCGGTTTATCTTTTGTGCTACGCCTGGCGTCCTGGGCACTTCTACACAAGGAACACCATGTTTTGTGAAATGCTGAAAGGAGAGGGGATATTATATAGCGAATTTGACTGTCGTTGTAGTTCCATGCTGAAAAACGGTCGACGCCTTCTTTGCAGGCTCGCCACTGGCCTGGGTGGCAGCAGTTTACTATAAGCCAGGAAGGTGTGACGATCTATGGATGACCGATGGTGTTCTGGGAATATTAGGGTAACGAATGACAGATAGTAGTACATGGCAGCATGGGCCTGGATTCCCCCGCGACGAAAATGGTTTGCCGCATACCCGGGTATAACCTCAGGGATAGCCTATTGAAACCGAGCAACCCAGAGCTGCAGCAGGCAGGCGGGAGCCCGTATCAATATCGTACGCATGATAAATGCAAGATTACACCTAGAAGAGTATCTATGTTCGCATCAGGGTCAACCGTGTTGGTACATGTAGTTGCAGTTTAGTGCTTAGTGATGGCAATTGGGTCGGAGGACTTGCCACTTGCGGGAAGGTTATCTAATTGACCTATCTACCTGGCGTAAGAGTTCATGTTATTGGTCGCTCGGCGGCGGGTTCGTTATAATGGATCGCATGACCAGTATTCCGCTAAGCAAGAGTGTCAAGAGAACAAGCTTTTGGTGTCTACAATGGTGTTGTGTTTATTGAACGGGCGGAAGTGGTGAAGCTTGTCTGCTCTTGGAACCTTGGCCTGTTTGCGGAGAACAGGTAGCTAGACAGACAGGGCCTGTTGAGCTGCCGGGTTGTCTAACGTCGTTAACCTTAGGCGTTAGGTTACCTAAGGGTACGGTACGGCACTCACCACTAACCAACCCCTCAGGAGTCTAGCCCGCCCCTCCAACCCCGACTGCCTGACTTGGCAAGTGGACATTGTGGAGGGTTCATATTGGCAAAGCTTAACCCAGCTACTAAGGTTACATATGCACCTAATCTTTCCACTTGATATATCAACCTCCAAACCTAGGAGGTAAATACATATACCTACTGTATCCTAGAGGTCCCTTACATTGAGCGCATCAAGTATGAAAACCACAGTTGATCACACAGTAAATGCAGTAGCTGAGGTACTTATGTGCCAACTGCTGACCACCACACTACTGTACCGCGGCTATGTCATGCCGAGTCTTCCTTTTGATGTTGCAACGTAGGTAGTAAGCGTGTCAGACATCTTTCGATAAGCAATGTGAGCTGAAGAAGAGGGGAAGAAGGTGCAGATGCGAGAGCGCTATTGATCTATCAATTGATCTCTGGATCTCTGGATGTACTGTAGTGGGGAGTTGTCTCCTCCAACTGGGGGTGCCAGGTGCCCCCCCTGTCTTAAGGTTAGTGGGGAGACAAAGAGATACGGGACGCACTTGCTATCCTACCAGACCTGACTTGTGTTTTTGCCGAGTACGCTCTTCCTGGTCTTGATAAACCCTTTTTGAGAGGCGATGGCGACGATCAAATGATAAAATGCTACTTCTTAGTAATACCTCCTCTTTATTGGCACCCTTCTCAGCTTCTCTCTGGGTTCTTTCCTTCTATTGCAGCCATCAAACGTTAATGTCGAGCTGTCTGGGCGATTTATTAGACTGGTTGTTGGCTGCATCATGCATCCTGCATCCTGTATCCTGCATCCGACCATCCAGACCTTTCAGACCAATACAACGCCCACAATTGGGCTTATCCTTGCCATCCATATCAAAGTTGTCAAGGGTTCAGCATCGCAGCAGCAGCAGCATCCATAATACAGAGATAAGCACTGTATTTGGCAAGGGGCGTTTTCCGAGGGCCATCGAAGACAGCCATTGGTACCGCTTCTTCTTTTCCTTGCAACACCCTGACCGGCCTGGTTGGTCTCTCATGTCAGGAGAATTCATGATTCCGTGTCTCAAGGCCCGTGTTGCGAACATAGTCGACACCAGTGGGAAGTCGGGCATGGCAAAAACGCAGGGGCTGCAGAGTGCTATTCTTCCAATCAGGGTGCACAATGGGGTTCTGCGCTGCTGGCTGTCTCACCCTGTCAGTAACTTACCAAATCACGTACAGCGCTGACTACTAGACGAGATGCACTTGGTTCTACCCCCCTGCCCCCCGCTCGTCGAAGGGGCGACGACCTGCTGCTTCCCAACCTATTTAGGAAGGTCTTTTATTCCTGGGATTTTATCCTCCGAGATAGTGGTAATATGGGGTACATGCACCTACAGAGTACAGGATGTGGCGCCAGCGACATTGCATTGCGGGTTCTTGCGGCCGTCACAGTGACAAGATTGGGATTGCATTCACCCATTCCAAAGAATGCTACGATCGGCGGCCATCAGACATGCCACCACCCAAGTCTTTGGACCATGCGGCCTGGCCTCGAGCTTTTTTTATATCTAAGTCATAACCCCATTACTTGATCGAAGACCTTACTCGAGATTTCTTCCTCTCCAGTGTAACTCAGCACCGCCGGTTTGGGGAATCGTCAACCCGGCTCTTCTTCCCCCAAATACACACTTTGGCAAGGTGTATCGGAAGCGCCAATATGTCTTTCTTTAACCTACGTAAACGTGCCGACCATTCGGAGGTCACTCCGCACAATGGCAACGACAACGCTGAGGCTACCGGAGTCGAGGCCTTGGACCACCTCCATAATTTCGAGAAGCTGCACAAGCTTGACCCCAATCTTCCCCTCGAGGAACTCGATGATCTTGGTGCTGTCCTCGCAAGTGGCAACATCGAGAAGGGTGCCGAGGTTGAAGCTACACTTTTGGAAGAGAACAGCCCGTATCCGGAGGTGAGTAAAGCCCAGCCCATGCTATCAGTAGATGTGTCGATGCTGAGACGCCCAACCAGGTTCGCGCCGCCGTGAGGAACTATGACGAGGATTTGCCAGCCAATACAGTCCGTGCCTGGGTTATTGGCATGCTTCTCTGCACCATTGGCTCTGCAGTCAACATGCTGTTTTCATTGCGGAATCCAGGCATATCAGTCACTACTTATGTAATTCAGCTTGTTGCCTATCCCCTTGGACTCGGCTGGGATCTCATCTTCCCTGATCGAGTTTTCAACCTTTTCGGCCTCAAGTTCAATCTCAAGCCCGGTCGATTCAACTACAAAGAACATGTTGTCATTACTGTTATGTCAAATGCTGCTTACGGCGGTGGTTTCTTGTATGCCACAGATGTTCTGATCACCCAGCAGTTTTGGTACAAGCAGCACTTTGGCTGGGGTTTCCAGCTGTTGCTTGGAATCACGACCCTTTGCACGGGATTTGGGTTGGCTGGCCTTGCACGACGGTTCCTCGTCTGGCCAGCAGCCATGATCTGGCCTTCAACCCTTGTGAATGCGCAGCTCTTTTACACACTGCACGACCGCCCGCAACCAGACACCTCGAAAACCAATGGCTGGAAGATCAGCAAGTACCATTACTTTCTCGTCGTGTTCGTCATCTCGTTCGTCTGGTATTGGTTTCCCGGATGGATCTTCCAGGGTCTTTCTTACTTCACCTTCGTCTGCTGGGCCAAGCCGGACAACGTTGTGGTTAACAAACTCTTCGGGGGTCTCCACGGCTACGGACTTATCCCCTTGACCTTTGACTGGACAGTTATCAGCGGATATGCACTGAGCCCCTTGATCCCGCCTTGGCACGCAATTGCCAATACTTTGGCTGGTGTTTTCATCTTCATGGAAGTTGTCTCGATCGGTCTTCACTTCAATAACGTGTGGTTCGGTGAATACTTTGTGCCTCAGTCCTCGTCCTCGTTTGACAACACCGGGGCTAAATACAATGTGACGAGGGTGCTGGACGAGAACTTGCAGTTTGTTGAGAAAGCCTACCACGAATACTCTCCCCTCTTCCTCAGCACTCAGTTGTAAGTAACATATATCTATAACTGCTATGTAGCAACACATAGCGGTCATCGTCCACCTCTAACAAGGCACAAGCTAACCCCTTTGCAGTGCCCTTTGCTATGGACTCTCTTTTGCTGCCGTCTCTGCTGTCATCGTGCATACAGCACTGTACCATGGCAAAGAGATTTGGTCGCAATTGAAGCAGGCTCGCCACCAGGAGGACGACGTGCATCAGCGTTTGATGAAGAAATACCGGGATGCTGAAGACTGGTGGTATCTAGCCATCTTCGTGGCCATGATCGGTCTCTCTTTCGGTGTTGTCTGCGGGTGGCCTACCGGATTCCCGGCCTGGGCATATGTGATCTGTATGATCATCCCCATAATCTGGACCGTCCCTATTGGTATAGTTCAGGCCATCTCCAACATCCAGATAGGCTTGAACGTCTTGACCGAGTTCATCATTGGCTACATGCTGCCGGGCCGCCCCTTGGCCATGATGATGTTCAAAAACTATGGCTATCTGTGCATGTCGCAGGCCCTCTATTTTGCCCAAGATTTAAAACTCGTGAGTTCTTAAATTTTCTTTTTCATTCGGCTGAAACTCCCTATACTAAACAGTTTTTATAGGGCCATTATATGAAGGTTCCCCCGCGCGTGATGTTTTGGTCTCAACTGGTTGCCGCTTTCTGGTCTGCCATTCTCCAGATCGGCGTCATGAACTGGGCTCTGGGAAACATCGAAGGCATCTGCACCGACGAGCAGAAGGACTCGTATACTTGCCCTCAAGCCAGTGTCTTCTACACGGCCTCCGTTGTGTGGGGAGCCATCGGCCCTGCTCGCATGTTTAGCCCAGGGGCGATGTACGCCAATCTCCAGTGGTTCTGGCTGCTCGGAGCTATTACTCCCGTCATCACCTGGTTCTTCGCTCGTCGGTACCCCAAGTCCTTGTGGCGCTATGTCAGCATGCCTCTGGTCTTTGGCGGCTCGGGTATGATCCCGCCGGCGACTGACTACAACTATATTAGCTGGGGTGTAAGTGCACATGTCTATTTTGATCAAATTAACCAACTCTTCTGGCTGGGGTTCTTGGAAACATTACTAACACGCGTGCTTTCAGATTGTCGGTCTGACGTTCAACTACTGGATCAGGAAGAAGTGGAACGGTTGGTGGATGTACTATAACTATGGTAAGTCATCACTGACGGGGATGAATCATCTGCCAGATACGTCGCAGTCTCTTGTACTGACGCAATTTTTCTTCACATAGTCACCTCAGCAGCTCTCGACTGCGGCCTCATCGTGGCCACGCTCATCATCTTCCTCACCTTGCAGCTTACGAACGCCAAGCCGCCTCAGTGGTTCGGCAACCTCGACGTTATGACGAATTTGGATCAGACTGGCAAAGCCATTAGCATGACAGTACCCGAAGGCCAAACCTTTGGCCCATCGACCTGGAAATAGAGAGGAGAGAAGGGCTTCTCTTTTATAGTTTCAGTGACCTGAGGTGGGAAGGGGTCGACCAAGTAGCCTAGGTTTTGATGAGAGGGTGCAGCCGTAATGGAAATACCCATACATTACCATGCCCGTTTCCTGCCCCTTTTCACCGAAGTGTCTCGTATATGTAAACAAAAATTTAATCGTGCCGAGCTTTGATCTCGTATTTTGCCAGAAATGCAGCATTCAGAATACAAATATCGTGAGTTGGTTGAAAAAGTGTTGTACTTTGACAGGTATTCACTACACGTATGTATAATGAACCCTACGCCTGTACTCATTAGTTTCTATGGACAGATCATACCCGAGGCTGAATATACCTTGGACCAAGTCCGCTGACTAAAAGATGTACCGTCGTCAACCCCTGAAGCTTGACTGCATGCAGTCTTGGTTAAGTAATCTACTGTGCCGTGCCCCTCCATTCGTGTGAGATTCCGTTTTCGAGGAGCAGTTGAACTGGATTGCCAGTTTGATACCAGTGACTGTGGCCCATGTGGCCTGTTAGGAGACAAGTTCCACTTGAATTTACAGATGGAGGCCATAGACCCTGACCAGCAAAAGACCTTAATTTTGGGCTTTAAGCATATGGAGTTTGGGACAAGAGATTCAGCATAACGTCCACGATATGTTCGAGTGCTTTGACATTGTCCTCCTGTATTCAAAGACAGGCATTTTCTACTCATGGAATATACATGGATTGAATCACTTTTTTTTCTTTTTAGACTCAATACTCTCGTACTGGCAATCTATTACCTCATAGATGCCTCTTCGCCATGGTGGGCAAATACAAAAACTTTCCTTTCCCAGCAACCCATCATCCCAGTGTAATATTCGATTTACCTGGTCTTCTTGCTCTCTCCCTTGCCTGTAGGCTTGCTGAAGAGCCAGATCGCAACAAAGAAGGACCAGCCAGTTACGGTAGCTCCGATACCTGCGATCCATGGCCAGGCACCACTGATGGCGTAGCTGCGAGGCCACTCGTCGTGGGCGAAATGGCGGACGGAGACGGTGTTCTTCTCTTCAATGTTGTTGAAGAAGGGTCTCTTGTGGTTGATCTTGAAGTTGAAGATGCCGTGCTGATCAGGCAGCTTGAAGCTGGTGCTGTACGTGGTGCTGTCCTCGGAGCTAACGGTCGGCTTCAGGGACAGACGGTGGAAGGGCGAAAGCATGCTGAATTCGAGCTGCAGGTCATCCGAGGCCGGCACTTTGAAGGCGGTCCAGTGATCCCACTCGTACTCGGACATGGAGATAGAGTATGTCTAAAGCGAGTTAGTCGAAATTCACATCAGTTGCATCTGCGGGGTACATACTACATCGTTCTTGATACGGTAAATCTTAGGGTTGCTCTGGTTGCCCTGGCCCTCCTCATTAAGGTGGTGCTCAATCCAGTTGACCCTGAGGACACCGATCTCGTTAAAGGTCCAGCCGGTTACTCGCTTGGCGAATTCACGGTTGACGGTAGCAACGGCCGCCTTTCCACCAACAGTCGTGACCTTGGCATCAAACCACTGGTCGTTCAGCATGTCGGCGCTTCCGAGAACTGTGAGGCGGGCCGAGTTTCGGGCCTGGACAGTGGTCACCAAAGACAGCTGCTTTCCGGCCGCAAAGAGATCATCGCCCAAAGCCTCGGCTTCCTCCTTGGGGTTGTAGCTGTAGGCAGTGCTGGGAGCTCGGAGGAGAGGGGTCAGGAGTTCGCCGTTGCCGAGGACCTGGCCGATAGCCTGAGGGACGGCAAGGAGCTCGCCATTGGGAGTGGCGGGGGAGAAGAAGTCCTTGACGCCGGGGCGAAGGGCACCGGGGGTAGGCAGTAGGAGCACATCATGCTTCTCGGCAGCCGAAGTAGTGTCGTAGTTGAAGTGGTCAACGACCAGGCCAGTCCTCTCGGAAGGAAGGTGGATGTCGAGCTCCGAGAGAGCAGCAACAACGGCGGTAGGAGCCTGCTTTTGGGCTGAGAGGGCGAGCAGAATGTTGCCCTCGGCGTTGATGAACTTAAGGAGGAGGTTGGCAGTCAAGTTGGGACCGAGGCCTGGCGACAAGGTCATGTTAGCAGATGTTCCACAAGCAGACCAATGGTCGCCCGAGTCGGCATACCCTTAGCTTTCGTAGGGAAGAACAAGATGTGATCGTAGGATCGCTCGCCAAGGTGGAACAAGCTAAGCGACTCGCTCTTGGGAGTCTCGTATGTGACTTCAAATCCTCGACCTGCAATAGAGACAATGAGGTTAGCAATTGGTTTGGTATGCATCAGATAACTATAGCTACAGCTATAGCTATAGGAGGAGTGGGAAATGTGTGCGAACCTTCTAGGTCGCCGAGGAACTTGGAATAATGAGCCTTCTCGGCGACATCTTCCAGGACGACGAGGAGTCTCGAGCCGCTAGAGCTGATGGCCTGAGCAACAGCTGTGAACAGCAGGAAGAGGAAGGTGAAGAGGGAAGTCATTGTCGCTCTCTCAAGACGTATTATGGGAAAAGAGCGAAAGAGGAAAAAGGACGACAGCGACAGCCTACAGATTGCTGCGCATTGGATTGAGCTGATTGAATGTTCTAAGGAATCAGTTCAATGGGTATGAGGAAAGAGCTGAGCTGTCTCAAAAGTTCATTCGCATCAATAATTAGGTAGGTACAGCACACATACGCACACGCCCGATACAATCTACAATCTATCAGCAGCTGGGGAGCTTGGGTGATTTGGTGGTGGTGGTCTGGTCTGGCATACGTAGCCCGTTCCTGCCAAGACTTTTGAACGTCTGTTACTGCCTCTGAGTCCTTAGTGACATGGGTACTTAAACCTTCAATTAGGTAGGTAGTTGGACGGGCACCTGCAAGTACCCAAGTACCACTTCTCAAGAGTTGACTCGAGCTATTTCTCCGGCCTTTTGCCAGACAAGGCCGACGACCGACGACCCGCGAGAGCTTCCAATTGACGATAGCCAGACAGATTGATACTCATTGGAGATCCAGAACGAGCTGCAATTGCAAGTCAGCATAACCCGATTCCCACCGTCCTTTGCGCGCCGTTGCAGCAGCCCAATTGAGTACGTCCATGCCTCCTCGCATCTCACCATTCATTACCTCGGTCAATTGGCCCGCCACCAAGCATCATTAATCTACAGCCAAACTAACATTCGTCGTCGTCGTCGCGCGCAAATAGCAATGTCGAACCCTACACCACGCTTCTGGGCCGGTCCCCTCCGGTACCTTCGCTGGTCAGCCCGCGAGCGCCCGGCCTACTTCTACTCGGTCGTCATCGGCGCCGCTGGCCCCCTCATGCTCGTCACCGTTCCGCCGATCCAGCAGAGACTCGGCTACGTCCGAGCACCCCCGATTCCCATGACATACCCGAGTGCGTCAAATGCCTTCGTTGTGATTTTACTTCTATAGTAGCCAATACTAACAATCGTGCCATGGAACAGTCCCGACAGGACCTCGGAAACAGCTGAGCGGATACGACGATTAAGCGAAAAAGGGATAGAGAAAAAAACAGAACAAATTATGCAGATGGTGGAATCTATTGGGAACAGGAAAAGATAAAGGGGGACCCAACAGGGAGGTTTGCCGCTCCTGCACATATGACGGGCGATGGATATGCTTCTATGATGCTTGGGCAAGAACGAGCGCAGTGGAAAAGGCTGGCTGGCCTACGTTGAACACAATGGAAACGGCAACGCCAAGTGTAAAAACACCAAAGATCTGTTGATTTCAAGCACTAATTACATTTGCACGGGAAACGACGTATCGCTTCGCAGTTTTATACGCCTCGCTTGCTATCTGTGAACAATGCTCGGCTCCTCGGGAAGGGGTATCTCGACTGGCCAACCATCTATATCTCTTTGGGCAGAGTTGCCTGGTGGAACCCCATCATCAATTGTCATTTCCAACTATAAAATGCAGAATTTCTCTCTACCTCCTAACGCCATGCCTTCTATTGCTGCTACACTAACACTTGTAGTCCTTTGTCTTTGTTGTGTTTGTTCAAGCTAGTTGGACCGAGCAGGCAAGCAGCACTTCATCCGCTTAACCTTCGTAGCCTGTTTCGTCAACATAGATTTGCTCTACTTTTCTCTATGTATCAGGTTCCACTCGTACTGTTCAACAATGTTAGCAATCCTGTCATAAGCTACAAGTCAAGAGTGCAGGGATAAACTAAAACTTACCACGCGGCCGTCATCGTCACCCGTGTAGACAAGCTGCGGCATGGGCGTAATACAAGTGATGGCAGCCTCCGTGTTGGCCCTCGTCTCGCTCCTCGTGTCAGCGTGGTCGAGGCGTCGAATCAATTCCAGCGTCCACCTCCCGTTCTTGACCGTCCTCTGCCAGATCTTGACGCGACCCCTCTTATGACCCGTGAAGACGAGGAAACTCTCCAGCCACTCGCTGCCCGACCCCTCGTAGAAAGCACACGACTGCACAAAGTCATCATGCTCGTCGCACACGTTCTGGTCCAGTAGAAGATCGCCATTGACTGTGTACAGTGCCACATTTGGTCCCGAGCAGAGCATGATTTCGCCTGATATATCGTTGATGCGCGCGCACTCCACCGTCCGGTTGTTGGACAGTTTGCGCACGAACTCAAGTCTGTTCAAATCCCACAGAAAGGCATGGCCATCCGTCGATACCGTCAACAGCGTGCTGAAAGCCTTCGAAGCTGCAATCGTGGTGACAGGAGTTTTGTGCCCGAAAAGACTTGACCGGTTCGCGAGTTCAACCGGCTTGCCTGCCCCCGTCTGAATGTTGTGTACAGACACTACACAGTCCTCTCCCGCTGTTACTAGCGTCTTCGAGTCCGCAACGAAGATGCACGAGATCTGGCCTGTGTGGAGATTCTCATTGACCCCTGCGACCTTTCTGTTTTCAGTAAAGTAAAACCGTATACTGTGATCGGCGTAGCCCCACTCCAAATACTTGTCGAATAATGGAGGAAGATTAAGTCGGAATGGCGACGAACAGAGCAGTCGATCTAGTTTGGGGGAATATATCAAGGAGGCGACTCGCTCATGACTCTCGAGCAGGGGGTGGGGAATTCGGGAAAGTGCGAAGCTCGTAGTGTCAAGTCGCTTGGCGGGGAACCTCATGTTCTCGCGACCAGGATGAGGTTTGGTAAAGACTTGGTGAGGTGTCTGTCCGAAGTTGTAGATGACGCTGGTCGCATGTTCTCTCTCATCCGCACCCGCGTTGTCGAGGTCCATGGCACCGCGGTAAGACAGAGGCGAGAAGACGTTCACATTCTGCACTGCAGCCTCCCCTAGTTGTTTGTACCCAAATACCAAGTCAATCCAGGAGTGGAGGTTCTGGCTGACATATGGACTTTCGAGAGCTTCCCGGTGCTTGGCAATGAAGATCTTTGGGTCACCCTTCGCCCAAGGCGGCAGAGCAACATCGTTGACCTTGCCTCCCGAGCCCTGACGTGTACCAAAATCGTAGCCGTTGATGTTTGTCAAGAAGTCGGGCAAATAAAAGAACTCTGGAATCAACTCACGCACATCAGAACCCCGTTCGCGCGATGCCGAGTGCCACGTCCTTTCTACAGAGTAGAAGAGCCGGTCTGCGTGGTCGAAAGTTCCACCTTGCATCGTCACATGGGACTGCACAAAGGGAGGCAGGCGGATGAGATAGGACGCTACCACCATGGCGGAGGAGTAGTGTGTTCCATAGTGAAAAGGCGCTTGGTCTTCCATCTCTACAGCCGCGTTATATCTTTCCATGGCGTCAGCACGCCTGCTCGGTGTCTGCGCTCCCATAGGCTTTGATAAGTCGCGATATGTGGCCGGATCCTCGAGATCAAGTTCTTCGCTGGTATAATCCGCCAAAATCCACGGGAAGACGGGATATTGTGTAAGGTCATTGAATGTTCTGCCGGCCATTGTGTTGACCAGCATCAGGTAGTGGAAATTCGACATTTCCCCCTTTTGCCACTTGCGCAGCGAAGGGTTCCATGGCGAAGAGTTGAAGAAGCCTCCAAATTTGGCCCCGAGCCCTTGTGTCGGTTCTTCGTGAATCTTGAGGGACTCAAGCCGCCATGCATCCTCGGGATTGGGAAGAGTTGCGGCTCCAGCGGTATGCGGAGTTTTGCTCGCAAGCTTGATATACATGTCATCTCTGACTGCCGGGTTGATGGTGGTAAGCAAATAACTCCGCCCGTCCGTGAAGAAGACTTCGATGGCTACATCACGGAACAAGAAGCGACGCTTTGATACACTGATCACATCTTGCCAGCGCCAACTGCGAGAGTCCTGTGTCCCTCGTCGTGACGAAAAGCCTTTGGTGTCGGTCTTGTCGTTGGTGATGATCTGGACGAACGGGTCACGGTCCTCTGGAGCAGCCTCCCAGATATTGACAATCTCGCCTTCCGCGCTTTGGAAATAGTTATCCATGATGTACAGTGCGTTCTTTCCAACCAGCAAAATCCCCTCGCAGACCTCCAATCCAACAATGCGCGAGATGTTGAATACTTGCTGCACAAGATCTCCACTTTCTAGACGACGCATGACCCTACGATTCTTGTCTTCGAAAGCTTCGTCAGGCTCAGGATCGTTTGGATCATCTACCATTTCAAAGTCGTCATCTGGAGCAACCGCCTGTTCACCGCTTTTGGGTTGCAAAGAAGCTTCGCCGTCATTTTCGGCGTCAGCGTAGCCCTGGTTACCCTCAGACGACGGATGTCCCCTTGTCATGGCATCCGATGATTTCGAGCTGGCCACAATGGTACTCGCAGCGGGAGGCACAGAGGGGGGCACTCCGCGAGTTGAGGCATCGGTGTTTCTTCGCTTGGGCTGATACATCTCCTGTTGTGGCTCTGTGTCGGGTAACAGACGGGCACGCATCCTGTCTCGGCCCTCGGTTCTATCGAGCTTCCATTTCATGATAGTGCTTTGTTGCAACACAGCTCCCGGGCGTGTCAAATCTTGGCTCATTCTCAGAAACTCTGAAGAATGGAACAGGACATCGTCTTGTTGGTCTTGAAGCAACCTTTGGTGTTTGAAGTGTTCTGAACCATATATCGACTTCATCCAAGCAGAATTGGTCATGTCATGGCGCAGAATTGCACTCTCCTTTTCCGAGGTCTCTAGTTGCCATCGCTTCAGTACCTCCCGGCGCTTAGCAAGGCGAGACTTGGCGGTTTCGACCGTTTTAGAGTTCTCCAGTCGTACATAATCTTCCCATGTACGCGAAAGACCATTGACGAACAGTTGATCGAGAGAATCCCTGTGCTCCATGACCCATGTAACAAAGCTTTCAGTGTCGAGCTCTGTTAACTTTTCGAACTCTTGCACCAGATTCGACTTTTCCGTTGACGTGAACTGCTGGAATATAGCTGAGCTTTCTTCGGGCTTCTGGACTAGCATGATACGCCAAAGATTGACTGTCGCAAGCCTGACGGCCTCCCGAGCATCAACGAGTTTGACGTAGAACTGGAACCAGAGTAGTTTCGTGTAATCATCGTCAACAGAGAGCGAGTCCAAGATCACCATTTGCCAGTACAGTATCTTGTTCAGAGATGAGATGGCCTCTGAGTCTGCGCTTTGTGGATCATCCATCTCAGAGAGCTTCAAAAGAACCAATTTGAGGAATGATGTTCTGATGGTGGACACAGCCTGGCTGCAGAGTCTGACGCTCTTTAATTTGGAAACATCCGGCTTGTTGAGATACTCCAATAGAAAGCCCAGGAAATCGAGCATCGAATCGGCACCGTTCATAAACCATCCTTCAAATATTGCCTCCACCATGTGTAGACTGAATCGGGCCATATTGGTGAGCACCCGGGGCTCAATCAACAGGTTCCAATCCAGTTTTATGGTGTTTGAAAGATGCAGGATGGTGCCGCGCAGCACATGAGATTCGAAGTATGCTTGGTGCTCCTGGAAACCTGGAGGGACCTTTAGAAATAAGCCGAATCCAGGGAACTCTTTACGATAAAAAAGTTGGTCGAGGAACACATTGACTACGAGCTCCATAATGCCCTCGAGTACTGCATGACTTGTGTTCTGAGAATTGGTTTTCTTTCTGGGAGACATAACATGCGTAAGTCGAGCAGGACTAAGCTGTGGCGGTCTTTGAGAAGTCAGTAGTACAAAAGACGATGCTTTGCGGAGGGGTGAATTTCTTAAGGCGTCGTTCGGGGCTTGCAACGCCGTGTCGACTGTCTTTGAGGTTCTGACTATCGGTGCCGGGGCAGAAGTGCCAGCAATTGGACGTATCATTACATCACCACCCTCAAATGTTAACGCCGAGTCGCGAGAGTCAAGTTCTGTTTCCGGACGAACAGCATCAGTACTGACGATGACTGGGTATAAAGCTGCCAGAAGTTGTTTCACGTATTCAGACGAGAGAGCGAAATCTTTGAAGTTCATGGATCGACTGTGTATATCGGCCAAGAAACGAATGACAGTTTGCAAGACAGCTGCGTTGCCGGCTACCTTCTCGTGGCTAGGCTGGGGCGTTTCTGGTCTAATGTTAGTTATGGATAATACTAAAGCATGGTAGTAAACTCACGCCTGCTTTCCAACTCTTCAGCGAGCGACATGGATCTACCTCGAGGTCTCCCTTTGAACATGCTGGAGTTACTAGCAGTAGCTTGCGGAGAGCCGACCTCGCGAGGCGAGGCCGGATCCTCTTGGTTCCGTAGTATATCTTTGAGGCCAATCTGAATCATGGAAGTAATAATTGGTAACGTCTCCGGAAACGCGACCTTGCATTGGCCAAAGGTTTCGAGCAGACTGAAGAAGTCGAAATTCTTGTCGAAGTCTATCTCTGCGACATCATACCCGAAGAGTATACTGAAGCATATTGGCCAGATTGTCGGGATATCCCACCATCTCTTCAGCCTATGAGCCATGATATGAAAGCCGCCTGATTTTCCAGAGAACTTGCCCGCGTAGCTCGAGCCGTTAGTGACGAGCAACCTGGAAAGAATTTTGCTGCCGTATACTACAATTTCAGGGTCGTTTTCTGTGAGCAGATAAAGTAACCACTGCGCCATCGTCAGTGCGGAATTACATGTTGGCATCCTGGAGTCAAGTACCTTATTCGTTACCGTCTTGGCAAACCTCCGGATGTAGGTGAGGTTCCCTTTCTGGCACAGAAGGTCGCTGTACATCTTCAGAATTTTAACGCCGATCTGTTTCCTGTTCAAAGCGGTATTGAGAACGTAGCCCGCTTTGGTCGTGTCAACAACAGGCCGTGTAGGAGTAGCCGATGGTCTTGCAATGGTTGCAGAATTCGGCTTCGGTGTCCGAGGAAGAGACCCAGACGATGAATGAAACGCATAGGTGATAAACAATGCCAGGGACCGGTGGACCTCGGTGTTGTAGCTGCACTGTACAAGCTCTTGGAGAGCATCCATGAAAAATGGCAAGACCGCGACTGCTAAGGGTTCAGCTTTGAGAGCGTCTAATAACCTTTTGACAACGCCTTGAAGTTATGATGGTTAGCTTAGCGTCAAAAAGTCTCAGAAAGCATTCACTTACGCATTCGCAGAAGCCTGCGGTTGTTGTATTCGTGATACTTGCTGTTTCTTGCGAAGGTCACGAACTGTTTATAGTACAACTCTTGTACGATGGGCACACATCTGCGCCAAACATCGAAATCAACGAGCAGAATACGATATGCAAGAGGATTTTTGATGATCGAGTTCAACGAATTTTTGTGATCATAACCCACGAACTCAAGTACAAGGCTGAGAAGTTGGAAACTCAGTCTGTCTTTTTCCACATCATCCAGTGGAAGACGCTGCGTAATATTTTCGGCTCCCGAAGGAGCAAGTCCAAGTTTGCATTTCAATAGCATACTCATGATGTTGTAGCCATTGCATCGTTCCATTGCCTCGCTATTCCGCCAGCTTGAATTCACACAGCGAAAGATCATTTCAACGGCCCGAGTAAGGGAATCGGCGGTTGAGGCTCGTTCGATAATCTTCAGGGCCAGAGGGGTAAAGCCGGCGAGTTGCCACATCGCATCATCGAGATGCCGAGGTACAGCAATGACAGGCTCGCCCGTTAAGACAGCAACGCCGCTGGAGCGAATTAGGGCATCGTTGATTGACGGTAACGCAGTATTTATCGCTATGCCTGTGCCGCTCTTCATGGTCATCTGCCCCAGTGCATGTGATGGCCCTCGAGATAGTGATCGAAAGAGTTGGGAGTCGCTTAAGGAGTCCCGTTCTCTGATGATCGACGAAGGCATCAGACTAAGGAGAAGCCTACTTTCTGGCATAACATAGCCAGCCTTACTTCTAATAACTCTGATAAGATCCGACCCCTCTTTACCTGCGGTCACTAGGTCATTTCTCAGACCCAGGTGCGCAGAGGCTTCGTAAGTCTGGAAGGCACCAAGACAGTCTTGGAAATTGCCCTGATAGCGTGGTCCCAGCCGACTGGGAACAGCCAAGTAATCATCACTCAATGCCTCTTCGAAAAGATGGGCAGTGGCAACAGACCACTTGGAACTAACGATCCCTGCACCGAGGTGAGATGATAGTTCTCGAGGAGTTCCCAAGAAAGCCTGGACTGGCATTGTCTTGTTATTGCTGGAGGCAAAAGATGCGAAACTCTCTGTGCTTCCATTCGCAAGGGGCGGGGGTGATGGGAATGTCGCCTGGATGTGCTCTACAAGTTCGCCATCCACATAAAGATAAGCTTTGTTCGGAGACATTGTCTTGCGGCGGTGAACAAGGGCTATATGATACCATCTTTTCTCCTTGAAGGCGAACGATTTGAACCTAACACTCGGCCTTCGCGATGTGACTGATGTTTGAAGGATGAAATTTTGGGTGTCTTTTTCGAGATACAACAACAAGAAACATGTTTGTGTCGCGTCAAAGACCCCAAATATTGTTGTGTGAGACTTGGGGTCAAATTCGTCCACCCTGATCCAAGCCATAAATGTGTATCCATTGGAGGAAAATGGTGGAAACGACCGACCAAGGCTAGGTAGATCGATAGAGGCATGCCCATGGAGCGAAAGATCAAATTGTATGAAGGGGGGATCTTGGTGCTTCTGTACCATTTCCAAGCAGTGCTCGGAGGCTTCTGGTGACGAGTTCATGAGTAGCGCCTGTGCGTCGCCAAGCCTCTTCACTCCGAGGGACATCAATGACCTGCATATTTCCATGACCAGGCTATGCTCTGCGCCGCTCAGACCAGCATTCTTGTCAAACGATATTGCAAGTAAACGAGAATGTACGGTAGTGTCGTGTACCAAGCAGAGATTGTGTGTTGAAGCTGTGATCACCTGAGCGATGACACTCAACACTAACAAGGAGACCGTTACCGATTGCGAATCTGTACCCTTTGGCATGGAGATCCAGAAGTCGACAATCGTCCTGATGGTCTCAGGGTATTGCAACTTGGTCGTCGGCCCAATCATTGTACGTACCGCGTCCTGGATCAAAGTTGCCTGCTCCTCAGGATCGGGCCCTTCTTCACTCTTCGCCGCATCTTCACCGAGATCATCAGTTCCGACTATGACGGGCATATCTTCGAATATGGTCTTTTGGCAGAATCCACCCAGTGCTGGCATCTGTAAGGAGAAGACAAACAGTTTTCCAAAGAGCTGGCTGCTAGTCCAGCAGTCTAGATCCCCACCACCGAGGCCGATGCTGGCGATCGACTGCTCCAAAGCTTCCCAACCACCACTCTCGACTCGTGTACGGAAGTAACGCATGTTTCCCGGGTGGCCGTTGAATGCGACAGATAAAACGCCCAGTACTGCATCGAGGAGTCGGAACAAGCTCTCTTTTTCTTCGCGGCTGCGCTTCTGCGGGTTGTAGAACCCCGAATAGGCACGTAGAATATCGAACAGGCGCTGGAAGCCGTGGAGGTGCCTGAAATCATCTTGCACGGAGCTGGGAGGTTTTGCCGCTGTAAGGTGTTGCTTGATTTGGTCTAGGCGGACTTCTAATTCTTGTATATTGGGATACGATTCTCGTTGGGTCGATAATACGGCAGCTATTGAGTCGAGCAGCTTTTGTTGGACTTCAAGTGCCTTTGATACCGACGAAGGCGTCGAAGCCGACGTGGAGGAACGGTATCTGCTTGGTCGGGTAGACATGTTGTCTAGCTTATCGGCGAGATCGGGTTATCGTGATGGATGCCTGCTCTTCTTCATGATTTACCACCCCAGCTCTTTGTACCCTTATCTGGGCCTTCTTGACGACCGAGATCCCGCAACATCGATAGTCGAACGCGATATACAATGCTAGGGACAGCGCTGCTGCAATGCGACGATTTAGCAAGTAGTGGGAAGGATGCTGCCAAGCAGGCCGGAGCAAACAACCCACAACTCACAGCGGGGGTCGACAGCAAGGCACCCGGCGCGAAACTCAATGTCGACTACAGCAACGAATATGACGTCGGCCCTGGTCCCCCGGAACAAGAGTAATGCTTTACTGGAAGAGATATGCTGGAGTTGGACACAGTCGCGTCGTGGTGGGCCGGTTCTCTGGCTTCAGTGAGATATTCAAAAAGTGTCAGCCTTGAGATGTGTGGCTTGTGCTGCCGCGTTAGGTACTACCCAAGTCATCATCCCACTTGTGCTAAATTTACAGCCGCGTCGAAGTTGCGCGCCCGACGCCCCGTTATTGACGTGGATTCATCCAGGGTAATTGTGCAGATCCGCGCAAGCATTTTGTTACATGCAACCTCAATTGGAACGTGATGAGTGTCGAGTGTTTATGGCCTGGTGTTTCCGAGAAGATTAAGAGGTTCCTTGTTTCAATCCAAGTGCTCCCATCTCTCGCCAAACCCCGACTGGCTGTACATGGCCGATGCGTGGTAGTAAGTAGGTATGTATGCACATGCAATGATATCAACGAGGACATAACTGGCAATAGAATCCATATTACGGATGTGGCATACTTCAACCGTCCTAGTTTGAGTTATGTATAGACGTTTGGGGCTCCTTTACCTTGCCTTACCTTGCCTCACAGAGTTTCCCGGTTATGTGTCGGGCAACTTGCGAGACAGAATGGTGGTGCTCTGGCTGCGGCATTTCAGATAGAGCCATAGCTACTTACATAGGTAGTGTTCGACAATCGTACAGATGCACCTCTCCCAGAGCGAGAAGCACGATACATATATAGATCTACTTACAATATTGGCACTAACTGCGCTCTCCTTTCTTCTTATCTAAATGACTCCCGGGTGTAGTTCGATGGTGTGATACTCATGCTTCCAGCGTATGTCATATGTCTTCCTCATGTTGGTGGGTGAACAAGCTCCCCCATGCCATGCCAGTCGTCATCCGCGACACAATGCAATTATTAAGGCAGTCAGCCAGGCCGCGTCAACAGAGGCGAGCTGCCCCACCATCCATTAAGTAAGACCTTAACGGGAAACAGATAAGACAATAATGGGAAAGTTGCACACGTGCCAGGGGCCGAATGACCATATTTTAAGGAGGCAGAATGCCATGGGTTAGGACTCCTTTTGAGTAGTTCGTTTGTTAAAGAGATACTATTTGAAGGTAGGGGTCACTTTGGCCGAGCTCGGAGACCCCATGTTTTGCAGAGTGTTTGCATGTCCTGTCGATCGAGGAGGCGGTCACTCAAGGTAATTAAAGACAATACCACAGGGGAACAGCGTCTGGATTCTATCTAGGCGGAATTGGGAAACGCCCAAGCTCTCGGTTGTGTCATCGCTTGTGCCTGGCAACACAGTCAGACGTGTTGCCATAAGACCATAATCATGGCTGGACAGGCAACCAGAGGCCATGACCATAGTGCAGCAACTAGCTATGCACCGCAAAAGGAGGCAATATCTATTGAACCACTTCCATCTCCAACGTGGTCAGAGTATAGCCAGAGCTCGCTGAAGAATGATTTCGTATTGGGTAGATGGTGGGTGGCATTCCAGGGTCCAGAGCATGCCTAGGTACTTTATCTCTGGGCTACATAATTAGCTACAGATAAAAGCTACGGTCGATCTCACATATCCGCTTGGGAGCTACGGACGTATGACGTGTGGAAACGATATCGGCATCCGAAGTAGCTGGCTCCCTTAAGCTTTCATCGTTTGCGGTAACTTGAAGCCAGCGAACAGCGAGACAGCGAAGATGACAGTGAGCACGTCAATAAGCCATTATATTCATCAGCTTGCTTGCCTTCTTTTGTACGTAATAGCAAAGGGTCAGTCGGTCAGGTACGGCGAGCGCAGCTAACGAATGCGACATCCATGACGATCCAACAAGCTCGCGCCAGCCTCCAGACTCCAGACCCAGAGCTTCCCCGTTGCTCCCGTATCTTATCGCTTTGCATTGCCTCGGAAACCTTCCTAGCGCTTAGCGGCGGCGCCAAGCGAGCCATATCAGGTCACTTGTGTTTTGGGGGAATGCCTGGAGCTGGGGGCCTGGTACCTAGGTTAGGTGCGTACCTACATCAGTACGGGCATGTATCCACCTAAAGAGGTACCTATTGACGACAGCCCTGCAGTACTGTATTGCTTGCCCCCAGCTACCGTACTTGCGCTGCCTCTTGCGACTCGTTGGTGAACGGACTGACTGGCTGCGCAGAACGTTTATTAATAATGAAGCGATCCCTCGCGTCAAGATAGTTAATATGAGCGCCTTTCAGTCCGCAAATGGAACAGGACGATCCGAGTCAGATAGCATTGCCGCCAGGAATTCCAGGAATTCCAGCATGTCGTGATCCCCAGAAAGTAGAAAGCCGCGGGCGCGCTTTGGAGGAGCCTGAGTCAGTCTAAACGATCGCAGAGGTGCTTACCGGATCCTGTCTAGCGGCCACCCATGTCAGCAGCCATGCTTCCTTTCTCTGCCTCACTCAGTGACTCTCTCCACAAGCCCAGCTGCGATCTCCCCTGCCCCCCAGTTGTTATCTCGCACCCGCCAGCCTGCCTACTGCCGCTACGCAAAGGTCTCCACTCTCTTGCTGGGAAGCAGCGTCACACGCTCATCGACCTGGACGGACGGAGCAGGAAGGCAGCCGACACACACACCAAGCACCTCACCTTTATCTGCGACCATCAGCTTCCACTTTCCCTCTTCTCCCTTCTTCTCTCTTTCCTCTCTTCCATCTCCCATCATCCATCGTCATCTATCTCATCAATCGTCGTTGCATTAACTTTGTAACGACTTGTTTATCCGGGCATCTGCTGTTGATTCCTGGGGCTTTTCTTTTCTCTCATTGCATAGACCTACTAGACATAGTCGCAGGTAGACTTATCAGTTGGTCAACCCAGTTTGCATCACACCTACACCCAATCCCGCAATCATTCAAAATGAGGGGCGTCATTGCTCTCTCGCTGGCCTGCGCTGCCGCCGCCGCCCCGTCCTTCAGCCACGAGACGATTCATGGTGGAGCTGCTCCCATCCTGTCATCGTCCAGTGCCGACGAGATCCCCAACCAGTACATCATCAAGTTCAAGAAGCATGTCACCGAGTCATCTGCCTCGGACCACCAGTCGTGGATTCAGAAGATCCACGGCGCCCGTGAGGATGAACGCATCGAGCTGCGCAAGCGCGGCCAGTTCCCAATCGTCGAGGATGTCTTCAGCGGCTTGAAGCACACCTACAAGATCAGCGCCGACTTCATGGGCTACTCTGGTCACTTCGATGACGAGACCATCGAGCAGGTCCGGAAGCACCCTGATGTAAGTTCACTTTGATACTGCATGCGCCGCCAACGATGGAACCGTCGACTAACACGCTTTTCCCAACAGGTCGAGCACATCGAACGGGACCAGATCGTCCACACCATGACGTCGAAGGATGAGCCGGAGCTCGAGAAGAACGCCCCCTGGGGCTTGGCCCGTATCTCCCACCGCGAAAGCCTGGGATTCGGCAACTTCAACAAGTACCTCTATGCTGCTGATGGTGGCGAGGGTGTTGATGCCTACATCATTGACACTGGTACCAACATTGAGCACGTTGACTTCGAGGGTCGTGCCAAGTGGGGTAAGACCATTCCCAACGGCGACGAGGACATCGATGGCAATGGCCACGGTACTCACTGCTCCGGTACCATTGCTGGTAAGCAATACGGTGTTGCCAAGAAGGCCAACGTCTACGCTGTCAAGGTTCTTCGCAGCAACGGTTCCGGTACCATGAGCGACGTGCTCAAGGGTGTCGAATGGGCTGCCTCTGCTCACTTGGACACCGTCAAGGCTGCCAAGGCTGGCAAGCGCAAGAACTTCAAGGGCTCTGTCGCCAACATGTCTCTTGGTGGTGGCAAGTCTCCTTCGCTGGACCAAGCTGTCAATGCTGCTGTCGATGCTGGTATCCACTTCTCTGTTGCTGCTGGCAATGACAACCAGGACGCTTGCAACTACTCTCCTGCTGCCTCCACCAAGGCCATCACTGTCGGTGCCTCTGACCTGGGTGATAACCGCGCCTACTTCTCCAACTGGGGCAAGTGCGTTGACGTCTTTGGCCCTGGTGTCAACATCAAGTCCACTTGGACCGGAAGCAAGACTGCCATCAACACCATCAGCGGTACCTCGATGGCCTCGCCCCATCTTTGCGGCTTGACTGCCTACTTCCTGTCTCTCCAGCCCAGCAAGGACTCCGAGTACGGCATGGCCGAGATTACTCCCGAGCAGCTGAAGACTAACCTGCTCAGCATCGCCACCAAGAATGCTTTGTCTGACATCTCCAAGGACACTCCCAACCTGCTTGCCTTCAACGGTGGTGGCAGCTCCAACTACAGCAGCATCATTAGCAAGGGCTCATACACTGCCAAGAAGGAGAAGTCTGAGAAGCCCATTACCCTTGAGGACCTTGAGAAGGCCATTGAGAAGGACTTCAACGTTGTCTCGGGCAACATTGTCAAGGGTGTGTCATCTTTCTCCAACAAGGCCGAGAAGGTCTCGGAGAAGATTCACCAGATGGTGGAGAAGGAGCTCGAGCACTTCTTCGAGGAGTTCGAGTCCTAGATTAAGCAAGGCGCTACATGACGCGCTTGCCTACTTGTATTTTTGCCTAGTAAGGGAGTTTACGTACGTAGTCTGGTTTATTAAGTCGGGTTACGGTACCAAGTTATAGGACTTCTCCTTCATAGTTTCTTAGGGTTTTCTTGCCGTAGGCAAATACAACAAGATTGAATATGATAAGCATCACCATAATATTACATGATTGGAAGCCATATGTGTGCGATTTGTGTTGCTTAACTTGACGGTGATTCCTACCAGTTTGGCCAGGCACGGTAGAGTGTGGACGATATAAGTCAAGGTGGATCTGATTGAGTTCAATCAATAGCATCTGGTCTCAGAGTACTGGTGAGTACCTACATACGTACTCCTGGACACACCTAATTAACAATGCCCTCCAGCTTTTTCGGATGTATCACTGCTCAGGCAAGCACGGCACCTTGTTATGACATGCCAAAAATGGTCTGTGTTCTCGATCAGCAATGTCTGTTGATGATTGCTTGGGTTCCTCCACGCACGCGTCGAGGCGGCGAAGATGGACACGACACGGACAGTATTAGACTGTGGCAGCTTCCTTGAGAAGTGACAGTCAATATGGGCTTGTCCAATGTTCCTTCTTTGCATCCAATATGTCATCACGCAGTTCCTTCTATTCGCACGCAGCCTTTGGAGGACCTACCACGAGTCGTCTAATGTGAGCTGTTGTGTGAGCCGCCATCTGTGAATCATTGCCTCGTACTCTACTTCATGTATAGTCACATCATCTTAGCACGGCTGCATACACTTCCTGTCTTGTCATTGGCTTGTAGTTTCGTCCAGCAGATCGGTCTCCTTTTGTTTTGTTTTGGTTACATTACTGTTGTTGTTGTTGCCAACTCAAGTTCTCTTGCCCCCTTTCCCTTCACTGCACCGTCCGGTATATTACGTCCTCGGCGCTCAGAGGGTGTTTAATGCACACATCGCTGGACGCGTCGTTCCCATATTACTAATTATCATCGAGGATCGAAGAGCCATGCAGCGACGCAACAGTACCAAGCCTGGCGGGTTGAATCGCAGGAAATCGACATCATCTATCAAGAGCGTTCAGCTCCTTCACATATCTACGGAACAAGCTGAGCGAGATGCTCGTGTTGCAGCTACTCAGGCCTTTCGCCAAGCAAGAGATCGCTCTGCGACCGAATCTTCCTTGTGGCCACCATCCCGCATGTCCAACAGGCCGAGCCTAGACCGGTACTACAGCTCTCCGGACAGACGAAGCAACGAATCTGCAAGCTGCAAACAGCAAAGCGTGCGCTTCGTCAAGCCGAAGTTGTCTGGGGGCCTGGCTCAGCTACGAAGACAACATGAGAAAACCCCATCGAGAACATCAACTAAGGCGAGGCCGAGAACGTCCGAGAACAGTTCTCCAGGCTTGTGGCCGCCGACCGACATACCTTCTACGTCTATATTAGCTTCTGATGCCAAGGGGACTACAGGCGACTACATTAACGCACTCATTACTGGGGAGGAGTACTATACACCTGAAGATAACATCGCTTCTGAGCCTTCTTCCTATCGACGCATCCGAAAATCAAAATCACTTTTCTCGAGTTTTGATGGTCCATCATCGGAGGCTAGAGAGCCGGGGCGTAAACTTTCGGAGAATATCTCTCCGCCGAATCTCGGTTCCCCTTACTATCAACCAGTCGAAAACATCCCGCCCACGGAACTGAAGACTCCAAAATCAATGAGCTTCTTGAAGAGTCGTCGTGAACAAAGACAACAATTACCCACCCGCCGCGAAAGCATGCCCCTAGTCACAAGGGCAGTCAATATCATCCCGTTAGGATCAACCAGTTTGCAGTCGGCGTCATCGCATACGTCCCACAAGTCAGGCAAAGTACTCAGAAGATCCCTACGGGACACAAGTGATACTACTGAGTCGGGAAGTGCTGACACTGCCAATACATCGTTGAAAGACAAAGGCATAACTAAAAAGGCTCGCAAAGTATCGCATGGTCTCAAGTCTCGGATAAAGGGCTTTTTCAATCTGTCAAAATTTGAGGCCAATGCAACCGTCTTTCCGCCACAGCAGATAGAGGCTCAGAAGACCCATGTAGTAGAAGTTGAGACAGAAGACCCAATTGCACCTGACGCTCTGTTGGAAGACGCAGCTCTTTCTCGGGTGACTTCTGGGGTTCCTTCCCTTCATGCTGTCCCATCTGAACAGCAGCTGAGATCACAGCAAGTTAGCCTTGAAAGCTTACGGAGCGAAAGAAAGGTATCGGATGAAAAGTCTCGGGTGACCAGTTGGACCAACTCTGATGTTCTCACATCGACTGTCACGAGTAACCAGGGAAGAGAGTGGGAAAGACAAAGATTGTCAGTAATCAAGGAAAACGGGGCTCACATATCTTCTTCGGCTTTCCGGCGTACAGACCTAGCCCGTCAGTGGACGGACAAGGGCCCCTTCGCCAATTTCCCAACAGAAGAAGCCTCGGTCGACCCGCCTGCCAACGTGGATAGCCAGAGGATTTACTCAGCTTTGATGAAGAGACTCAACGAAGCTCAACAGGCTTCGCGAACTCCTACTAGCCATGGCCTCGAACAGGGCTCAGCGGATGATGCTGCTTCATTGAGGAGCTCGCTCGCGCCAACCATTCGCCATGTTGTCTCTGACGATGATATTGGACAAGAATTAACCGAGGCGGGGACTGATTCGGCATCTGCAGAGGATTCCGGACCAGACTCTCGATCCTCAAATTCACAAGACTGTGTCGTCACCTCTCAAATCAATCAAGAAGAACATCCAACTATTCAGGTTGGTCAGTCAGAAGAACCCCCTCGTGTTCGAACTTTGTCAGCTCGCCCTTCGGCCTTCTTTGGAAGCCCAACTTGCCATCTCTTCCGAACTCAAAGTCCTTACCGAAGAGCGCTCCAAAACTCAATATCTACGGCAACGGACCAGGTCATTGCCTCTCCCAGGTCATCTGACTTTAGCCCATTCATGCCGTCGCTGAACAACTTCCCTATTCGTAGCGTCAGCAGATGCGATTCAGATACAGATGGAAAGCTGAACTACTCGGAGAGTATCTACTCCAATGAAGGGCTCGACTCTCGGCCTACCTCTGACACGCTCCCACTGGTGGACAGATTTCCGAGCCCACCCAGAAACCATGGAAACCACGGAGCAGTCACGATCTTTGTTGATCCGCCGAAGCCTCAGATACCCGTCAAATCTCACCGTCGTCTCACTTCTACAGCCAGTTCCGTCGAATGGAAAACCTGGTTGTCAGCAAACATTTCCAAGCTTGAAGATTCAGCACTCTCTGGGGACTTCCAAGGTGGTGAACAGGACCTGTCCTTGACACGATTTCCACCAGCATCTGGTCACCTTAGAGAAAAGGCTCAGATCAGCGACTGCGATGATCAGGAGGAAAATACCGAGCCTCCGATCCATAATAATCCGGAAGAAATCCTCGAGGATGCCAAAACAACCACTTCAAACAACGGTCACCAGCAGAGATCCGACTTAGCGAACACAGATGATCTTGCGGATAAAGAAAACCAGCCGCCCCCTATCCCGGTAAAGAGTGCATTGAGGTCGATCCCATCAGCAACAAGCCTGGGATCTAGCACTGAACGATCAAATATATCAACATATGTTTTGAAAGAAAACGCAAAGGATACTGGGACACCGAAACCGTTGACCCATACTCGCTCTGCAAATGCATTAGGTCCTCGGTCACAAAATCCGGCACCATCTCCTGTGAAGTTAATAAGGCGACAGCAAAAGCCCGCCAAGAATACCACCCACGTACATACGTCTAGCATTGGTGAGGCCGTTGAAAGGCAGTTTGGGAAGGTGATTGGGTCACCAAGCCCCAACAGAGGTCCAACCAAAATGCAACCGAGAGGCAGTAAGAATGTCAATCCAAGGCGTGTACTTAAGAGTGAGCGCTCAGAAGGGCAAAGCGTCGGATTTGATGGACCAGGTGAGAATCCCGACCCCCAGGCTATGGGAAGTAAGCAGATGGTCGACCTGTTCCTGAGTAGTAGGCGGAGGAGGATTGCTGGCAGCGAAGAAGGCCACGAGTCCTCATTCGTGTGAAAGACAAGTCACTATTTGGAGATTTGGATGCTGTCAGTCTAAGTTGTATACCTTGATTATTTCCTGGAGGGTCGAGAACGAGGACGAGTGTGTCTATGATTGAAACCATTCTTTTATTTCTTGGGGTGTTTGGTTGCGGAAAGGGGCATATTACACGACTGGTGGGTATTGGCGATGCATCATCCTTGACAAGCCATTGGTGTTGGGAGTTAGCCTATTAATGCTCTTATGTCTATACAGTTAATCGGACTCGAAGTTAGCTGAAGAGCCCACACCTCACTCTACAATATACTTGAAGTATGCGAGATCTGGCCGACCTGCCCCTTCAGGCTGAATACGTGATCTCGGTACCTTAACCAGCCTCTCGATCCCACTGGCGGACATACCGCTCCCGCGAATCATATCTGAACTCGATATAGCTGTTCATTTGGACGTAATCCATTTGCAGCAAGCTTCAGTCGCATAGGTACTGGCCTATGATGTCGAAGGTGTCATTGGCCTAATCTCGCCGATATGAATGACGATAGACTCCCACACTAATACCTGGCCAGTATGTAACAAACGCATGTCCATGGAATATTCCCGGTGCAATGAGTACCGAGGTCAATATAAGTAGACCGGCCTGCAACACGAGTTGCAACTCATAGGTGGTGCCCATTGTTCGAGATTAACCCTGCCTGCTTCGATTGCTGACAGATATCACAATATTAAGGAGAAAAAGAGCTCAACATGGCGTTGCTGTCGATAGCGGGCATTGTTTTGTTGGCTGTTTCCGCATCGGCCAGAGACTTCCCGAACTGCCAGTCCGGACCTGTACGTCGCATTGGCGCGGATTTCTGGCATACAGCTTTGGTACAATAATGATTGACAGATTCCAGCTCTCGACCAACAAAGTCTGTAATGCGACTCTGAGTCCCTGGGCCAGAGCTTCGGCGGTATGCAAATCCACCAACTATCTTTCTTCCGGTATTTTGCATACTGATTCATCATAGCTCGTCGCCGAGTTCACGGTTCAAGAGAAGATCGCCAACTCTGGAGACAAGTCGCCCGGGGTCCAGCGTCTCGGGCTTCCCGCCTACGAGTGGTGGCAGGAAGCGCTGCACGGCGTGGCGGGCTCCCCAGGCGTGAGCTTCGCGGCCAACGGCAACTTCAGCTACGCGACGTCGTTCCCCCAGCCCATCACCATGGGCGCCGCGTTCGACTTGCCCCTGATCCGGTCCGTGGCCGACGTCATCAGCACCGAGGCCCGCGCCTTCAGCAACGCCGGCCGCACGGGACTCAACTTCTGGACTCCCAACATCAACCCGTACCGCGACCCGCGCTGGGGACGAGGCCAGGAGGTGCCGTCCGAAGACGCCTACTTCGCAAGCCAGTAAGGGAAACTTTCGAGATCCCCTCCCTTCCTTCCTTTTTTTACTCCCTTTTCCTGGTGCCTGTTTTGAGAGCGGAAAAGGTGTACAAAGTTGCTTATGCCAAGAGTTATTAGGTACATCAACGTGTTGATCCCGGGGCTCCAGGGTGGAGGTCCCTCCCACAGCCCCGACAACCCTTACTACAAATTGGTCGCCACGTGCAAGCACTACGCTGGCTATGATATCGAGAACTGGCAGGGCAACCAGCGGTACGGCTTCAACGCTGTCATCTCGCGCCAGGACCTACAGGACTACTACCTGGCCCCGTTCCGGGCTTGCGCCCGCGACGCCGACGCCCAGAGCTTCATGTGCAGCTACAACGCCGTCAACGGCGTGCCGACGTGCGCGGACCCCTGGCTGCTCCAGGACGTGCTGCGCGACCAGTACGGGTTCTCCATATCCACCTCTGCCGCCCCCGACGGTAAAGCCAGAGGCGTGGCAGCAGAAGACGAAGAAGGCGACCGTTGGGTCACGTCGGACTGTGACGCTATCAAGAACGTGTGGAATGACCACCATTACGGCGCGTCGGCCGCCGGCGCCGCAGCCCTCAGCCTGAACGCGGGGACCGACCTCGACTGCGGCGACTTCTGGCCCCAGAACCTGGCAGCGGCACTGCGGGGCAACTTGACAGCCGAGGCGGTCTTGGACAAGTCGCTGGTCCGGCGCTATGCCTCCATGGTGCGGCTCGGCTGGTTCGACGCATCCACTAACCAGCCCTACCGGCGACTCTCCTGGGCCGACGTGGCGACCCCCGAAGCCAAGGAGCTGGCCCTGCGCGCCGCCGTTGAGGGCATCGTGCTGCTTCAGAATAAGGGTAATACATTGCCCCTCGGCACTGCGCCCAAGAAGGTCGCGGTAATTGGTCCCCTGGGATCAGCGACGACCCAGTTGCAGGGGAACTACTTTGGACGGGCCCAGAGCGTCACAAGCGTCGTAGCCGCCTTCAAGGGCGCTGGGTGGAGCGTGACCGCGGTCCAAGGCACGTCCATCGCCGGATCCAGCACCAGCGGTTTCGCCGCCGCCGTCTCCGCGGCCCAGGCGGCAGACGTTATTGTCTACGTGGGCGGCATCGACAACTCGCAAGAGTCCGAAACGCGCGACCGGAATGCCATCACCTGGCCCGGGCAGCAGCTGGCGCTGATCAACCGCCTGGCCGTGGCCAAGGGCGAGACGAAGAAGCCCCTCGTGGTGGTGCAGTTGGGCACCATGGTGGATTCGTCCAGCTTGGTGTCCGGGAACGGCACGGCGGATGCCCTGGTGTGGGCCGGCTATCCCGGCCAGAGCGGCGGGCAGGCGGTGGTGGATATCCTGCTCGGCACGAGCGCGCCAGCCGGTAGACTGCCGGTTACTCAGTACCCGGCTTCATTCGTTGACCAGGTCAAGATGACTAACATGAACCTCCGCCCGGGAACCGGGAATCCAGGGTGAGTCAAAACAACATCCTCAGAGTTGGTGCTGGAACCATGCTCTGTCCACGAAGACCTCATAGTAGGCAGTGCTAACAAAAGGGCTCCAACAGGCAAACCTACAAGTGGTACAACGGCACCACCGTCTTTCCTTTCGCCCACGGCCTCCACTACACCACCTTCAACGCCACCTTCTCCAACGCCACCTCTCTCCCCACAACCTTCTCGACCAGCGACCTCACGAGCGCCATCCAGTTCAACGCCACGGGACCCCCGGGGTCCGGGAACTACCCAGACCTAGCCCCGTTCGCCACCGTGGGCGTGACGGTGACCAACACCGGCAGCGGCAGCACCAACGTAACGTCCGACTACGTGGTCCTCCTGTTCGCACGGGGCGGTGGGTACGGCCCCGCGCCCCATCCCAACAAGAGCCTCGTGGGGTTCGCGCGCGCGCACACAGTCGCGCCGGGCGCTACGGCCGAGGTGGCGCTGCCCCTGACGTTGGGCGCGCTCGCCCGGGGGGATGCTGCGGGGAACCTGGTACTGTGGCCGGGCAAGTACGCGCTGGTGCTCGACGTGGACGAGCGCGATGTGTGGGAGTTCGAGATCACGGGCGAAGAGGTGGTGCTCGAGAAGCTGGCGCCAGCGCGAAACAGCACTGGGGTAGCGGAAGACCGGGTGATCATGAGCTAACGAGATGTCGGATCAGCTTTCATATCAGGAATGAGAAGTTGGTTGAGAGACTGGTGTGAATGTGTGTTGAGGCAGGCAGCAAAGTCGGCGGTAATAAAAAAGACCAGATGTTGCAGTGATCCTTTTTCTCTTAGTAACCAAGCCATGGAGCCATGATGGAACATTGGGGTGGTAATTCTGTAGGAATTTGACCCTGAAATGGTGGCGGGAGATTCATATATTATTTCGAGTAGCCTAGATGAAGTGAAGTCTGGCAAGAAATCTGACAGTACTATTATAATGAATCTTGGCATCAAATGCCCCTTTTTGTAATAGTTTCAAGAATCCACATTTTCGACAACCACAGAGCACTTTATTTCAGGGGGTCTTCACCACTACCGCACGCCCCGAAGCCGCCGCAACGAAGTGCACCGCCGCCAGTACGATGCTCTTCCAGACCGCAAACTCCTCGTCGTTGCGCGGGGCGTATATAAAGATGTACGACCAAGGCATGCCGACGCGGGTCTTGATCCCCGTCAGCGGGTGGCGCTCGGCCCAGCCCAGCTCGATGAGGCGCGCCGCGTCCGTCAGGCTGAATATGCCGTGCGAGCTGCCCTCGCGGTGAGGATGTATAAATTCGCCCTTGGTTCGCCGAAGCATGGGCGGCAAGTCGCCACCAGCCTGGTCATCGGCGGCCAGCCAGAGCGCATCGTGCGTGCGGCCTTCCAGTGCGGATGCCTCGAGGCGTAGCAGCGGTACGTTGGCCGCCGCTACCGCTGCGATGAACGCTTCCTGTCTCGTTTCCATCGACTGCGAGGCCTGCTCCGTCATTTGGCGCTGCGGGACGACGTAGGTGGGCACGTCGGGCCGCGCGCCGCTCCGGCGCGGTGGCAGCTGTGGCAGGTCGCTGCCACCGTCTTTGCCATGGGCGAAGAAAGACACGTGACCCAGGTCGCCATACAGCGGCCTCGTGTCCTCCATGGTGTAAGGGGCAACGGCGCGGAGGTCAAACCTGGCGAAAGGGCGGGCTATCACGTTCGCGAGGTATCCCCGCACGTCGTAAGGCACGCCGCCCGGTCCCAGCTCCAGCCAGCGACGGTAGCTGTAGATGGCATATGACAGAATGGGTGCGACGCCGAGGGAGACGGCGACAACACCGATAAGGATGCGGCGGTCGCGGGTGAGGGGAGAGGTATCTAAGTTCCAGCTCAAGCTCATCGTGAATGAGGGAGGGCGTAGTTTGGGTTCCTTGAAGTGGGCTTCGGAAGAAGCGTCGATTTTACTAATGCACAGCTGCAATGTTTAGAGTATCTATGACTGAGGTCAATCAACTGCAGCCCGGTAAAGAAAAATAGTAATAAGTGTGCTGTTTGCCACTTTAAGTGGTTGCTCGTCAAATGAGGCAGGATTGGCGTAATCGTATGTTTGGCGTCGGAGGCGTCCGCTGAATGTAAGTAAGACCTAAGGTTAACCCCCTAACCCTAGCAGCCTAAATATGTAGCTACCCCTCCTAGCTAGAAAGGCAATCCTGCGGGAACAAAGCAATACGGATACGCTCTGCTACTCACCATGAATTTACTAGAAGAAATGAAACCCGAGGCATTGGCTTTCCACGCTGCAAATGCCAGCGACCAAGTAGATATTGGACGGCTCCGACGGGCGGTTGGGATTGAGGTGGTGGTCGCGACGAGTCAAGATGGTAGTAACAGAGTAAGTGATATGAGATCCGAAGGAGTTCTTGGACAAGGAGCTGGAAAATAACAATTAATAAGTAGGTAAATAATGAAGTAGGTAAATAATGAAGTAGGTAAATAATGAAGTAGGTAAATAATGAAGTAGGTAAATAATGAAGTAGGTAAATAATGAAGTAGGTAAATAATGTAGCAATCGGCAACATTGAAAGTGCGCATGAAGGACATCAAGTCAACGTATCTCATGGAGGAGCCAAAAGCACCTTCGACCCACACATACATCACCCCTTTCCAGATGCATCATATGACTTTTTCAAATTGTCGATAACACTCATGCCACAAGACGCATTGGCTGTTGTGTCCATGGCTCGAACAGTCTATCCCAGGGCCACTCGTCTTGTTCGATACTGAGCGGCCTTCCATCCCCGTCAAACCACTCGAATGCGGTAGCTGATGATGTAGGGTTCCTGGATGAAGGGTTGGATAGAATCTCAAAGGGGTGAAATAGGGAGGCGGAATGTTAACGGGAAACACGTACCTCCATGGACAGAAACCTGCGAGTGAGTAAGAAGAGCAGCCAGAGTGGGTGCTTGCTACGGTTACAGATAGATACTAACGATTACATTCATAGTGTCACAGTCTAGAGCAGTTGGAAGTCAAGCATGGATAGTGGTAATCAACCAGTGTATTAAAAAAAAGAAAAAAAAAGTAATGACCTACGGCTGTTCCCAAGAGGAAGCTTCTCCGGCACCAAAACTCTTAGGACCATTTGCACCGCATGATTCCAACCAACATCTCAAGAATATCCAAAACATCGATCTCCCCAAATCCATAGTCTCTAGAATCTCCAAAAATCTGAAACTAAAACCCAGAAGTCAATCCCGTAAGTAATTGCAACAGCTGTAAAGTCACCCCAGGACAAAGCGGATGTGAATAAATGATGGTGCGTTGAATAGACAGAACGAGTATCGAACATGTTCGCTGGTTACAGTCTCGCTGCATCAGATATTATCTGAGTGATGTCCACCCCGAGTTCTCCTTGTAGCAGAGTTTGTGAAGAAAACAGGGTTGGTGACTTTAAAGCGGACAGTGGTAGATCTTGTCCTTGTGTGACACACTTGTCATATAGGGTTAATTGCACGATGCCCTTGATGCAGCTGAGGCGTCCCTGAGCTGCAATGGGGACATCCCAACGCTGCAGCAACGGCGTCCCGAAGCTACAACGAGGGCGTCCCAGCGCTACAGCTAAAGCGTCCCAAAGCCGCAGCGCGAAAGGCATCGTGCTCCCAAGTATGACTTGAGTAGTGTCGTGTGTACACAGCTGTTTGTTTGTGTTGTTGCAATTCCTTCTTGTTAGGAAAGAGTTGACCGGATGATAGTAATCTGTTGTCAACGTTGCCTGGCTACCTCTGGCGGTGGTATGTGATGTGAATGATTCTGGAACCAGAGCATCTTGTACCAGAGGCAGTCGTGAGTAGCTTGTTTAGTTGGCGAACGAGACTCAGAGTGTATGTGTGTGTTGTAGTTAGATAGAAAGAGAGAGAGAGAGAGAGAGAGAGAGAGAGAGAGAGAAAGATGCTGTAAGTGTGTGTGTGTGTTGAGTTGGATGTCTTGTAGTTGTGACGTAGTTGAAGCTTAGTCCACCCCCCTATATCTTAAGGGGCAGGACTAGTCTGGTCTCCTGTAGTTTGAAGAACTAGACTGTATGTGTGTGGGTGTCTGCGAGCAAGTGATGTTGTTGTTGTTTCACTGCTTGTAGACTTCAACCCATTCGGCGTCATCCTGGGCTTCTGCCTCAAGTTTTGCCATGTATTTAGCAAAGAGTCTCCTTCGCTGTTGTGCTACCCATTCCTCCTTGGACAACTGAGTCTGAGGGACATGCTCTCCGCTGATGATGTCGTGAGCAAGTTCAGTGTGCCAGACCACGGCCCTCTTGGGCTTGGTGTGGTCTGTGGTTCCCTTGGGCTTCTTTAGAATGCTCTTGGGAGTGGCCCTGGAGTCATTGCTTCCAGTGGACCAAGTTGATGAAGTGGTTGATGTCGAATCGTTGCCAAAGGGGATAGTTGGGTTGAATGAGATTGAGCTCATGGACTGGGCCAAAGGATTGACCGAGTCGTGAGATTGATCCTTGTCCTTGTCGAAGATGATACACAAGTCATTTTCAAAGTCGAGATAATAGTCATCAACTTCAGAGCCCTCGGTTCCTTTTTGGAAAAGAGGGTTCTTATAGTATTGAGGACAAGCCAGACTGAAGGCAACGTTCATTGCTGAAGTTGCGAAGTTACCGTTGCTAGCAAAGGTCGCCATCTTGAAGATCTTGGTCAGAGAAAGGTCAAGTGGGTAGAAGCCAATGCTTGAAGTAGCAAAGAGTAAGAGTAAGAAGAGTGATGCTTAAAATAGCAAGAGTACTGATGCTTGAAGCAAGAGTAGAGATAGTAGTCTGGTGTCTGATGAAAGAAGAAGAAGAAGAGAGGACTAATGTCTGATCAAGTTGGATGGATATCACAAAAGGAGAAATGCATTAGAAGGAGGGACTCAGGGGGTATTTATAGAGGAATTATCTGCCAGCAACATTGCAGGAAATTCTGAGTTTCTCATTCGCTTTGCTGTACGAGAAAGATCTCGAATGTCTGCCGTGGTTCGAGTGGAAAACTCGGGTCTGATGACTAGGGCTCATGCTGTTCAAAGTTTTCGGATTCACTGCTGCCTCACCCGGCAAGATGCTCATGGGTGAATTGTAACTTCTTTTCCTTTTTCACTCGGGCCACTCAAACATGGGCTACACCTTCAAATTAAATACTGGATTCGATGCTGCCACCTGATCTGGCACATACCATGAGTCGCCGGAAAACTATGATAGAATACGCTGTACACTATTAGGATATCTTCTTTACACAGTCTGTTTTCATAAATTGGAAGATCCTTACCGTCGTATAGTGCCAGTGCTGTCTACAATGAGAACGCTGAAATAGGGGGGAGGGCCAAGCATTTCTGTGGGTCAACGATAAAGTTTCCATCTCCCTGGGTCGACGACCCGAACGAAGCAAGTTTTCTCCCTGAAGTCAATATTTATCTTTGACTTATTTTGCATCTGGGCCATTGCTTGACCCGATCATGTGGAATTGCGAATGATTCATCTGGCGAACAAGATGCTTTTATGGCCCGAACCCGATAATGGTGACCAACGTCTCAATCAGACCTGCAATATACTAGTCGCAGAGTTTTCACCCAAGAACTTGATGAAATCCAAGAATTCTCGAGTATGAGTCATCTGTCGATCTGACGGCGTAAGGCTTTCCCCCTTTTCTTACTTTCTCTTTATCTTCGACCGTACAGAGAGTCTATTTGGTCAAGCAAAACTCAGACCCAAACGATGCGAATCTGGTTTCAAGCGGTGAAAAAAACAATAGCATCATGAGGACGGGTTCCTCATAGAATCGAGCTCACAGAGGTAGCTGCGAAGAGGAGGTGGAAAATGCACCAACCAACAAGTTTATTCGTTATTAACAATACTACTATTATGATTACAGTGGTTTTGCAGCAAACCCGACCTGCTGGTTGGCACCATGAAAAACAACGAACTGAGCTTTCAAAAATATGTCACCATAAATGGCGAATGGGAACCCGGCGGGGGTTTCCTGAATCCCTCCAAAGCAGGTGGTGGCGGTTTCGAAGGAGTTGCCATCGACGGGGGCGTAGTTGATAAAGTCGCCGGGAATGACAGCGCTATAGTCCCCGATGACGGCCGTGAAGCTCGGTAGTGACGAAGTGGTTGAACAGGGGAATGTGTACCCGCCGGCGGTGGCGTCGTTGGTGGCACCAGGGACCTTCGCGTAGTAGGCCGCCGCGATGTCTGCAGGGACCAGGAGAAGTGTAGTCCCCGTATCAGCAATGGCGGCGTGTGGGGACGAAACAGGAGCTCCATCGGCGATGGCGTAGCCTGAAGCATCGAATTGCCAAAAGCCGGTCGAAGCGTTGACGGGGAAAAAGGCGATATCGCCAGTGAATTCGGTCCTGTCGATGAACCCGAAATTATAGTTTCCGGCTAGTCCATATATCAGTATATCAGTACGTTGTTCAATCAAAAGCAGACGAACGCTCAAGCGAATCTTACCTTCTCCCTTTTTCAGGTTGGCAGTGAACACCGGCATTGCCAGGCCATTCAGTGCACTGTCGAAGAATGTCTTCTGCTGAGATGGGCGGACCGTGTTGATGCTACTGAAAGCTAGCCCGAGCAATCCATCCGTACTGGCTCTCTGGGTGAACTGGGCCGAGACTTGTCGGGCCGACTCGACAGCTTGATCCTTGACAGTCACCCCTCCTATTGTGACTGTGTCTGTATACACATTGCCACTGGAACTGCTACCGTCGCCGTAGCTGATCGACCACGAAGCGCCCGTCATGAGTTGGGCCGTCGAGCTCTTGGAGATGTCATAGATAGCCTGGCCTTTGACTTGGGACTTGGGTGTCTCTGATGAGAAGACCCACAGGTCAGAAGAGCCCGTGTCGAAGTCCAAGTTCAGCGTCTGCGGAGGCGTGCCAATCTGAACCGGGCAGAGGTATTCTGAGTCGAAGAGCTCAGGAAGAGCAGCAACCTCGCCCTGCCCGCTCGTCGAGTTGGTATTATCATCGCCTTCACCACCGCTACCACCACCGTTGCTAATGAGGCCTAATTCCACCAACAACCGCTCTACGGCAGCCAACAGATCATCTGGGAACGCGATCCCGTATTTCGAATAAGCCCTGGCCATAGCCAACGGTCCTCTCCGCATGCCGGTGTATCTCTGGTTCGGCACCTGGGGGACCCGAAAGGTCATACCGCCAAGAGTCGTGATCTGGAGAATCTCTTCTAGTGTCAAGGGGCTAGTGGTGGTGGTGGTGGTAACCACGACATTCTGTGAAAGAACGGAAGCTGCAAGAGCAGCAAATGTGATAGACTTCATCATTGTCGTTGCCTGGAAGGAAGCTGGCTAGGGAATGTGAAGAAGAGTAATATGAGAACCTAGAGACTAATCAAGAGTATAGAACCAGCTCTTTGTAGGGATAGCCTCTCAAAAGTCTCGACAATATCGAGCCAGCGAACCGATGAAAAGAAGGAATGGATGGATAGTATATCCCGCCGCCGCGAAGTGAGTGAATATTAAGATGGCAGAAAAGGAGCGAAGATCATCGCAGAAAAGACCGGCGGCCATCGCACATACATAAGTGGTATACACCCAGCAACCCGCTTTACACATGGTGCAACACCCCAGATCCCACCCAACAAGGATTCTCATGTTGCCGGCGGGATCGCTGTGCGAGGACTATCGGCGACGATGCGAGGCCAAGACATCTATTGGAAAAGCTTAATCAAATCTGCTGGAAAGCTTGTTGAGTGGGTGTTCGATAGGATGCACTTCGCCTGAAGTTGATGGGCCGGGGTTTGCGTCTGATGGCAGATCATCAATGGGTTGCTGTTACACAATCCCTGTCGGCATCATGCCTCCCGCTGGGAGTCAGGAACCGCTGCCAACAAACTAGGCTTCTTCCCTACATGATTGCGATCGTTGGCAGGCATGGGAAAGCCACGAATGAAACCGAGCGAAGCGAAGCCTTTTTTCCCTTGGTAGTGATACCAGGGGGATGTCAAAGTCATGAGTGCTTTTTTGCTAGTATCCTGTGGAAACGACAGGAGCCAAGAGCGTTTCTTGATTTCTGTCGCTCAGAAATGGAACTCATAATATGCCCAATATAGTTCTCTGGACAAGGGTCTACAGCTGCCAGCTTGTGGAATGGTGTTCATCGACCTGCGACGCCTCGATGGCGGTTTCAATTGAGCATGTACTCAGGTAATTGTCAGGTAGGTTATAGAGGACGCATACCAAAATAAGATACCAGACAGGGACGGAATTTCGGAATCCGGATCGGACAAAGCGAGTATCAGATCCAGTGTCGGATTGCGGTTCCAATCATGTAGAGCTTGATAGAGTCACCCATTTACCAAGCGCGTCGTGAATTTGAAAGCGAACCAGGGTAGCTTCCGGGGACAGCATATTTGACATGACTAGTGGGTTGTAATTCAGACGACACCCGAGTAAGGATTCGGCACGAACAGTATGCAGGTATGGACGGACTCCAGTCTAGCTTGTGCAAGCCGCTTATCTTTCCCAACCACATATTTGCATTACTCCTTTTACATAGTATTTTGTGTCTAATGAACATGTTCCCGACACCAATATACATCTACCTCGTTTTATACTTTTGGTTTGTATATTTTCCTCTCCGCTCCGGTACTCCGACTTAAATCAAATAGGAAAATCAAGCCATCGTAGTTGTCAATACCCTAGATGGTCCCCTGTCACTCCCGATGATTCCCAACCCCGTCTTTAAGAGGCGCCGCCTCGTCCACCAACAGCCTGGGCTTGAACTGTAATCTCCGGCAAGGCCCGACCCTTCTCCGTTGGACGTCCGATGAACTCGATCTTGGACAGGTACCCAAGGTACTTGCCCACGTCGTCTCTGTTGATGCCGTATCCGAAACTCTCGTCCACTCCCGTCCACTTCTCGGCGTCTGCTTTCAGCACAGCCCGAGCGTTCCTGTCGTCCAGCTCAGGCGCGCGTGTGTTGGCAGGCAGATCGTTCACACAGAAATGGAACAGAGGCATCAGGGCATGCTGTTCTTGATCCTTTTCCAAGGCACCGGCTGAAACAAACTTCTCCAGCTCCGATTTCCACTCGTCGTAGCTGATCTCGGGCGCCTTGAATCCGTAATGCTCGAGGATAGACAAGTACTCGTTCATGCGAAGTCGGGGATGAGCAGTGACTTGAACTACATGCACCCCACCGGGGACGGGATTGAAAGCAGCAGCAACTACTACTCGAGCAACGTGGTTGACCGGCACAGCATTGACTGTGTTAACAATACGGGGACGAGCCGAGAGCTGCACGCAACCCTTGAGGATTCGAATGAGGAAGTCGTCGGTGTTACATACACCAGTGATCATGTCACCCAAGATGTATCCTGGGCGCACAACAGATCCTTGTAAACCGCGCTTACCAGCTTCACGTACAAGCTGTTCGGACACCCACTTGGTCTGACCGTAGCCAGTTCCAAGTCCTCTTCGGCTGCCCTGCATGTCATCGCTTTCGTAAAGAAGTCCTTGGCCCGAGCTGGTCTGCTCATCCGAGAGCTTGATGTAGTAATCGGTGTCAAGAACACTCGTCGAACTAACAAATGTGAATGTCTTCGGCTTTCCCTCGTTGCAAAGGGCCATGGCATCCAGAGTGGATAGAACGTTGGCTGTCATCATGTCTTCGTATCTCTTGACCCAATGAACAGTAGCGCCATTGTGAATAACGACGTCGACCTTTTGTGCCAAAGCCTGCCATGTAGCGTCATCGGTACCCAGTCTTGGCTTCGCCAAATCACCGAGAACGCAGCTCAGTCTCGAAGCCCATTCATCCTTCCACAGACCGTAAGCCCCAAGCGAGCGTTTGAGACGGTCAAGCGCTGCTGAAGTATCTTTGACACCTCGTACGTGAGCAATGAGGTTCACAGTACGGGACGTACGGTCAAGGATGTCCTTGATGAGATAGGCACCCAAGAAACCAGTAGCGCCTGTCAAGAATACCGTGAGATTCTCCGAAGTCCCAAGTGCTTCCAAATCGGCAGATTGATATTTCTCAGCCAAGCGTCCCGTCAACTCATCCAAAGATTTGGCGTAGACCGGATCGCCTTCTTCGACGGCCTCGACAACCGCACCATTCTTTCTCTTATCGACTTCTGCACTGAACCCAGCAAGACTGGACGATGCGTACAGTGTGTTGATTGTAATATCAGCGCCCAGTTCCTTTCGGATGTTCAGAAGTAGCTGCTGCGCCAGAAGACTGTGTCCTCCAAGTTCAAAGAAGTTGTCCTCTTTTCGGATGGTCTTGGGGTTCAAACCACGGACGATATCAGCCCATTTTTGTGCCACGAGTCTTTCGGTTTCAGACAAAGACTCCCAGTTCTTGATGTCTTCCTCTGAGGCGTCCTCCACACGCTCAGCAACATCGGGGAAAGGCAAGTTGGGTCGGTCAACCTTGCCATTGGGGTTGAGTGGAAGTTTGTTGAGAACAATGTAGATAGTCGGCACGGCGTATGCGGGTAAGCGCGACTTCAGATGATCTCTGACCTCCTTTTGCATCATACGGTATTTCTTCAGGTATACGGTGACCGAACCCATCTCCAAACCCTCATCTTCGACCTCATCAATTCCCTGGTCTGAGAGAAATCGACGCCATTCTGACGCTTCGGGCACAATATAGCTGACCAGGGTTTGTTCCTCGTTACGATCTCTGCGGACAAGTGTCTTGCAGTCCCGAATCAAGGGGTTCTGGCTAAGGTTGCTGTCAATCTCGTTCAGCTCAATTCTGAAGCCGCGAATCTTGACTTGGTCATCGGCACGTCCACTGCATTCGACGTCGCCAGACTCAAGATACCGTCCAAGATCTCCTGTCCGATACATTCTATCGCGCGGCCCAACGTAATGAGCTCTCCATGGCTCATCCTTGTTGTTCTTCTCGTCAAGTTCGGTCCATTTCTTTTCGTCGACGAACCAATTCCTCACGAATTTGGCCTCGTTCTTCTCCGGGTCTCCTAGATAACCTTCTGCAAGACCAGCTGCGCGGACGTAGATCTCTCCCGTCTCGTCCACCCCGCACAGTCTGGTGGGGTCTTCGCGGCTGACAATGAGCAGCTGGACATTCTCCATTCCCAGACCAGCTGGGATGGTATCCTTGTTGAGCCTATCCAAGAATTCGGGGTCCTGGGTCCGGTTGGGAACTTCGTAGTAACTAACAGCTCTCTGTGTCTCGGTTGATCCAAACATGTTTTGGATGTTGGCGTTGGCAGCAAGGCGCCGGAGCGAGCGGCAATCTCTTGTTGTGAGGACATCGCCTACGAAAAACACTTGTTCGAGGCTGGGAAACTCGGCGGTAGCGCCTCCGACCAAGATCTGACCCATGGCGGGAGTCAAATGCGTCACCGTGGGCTTGAATTCTCGGAACCATTCCGCAAGCTTCTCGTGCTGAATATCTTCTGTAGCAGGCACAAGCAATTGGGCTCCCAGGAAGAGTGGTGTGAAAATGTCTCTCTGAATGGGATCATGGGCCAGACCTGAGAGCATGGTGAACCTGCTCTCCGAGGACAGGTTGAATCGTTGCGCCATCCAGGGGAAATACCTGGTCAAGCTGTAATGACGACCTAGCACCCCCTTAGGTCGTCCCTCACTGCCAGAAGTGAACGACAACGTTGGGTTCGAGTCAGGGCCGATAACTACGGGAGGCAGCGAGGCGGCTGATTGCCTAGCCTTGTCGAAGATATCCTTTCCGTCAACAGTGCCACCAGAAAGGAAGCCTCCGTCGTGTAGCCGTAACTCGGGAATCTCTGCCTTCAATGACAACTCCTCGTCGATATACGCTTGGACCAATGGCGCCAGCGGGCCATTCTCGTCAGTGGCTCTGCCAATTCTGATCAAAGCTCGAGGTTGAGACACTTCTAAATAGATTTTCGCACGAGCTGGAGGGTATGCCGGGTCGAGGACGGTCATGGTAGCTCCGGCAGCCAGTGTACCCATCAAACTGACGACCAGGTCGACCGAGCGGTGCGCCCAGATCATGACGACGTCGCCATTGGTAATACCAGCATCGTGGAGGTGGTGGGCAAGGGTGTTGACAGCTTCGGAAATCTCGCGATAGGTGAATCGGCGCTCCGGGGTGGTCGAGGACTTGGTCTCGACGACGCACACACGGTCAGGGTGGGCTTGAGCTTGTTGGGTGAAGATCTCGTGGATTGCGCCGACATAGCCAGACCAATCGAGGTCGGCAGTCGGGTCAGGCAAGGGCGCCATTTCGAAGAGTATGAATGGCTTCTTGCTTGATCAATTCAGTCCTTTGGTGGAAGCAAGAAGAAAATAACTTTTGCCCACTGGCAGGAGGTGGACGAATTTCTGTGTAAGCCAGAATTTTGAGCTTCTTCCACTGCTCCGGTAGCGGTGGGCAGACATGGTGCATGACTCCGACCCTTGGAGGTACTTTGATTGATGCTTTTTTACAGGCTATCTCTCTATGGAGCTCAGGTACCTCCAGCTGTACTTGCTTCTGAGTGAGGAGCAATTGCGTCTGGTCGATTCAATGGTGGGGGCGGGGCACTTACCTCATCATCGGCGCAGGGGTCCATCTTTTGCTCAGTGTGCAGCGGGATCGTTAGCCTGTTGTCAGTGGCATGTAGGCTTGTAGGCTTGGTATTCACACTGTAATAGGAACCTTATTAAGGTAAGCACTGGAGACATGTAAACCAAGAGAGACCCTTGAGCCACAGGGTATTACATGTATTAAATCTGCCTCGATCAAGAGGCATGTCCCAAATATAGAAACTGGCAAATAGGTACGTGCCAAAGCATCTTGGTGCTAAACCAGATGCATGTCGCCACGCAGTGTTCGTGGACGATTGGTAGCAGCTAGGCAGGCAGCGTTGGCCCTTACGTGTGCCTCGCCATCTAATCCAATGTAGGCGTCAAATAGACTCGAAGTCAATCAGCCTTTCCATCTCTTGAACAAGACAAAGAACTGACGAGAAAATGTGACGGTCGTGTTGTGTTGTTCTCGACCAGTCTTTTTTCTTTCTTTTTTCTCGTTTCGCTCAGTGGAATCATATTCTTCTTGTTCGGTTGATGTCGACATACTTGGCTTAAAAACCATCCCCATTCCTTTCTGGTCTTCACATTTTGACGCCGAAAGGCATCTTGGGCACACCCAGACACTCGCACTCTACCGTAGATTACACTAATATCCATCAGCCATCATGCCAGAAGTTGATCCGCTCATCTTGTCGTTCTCGCATCTTGCGCAATTTCCTCGAGCCAACGAGGCGCTCCAGTCACTAAAGAAGATTGCCTCTCTCGTCAAGCCTATCATGAGAAATCGCCGCTGGAAAGTGAAAACTCTTACGGAGTTCTATCCGAACCAGCAAAATCTACTAGGTTCGCATATTACGAATCAGTTCTTCCCAGCAATGGCTATTGGCAAGTCCTAATGTGGTTCATATAGGTCTGAATGAGGGCCGTGGCCACAAGATATGCCTAAGACTGCGATACCCGGGCGACAAGACCCAGTTCCTGCCATTCGAGCAAGTTCTTGACACGATGCTTCATGAGCTGGCCCACAATGTCCATGGACCACATGACGGCAAGTTCCATGCCCTTTGGGATCAGCTACGCGACGAGCACGAGTCCCTTGCTATGAAGGGATATACCGGAGAAGGTTTTCTCTCGGATGGCCAGCGATTGGGCGGAAGGAATGTGCCCATGGACGAGGCTCGTCGCATGGCTAGAGCCGCCGCCGAAAAGCGTCGCAACCTCTCATTTGGCTCGGGTCGGCGACTAGGAGGGCGAGCTGTTGGACCCGGCGAAGACATCCGCCGCGTCATCGCTGATGCAGCCGAGCGGCGAACCAAAACTCTCAAAGGATGTGCTAGTGAGACCCTTGCAGAAGATGATATCCGCGAAATTGCAGCAACAGCTACCCGCAACGGCTTCCGTACCCAGGCAGAGGAAGATGCAGCAAACGATGCCGCCATAGCCCAAGCTTTGTGGGAGCTTGTCCAGGACGATGAGAAAGTCAAGTATGGTGCCTCGTACGTACCGCCATCTGCCGAGAATCCTACTGGAAACGGCGGGGGTTCTGTCCTACCTGATGGACAGGCCACGGCTCAACAACCAAAGGGCCCGGCACGGCCAGTAATCCCACCTTCTTTTACTCCAGAACCAACTTCTTGGGCTTGTGAGGTTTGCACCCTAGAGAACCCCCTGAACTACCTTTGCTGCGATGCATGCGGAACAGAGAGGCCCGAGAAGGTAGCTCGCAGTCTCGCTGAGCGCGCAACCAAGCGACAGCGAACAATCATCGATTTAACATGAGGAATTATTGTTTTTAGCACGCGATAGCATATCGGGCCAGATTGAAGTGGTTTCAATAACACCCTTCCCTTATCGGATTGTCGACACGATATTACGACACGATGACTGGTGTACGACTTGATTTGATCTGGGCGTTTCCAGAAAAAGAGTTGCACAGCCCGTTGTATGATATGATTTGATCAATAACTATGGAACTCGTTCATGCCTTAGCAACACTTCTCCAGCAAGATAGCACAATATCGTATCCTCGACTATGTTAGCTGTATAGTTAATTCACGAGTATGCAGGTTGTCCAAGTCATCTAGGCGCCCAGTGCTTCTCTGCGGCCCTTGCTGTTGATATCCAAATATGGGGCTTCGCCGAGTGAGGCAACACGATCACCAGCTCTTGCTGCATCATAGTCATAAGTCGCACAATGGAAGGTTGATCTGTTGTCCCAGATGGCACAGTCGTTTTGATTCCACTTGAACCTCACCTGGGCATCATGATTTTGCGTGACGAGGTTGAAGAGGTAACTTAGCAGTAAGTCGGACTCATCCTTGGAGACGCCGTTGATTCTCTTTGTGAAGCCTTTGTTGACGTATACTGACTTCCAGCCAGTCACGGGGTTTGTGCGCACCACCGGGTGCTGAGTGAACAAGTCTCCACCCTGGTTCAGCGGCGAGCCACGGATCCCCTTCCGAAGAGGATTGCCGAGCCGTTCGGCCTCATCGTTGAAGAAGGTCGCGTCATGGGTCGCTGTGAGACCTTCTAGAAATTTCTGCATGGGGGCGGAAAGACGGTCATAGATCTCGTAGCCGGAAGCCCACATCTAGCGATTGAGGTTAGCTATGTGGCCTTGGCCAGTCCCAGGTATGGACAACTACTTGCCGTATCGCCTCCTGTCTTAGGGAGAGTATGGATTTTGAGCATAGCATAGTCGGAGGGAACCTTTTCAAAGGTAATATCCGAATGCCAGCCGGCGCTGGCGAAGCGGCTCACGTCACTGAGTTGATGGGTCAGACCGCCACCCTTCTTCTGCTTCTCGCTGGAGATGACACTGATCTGGTCACCCAGCTCGCTTCCCTCCTCAGTCAAAGGGTGGACGTGGAGGCCAGAGGATTCAGGGCATCCAGCCAAAGTCGAAAGACGCACGATGAAATCTTTCATTTCAATTGGGTTCACATCTTGGTTTCTCAGGAAGACCACGCCGCGCTGAGAAACTGCATTGTGTTGGTTAGCTTGAGGCTCTGCGGAACCTGCATGCGGGACAGGCTTACTGGTTGCGGCCAGGTCTTTCATGTGCTGGTCGTCCCATTTCAGCAGGTCGCGAATCTGCAGGCCATAGAACTCTCTGCCAATCACAGGCGTGAGATCGTTCTGTTCGAACTCGTCGAGAGTCCCAGAGTAGACAAGAGGCTTCTGCATACGGGTTCGAGACTCCTTGTCATTTTCGTTAGTCTCGCCTTCGGTGTAGTTACCGGTCAAATTCTTACAGGGTGGCCTCCGAAGATGTTGTAATCGACGGAGTTTGTGCTGACGGAAGGCATGTTTGGGTGTTGATAACGGTGCTTCTTCGGTATGGGTTCAGATGATGAAATCGTACCCCTGGTCTTGCAACATGGGATGGATTCAAAGGCTCAACGTGTTCCGCTTTGGGCTAGTTGCTCGTCTACTTCTGTCTCTTGGGCGAGGGCAACCAAGGAGCCATGCTCGCCTATTTAACTCAGTGCGTCTAGGCTTTTTCGAACGACATTCGACCCCATGATGTCGTGATCACCGGTTCCGACATGACCCATGTCTCCGAGGATTTCTCCGTGCATCGCACCCCGCAATCTCGGGGTAGACCCATCGGCTTATACCCAATCACGCTAGCGAGATCCTGGTATTGTCCCGTTTGGGAAGCTTTATGAATTGCGCAACTAACCGTGAGGCATGGCATGTATGTCTAAGAGACTTGACAAGCATGGGTTCGCCAGTGGACAAGTCGCTAGTCCTTGTTTCTTGGAGAGCTGATGGTTTATTTGTTTTGGGTTTAACGTCATGGCACCCCTAGCATACATGTATATCCAGCGTATAGCGCGTTCCTCCTTGTGCCGCGGCGCGCACTCCGCATTGGGTCTTGGCTCCCGAGCGAATTGATATATCTTTGGGAATATCCTGCTGGTTGCTGAGCCTCGGTTCCCGAATTGCTGTCTCGAGAGAATCAGCATTGCCATCTCAATCAATCGCGTTGGACGATAAGGAAATCGAGTAGCGAGGCGTAGTACTTTCCTCAAGCATCATGGGGAACGACGATATCGAAAGCCGGCCGAAGGTTGACACCGAGTCGATTCCATCCAAAGCACACGTCGAAGCGGGTCGGGAGAACCTCCATCATGCCATCCGGCCTCATCAGAGTTACGAAGGCGGTCACCGATGGGATCCGGATGCCACCTGGACGCCCGAGGAGGAGCGAAAAGTTCTGCGCAAAACTGACATGATGCTCCTATCATGGCTTTGTGTTATGGTAAGACTCCCAGTCCTACGCATACCTCGTATGATTTATGCTGACACTGGTCCAGTTCTTCGGTCTTCAGCTCGATCGTGGCAATTTGGCCAACGCATTGGCGGATACTTTCCTGACAGACTTGAATCTCTCGCCTGATGATTACAACAATGTGGGTATTGTACCAGCATGCTCTACATATAAGTATACTTACGTGAACTAGGGCACCACGATTCAGTTGGTTTGCTTCATGGCTGCTGAGTTTCCCGTCCAATTCCTCACAAAGCGTAAGTTTTGACTTGCTGTCAACCCTTTTTATGACCAGAGCTAATATGAGCAGGGTACGGTTTCAAATATGTGCTTCCAACGATGATGATTCTCTGGGGAACTGTTTCTTGGGCGCAAGCATTCATCACCAACAGGGCATCTTTCTATGTCACACGTGCATTCATCGGCATGTGCGAGGGTGGCTTCATCCCCGGTGCAATTCTGATGGCAACGTATTTCTATACGAGTCGAGAACTGTCTGTCCGTCTCGCTGCCTTTTGGTCCACACTGAATGTTGCTCGTAAGTTCAATCCCCATAGCTGTCTGTGGTTAATGTTGTAACACTGACATGGCAAATAGGGGTCATCTCAGCGCTTCTCGCTGCTGGCATCCTCGAGATGCGAGGAGTGGCCGGCCGCCCAGGCTGGTTCTGGCTATTTCTCCTCGAGGGCCTTTTGACCGTGATGATTGGTCTCGTGTCTCTTCTTTTCCTCCCAAGCTCTCCGACGGCCACCAAATCCATCCTCTGCCCGAAGCCTTGGTACACTGAAAGGGAAGAGGTCATTATGATTAACGTGAGCAGCGTATCCTTCTATTTGGTAACGTAAACTAACTTCCATAGCGTATTCTACGCGATGATCCCGCCAAGGGACTCACCGCTCTCCGAGAACCTGCGACCTTTCAAGATGTCAAGGACGCTTGGTCTGACAAGTCGGTCTGGGGTATCTACTTTATCGGGCTCATCGCATACATCCCTGCGACTCCCGTGCAAGCATATCTTACCTTGACTCTGAGAAACTTCGGCTTCTCGACCTTCGCCTCAAACATGTTGACTGCGCCTTCGGCTGGTATTCAAATCATCACCATGCTGGCACTTGCGTACAGCAGCGAGTACTTCAATGAGCGTGCCTTCCACTGCTTTTTCGGCGAGTTCTGGCTGGTTCCCCTCTTCACCGCCCTCCTCACGATCCCTGACGGTGGCCGGGACTGGGAGCGCTTCACTTTGATTACTTTAGTGTCGGGATACCCGTACTTTCATCCCATCGTTTCATCCTGGCTATCCCTGAATAGCTTCAGCGTCAAGAAGCGCGCCATCACAGCCGCGACATATGTAAGTTCCAATCACCATCACCATGCAATATTCCGTTGAGACATTACTAAGACTATACCTCCTCTTCAGAACGTCATCGTGCAAATAGGTTCCTTGATTGGCAGTCAGATTTATAGGTCATGGGACAAGTCGTACTACAAGACGGGGAATAAGGTCCTCATCTCTATCTGCGCGCTCTCGTTAGTGACGTTCATCGTCCAACGACAGTACCTTGCCCACCTCAATAAGAAGAAAGAGGATGCCTGGAGCGCCATGTCTTCGGAGGAGAAAGCGGCCTACCAAGCTGACCAAGAGGCTCGTGAAAAGGACGGAAACAAGCGGTTGGATTTCAGGTTCCAGTACTGAGAGATCGCGGTCGTCAAGATATTCTACACACATGCACGTTGTTTCAATATAGTCTTATCCGTCCAAGTTGCTCGAGGCAGCCTGGCGGCAGATACTCAAAAGGCGGGCGACATATTTTGCATACATCTCTCGTCTATTTCACCGAGGGTTTATCCCTTCTTCAATTGTTAGCAGCTGCACTACATCGAAGTGCGGCTTGATTTTTGATCAATGCGTTTCGGACAACAGCGTCGAGTGCCCACTTGGTTCGGTTGTAGGTGCTTGCTCTGGTGGATATTGATGTCGGCGATCTTTCTTTGTTGTCATGGGCTAGCCAGCCCAACAACAAAGGGAAATGCCATCAAGTGTTTGTTATTTCAACTTGGCGGCATGGTAGACATGGTTGTCTTTATGATGTTTCTTGTCATAAAGTCATTGTTGTCCAAACGTCGCCTTCAAGACGCCCTCACCAACCCGTGTATATGATAGGAACATTGTTTGCTTGTTAAACAAGAACAGCCTCCACCCTTTGCCTCTCGTCTTCCATGCGTATACATGCACAAATTCGTCTTATATTTCAGCTTATTCACTCTAGTTTTATTTTTCTGGTTTCGCAAATAAAGATGATCGGCGCATCATCCAGCGGTTTTGTCGGTCGCGTCTTCATCCCTCTGCTTGCTGCGACGGTTCTATGTCTGGGCGCACCATTGCCGAATTCCTCTAGCTTGGGGAGCACCACACTACCAATTCTGCATCGACACAGTACGAGGGGCGAGGTATGGTCGCTGATTGCGTGGCCACCGAAAGACGACAGTCTGGCATTCTGGGTCGCCTTCCTCGCTATCGTCCCGGCTGCGCTGTTGGTGCTACTAAGCTATCTTCTTTGGCGGATCACAGGCGGGCAGAAGGCCAAATGAGGAAATTCCTTTGAGATAATGGACAAAAAGGAGTCAAAGGGGAAATGGTCGCGAAGGGAACGATCGTCACAGATTCTTCTCTCACGGAGGGAGAAGTTACACACTTGAACCACAGTCTCAAGGAGATGGACCCAAATACACAAGGAGGCATGCCGCGAGGAGGGCTGATTTGAGAAACGGTGATCTTTGGTCAATCAGGCAAGTTATTTGCGCGTCAGTCAAAATGTGGACGGGAAAGGCGCAAAGATTGCTAAAACACGAAACGAGTTCGGAATGTCAAGAGATTCGGGATCCCCTCAGAGCCCTTGATGGTTCGCTGTAAATGGATTGAGACAAGCGATAAATCTGTCTCACATACTTCAGAGCGATTCTCATGCCATGGGCTTGAAGATCGTCATACATCCCTTGGTGGATGCGAATAACACTCAACATCGACTGATATACGAACACACACTTACTTATATATAGCTACTGGATGCCTTTACCGATTCGAGAATTCAAACAGATCAATACAGGTTCACCAACTTCCGTTTCTTTCGCTCATTCAATACTACGTTCACCTCGCTAGGAACATATACCTTTTCGCCAACACGATCCATTCGTTTTACTAGCTCATACATCCAACCATACATCATGAAGTGCTCACTCGCCCTCATTGCTTCCATCCTCTCTTTGGCGGCGGCCTCCCCCATTGGCGGCCTCCCCGGCCTCCCCGTCGACTCGGTGCTGAATGAAGTCGGCAAGCAGGCCGGCCCCGTGCTAGGCGAAGTCGAGGGGCAGCTCGGCTCGGCCCTCGACAAGGCCAACAAGACGCCTAGCAAGCCCGTCGCCGCTCCCGCCGTCCCTGCCCCTGCCGCCGTTTCAAGCCCCTTACGCTCGGTCACTCCCTCCGTCGCCGCCTCGCCAGTCCCCCCAAAAGCGGTTCCAAATGATAAGGGGGCCGACAAAGGCGGTCTGCTTGGGGGTCTTGGCGGAGTAGGCGGCCTCCTTGGCGGCCTCTAGAATAGACGAAGCAGAGGACTATTTCGCAGGTTCGAGTGAGTGAGCTCTATGCACGATCCCCATCCAGGGTAACAGGGACTGATTCTGGCAGATTAGACACAAGCACCCCATGACAGTAACGATTTCGGGACAGACAATCAAAAGGTGGACTGTGAAGGTCGATGGTTTGCGGGTTGAGTGTACAAGTATCTGTTAGCGCTGGCGCAATATGATTATCTGCTGTGTTCTTTTAAACACTCCTTTTTGACCGTCTCTGGTAGTACAATGTCTTCCCATCCAACGCCACTCGTCGAGCGAAACGTATTCCGGAAACGCTTTCATCAAACCGTTGGCAATCTCCCAAAAGCACTATCTACGCGACCTGCATAACCGAGAGTGTTCAGTTGCATCTGAATAAGTCCTCATTCGGAAGAGATGTGCTGCTGAAGCATCAGGTTGCCCAACATTTCGTCCACAAAGAGCCAAGTTCCAAGTGGTCCAACTTCACCAGTATGTGACATGTAGGGCCTCGGACTATTAGCTTTCTTGCTGTTCATGATCCAACGGCTCCCAGGGTTCTGCTGGGGTTCTGCTTATAGATACTACCGGCAATTGTGGAATCATTTTTCAGCAGTTAGGAGGAAGGGGTGGAGGAACGCGGTGCGTACCCGCGTCTCAAGACACTGCAAGTCCAATGGCGGGTTTTTGGTGGTCGAGGCCCCATGAGGTAACCTCAGGGTGGTTCAACAGCTTGAAAATATGCACAAGAAAGTCTCGTTCATGTTTTTAGGTCTCATGTTACTGGAGGTGAGAAGTGGGAGTTTTGATTCCGAATTATCTATCCTACGCATTTGAGATCAAGGCTGCTCACGGGCAGGTCTCCGCCAAAGTCATGAACTCGCGGACAAGCTGGTCAACGCGGTAGCATTGGGTTGGCGAAAAAAATGGTGGAAACGCACGCATTCAATAAATTAAGATTGACGCACACATGCTGCTGTATGGATGAGTATGAAAGTATTGTGCAATGCGAATAGAAATGGAACGAAAGGGAAATAAAAACCGAGAGGGAAATGAAAAAAAAAAATAAACAAGAGAATAGGAAAGAGAAGGAAAAATGTCAAAAAAATTGGTAGCTATTCTTTGATTGAGCGTGTCATCCTTAGTGCAGGGGCCATGCTACTGTGTGGTTGTTAGTAATTTGTCACAAGTCGGGTTCGAACGTGGGACCTTTGGTAACTTACATCTTCTCTGTATCGTTTCAATAGACCAAATGCCCGAAGGCGAAAGTTTTTGTGTCACTAGGCATTATATACCTATGCTCCAAGGGTAAAATGGGACAATAGTGGGGCTAATGTCACTTAAGTAAGGTTAGGTAGGTAAGTGGGGACAGGTAGCTACAGGCAGCCAGGCAGCCAGGCAGCCAGGCAGCCAGACAGCCAGACATCACATATGCACTTCACATCGTTTGGGGGACTTCAGTCATTAAGCAACTATCAAGCAACTGACTCTTCATCTGTCTTCGCGCTTATATGATTCGAAGTTTCATTATGGTACGTAGGAAAGCTACTACAGGTTTGCGCCACTCGCATGCCATATCATCGATGGCGCGGCCGAAGCCATCAACCTTTGACGATCCCATCTTCTTCGAGTCTCCATCCGCCTTCGGAGGCTGGCTTTCGCACAACTATGACATTCAAAAAGAAGTTTTCGTGGGGTTTTATAAAAAGCAATCAGGCAAATTGCTCATGACTTGGTCACAGGCCGTCGATGAGGCCCTCTGCTGGGGCTGGATCGATGGCCAGTGCAAGAGTTTGGATGCCGAACGTCATGCAAGGCGCTTCACTCCCAGAGGGAAAAGAAGCCACTGGAGCCGGGTTAACGTGGACAAGGTCGCCGCCCTCGATGCAGCCGGCAGAATGCGCGAACCGGGTAAGGCTGCGTTCGCGCTTCGTACTGACGACAACACTGCCCAGATGAGCTTTGAGCGCGGATCATTAGCCCTTAGCGAAGATTTCGCTACAAAGCTAGCTGCAGACGCTGCCGCATCCGAATACATGAATCATGCTCCGCCAGGCTATAGACGCAGCGTATTTGACTGGGTAATGTCTGCAAATCTCCCAGAGACTCGCCAGCGCCGCTTAGCTGAGCTGATCGAATGTTCGGCGCAGCAGCTCAGAGTCAAGCAGTTCAGAAGGTGACCGCAGTCAGTGAGCGCTGGAAAAGGATGCTGAGTTCCACAGCACAACTTCTTTCTAACTCCTCCACTGTTTGGTCACCTATCTACGTGAATATGCCCTAGGAAATGACAACTACTCACTATAATCTCCCGGTGGCAAGTCTTGGGGTTCAAAACGGAGACGAAACTCACTGTATCACAGCAACAGAGAGCAATGCTATCGCGAGGGATCAAGGTGGTGGCTTCCATGCCAGCCAGGTGTTGATCGCTTGCAGTTCGTATCTGGGCCTTCGAGACAACGGTGTCCATCAAAGCAAACAAGACAGACAGTATCTATGAAAATCTAAGTGCTGGTCTTCGCTTGGCCGGTATGCAACTCTCCTTCTAGTTCTCTTATAGGGTATTCTATTTTGCGTTGTTTCACATCTCCGCCAGCTGGTTTAATGCAGACATCCTCATTTAAAACACGATAACCTGTGTTGTCCCCTTCTGGGGCCCTTTGCATTTCCTAGCTGCTCTATTGTAGTATTGATGGCCCGATCGAATTGAAGTACTGACATCGCACTTGTGCAGTATGGCTGACTGTTTCCATCGCCGTCACGCCTTCGGTCTGAAACAGCAATCGCCGCTGCTCAGTATCTGTCCATGGATCCCATCGTGCCGAGCCGGGGTATCTGTGCTTGTTCGGGTCCAGCGAGCGGATAAAACTGGTCCAATAGCCCTGGATCACGGGAACGACTTTTGCGTTGATGCCTCCAGGCTGGTAGCTTGCTGGCGCGGCCCCGTTCACGTTCTGAGGCCCGAAAATGGCGTTCAGCTCCGCCACGTGTGGCACCCCGAGCCCTTTTCTTATTTGCTCTGGATCCCGTACATTATATCGGTAATTCCACGAGTCTTTCACACCGTAGGACTCAATTTGCGATGAGATGTACAACCCAGGACACGTATAGCGCATGTCGCCGTACGCGTCACTGGCTTGCCGCCAGTAGCAGCCCACGCGTGGGCACGAGGAGTTGTTGTTCGGGTAGAGCGTGTTAATCGTGCTGATCTGGTCCTGCCTAAGGTATGGGAACTGATTATGCAGAAACTCGTCGCTCTGCCGTAGCGTTGAAGTTGTTGGCGGTGCAAATATCGTGCCTCCATTGGTGTCATCCCCGATCAACATCGGCACTTTCACGAATTTACCCTGCGCATACGCGTTGTATGGCACGTCGCGGAGCATATCGCCGTCCACTACTGGGTTCCACGTAAATAACGGCGGGCCACTCGCGCCTGGGTAAGGGATCCCCTGGTTCTGGGCCTGCAGCTCGGCCGCCGATTTTGATCGCAAACAGGCCAGGGAAGAAGAGGAGTTCCAGCCCTTGCCATGAGCGCATCCTAGCCGCTGTGTGAAGTTGTCGTACTGGTACTGCGACTGCTTAACTGTCAACATGGTTGCGAATGAGATGGATTCCGCTGCTGCGCCATGAAACAGGCCATAGTCTTTCCCCCCGTACGCTGCGAGCTGCAGGCTGATACTCGCAGCGCCGGCCGAGGCGCCGCCGAGGACGACATGTCTCGGATCCCCGCCGAATTGCGCAATATTCGTCTGCACCCACTGCAACGCCTTCCTCTGGTCCCGCAGGCCGTTGTTTGGGGTGATCCTGTCGCCGTCTGTGATGAAACCGTAAGGGCCGACGCGGTAGTTCAACGTCACGACCACGATTGAGTGGTTACTTGCTTGGATCAAACCCTGTCCATCCAGGTTGGGGTTGCTATTCGAATTGAAGCCGCCCCCCTGAATAAAAAAGAAGACAGGCAGCCGGGAAAGCACGTTGGCGTTGGTTGGCGCGTATACGTCGAGAAACAAGCAATCCTCAGATGTATTGGTACTGTTGGGCGAAGCCCCGGTTGCCAGGCAGTACTTCCCATGCTGGGGAATATTGTTAGCCTACTTGACATATGGAGGCTCTCTTCAATTTTGGGGGGTAATGTATTTACCTGGAATGCTTCTTGGATCCCATCGAGGCAAGGTGGATCTTGCGGCGGCATGAATCTCAAGTTAGCCACAGGCGGCGCCGCGTATCGCATGCCCAACCATCTGGTGATTCCATCTGTGGTGTTGCTCCTTCCATTGTATGTGCTGCAGTTCGTTTGTACAATATTCTGAACTCCCAGCGTGCACGATATGGCAAGGCTCAGAGCCACCAGAACGAAGTTGGCCCTCATCACCGCTGTTGCAGACGCATGCTGTGGTATCCGTTGGCAGACACGGAAAGGAAAGGTCACAACGACAGTAAAATACCCAAAGATTTCCCTCAACAGCCAACTTCATGTCTCTGGCAACCTGCCCCGGGCCAAGTAATACCGTTGGAAAGGGAAATTTCTGAGTCATTGTGGCTCGAACTGCCGGTAGTAATCCCACTCTGAGCTCTGAGACAACGCTCATTCGCTGCATAGTTCTCGTGTGGTGGATGCAATAGTCTGGACAGCGCGATTATATCGAGCCTCGTCTGCAGGATTCGCGACTTATCAAGGCAATTCAATCTTCGGCTTCCCGTATTCCGTCCATTAGCTTCAAGTCTAGTCATATTTCCGCAAAATATGTATGTATGGAGTCGAATTGCACTAGAAGTTCACCGCATGGTCACATGCATCGTATGCATGCAGTGATGCCTGCGGAAGCGGGGTGCGTGGCTCGAGTCGCGGCAGTTGCCTCGCATGTTGTGATAAGCATTTCTCGGGAGATGTGTAGATGTGACCTAACCCACCCAGGCCATTCGGCCGTAGACAGCAAAAAGAAGGAAACAAAGGGCGCTCACGAAGACACGAAGGTCGCCAATACTAGGTTAATACAAACCGTCTGGGGGTAATTTGAGTCGACATATTATCAAGGGTTAGCGGTCTAGAACGGGCATCTGATCGGCAATTTGTTTATGAGTGGCTGAATGGGGAGGATAGGTATAAGACACGATTCGTCGAACCCCTCGATTGACTTTTGTTGCGGCCGTCCTCTCCACTCCCGCGTGCGGTTGTCTGCATTTATTGAGTGGTATAAAGGTAGCTGCATATTGTACGTGATCCGTTCCGATCCGACACGATCTCACTGTCGGATCGGAAGCGGCCGTAGCACGAGTCGGTGCTATTTATATCTGAGTAACCACCTCCTATTCGGCCGGAGCCAATACGACCGCATATCTTCACATCCGATACATCTCGACTCTTGCATCTCGAATTATTTTTGATGCGGGTGTCGGCCATTTTGATATATCAGTGTCTCCTGGCTGTGTCATGAGCAGTCGTAGGTGGTCAGGTACAGCAGCACGCTGTATCACCCATCCCTTCGTCGCTCAGACTGTATACACCTGATAAAAACTAGCATGAGGCTGCATCTAGTGTTACCTTTTCCAATAATCGAGATGGTATATCTAGGAATAGCATGTAAACACAACAAGAAGGGGGGCGTCATACATATCGTATCTGATCCCATACATGTCGTGCTGGCCATTATGCACGCATTTCCGACCCATGGTTCATTACATGCGTAACTTGTGGTCCAATCTGTCTAACATGTCATTTGCCTCAAAATGATGGGGTGAATAGTTATTGGCGATCCCAATGAAGAGGACGCTCGAGCACGCCTTCGTTGCTCTTTTCAATGGCTGTCATAGTTGAACTTCCTCGGCTAGGCAGCTTTTCGTCATGTACTAGGGAATACCAAAGTTACTAAGATAAACGATGGGAGCAAAGCCCATCTTGTAACAGATCTAGAGCTCGACGACTAACATCAGGTGGTCAAACCTGGCTTGAAAGGAGTACCTTCCAGGCCAGTGCGAATGCCACCCCCACGTTTTGATGCCAAGTGGTGGTCGGACGACAGTTGAATTTTAGGTCACATTATTACCAAGAAGGAATACGCATTGGCATTTGGAGCTGTATCTACAACCTATCAAGCTCATCGGTTGTCATTTTTCAGTGGTTTACTTTGCCATGTGGTCGATGCCACATGGGGTTGGATGCAGCCTCAGCGCTCTAAGTGCAAGTGCGGCTTGGCGGTTCAAGAGCTGAAAATTCCCTTAGCTTCTTCGCTTACCTTCAAAGTTGTGACACTGGAATTTACCTACTTTATTAGGTAGCCTTACAACCCCCAACTGCAAATATTTACAAAATCGGCTGTGGTGTGAGGACGAATGATAATAACTTTAATCGCATTGCCCCCAAAATGTGAGATGATTAGCAAACTCGAACCGATCCGCAGTCTTTGAAGTTCGAACGGCATGCACGTATCAAACATACCTACATACCTACATACCTACATACCTACATACCTACATACCTACATACCTACTGCACCTTGCTCTAACCCTAGAACCTGCCACCCCACGGGAGCCGCCGAAGCATCTAATATAATACGCTAGAGCTGAAGGGGGGTTCCTTGACGCTTGGAAGTGACTGCTTTAATGGAACAACCTGTACTCCGTAGGTACACATACACTTTCCCATGAACCATCGATACAAAACATCCATCTGCCATCATTGATTGCCCACGATGCGAGCGGGCTACCCAACTACCCTAGCGTGCGATGCCCATCGAATCACTAGTTTGTGGCGACCCACGGATCTGGTTGCGCTTCGAGGTGAAAGTTCCGCGGAGCTAGACCCGCCTCGATGCCACCCTTTCAACGCCTGGGCGCATTCTGGGCGGCTTTTGCGTGCGCTGACAGGCCTTACAGGGAACGGCGCAAAGTGGGCTGGCAGCGGGCCATCCACTAGGACCAACCCATACCAAGTGGATAGCGGTTTTTTTTCTTCTTACTTTTTCTCCCCGAGATTTGATGCTAAGGAGGAGACCTCTACGACTTGAGTACAAGAATCACCTGTTCGTCGCTCAGGTGGAAACGTGGGTGAACTCTTCAACTCTTTCAAACCGTCCATATCCATATATATCAGATGTGCTTGGCTTCTATTACATCATTCATCAGCATCAACTGGAACACAGATTGATGTGCAAGGCCGCATCACGGTAATACAGCAGGCGACTTCAAAGTCTTTGCGCTTGCTTCTGGGGACGCCAGAAAGACTTAATCAATCAACCACTGCTGCAAAAAGAAAGCAGTATAATCTATTCAAATCAATCAGTCAATCACCTTTGGGAATACCGGCACCCGTGCTAGACGAATCAGATCACGACGATGGAGATGGATTACGACCACAAGGCGGCTAGTGCTCCCGGTACTACCGTCCAGATTTCGTCCGGAAGCCATGCCGGCACCAAGAACACTGAGAACCCCGAAGTCATCGGAACCGCCATCCACCAGATCGAGGCCAAGAGTGTCCACTGGTATTCTTACCTGGCAACGGCCGACTTTTGGCTCATCATCCTTCTCGGCCAAATTCTTGCGCTGTGCATTACGGGCACCAACACCTTCTCCACCTTGCTGGCGAACCATGGCACCAACATCCCCGCCTTCCAGACATTGTTCAACTACGTCTTACTCACCTTTGTCTATCTGAGCTACACCCTCTGGCAGTACGGCTTCAAGAAGTGGGCCAAGATAGTCGTGCGTGATGGCTGGAAGTATGCCATCCTCAGTTTCCTGGACGTCGAGGGGAACTACTTCACTGTGCTGGCTTATCGTTATACCAACCTTTTGTCGGCCCAGCTGCTCAACTTCTGGTCTATCGTCTGCGTCGTTATCATATCCGTCACCCTTTTGAAGGTGCGCTATAAGTGGGCTCAGATCGCCGGCATTCTGCTTGCCTGCGGCGGTATGGGCATTCTCCTAGCCAGTGACCACCTTCAGGGCACCAACGGCGGCCCTGGCCAGAACCTCCTCAAAGGCGACCTTTTCGGTCTCGCCGGCGCCACCCTTTATGGACTCAGCAACGTGTTCGAAGAGTGGTTTGTGAGTAAGCGACCCGTGTACGAGGTACTCTCGTTCATCGGGCTGTTTGGACTTATCATCAACGCCGTTACGGGCGCCATCTTCGACCGTGCGACATTACATGACACCGTCTGGGACCGTGATGTCGCCGGGTGGCTCGTCGGCTACACCTTGATCCTTTTCATCTTCTATTCGCTGGCCCCATTCATCTTGCGCATGGGTTCGGCCGCCTTCTTCGATATCTCGTTGCTCACCGGCAACTTCTGGGGTACTATCATCGGTATCCATGTCTTTGGCTACGCCATCCACTTCTTGTACCCTGTTGCCTTCGTGTGTATCATTATCGGTCTTGTTGTTTACTTCTTGGCCGGTAGCATGCTTGGTGACTCCAAGAAGCCCTGGCTGGGCGACAACCAGGAAGATGGCGTGGCTGGCTTTGGCACGGCCAAGCTTAAGGCGCTTAACCTCGCTAGAAAGCAGGGTCTTGCTGCCTCCGAGGGCGATAGAATTTAACACATTCATCACTTTCGGGGGGGTTTAAAGAGGGGGATGGGGGTGGTTAGGGGCTCTCTACTTTGGAGGGACCTCTAAACAGATTCGCTATCTGTTTCACAACGGATCGATCTATTCTCTTATCACATTATTGTTCATGTATGCGACCACGATAGTTCTGCATTCGAACGATACCACGTTAATTATATTGATCTACCAATTGCACACCTCGTGCGGCTTCCACAAGCGCAAGCATGGTCGCGAAGTGTCAGTTTCGAGTCTTCTTAAATATGCCCTGATGGAGCCCTTATAATATCTAGACGAGACGGTGCCGAGTCTGTACAGTCTACTGCGACTGCGTCTAATAGTTCTTTCCAGTATACGGGCTCTGCACCGAGCCGAAGCCTTGAGGGCACAGCCTACCCAAGGGCGCCGACCCGCTGCGCATGTAGCAGATCTTGGCCTCGGCACACGCGTCGCTCGTGCAGTTGGGGCTTCGGACGCTGCTCTTGCCCTGAAACCGGTTGACGAGATCGACGAGCGTGCGGTTGCGCTCCATGGCCTCGGTGACGCGGTGCCAGAAAGTGCCGTTCAGGGGCGCGTCGGCGGGCCACGGCCCGGCCTGAGCCCCGTACGCCTCCCGCGTCGAGTACTCCAGCTGGAAGACGGGGCCGGCCTGCGAGGCCGCCGGATCCAACTCCGCAAACGACCCAACGTCGGCGTAGAAGGTGTAGGCCTCGTGGACGTCCCAGGTGCCCGTGTCGACCTCGTACAGGCGGTAGCCCGCGTTGAGGTTGGTCAGGGGCGTCAGCGAGGGGCCCACCCAGGCGCTGGCCAGGGCCGTCTCGGCAGAGCGGTTTGTCCCGTTGTGGGCGTAGTAGACGAACGCCTGGTCTTCATGGGTGTGGCCGAAGAAGACGTTGGCAACGACGTGCGGCGAGTACCGCTCGATGATCTGGTACAACAGGTCCGAGCCGTTGGGGAGCGGGTTTGTCCCGTCCCAGCCAGACAGCACGTGGCCCGCGATCCAGGCGCGCTGCCCGGCGTCCTCGGCCTTTTGGAGCTCCGCGATGAGGAAGGTGAACATGCCGCCGAAGTCCGGGTCCGCTGCGTGCAGCCACGCGAAGTGGTTGTTCTTGTAGTAGAGGTCCGTGTTCAGCGTGATGATGCGCAGGTCGCTGCCGCCGCCGCCGCCCGCCGGGGCGGGGTGCACGACCGAGTACGCGGCATAGTGGGTCGCGGCCTCGGCGGCGGTGGCGTTGTCGAGCCAGCCGTAGTAGCTCCAGAGCGACGAGACGTGGTCGTAGTTCCAGGACAGCTGCTGGCCGAGGGGCCCATCGTCGTCGATGCCGTGAGGCACGTCCAGATTGACGGGGCTGGTGTCGTGGTTGCCGAGCGCCGAGTAGACGGGCCCGCCGATGTAGGACTTGAACATGTGCCAGACCGAAAGCTCGATGTTTTCGACGTAGTCGCGCGACAGCTGGTTTTGCGGGTCGTGCGCCACGAGGTCGCCGGTGTAGAGGGCGAAGGCTGCAGGGTTCTCCTTCGACGTGCCTGTCAGGGGTCCGATGGACTGCAGCGCGGCGAGGGCCAGGTAGTACGGAGAGTCGCACTTGTAGTAGCCATACAATGGAGCAGGGACCTGGATCGGAACAGCAGAGGCGCCATTTGGATGCGATGTGGGATGGCGGCAGCACATGCTCGACATGCAGTTGGCTTCGGAGCCGGCCTCGTACCGGGCATCAAGGTGCAGATCGGACAGATGCAAGACTTTGACCATCTTGCTGCTCCTTGGTGGCTTCTTCGCCTGTATGGGCTTGGGCTTGGGGAAGACGGCCTTGAACGTGTCTGTCTTATTGGGGAGCGGGCAGTAGGAGCCCAACGCTGCACAGATGAACTGACCGTCGAGGCCGGCAACCTCAGCATGAGATAGAATCTGCGTCCAGGTGGCGCCGAAGCTGCCTGCTTCATACTGGGCTTGGCACGTGCTATTAGACGCGAAGCCAGTCTCTTTACAGAACGAGACCATGGCATCAGGCAGGTAAGTCGGGGCCAGTCTGGCTGCTATTTGGGCAACGGACAGCGCAGCAACGCATTTGGAACAGTTAGAAGACAAGCCAGTGTAACCTGCCTTCGCGATATCCAATATCTCGGCCTTCGCAGCGGTAATGACGGCTTCGGCGCTGGCATCAGTCAGGTTGGCGAGAGCCTTGGGATAGTATACCGGATCCGTATCATGAGTTGGTATGTTTAAGGGATCTGTGACGCCTAATCCGAACGTCTTGTTCAGGATAGGGTCATATAAAGCGGGCTGAGGCTCTTGCGTTGGACCCGGCTTGACTGCACGATCTGATCAACACGCGCAAGCTCTTTGCTCTTATATGGTCTATCTTTCTTATGCAGGGGCTTACCGTAGTAGGTGGAGAATACCGAGGTCGGGAAAGCTGCCGGAACGGTGACTGAAGCCAAGCCCGGTATCGACGTTGTTGTCGCAGACGCCAGGACGAGTTGAGCCATTATCAGGGCTATAGTGGTGCAGAGTCCCGATGGCAACATGATGATGTTGGCTTGATGCGGGAAGCACATGGTCCACTCGATGCAGAGGGTAGCACTGGTGTACAGGCTTGGACTGTTAACAAGATAGCAGGGAAACAACGCACCCTTCGTTACTAATGTTTCCTATCCACCACCTTACCGTTGGAGAGGTTTGGGCGACGTAGATATGCATGCATAACGGGAATTGAAGCGCCATTGCACCTTTGTTCCTTGTACAAGAGAAGCTCTTGGTTTGCAGCTTCTGTCTATCCCACTGCCTGTATTACAAGGCAGGTGTAAGCGGCGTGCAGCACATGAAAGGGAAGAAAACGTGCAGATGATGCCGCCTGGCATTGGTTGGTTACTCGGGCTATACCGTGAAGTTGAGTTGAGCTAACGGTGCGCCAGCCCCTCCAAATTTACAGCTTGACCTCATCTGCTCATGCACATTTGCGACTGCCATGCTGTCTCATTCAGTACCTAAATGTTTGCCTCGAGACGACAGGTACCCAACGAGTCTTGCACATGCGAGCTTCTCTGTCTCACGACCCACCACCATAACGAATGTAAACTTTCTTTCGGGAAGAGGAGACACGAGACACCATGGGAATTCGGGTCGTCTGAGAAATGTATATCGAGACCAGCAGAACGACTCTATTTCGCGAGGACGCCATAGAAACGAACGCGGTATACCTCTTGAGAACAATACCCAATGACTGCTAATATGGTGGGATCATCGAGCAACTCCAGCATGTCGGAGGCACGCTCTTGATCTGCCTCACCTGGACCTGAGATGCTCCAGGATTTCGATGACAGCAGCCTCTTCCAAGCACAGAAATGGTTTCGGGAAAGCTCAAACGTATGGTTAGTCTTCGAAGCCATGTCAAGAACAGCACCCATTTAAGTGCTGGGACGCTCCTCGTGACCGTAAGCGGTATATGAGCAAGATGACCGTTGAAGAGAATGCTGACGTCCTCCTGCAACACACCGAGGTGTGGCGGCATCTGGTCGACGCGCGCTGTAACTGATAGATACCTCGGTGAGCACCTTGCTTCCACTGGGGCAGCCAGCGGGATATCCATCCGGTGAAGGATGAGAAGATACGAGAGCATGGTCATCATACGTGGCCTCGAACCTTTCTGCTAACTTCCACCCGCTGATTTTCAGGCTCAAACGAGACGGCGTCGCAATCTCTAGAGCGGTATTGGACTGGCCATGACCACGGGCGACGACAAGCACGTTACGAGCGACTTCCAGGGATAATGAGAAAGGGCGCGCCGTCTTTGGAAGGCAGTCTTACTGACCGACCCAAGGACTAGGAAATGGGTATTTCCTATTGTTTTGCCAACTTAGCAAGCTCATGGAGAGTAACATAGTGCAGGTTTATGATATCTTATAGATAAAGATCGCGTGAAAATTTCCCCATACGTACTCTGGTCGTGAACTATTAGTGCTATTTCTGGCCTCCATTATGTGAGTGGGTATGCGACTTTTGCTTGCCGTATTTTGCACGCATAGCAAAGTGCCCAGTTCCTGTGCACCTATAAGAGAACAGTACTAAATGATTACCATGTGAAGTTGGTTCAGGGCAGCCTACTCCGCCGCGGGAAACAATAGGCAGCTTAGTAGTGCATATAGTCATGCATATTTCACACCACCCTGGTGGACCGGACATAGAGATCATTCCACTGCTGACCTAACTGACGCGTGATGTATTAAAGCCTTCACTTTGCTGGCGCCAACCAGCCCCCCACCTACCCGCCGCCTTTCGCGCTCAAATGGCATGCCATTGCGAAGGAAACGGCAAAGTACGGAGTATTACACCGTTCGGTTATCAGGTCTATGACGTTAAACAGGCCGCAACCACCGTAGTAGAAGCATACATACTTCAGGAAGATTGCGGGTGTTCGTTCAGCTGGGCCAACCTTTCTCTCTAAGGCGCGGGGTGAGTGACCGCGATGTTCCCCTTGCGTACTATTAGCCATCGCAATCACTCACCCCGCGCCTTAGAAAAAGCTTGGGTAACGTGGGGAAGTCTGTGCCGCCCTGGGTGAGGGGGTCAAGGGAAGGCGGAGGGCGAACGGGCTGCCCGGCAAAAGGCATACCCTTTTTTCGGGGTCGGAGACATGCGCTGACTATTATTAGGATAGACGCACTCATCGGCGTGGCTGCTGATGATACTGCTGCTGTCGATATAGTTAGTGTTGTCTTGTCACCAATGATTACCTCCTCTTGGAAATGATGTTCTGCCCCTCATGTGAAGAAAGTAGATGTCACCCGGCACCAAGTGAGGGACTATGATAGTCATCCCATAAAGCCAGGCGAGTCTGCCTTGGCATGTGCTGGTAGAAAAACATCATTGATATGAAAAGTGCTCAAAAGCAAACACCTGCAGCTCTCGACCGCAATCAAACGCACGCATTGCACATAAACATATATCTCGCTAAGAACAGCTAGACTGATCGGTGAGGATATGTCGGAGTATGCTGACTGCAGCTGGCGGGCGAACCGCATAGGCTACCCTCCCATTCCTGATAATGTGACTTTGGAGCGAAGTCGACCCGACTGCATGTCTCACTTGACTGATTTCCAGTTCCGTTCCTCTGGGATTGGATACTTAACACTACATGTTATTGTATGTATGTACTAGCCAGCCAGACGCACGTGTTTCTTCTAAGGTTACTTGCTGAGCTAGCAATGGCTGCTAACGAGTAGAAGAAAAGCGTCCCTCACCCACTTACAATGTAGTGGGAGGAGCTGCTTACTCTTTTGGGAAGCTGGGTGAGGGAAAAACAAGATGCCAAGGCAAATATGCGTTATTCTTGCTCTTTCTTGGTGTTTTCTAGCGGTAGTGCAATGATGGCAATACTACGTAGTGTAGGTAAGTGTGTGTGATGGCCGGGGCAACTGGGCAACTGGACAAAAGGGATTGGATCGGGAAGCAGATCACCGCCGAAACTTTCAAGGGCGGCGCCAAAATCTCCTCCTACGCAAACCTTGGGTCTCTTTCTCGAAACATTCCGGCAGAGAGGGGGAGGGGCCGCTAAGGCCGCCGAGGACTACAAGAAGGAAGGACATCACCCTTAATCAGATTTTAGTCACGGACTTTGTGTGTGCAGTAGAACCTCTGTCTCTGTACTGCCTCCTAACAGGGCTGATAATAAATCTCTTTATACTCTATACTTATGGTAGACCTGGCCGTGACCGAGCAACGTATATGTGGAAAGGGGGATTTCCAAATATACTTATCCAAGCGTCGGACACCAAATGCATGGGCAAACTTCATATTATATAGAGTTGGTCAGGTGTTCTAGTCGCTCCCAGGCGTTCGGGACTTTTATTTTTTTGCTAGGCCAAGCCTCTCCGTACGGCTGATACAGACACCGAAAGTAACAAGTGACCACAATAGTCCGGCCAAGGCGTGCCGGAGGAGAAGGGAATCTAGAACAGGTGGGAATGAGGTATGCAATGCAGGTATGGTGTAGACACCGTACCGAGCGGTGACGTAGCTTGCCAGGCCTACTAAATGGAGTTCGTCCGTTCCTTTGTATGAAATTCTGGAAGAGTGGTGGGGTTGGATTCCGACAGGGCTCCGCGGCGGCTCCCAATTCCGACGAGAAAGAAAAGGAAAACTAGGTACATGTAGGTTCATACTTCCGTCTTGGAATCCTTCTACAGTGTAGGAGCCTGAACGGTGAGAATTCGAACCTAAGACAGAAGCTATCTCATCTGCGACAGCTGGGCCCTTTTTTGGTGGCCTATTGGGGTTTATTGGCTGTGGAACAAAGTGGCATATGTAAATATGATTGTCCTATGTGTCGGCCCGGAAGGCTAAATGGCATTTACACCAGGAAATATAGGTTATTTGCTTAATACCTGAGGAGTATACTTACTACCTACCACATGTAAGGGAGGCAGAGAGAAGGCACTCACCCCCACGAGTCAATCATTATTGATATTGTACAACATACGATTGGGCCCATCGGCATCCAATTTATTATTAGCTACAAGGAAGTATCGCTTGAAAATACAATGGGGTAAAATGTATGTGTTGGCGATTAGATCGCGTAACGTGTACATGGGCAGCGGTATGCGTCCGACTAGACCAAGAGCTGGGCCATGTGTAATTCTCCTTGGCACGATGGACCGAGACGGACCAAAATCAGAGCGCGAGCAGCACTAGAACAGCGCCAGCTCGTGGGCAGCGTGCTCGAGTCGCCGCCGGCCTGGGGATGCAATGGGGCTAGGTGACGAGGCTAGACACAAAGTTAGATATAGAGTATGCATACGCTTGATTTCAGCCGGTGATGGATGGGCGCAAGCAGCAGGCAAGTTGGCCTACTTCGGTATAGGAGAGAGGAGTAATTATTTCGGGCTTGACTGTACATAGCATATGGCACACACACAATAAAAAAAAAAAGGGGGTTACCAACTGGCGGTATTGATTTGTGTGCGGGGGACAACCGACAATCTGACGATACAGAATGTGACGAGTGGAGGGACAAGATGAATTGAAGTGTTTGGCCATGGACCAGCCAAGAATATCACCCTGCGCGTGCAGTGACCAAGGGTGGTCAAGGTCAAGGGCTAGATGACATCCTTCACGTCCTTCACGTCCTTCAGGGCTTCTCTTTCAAGCCGGTTCAAACGGCAAAGACGCTCGGAGCGTTGTGCACTCAGAGCCAATGTCCGGGGATCCCTCATCGCATCATACATAGGTGTGTATCTTCATCTGCTGTTCGGTATCTTCAATGCTAATCTCCTTCGTTATACGTTAGCGTGTGAAGCAACGGCTGAGATGATGCTACTGGAGGATAGCTCGCCAAGGCCGAACACTGGCCGTATGTCGGTTCCCCTCGAATACCTATCTAACCTACTACCTATATTATCCATGAATATCCATCACGATCTGCATACTTTACTTCCCAGCACAGGTGCCGGGTCCATAAACCGGACCGGTGAAATAAAAACGTAAAAGATGGGATTTCAGCGTGGCCAAAGAACAGTCTGAAGAAGAGGAGGAGCTAAGGAGGAAAGCATTGGCCTGTCTGGCCTGTCTGGCCTGACTGCCTGTCTCTCTCTCTCTCTGGCGAGCTGGCAGTCTGGCATCTGGCTCGTCCACGGCGCTACTCTGGACGCCATGATCCACTGCTGGCCCGCATCACTCAATCAGCCGTAATGACTGGCAGATCTAGCGGGATGATTAAAGTACATCTCTACACAGCTTTATACCTACTGCGGAAACGCGGGCGTCCTCGAAATCACAGCCGATAGGTGTAATTAAATGCTCGCACCATTGACGATCGCAACCTAAGCCAAGCGCAAACACAAGGCTGCGTTCGTTACTGTGCCTAGCAGCGTCGGTGGCAGAAGGAAGAGAACATGGAAGCTACAGAGGTACTTGTGGCCAAATCTCCAGGCTAATAATCAACGGGAGTTGAGTTGGGGATTCGGGCTTTGTGCGCGCCTGGTTGGTGACTTGAGACGATACCGTGTTTCTGCTATGGTCGGGTGCGACGGTTCCAACAGATTGGGTTCCTGTTTCTCGATACCTGATCCTGATCCTGATCCCGTACCAACCTGGGTGGCCTACTGACTGCTGTATCATGCATCTGTGCATGTACAAACTTGCAGTGCAGTCCAGTGCTAGCCACATACCTCAATGGACATTACAGGGCATGTACTTACATATCATGGTGCATCACCATCAGCAAGCACCAGCAGTACCATCAGATGCCAAATCCAGGCATGGGTATCCAACGGATGGCCTGTTACGGGCAGCGGTTGCGCCCGCCTTCTTCAATTAGGTAACAGACTAAACAGGATGCAATGTACAAGTACTCTTCTCAAGCCCTGGAGCAGGGCGGCCGTACAAGCGTACAGTCAAATGCTGATGTTCAAAACCTCATAACCATATGCAGGATGTCAAGATGCAGGCGACCAATTTGGGATAGAGACGAGGCGTTCGAGAGGCATACCTTGCATCAAGACCGGCGTCATTCAACCATTTCTTGCTTTAACCATGCTGTATTTGATTGATAGTAACATTGAACCGCTTACCTCATACACGCTCACGTACCACACATCCACTGGAGGACAAATCCAGACCTCATTTGACTCGAGCGACAGCCAAGCATCAACTTCCGCTCTCCGAGGGAACACACGATGTCTCCCTAGATCTAGACTATCCTAGCACCATGACCATGCCTGTCCCATCCTTATGGTTCTTACTGAGTTTGCCATCCAATGCTCCTAGATACATACCGGTAAAATGCCAGGCAGCTAGGCAGCTTGTCGTCGCTCAGGGGAGAGAATGAGACCGGCACGTCCCTCCGGTCTCACAGGTAGACAGTCACAACAACATAAGGGACTCCCGGTCTTCTTTCTTGTCAGGCAGACCAAGGCGTTTTCGTGACTCTGCTCCTTCTACGGGAACCCCATCCAGGCCTTGTAGCACAGTTGAAATAAACAACGACGGGTGAACCTTCAGGGCTCGATTGGTTATGTTAAACAGCCCGCACCATCACAACCAACCAGCCAGCTTACTGCCATCTCGGATGTACCAACCAACCTAAGGTAGGTAACCTACCTTGCCTACCTACCAACTTAACGACGGGAGGTCGAGCACACACTAAAGATTACGCTCCCTTCCCAGCTTCCCCTTAGGCGTGCTTCGTACCGGTACTTGGCCAACGACTTATATTGAGTGGAAGCTAGACAGGGACTTTCTCCACAGACAAGTAATTCCACTCGCTCCTCTCCTTGCAAAAAGATAGCGGGCTCCCCACCTCGTCCACTTTTCCATGTCCATTTGGGAAATCGTCGTGGAATCGGGCTGGAGAGGGAAAGAAAAAAAAAGTTGAGGAGGGGGAGTTTTTGTCCGAAGCTACAATTGTGATTTCATTTCTAGAGCATGATGGATGATGGCACGTCACGTCCAAAGGAGGAGGGGATATTTCCAAAAGAAAGTCGAAAGTCGGTCATGACCATCAACATGTATTTGCAATGACGGGAGCAGCTGTAGGAGAAGAGGTAATTTTGAAAGTATTAGGCCTTGATGGAGGAAGCAAATGTATTTTTAATATTTTCACCCTTCCGTGCCTATCAGAATCCAGCATATGGCTTCATGTTCGTTCACACCCAACATAATCAACCCACGGGCCTGCCATTTCTCGACAAGCGTTGTTACGTTCTGTTCACCAGAAGGCCACTCTTGCCAGTCAGTCACTCCATCCAATCCATTACAGTACCATAGTGCCGTACACATAGCAACCCCATTTCGACCCATGCGGTAGATCTGCTGCTACTACAATCGTCGCTTTCTTTTACTCCGATAATTCCCTCGGTAGGCCACCAGGACAGGACTTCCAATACTTTTTCGAAGTTCCCTTTCTTTCCATCCCCGTCTCGTCTTGGACCTCCGTCACCCTCTTTGAAACCGCACCCCCCCAAAATCCTCACGGCACACTTGCGCCCCCTTCAGTTTCTTAATCGCCTACCCAATCTCTGAGATTTCCTCTGCATCCCCGAGAGGAAAGCGCACCGGGTCTTCTAGCAATCCCTTAGTTGGTTCTGATTGTACGGAATTCTTCCTGCCTCGTAAATACTTCTTAGGCTGCCACCGATAGCGCCCTGGTTGCGACGCCGTTTTATAAAGTGCAAGCCGTTTTTTTTTCTTTCTATCTGGGATCAGCTGCTTGCTACTGTATCCCCCCCAACGGCTAAAATCGAGATTTCAGGGCTTCTCTAGTATTTTTGGTAAGTGGCATCCCACTCGAGTGCGAATGATGAGAGACATGTTTTCTTTTTTCCCCTTCCAAGTTTTGTTCTAGCACCAAACAGTGGCCAAAGGGGGCAAGCCAACTGCTTGTATTTTTCTCGTTTCCCTTCCAAAAGGCGGCAAGCGGCGCGCGCGTGTATGTGTAGGAGAAAGGCCTCAGACATTTTTGTCTGAACCCAGGAATTGCTACAGAAAACAAACAGCCATTTGAATTTCTGCGTCATTTTGGGGCTTGCACTTGGGGCAACTCTTCGCGTCGCGTGCAAGTAAGCCAGACGAGCAACGCAAATTCAGCCTCTTCGGCCAAACGACCAAAGAGTTCTTTTTTTGGTTGTAGCAAGCAAGCGCATCGCTGGTCGTTCCCTCAGCAGCCCCTCTGGTACATATACCCGATCGCAGTGGATTCACCCTGGCGCCGCTGCTTGACTTATTCGTGCTGCGTACCCAGTGCTATGCCCACTCTTTTCCCACCGATTTCTTCCCCTTATTGCATATTCTGCAGAAGACTAACATTCGGTCTGCGAAGGGGATCCCTAACGAACCGACAAACCACCAACCGACCTGTACGACTTCGTGTAGGAAAGACGTGGTCGACGATAGCAAAACGAAGTTCTACGACACTTCTGCCTCTTGATCAGATCAACCCGAACCGACCATTCGAGTTGCGAGTATCTGTCCGCTACTCGACCTTTTTGGCAGACAGTCGCAGCAGCAAGTGAAGAGAAGGGACTTCTTGAATTCGACATGTCGCAATACTACGGCGAGCAACAGTGGCCTGGTGCAGGTGCTGGCGGCCAACCAGACTGGAACCATCAGACTCCGCCGCCGCCCCCTCCGCCCGCTCGGTCTGGTGAGTTGGAGATGATCCAAGACTTGGAAGAACCAGTTAACTGACTGCCCTCACAGGCGCAAGCTCGGCCGTCCCGCGTGAAGAGTTGGCTGCATTCTCGCATCAGATAGAGGGTACGTCGAACGGGGTTTTGGTTTAAGACGGAATTTGCGCGATACTCCCCCGCACGAATTGCGATTGGTTGCCACCTTCTGCATCATTCCAGGCGGTGTACCTTGATGACAGACGTTAAGAAAAGGGAACTCCCAGCTAACGATGAACGCTTACAGAGGTCGAACGGGCCATCGACAATCTCGTTAAGAGCGGAAAGATGTTCTCTGGTCCTCCGATGCCCATGCGACGTGAGTTGGTCCCCTTTCAGCAGGGCCCGAATGCCGGCCGATTCCCGACCCCACCCTCACGAGGACGAATGTCGGGTTCGATGATGGGAGGACGAGGACGCGGCCGGGCTTTATGAGAAGGATCAATGGTGGCTAACGGGATTGCAGACGGCCGTGGCTCTTCTGGACCTGGCGGTTCGCGTCATAACTCGGTCGGCGGAGAGTTCGGAGACGCGCGCCTGGGCAGTGGCAGCAGCCACTCCGGCGGCGGCCTGCAGAACTTCTATGCTGCCCAGCGACACCAGTCCTCGCGCGGTTCCAACGAGGCTGAGCAAATGATGCAGGCAAAGCGGAGATTGGCAGCTCAGCGGGAGCGAGAGCTGCGCAATTACCATCAGGAGCAGCAGTACAACCGAAGTAGGCCGCCCTCTACTGTATAGCACAGCCAGCCCTATCTACCTACCTATCATACCACAGACGAGTCGCAGAAAAGACAGTGTCGTGCAAATTACAAAAGAAAGAAAGAAAGAAAGAAGATCCCGCAAGGGTGGAACCAACATGTACCATGTTTTCTTTCCTCATGTTGCTGCAAATCCGAGCAAATTTCGTGTTGACGTCTCTTCTCCATCCGCTTGTTATCTCTTTTCCAATCCATCCTCACCGTCGTCCAAGCCCCTGAGAATTTACGCTGACTGGAGTTCGTAGCTGTTCTATCTGACGTGTCCTACCCCGCCAAGTCGGAACGGGCTCTCAGCCCCGGCAATATGTCCGAGGATGAACGCCGCGACCTGATAGCTCGTCAACGAAGTGCTCTCTATGGAGGCGAAGGATCTTTCAGTGAGAACAATGGTTACGCCGATGAGGCCAGTGTTGGTCGACCTGGTGGGCCTGGCTTGTCCACTGGTCCTTCTAGCCACCGAGGCCCCTCTCCTCTCGCCTACGAATATGCGCGTGGCGGCCCCGACAATCATGGACAGCTTCAGGATGGCCCCGGATCCCGGGCTAATAGCAACGCGAGCCCCCAATCCAACCCACCCAGCAAGGGACCTTTCGATGCCGCTGTGCAGCAAGCCAACCGCACCAGCAACTCCTCGCCCGGCGGGTCCCCTCCTCGTCAAGGAGGACCTGCAAACCAGGGAGGTAGTGCGGTGGCTCCTATTGGAACCCGCCCATCCGTCAGCGCCCAAGCGCAAAACCCAGCGCTGAACAAGCGATCCACCACTCCTTTGCCGTCCCCCCTGAGCCATGGCTTTAACGCAGCTGGCCACGGCGACGAAAACGGACAGGGACTCCCGACATCAGGAGCTCCTTCCAACCCGTCGAGCGCTGCACCAGACGGCTATAACCGATGGGGCAACGGGTCCGGTGTCTGGGGCAAGCAGTCTTCCGGTTTGGGTGTTCAGGCCAGCGTCTGGGGTTAGAGTCCTGATCCTGTCCACCATTGAATTCGAGCACCGTCTCTATCGATGACGTTGACGACATTGAGTAATATCATTTCCAGCACAAAACACGGTGTTCAGGTCAGTCGGGTTTCATGCACGAGGGAAAGCGTTGCCAGCATCAGCATGAGGTGTTCAGGGCCCTTTTATGAAATATGGAACTAGGGGTTTGGTTCAGACCTGGGTGGTATTCCCCTGATTCGGAGTTACTTTTCGCTACTTTTGTTTTTCTGCGCTGGACCATGTTCGCCTGTCGTTGGTCGGACTGGACGTTGAGACCCCGAATCTCGATATATAATGGTTTCGTCCAGCTACAGCGGCTCACTCTGGTCTTTTTCTTTCTGCTTTTTTTTTTCCTCCTTTTTCAAGTCAGCAAGAAATAGGGATAGGGTTCTGGGGATACGAAAGACTGGAATTCTTGATTTTGTTACGGCTCTGTTACGTTCCGGGGACCAAGGAAAGGCATATGGATAAGGGATTCGACATACTGTGGATTCAATGTGTTTTGTCGCGTTGGCTATTACCCGGACGGAAAGGAGTTTGCACACCACTATAATATTGCAGCACTGGGAGTTTGACAGTCTTTCGTGGCAAAGGGTTTCCACACCACAACAAAACTGGCGGTAATGGGTTGTCGTTTCTGGTGGTCATGGAATGGTTGGTTTTCTCTAGCGGACGCTTGTTTTGTTGGCATGGGGTTCGTAAAGCATTAGGAGGTATCACTTCTCGGTATGCGCGTAGGGGAGTTTGGCAAAGCTCAGGAGGGTATTTGGCAAAGAAAACGGATCAATACACATTTTGGGGCGCCTATACACAGTTGTGTTTTATGCTTTGTAGATCTCGTGATACGTAATCTCATTCTTCCGAGTCCTCGGTATAATTGGCCACATCTATTAAACCCTCAGCCTTGACTCTAGACAGCTGAATTAGGAAAATTCTACTAATATGTGTCGGAGGAATACACGACGAGCAAGTACAAAAAGGTACTGCGGAAACAGCGCCGTTGTTGTATCATCTACGGTATGATCGAGAATCCAGGGTGTAACAAAAGTTCAGACGCTGTCGTGCCATCTGAACTTGTCTCCCCTCCCGTTTTGTGTGGCACAACCAGCTGTACAACACGATCCCTGAACCGAATTCCCGTCTTCAGGCTGGCGAGAAGAGTGGCACTACAAGCCAGACGGCGGCAGTGGGAAATGTAATAGAAACCCCGAAATTACATTTTGCATTTGGTACGCCTCGCTCTTAAATACAGACAAAAAGTACAGATACCCTCGCTTCACCCGAAACGTCGTACAACGCCTGCATATACATATAAACACCCCCCTCGATCGCAGCGCTCCTCGGTCCCGTCGGGCCAGGTGCTGAAGATCAATTGGTTAGAGACCCAAGATCTGGACAGCCGCGTCCAGATTCATGACATCGTCCGCTCTTGTGGCCTTCTCGGCATATACCACGGTGCCCCGGCCGTCAATGGCAAACACACCAGCCTGCTGCCACTTGTTGCCCAGCGCTGTGCTGGGACCACCGTCCTCCTCTTCCCCGTCTGCCCCAGCAGCGGCGTTGTTATTGCCTTTGTTGTTCTTGGCGGCACCCGCACCCGCGCCGGACCCAGCACCCGCCGTCCGGTTGATGGACCCCGCGACCTTCTCGCCGAGCCAGCCCTTCTCCTTCCACCCTTGCGAAAAGGTCGTCGGGTTGAACATGTACCAGACGGACCCCAGGCCCAGACCCCAGGCCGCGTAGATGGCGCGGTCCTCGTCGATGAGCACCTCGACGTTCCACGCGCCGCCCAGCAGGTCCATCCATTTCCGCGTCGCGTCGCGCGACGAGTGCGAGACGGCTACGCAGGTAATCTTGCCTTGGTGGCGGTTGGCGAGGGTTCGGAGGGCGAGGAAGGACTTTTGCGCGACTGTTTCGAGTTGAGAGCACTTTGGGTTAGCTACTGGCTGGCTGATTTCGCGACATACATATTGGGAGAGAAAGGAGGAGGAGGAAGTAAGCTTACAAGCACAGCCGACACAGCGCAGGAAGAGCACGACAATGCGCTTCCCGCCGCCAAACTGCAATTGCCGATCGCGGTCCAGAGGCGCCAGGTCGCCTACTTTAGGACACTCGGGGGCAATGGGCACGGGCGGCGGGATCGGCGACAGCCAGGCCTGGGCGGTCAAAGGCAGCTTCTTGACCGTCATCCATTGGCCCCAGCCGCCGTTGCCCGCCTCGTCGGCGTCGGGCGCGCCCTTGGAGCCATTCTTGGGCGCAGGGGACGAGAAGTCGAACGTGTCGCTCTTGATGCCGACCTTGCGCATGGCAAGCTTGGTGGTGAGGCTGGAAAACATCTTGTTTGGCCTGGTCGGGGGTTTAAACGTATTATGTGTACCTATACTCTGTTCACTACTGAATATGTCGAGATATTGTCTTCTTTTTCCTACGGCGAAAGGCGCGTTACGTAGGTGGTATAGGTGAGGAAACAAATACGCAAGGGATAATTCGATCAGGTCTCAACCTAGCAGTAGATCAATTAAACAAAGAAGGGGGTGAAGAACACATGTAAGCATTCACGTGTGAAGGGAAAAAAGTTGACCAACAGAAAGCGAATCATTAACACGGAGAGAGCCCAGAAGAAATGTGAAACACGCCTCGGTCGAGCTGGAATGGCACGAGGCTGAAACATACATGTTGCTATCTGTTTGCTTCTTTTTTTTTTGTTTTTGTTTTTTGACCTTGCTCTTCTTCTCGCCTACTCTTTCTCCTGCTCCCTATCACGGGCGGCTACTCCATCCCCCTAGTCCTGTTGAGACCCTAAGTCACCTACACGTACCGCTCTTGGGGCCGTCGGAGCGAGTCGCTGCAGGTTGGAGCTTGCTTGACACAAAGGAGTCGTCTCATCACATTTGCTGTCTGTTCGAAAGTGTCCCAGATATCCCTGGAGGACCCCACCGTGTCCGTGTGCGAGAACCCTTGTGGGGTGGGATTTCGATGGTCGCCGCGGTCGGTGCCAGTTGCTGGCCCCCTATCGGGCACAGCAGATCCCCAATTGGCCAAAGGTGGCTGGCTAGGTCGCATCTTGGCCTTGGGCGTTTTCCCAATCGGGCGTTGGTCTTCAACGGCCAGTCGCTCGCTCGCTACCCTGGGGCATGGGCACCCTTGGCACTCTTGGCCACTAAACCTAGAGAATCGGGGTTAGGGTCAGGGGAAGCCGCGGAAATGTGGCGGGGCGGCTTCATGAGGGGTCACATTCCATCGAGGTAATTGAGGACCGAACAAACCCCAACCTGAGCCCTGAGTGAGCCTCGTTTGGGGCGCTGATGTCTGTATGAGCTCTGGTCACCCGAAATCCCGGACTATTATCTCCAATTTGGGATGAACCTCTTCTAATGGACCCTTCCATCATTTTCCCGCCGCGTATCCAGTTTGCCCGCCCCGTTATCTATTTTGAACGAGGCTATGAACATTCGGAGGGGCTCTGTTGGGACTTGGTCCCCAAATGTCTGTATCGCGGCCTGTTGCGCAGTTGGCAAAACGTGAGTTAACCAGAGACCAGCCAGTGGCCAATGACAATTATGTAACCTAGGTCATGATTGCACCGGTGAACAGCGCACCTGATTAAAAAAGCCGCCCGATCTACGTAGCACGGCGGCTCGTGCCGTTTCGGAGGCAGATGGCCCGGTTGTTAGGCATCGAGATGACCGGGTCTCCCTACCCTCCTCCGGCGAACGCAGTTTCGTCGCAAGACTACAACACACAGCGTGGGTGAGCTAACTGCAAGAAAGTTCATCGATGACGATATATGTGCTGTAGGCATGGAGGTCAAAGGCCAATGGGCTCACGTTCTTTTGGGCAACGCGAGCCTACAAAGAAGAGCTGTGTAAACTTGGAATGGTGCAGTCAGCCACAAGAACCCCCCTTGCTTAATATATCTAGTTTGCCCAAGGAACAATCTCGGCCGGGGCCAAAAGAGTGATAGGGGCTTTGGTTGCAAAAGCAAACACAGGACCCAAAGTATACATAACTCGGCGTGTCGGCTCTTATTAGCAAACATCTTACCCAAAACTGGAAGTAGCCATTAGACATTCATTGGAGACTCAGAATATCGCTCGTCGCCTGGCGCGCAATGGCAAAGCCTGCGCAACCGACTGGTGACCAAGTCTCCGGTGCGCAGGCGTCCGGTGCGCAGGCGGATGTGATTCATGGTGAGCCGGACCGTCCAGCCTCACATACTCCAAATATGAGTGAGCTAGAAAGAGTAACTGGGTCATGCCAATATAGCTATGGTGCTTCGGATAAAGACAAGCGGAGGGTGCGGGCTTTTGAAGCTTGTTGTACGTACACTAATGAGTCCTCTTGGCAGCCCTTCCTGAAGAGGCAATGTTCTGGACGCAATATCCCGTGCTCTAATCAATGCAGCCCCAGGAAACGGAAGGCGTCCACGAAACCTTCCGTATCCGTCAACGCCCACATGATGGACGGATGGGGTGTTCGTCATCGGGGATCGAGCGTCCGGTGAATATTTCATCGGAGGAGATGAACGATCAAGTGTGCAATATTGTGAAAGAACGTATGCCATCACGTGGACCCACGAGTTAGCCGTCGCCCGAAAGTCCGATTTGACATGGGTGGCTTGGTGGATGGTGAATTTACCCCGGATTTTGAACCTCTTCTAATTATGGAACGCGGGAAGTGGCCGCATCTCATGCCGCATGCAGATCTCCTATCAGACAGCCATGGCCGATTTAGGTCTCATTCCTGACCTGGGGGATTTTGGTGCAGCTGTAATAAGAGCCACAGAGGTCATAGTTGTCCATTAATGAGGCCGTCTGATTAGTAAACGGCCCTGCTTAGTATGAGCCATACTGCATGCTATACTCGATGCTGAGAGGAGTGCAAAGGCCCTGTTAGTTGGACGATAAACGCGTTACGCGACTTACGAACTTGGCCGCCCCCGTGACAGAGAGAGGTGTGAGTACGCAGCTATGACCCAATATTTTGTCTGACATAGAACCATAAACTGCGCCATACGGTAGACATTCACAAGGTACCTCCCATTCACGTAGACGCTGCGTATCGAAGCCCAAAGGAAGGCGAGCAGGTTAGATATTTGCACGACCGAGTCATGTAACGCAGTCAGCTTCGCCCCATCATCGTGGCTTATCATGGCCAGTATCAGCAGTAATGCAGTCAAAGGAAATTGGCCTGGACTACATGGCCAGACTCGAATAGTTGCTTTTTTTCCCGATGCGCGACAGAGGAATTGAGCCTGGACTGATGTCAGACCAATCGTAGGCTGAGCAAGCCAACCTGCTGGCCTGCTGATTGGAATCCCATAGCTAAGATGGCTTACTAGCCTTCCATGGCAAGAGAAGAATTAAGACACCGGCAATACTTCCTCGCCGCCTTGCAAACTCCAGCTGCGGTGAAAGTCAGCATCTTCCACACCCCAAAGCCCGAAAACGCCCTTGACGTCATACTGGTCTTGCTGAAAGAAGAGGTTATGGCCCTCAGCTCCACGCCGAAATCCTCACCTGCTTATGTGGCCGCATGGTTTATTGATCAGGAGAGACGATCCTGCCTTGATCCGGGTCAAGACTTGGACCAAAACATTCTGACAATATCAGCATGACAAAGTAATGCACTAATAATGTCGTGTAAGGCGAACACTGAGAGGATTCCAGACGGGGCGAAGATGGACGTAACTGAGGAGTTGAACCAACCCCTTGTGCTGAGTTGCTGACAGTGATGATTGTTCTCAGCCGTTTTGCTCGTATGAGCATGCAGTGGTTGCTGACCGTTCCACGGACATGGCAAGATGTGCAGAATAGTGACTGGATATGATTCGTCAAGTCAGTCTGCAGAAGCTGTAGGACGGCATTGTCAAGCGTTAAAATCTGACTGGTCGCTCCTCCCATGCACTGCGGATCACAGGGCAGAACGGCTGAAGGCTGAGGGCCGAAAGCGAGGGGATGATTGCCGTTGCAGAGACCGTGCGTTGTTGCAGTTGTTGCAGCAGGCACTTGAGCATTTGGGCCCCAATGATTCAGAAACGACGGTTCAAGCGTGGGAGCCAACTGCCTGTGTTGTCAAGGCAGGTGCAACTGAGTTGTTCATGCAAGGTGAGGATTGAGGATATCGCGCGATATGTATATAAGGTCAACGACCAGTTTGACCGGCTGTCGGGTACCTGGGTGAGAGTAAGCACTTGACCGACTTGGCCCGCCTAGTCGCTGGCAAGTAATAGTATGCATGATATCAGACGACTTGAAGGGGTAAAACAGCGGGGAGCAACAAGAGTCAGCAACTTCCGGCTGCGATGGTTCATCTCTGGATTCGGGACTTTAGCTAGCCAGCCAACCAAAGCAGCCTGCCACCCTGCCAGCAGAGGAAGAGGAGGAGGAGGAGAGGAGAAGGGGGTAAAAGGAGTTGGGAGGAGGTGGGTTGGGTGGGTTAGTGGGGAACAACTTCCAGTCGATACGGTAAGATTGGAGTGGCTTGGGCGAAGGTACTTGGTTGGACTTGGGACTTGGAAAGGAGCTGCTGCAATGCAGGCAGGCAAGCAAGCAGGCAAGCAGGCCAGAAAGCAGGCAAGCTGGAGCCGGAGCTGGCTGGAGCTGGCATCAATTGAAACAGTTCACTTTATGGGCCAGGTCCGGGGCATGTGGAATAATGTCTCGGTCGAGTGGTGACCAAGACGGGGACCGTTCAGATCAAAACGACCCTGCTGCCAAAAAGAAATGATAGCCCATCTGCCTGCCTGCCTGCCGTGTCAGTGTGCCTTCGAAAATAGAATATTCAGCATGTACGGAGAGTATGTACCGTCCAAGGCTCGTCCAAGGCTCTTCCGGCTAATCCACTTGGGGCATGGCAGTACCCATGGGTCCTGGCGAATGTTCGATAATGCATGCCTGCCAGCTGGGTCTTTGTCTCCGTCAAGGGAAAGTAGGTGTTCGTGTGGTGGAAGGATGAAGGAAGGATTTGGGCAATCTTGATCGATCTCAAGGGTTCAAACGCCATTTTCGTTCGGATGGGCATTTGACGGGCATCGGATGGGAATTTGTGATTTATTTAAAGAAATACCTGTCAAAATATGTTGATAGAACAATAATAGTACAGCCGTTGAGAATATATATACTGCCTACAGTCCATAGGCAGCTGTAGGCGGGGAATTAGGTAGAGTGAGTATCTGCTATTGCATTGCGGTCGGTGTCTGGGTGCCAATTGATTATGACGAACCATGATAGCTTTTGGCGACAGGAGAATTTGTTTTCTTGCTGCTGTCTTGCCCGACCAACTGCATGTCATGTTTCGACGTTTGACTTCCACCCAACTGCGAAGCTCCTGTCATTTGGCAGATTGTCCCAAACTCTATGGGGATTTTGTCTCGGTAATTGGTGCTGTCATTCATCATGATTGAAGCATGGCATAGCACACAGACTTGGCCGGCCGCTCGTGCTTGACGCTTGACGCTTGACGCTTGACTTTAGACTGCCTCCTTTCCTGCCATTGAACGTTCTCAAGGCGTTCCTGGTGACCAAGCTCAATGTTGATCTTTCCCCTCGTTCAGGACTGGGTTCACCCATGGATGGATATGTTATGTATTGATGTATCCAAATAAGTCTTGCACCCTCTTACATAAAGTAGGTAGGTATTCACCAACACACCGAATGCGATAGATGTGCCAGCCAGTGAGTGAGTGTTGTTGTTGCCGCTCTATGCCATGCCAACTACAAGTGCAAGTACCTACACAAGGAAAGGATGAAATTCTGGAACGGTGAATTGGCATTTGCCGGCAATAATGGATTTAATAACAGGTACCCTGCGTCCATGGCAATAGAAAGTACCTTAGGCATTTTAGGTATGTACCTAGCATGCTTATAGGCCGCCACCCAGCTTAACTATTCGTTGACCAGTGGAAATGGCAACATCCAACATTGACATGGAGCGAGCCGTACGGTGCCCCCTACACTGTCCCCTCATCACCAAGGCCGGTTGTCACCAACAGCCAACAGCAGTCATGTCTACCGATATCCATTTCACATCACAAGGAGTCCTTTTGTTGGGTTGGGAGTATAGTCTGGATGTTGCAACGCGTAACTAACTGGTCAGGAATAGAGCGATAGAGAGACATTACCTCATTTTAAGGGCTCGGGGGGCTCGGCATTGTCCAGCGGTCTTCAGCACTGTCCAGCTGAGTCGGCTTTAACATCCAGCCCCCTAGTGTTTGTACAGCAAATGCGGCCTGACTTCATTGAGTAGATGCCAGCAGCAGGAAAGACCACACAATTGCACCAAAGTATAAACAGTGTTTGATATTCGTCCTGTTCACTGTCAATTTAGAAAATAGTGCTGCATAGGTCGTCCGTTTAGCGCATCGTGCTCGTCTGCTTGCGTGTGTGTGTCTGTCGGGTGGTAGGTTAAGTAAGTACCCAGATGTATACACCAAATATGCAGTGAGCGGGCGGGCAGGTTAGACTAGCCTAGCCAAGCAGCGAGAACCAAAAGCACGGGCACGACACACACGGAACTACTCGTTTCCATATGGGCACAGGGAATTGGACCCCTTCGATCCATTGATCAATTCAGCAGTACTAGTAGCAGCAGCAGCAACACGTTAATGTAATGCAATGTAATGTACAGTCGAGAGAGGAGGAGGTATGTAGCAGTCAGTTAGTTAGGCCCATGCCGTTCGTGACCTGGGCTGTAACCGTGCCCATTTTGATCCATCCGTCCATTCATCCCCCCATCCAGACCAATCAACCACTCATTCACTTGATGTGACTTTGCCCAGGGCCTACCTACCTTACCAACTTACCTACAGTACACTGTACGTATCACGACTAGTAAGAAGTCGGGGGTTCTTGTTCGTATTCCACTACTTCCTGGAGACCGTCACACACATCCTCTTCTTTCTCTCACTCTCTCTCTCTCGTCCTGTCCCGCACGCAACCTCTTACTCTCAGAAGCCCGACAACCGCCCCGAGAGTGAGGCGTCGCAGATTCAACCTACCCAGTTACTGACACCGACGGACGGCTTGACCAGCGGAACGCATAACATCATTCTTCCCACCATCAATTTGCTCCGTCTCCAGGCTTTCTCGCGACAACCCACCCCTATAGAGCATACACACACTCTCTCTCTCTCGCATATACACGCACACAATCCACGCCCAACGCAGACACACGTCGATTCGTGTTGTTTGTTCCAGTCGTTGTTCTTCCCTTCTTCTTGCAACATATTTCAACACACCAGTGTAGCGCCGTTTGCTGCCCCGTTCACTTCTTTCCAAGACAGGCTTTGCCAGGATGCGATAGAAGGAAGCGTCGTTTCATACTACCATTCGCCCGTGTTTCTCGACTTGACATTTGGACGGTATCCTTTGCGAGCGCGCTGTAGCAACCTCGGTAGACGAGCGAACGATTTCCGAACGTACTTATGTCCTTAGCTCTCTTTTCTTCTTAGCGACCGATACGTTTGCATTCCCACGCGTATATCCATATCGATACCATACCTCGAGGCGACGAAATCCTAGCTGCACAACTCAGGCCAGATCTGTGAGATACTTGAAAAAGAGGCACAAGGGGAAAAATACGAGCAACAAAGCGAAGTAGGAGCAGTGCAAGCGCGCTTTGGTTCTTGTTGACCCGAGGCGAGAGCATCCAGTTTATTTGGTCATTGATCCCGAATCGAGTGCCGATCCTCCGATAACTGGGCTTTTGGGCTGATCCATTCACTCGTTCGAACTCCATAGTCTAGGGCTACCGTGTTGGTACAGCACCATTGGCTTTGGACCGACCACCCGCAACCAACAGTGAATTCAGTCAACCACGTCGCGGGTTTATACTTGAATTCACCCAACACCGACCATTACTCGGCGATTTCCACGGCTGTTCACCAGGGGCAGAAATTCAATCACTCGACACGCTGCGCTTTTTGCCTCTCCGCGCCTTAACGCCGATTGTCTCTCGACCACAAAGGCTTTATCTTACCCAGTGACCAGCTTTTCATGGACGCCAGGCCAACTACGGCAGATTCGAAACATCATTATCCCCCAAAAATACTCTGGAATCGTTCAACGTCTAGTCCTATTGTTCCAAGACTCAGCTCCTCTGTTCTCTCGCCGACACCCCCTGTCTCGGCGACGCCACTGAGCCCCGCAACGTCGAGCAAGTCTCCTCACAGCGTCCAGCCGCACATCGACTTGATCCCGATTCTGTTTCCGCAACAGTCGTCTCTGTACCAGGCCCAGCTCCTGCAGTACAACAAACTCATTGCGCCTAGTCGGGGAAGAGGAGGAGGAACAGGTGGACTTCAAACGCCTCCTTTGCCACCCATTCTGTCGACTCCAACCATCCACATCGGAGGCAATCGATCGCATTCGACGTCCAAGGTGTCGAATAAGGAGAAGGATTCTACCCGCTCGAAACCGGGCTCGCAGACTTGCCATGGGAATAGAGGCTTGCAGAACACTACCAACAAAGCCGGTTGCGCTGTTATAACGGGGAAGGAATCTTCCGCTTCACTCTCCATCCCCTCCTCAACCAAGATGCCGCCAAAACCGCAGGCACGGACGACTGCAGCACCGTCGGCACAAGCGCAAGTGGTTTCCAGTTCGAATCAAAAGACGCAAAACACTCTACCTGTCCGCCCGACAGCCGCCTCAACATCTCCTGCGACTCTCGCGAGTGTTGGACTGCCTGCGCACTCAAATTCTGTGCCCTCAACTCCCCATCAACATGCGCGAAAATTTTCGTTCGAGTCGCGGGAGCCGTCGCCAACAGCCAACCATGGCCATTCACCGCGTTCGGCTTATTCCGAAACCAATGGCAACCTGCCCTCTCTTAGACCGTTACCTCCTCGCAGTGGAGGGTGCCAATACGAGACTATACCGGAGCGCTCAAGACGACGGATGCCCTACAGTATAGGGAGCGATCGGCTGGACAAATCGGACATGTCTAAAGTCCAAACTAAATTGGTCGACGATGTCGAGAAGAAGCTGAGCACAGATATGCGAGAACTCTACGATAGGTTAAAACCGACGAAAGCTGTTGAAGAGAAACGAGGAAAGTTAATCCAGAAGTTGGAGAAACTGTTGAACGACACATGGCCGGGCCACGAGATACGGGTTCGTCTTTTTGGATCATCAGGTAACCTGCTGTGTTCAGATGATTCAGATGGTAGGTTTTGGCCTGTTCCTTGCATGGTAGCCTTGTGCTAACACACAATAGTGGACATATGTATTACAACCCCCTGGAAAGAGCTCGAGGGTGTTTGCATGCTCGCAGACCTCTTAGCCAAGCGTATGTGGATATACTCCCCCATGGAACTATACTATGCCGCCACTTCGAATCATCCGTACTAATTCTTTACAGACGGGTTTGAGAAAATTGTCTGCGTCTCTTCCGCCAAGGTACCCATTGTTAAAGCATGGGATCCTGAGCTCCAACTTGCTTGCGATATGAATGTCAATAATACGCTCGCGCTGGAGAACACTCGCATGATTCGGACATACATTGACATCGATGAGCGGGTGAGGCCACTGGCGATGATCATAAAGTACTGGACGCGGCAGAGAGTCATGAATGATGCTGGTAAGCGATACTCTTGGAAGCAGGTTGCCCAAGTAGATGATGCTAATTTCCGTGGTAGCATTTGGCGGTACACTCAGCTCGTATACGTGGATATGTATGATCATCGCATTTCTACAACTGCGCAAGCCTCCGGTGGTTCCTGCGCTTCACCAACAACTTCAATACAGGTTACCGAAGAAGGATGGAGAGCCAAGTCCTTTTGCCGACGACGTTGAGAAGCTGCGTGGCCTTTGCGCCAAGAACAAATCGACGTTGGGCGAATTGCTGTTCCAATTCTTCCGGTTTTATGCCCACGAATTCGACTATGGCGAACATGCCTTGAGTGTCCGGTCCGGAAAGCTAATGAAAAAGACGGAGAAGAAGCACTGGCATCTTGCCATCAACAACCAACTATGCGTGGAGGAGCCCTTCAATACAATGCGCAATCTCGGCAACACGGCTGATGATACGTCGTTTCGCGGTATCCATATGGAGTTACGCCGCGCTTTTGATTTGATATCGCAGGGAAAACTGGGCGACTGCTGTGAGCAATTCGAGTTCCCAAAAGAAGAAGAGAGAATATTTCAGAAGCCTGTCTCGGCGCCCCGGCCTGCGCTGCTTAGAAGTGCTTCGCAGCAAAATAACCGGGGAGGCAGGGGCGGCAACAGCCGGGGCGGAAGGCAACAAGGCCAGTATCGGAACAACAACCACGGAAACAATCGCAGAGCATCGTCGAGTACGGCATTTGACAACGGCGCAAATCAGATGTACTTCCCTGGCTATCCGTTTGTCGCGTCACAGGATGGGATGGGATACATGTCGCAGGATGCTCTGGCGCAGACATTGTCAGCGCTGCAGCAACAGGAAAACAACCTTCGTTTTCTGCAATATACTCAAAACCAAGCCTTCGCGCAGCAGCAAGCCTTGGCGCATGCACAGAGGATGCAGGGAGGAAACACATCACAACCTCAGACGTCGACTGAACGGTCAAGGACGAACTCGATCGAGAATCCGCCACTGACTGCTCCTCTACGCCCGGAGATGTATTACTGGCCATGGCAAAACCAGCAGTTCTACGCCCACCCAGGCTTCACTACTTATCCATCATCGCCGTCTAACGGCCAAAGCACCGAGCCCCGCCGCAGCCCTCATAGGACGGTCGCCGCGAGTGAGACCGGCGCAACGGCCTCTGGAAGCTCGTTGCGATCTCAGTCTCAACCGGCTTCCCGGTCAATGCCAGTCGCACAACCTATGCCAGGTTTACCTGGAGTTCCACCTACTGTGAATGGAGGGGCGACAGGTCTTCCTTCACGGCACGCCAAGGCACGACCCATTCCCAGCTTCATACCAGATGAAGCTGCTGACGCTGAGGCCAAGCCAATGACTGCCGCGCCTCCGGCCCCAGCGGCAGATGACAAAGGCTACGGGTACTACCTCGATCCCAATAGCTCGAGCTCACGACCAGTGGCTGTGACAAATGGCATGCCTGCTTTCGGGGATCTTGGCCTTAAAGAATCCAATTCAGGTCGGAGACGGCTTTCGTCCGACCAGTTTCCTCACAATATCTTTGACAGGATACAGAAGCGGACTTCACGGTCCCCATCCCCTCTGGGCCACGGTAGAGCCTACTCTGTAGGGACTAGCCCGACACCGCTGGCTTCATCGACATTTCCTTCGGCAACCAATAAATCAGTTCCGGACGGCCAGCCGATAGTTGTCAATGGCTCAGGTTTTAACCCGGCAGCTCCTGTGCCGAAACGTGACCAGGCAGTACCAGCGGGGTTACCCCAAGCAGATGGATCTTTCGGGGATCCGCAGCAGGCCGCCCAGGTAATGGCGAGTGGCGATTCCTTGTACCCACAGGCGCCGCCGCCAGGTCAACCCCTGGGGTCGTCTAACTCGACACCTCCGAACCCAGAACGTCCACTCGTCGTTAATGGCTCTTCATCGGCTACGCAACCGCCCAACTACGTGCCATCCAATCCACGATTTACTAATGATATGGTGACGATGACACCAGAGGGGGCGCTCGGCATCGGCGGCTACTCCTCGCCAGAATACACAGCCCCTGTGGTAGACCCCTCTGGCCCCTACCCACGGTTTGTTCCACGTGGTCCGCCAAGCCAGCTTATCGCGCAGCTTGATCTTGCCACTGGAGAAAAAACACCGACCACGGACTTGCAGCATCTGTCGCCTGTTTACGAGACTGTGACACCTTCGCCAACCTTGACCCGTCGATTTGATCTGCCTCCCTACCAAGCACCGGCTCACAACAGTGCCCCGAATCAAGGCCAAGATGCCAAGCCTGAGACAAAGGCAAAGCCAAAGTCCCGGGCTGATATGGCTCCATCCAAGACCGAAGCTGCCCATTCAACAAACCCGAAGATTAATGGTCACGCCCGGGAAAATGGGCATGCCAAAGGAGCTAAAGGCGAGAACGATAATGGTGGCGGTTGGCAGAAGATACCAAAGGGCAGGAAGAAGGCTGCCGAAGGAAAGAGCAAGCAAGAGATGTACCCGCAGAGCGAGCAGCCGCCCAAGAACGAGCTCGAGAGAAAGGGGGGCTGAGACGCTCGCTTTCATCAGCCTGTAAATGGTCGGGGAGCTTCGCGTAGCCCTCGATTCTTGGATATACGACATATTTGGCATGCTCATCTGATCATGGCATACAGTCTCCATCTTAGAGCGCCTTGATGTTATTGGACAGCGCATGAAAGTCCAGGTTACTTGCCGCGATAGCCTGAAGATTTCATGAACAACGGATGACAACGGTCCAAAACATGTCCTGGGAACGGTGCCCTTGGCGGTGTCAACTTTGGTCGTTTCGGAGCGACAGACCCGCCCTCGGCTTCTTCCCTGGTACATTTGACCAGTGTCGCAATCACAGGAGGGGCCCGGCCGCTGGCTGGTGAGCTTGAGATGGCATTCTATACGTTAAGCAGGCCGATTTGGAGCTTGGGGCCAGCTACGGAAGCCGATGGATCTCGGATATCAGTTGAATTGGTTTGACGTGATGGAGTGATTCTGAATTTCGAATCTTGGGGGCAGAAGGGGGCTATAAGCAACAAAGGGAGCATGGAGTTGTACGGCTTATATATTATATTATTGTATGATTTGGACGAAGCGGCTGGGATATCCAACAGGTCAGCGCGAGGAAGAGAAGACAAAAACATGTCAGTCGGTGGGCGGCAATGAAGAAACATGCATCGGACGGAAGCGCAACGATATGATCATGGCCATAGGTTCTTGCCTTTGGTACTTTACTCAGCATGCGGTCCATGGGTTTTAGTAAAAGTTCCCTAAAAATAGACCGACTTATAGATGGCGTAGGTATGGAACGATAGCAAAAGCAAGAATAAAAGGCAAAAAAAAAAATACCAAAAAACACTATCCCCTACTGCATCAATGAGTGATACGTCCAATAGTCATGACATGGTCCAACGACTGCTTTCAGCCAGCCAGCCGCCAACTGTCGTCGTAGTGAGCAGGGCCGGCCAGCTGGCGTTTTAGTAAGCAGGTACCAGGCACTGTCCCTTGTCCCTTCATAGCCGCCATCCATCAACAAACAGGCAGCCGGTCTTACATACATTTCGCCGTCCCCTGCAGTTACTTGACACATCCAAGAATCGGTATGACCAACGGACAGTAAGATCGATCATTATGTCATGGTCGTCTTCGATGAGGTCCAACGACGGTCCCAACATGAGACTCCGGACTCGGGATCGTTCCAAGCCATCCGTACAGCGATGGCAGGTCGGCTTTGTTAATAATGCTATTCATTCCGCGTCCCCAGCACCTGAAAGCCACTCCAGCTCTGACAACGACGATCTTGTGGTTATCCGTCCTGATGTGACAGCTTTTAGCGCCCCCTCATCCAATGTCAGCCAACTACTCAAGTGCACCCAGCATTTGAAGACGGCTCTCCTTGAGCATCAAAGTGCTGACACTCCCTCCCAAGCTTATAGCAAATTGGGCGACACACCACGGCGTCTGTGCGAGGCTCTTCTGAAGCCTCCTGCAGAGCCACCTATTGTAGGTCTGCTGTCTGGCATTGCGGTCAATGGCCAATCGGAGCGGTCTGAACGCGATGGGCGCGCAAACGTCGTGGACTTGGCCCGAGACAGCGGCCAGGGGAATACGACTCTATACTTCCCCGAGAAGCACTTGGAAGCCATCCGTGGTTGGAAGACGATCCTGCAAGGTCTACATGATAGACTCCATGCCTCGCTTCTTAGCACGTACTCGACATATGAGGAAGAAGCCACAAAACCCATGGCTGAACAGTTGTTCGATGACCCAGTGTTCCGAGACAAAGCCATTCAGAAAATGAAGCAATCAAAAGTCTCATCCTCTAGGTCATGTCGCCTGGACGATGGCCTCGCCACCTTCGAAACCCGTTTCTGCAACTTTGAAAGCATCACGGAAGATCTGGCTTACGTTCACTCGCTGCTTCATCTTGGCGAGTCTGGCATATCGCTGGGCAGGTCTACCCAAGAGATTACCATCTCCCAGAGGGGCGAAGCCGTGCTGGAATTTGCCAACAACGGATCAGATAGTCATCCGGTCCTGCGATTCAGAGTCTTGTCGCATATGTTATCGGAGACTTCACCCGTTTTTGCGCGCATCTTTGATCCTTCTGGCGTTGGTGACTCTGGCGATGCGTTCGAGGGCATCGTCCCAGGCTTACCCCGAAACCCCGTCGAATATACGTGGAGTGATGGTGCTCAAACCAGGCTGTACCGGATGCCCCAGCTCGAGCTGAACGCACATGGCTCATTTGAACTACTGCTGCATGCGGCGCATCTCCACAACGAGTCGGTGCCTCGCGAAATCGAGTTTGAGACCTTTGTCGCTCTGGCCAAGGTCTGCATGCGCTATCAGTGTACGTCTCCCGTCGAGATGTCTGTGGAATACCGGTGGCTGCCGCAGTGGATGCACAAGGCGATCGACGACATGCCGGACGGGCTGCTCTTGATCAGTTACGCGTTCGGCCTCCGTCGACTGTTCACCCGCATGTCCAAGACGGCTATTCTCAATGTGGTGGATGAGAACGATCTAAAGACAAAACCTTGGCCGCAAAAGATGAAAGATAGGATCTGGGCTGTCCGTACTGCCAAGATGGGCCAAATTCTCGCATGCTGCAGCAGTGCTTTGCAGGAATATTTGCAAGGCCCGGGTCATTCTGGCGGCGGCAAAGAGAGTCAAAGCCTAACCATCAATAAAGGAATGGTGTCGCCGTCGAAGCCACGATGCCCCAAAGGCAACCCTTGCTGCGACGCAACCAACTTGGGCTGGCTTATGATTATTTTTGCCCAGCAACAGATTCTGCCACACATCATGCAGTCGCCCGCGGTTGCTCACCTGCCGGTGCCTCCTACGCGTAGCCTGAACCAGATCTTTGAGAGTCTACGATCCATCGTCAGCCCGCCACAGGGCCACGGTGGTGTTTGTGAGTATGCGCCCACCTTCCGCAGCGCGGTCAACGACATCTCCAACAGCGTGCAAGGTCTCACGCTCTTTGAGGTCAGCGGTCAGCATGGCTGGGCACTGAGTCAGCACAAAGTCAATCTGCCGCAAGTCACATTGACAACAAAGGATGTGCTATCGGCCACCGCTCCCCCAACAACGGCCGAAGCGCAAGTGCGGGAGGCAGCGACTGTGGAAGTGGCGGTTCGGATTATGGAGCATATTGATACGTGGCGGGACCTCTGCAGTGTCGCCATGGTCTCGAAGGCCTTCTACAGCGCATACCACGCAAACTCAGAGTATCTTTCCAGGCACATGGACGTCAGGTCCAAAGATCCTAATATAATGCCGACATGGCCGAGTACCCAACAAGAGAGAGCACGTATGAACCACAAGAGTAGAGTTACAGTAGGGAAAGATGATAGAGATGACGGTCTCAAGAAAGACCAACAAAAGGTCCTCATATATGACAGGGATGATGACAACACCACGACCGGAGACTACGACCTCACGCCACCACCCTCTGATACCCACGATGAACGGCACCAGCACCAGCAAGAACAGCATCTACAGCGCACAGTCAAGGTGATGCGAGAGGAATCGGAACGGCTACTATGGACCCAGAACGATTGCGACAGGAGCAGGAGCCGAGACAGCGCAGATTATCAAAATTGCCATCCTGGGGGGCCCGCCGCTTCATTATACCCCACGAACCTTCTCAGCAGCTCAACAAACGGCAGTGGTAGTAGCGGCGATGCTATCCAGGCTCACAACGCGCAGGTGCGACGGAACGATCAAGGGAGCGAGAAGTTTTTGGCAAGCGAGGTAGCCGTTCACTTCGCCGTCAAAGCTTCATCCACTTCTGCTATCCCCGCGGTGACCCCTGTCCCTGAAGCAAAAAGTCTTGTGACGATGGAGGACAAGAATCTGCGTGAGCAGAGAGACCGCAAGGTTGGCATATTGCTGTAATCAACTATTGAACTTGACCCGAATTACCATCGTCTCATTCTCAATGGCGCTGGCAGTCTTGGGTTACGCGAGGTGTGTGTGGAGGTCGTTTCCTCGTCATATTCCCAGTGTACAAGACTCTGGCAGTCTGGTATAATAGTGCGCACGCAGCGAGTTATGGCACACGTTGATATCTGATCTAGTACTTATACTATATATATACCCTTATTTTATATCCTATAAGCTATGGAAATATGCATAATACATACATCCATATATACTGCTACGGGGGTGCAACCATGGCAGAGACTGGCGGTGACAGGAGATAACGCCGTGTTATGTTACCCATGTGACACAATATCTAATCAAACCAAATGCAACTAGATATATGCACCTGGTTATACCAGACACACATATGTATATGTATGTAACTAGGCCTACATATAATTGATGCATATCACATACATACCACACAGACGCAGCGCGTATGAAACGGTGTGGGTACGATTGGCTGGTCTCGTCTGTCGTGATGCTTGTTACCTGTGCGCGGCAAACCAGACGAAAAGCTGCGATGGTTCAGTGCGGGTTCCCGCGACGATCCTCCGGTTGTCATGTCCGACCAGGGGGCAGGGGGGCCAGGAGGGCCAGAAATATTCCTCTTCTTCCCTCCTCCCCCCCCTCTCTTTCTCCTTGGCAACGGTCTCGAGCAATCTCAGACCACTTTCGTCCAACGGGGTACCTTTTTCTGGGGCTGGAAATATATATACACACTCTCACCTGAGAGGAATCGGAAGATGCCGTTACGGAAGACGAGGGGGCCGAAAAAAAGAGGTTTGTGGTGGAGCGGCGGGGTTGGGGGGTTAATGACTAATGAGAAGGAGTGCGACTACCACCATACGCACCCTGGCTCATAATGCGATGGAGCAGGTATAGCAGGGAGCACTATCTTTCTTCGAGAAGTCTTTTAGGGCCAAGCCATGGTTTCTCTGAACCTACCTGGCTCGGTTCGGGAGTCGGCTGGCTGGCAGCTTGTCGTCAGAGGAAACCCCATCATCATCTTGTTAGTGATGGTAGTAGCAGTAATAGTGCTGTTAGTATTCGGCTCTTCCTGAGAGCGTGTGTATAGTGTACCAAGCAATGACACGGGACTTCCCGCTCAACAAATCAAGCAGTTGGTTAGAGGGAAAGAGATGATGGGGGTTTGGAATAGTGTATTCTTGGTCTCCGTGGTGTGAGGGAGAGCTCTATAGTATGCCCATATAGCATTAATTCCATAATATAATAAATGACCTCCAAATCGCCCCTTGGCCCCTCCTGAACTGGTTGAGGGTATCCATCGACTCGCTAATTCGTTGACAAAAAGGACGTTTCCCTCTGGATGGGACAAATAAACAAAAAAAAGAAATAGGTATCAAGATGCAGTCGCCATGTGGCGTTCAACCAGAGAGATGTGTATGTGACCGACCCAATGAACACCGAAATGCATGTCCTTCCTCCCTGGCATTCAAGTGAATCCTCCGTATATACGGCCGTTAGTAATGTGACGATAAGAAAAAAAGTATTAAAGATAATATTGGAGGGGGTCCGTGGTCTATCCTTCATGGCCCCCCGGATCATTAAATGCATAACCTGGAACTCTGTCTCTAGATGAATCCAGTGCCGAAATCGTCGCCAACAATGGCGGGATTCCGCAGGCCGTATATTGGCGCGGTTTTGGGTGGTGATTGCGTACGTAAGCTCGTTGTGATCGTGATTTCCGTCGTCTTGATGGGCGTTCCAGGTCTCGCGTTGACTCCGGTCCAGGGCCGGCTAAAGGATGGAATGCCGAATGGCGAGTCAGAACGAGCATCTGGCAGCTGGGGGGCTTTTTGCGCCGTTCGGCCGGCCGATAATAGTGGCCAGTTTCTCGTGGCTGAGCCTTGTCCGCTCTTGTCATCATCACTGTGCGGTGCGTCCTCTGCCAGCGCAGACCAATCAGGGAGATCATAAGCGTAATCCGATGCCTCGCTGGGGTAGCGAGGTAGCTTGACCATAGGAAGCGGTGGTCGTGGGCTGGCAAGGGGTCCGCTGAGAGGGATCACCGGACTCTCTGGTGACTGGGGAGGCGAGTCGTAAACGGAACTGCTGTACGAAGCCCGCACCGCTGAATGGGTATACTGGTGACGACTTTGACGGCGCGTGTCTTGGTTGTTGGCTTTTGATAACCGGTCCAAGGCGCCGATGGAAGCGATTGGCGGTGGCCCAGTAGTCCGGCCTATGGTAGCGGATCTTTCACGTCCTAGGTCTGCTGGCGGCTGGGTCCGACCAAAGGTAGCACTGCTCGGCCCGGAATCAGTATACTCATTTGGCAAACTAAGATCCAGTGCCGCAGGTCGTCGGTCTGTGCGCTGAGTATCATGGCCGCCCGAAGTTTTAGGACGTTGAGGCATCGTTGCGCTTTCAATCCTTGCTGGTGTCCTCTCAACTTTCATCTTGAGGCTGCGCTGCCTCGAGGCCCCGACGGCGATCGTTTCCCGTTTCGCACTGACGTTCTGGATGACCGGTTCGCCCCAAGTGCTTGCTGATGAGCGCGAGGCATCGTCGCTGGTACGAGAAACCGAAAGCGGAGGAGATGGGAGCGAACTTGCACCAAAGACACCCGGATAGAGTGGTCGGGCTTCGTTGGTTTGTGTGGTTCCCTGGGAGACGGGGCTGGGTGGCCGTGCGTTGCTTGCACCGGCTCCAACACATTGATCGAGGCTGAAGCAGGAATCTAGCTCCTGGGTCGTCCTGATAGATCGACTGATAGACCGAGGAGGAGAAGGAGGGTTCCTCAATGGGTTTCGAGCAGGTACAGCTGGTGCTGTAGGCAGTGGTGGTGCGGCGGCATTCTCCTTCTTCGACAGCGGTGACGGACGGAGCCCTTGAGTGGGCTGCGGGGCAATGGCCGAAGCAGATGAGTCGCGCTTGCCAAAATGAACGTCCAAAGGGTTTACCCAAGCCTTCTGTCTTGCTGATTTAACCGAGGACACACTCGGCCTCCGTGAGCCCAGCGTCGGGGGAGCTTCCAAGTTCGTACTTGAGCCGTTCCATTGCAAGTTGAAGTTGGTCGCTGCCTTGGCGAAGCTTGGTGCATAGGAAGTGGCCGGACGTGATCCTAAATCGTAATAGCTAAGGGCGGCAAGGTTATGAGTATCATTTGTATAGACAGATTGCTTCTGGCCAGCAGACTTTTTCGATCTATACGTTGAATAGGATGAACCAGGCCGTGAAGTGGTTGAGTATATACTCGCGGCGTAGGTCCCAGGCCGCGCCAGATCGTTCCCAAAAAACTGGCCTTCGCCCAGTGTGTTCTGGTCGATCTTCTGTCTGGATTGTGACCCATGCTGGTCGGTGGCCTGGCCAGATTTCCTGGGAAGCTGTTAGTCAGGGTCGATGTGAGCATTGGTGGCATTGGGAGGTTGTACTTTTTCTTATCGCCGCCGAGCTTCAGCCCAAAGAATGAGACCATGATAGCTGAATTGGCACAAGGGGGAACCACAAGGTTGTCGGCTTGTACGTTAACAGTACAGGCCTTGATTAAGCATTAAAAGAGTGTCTTGAAGGATGAGTGAGTGTGCGTTATCGATGAACAGTCTCCTCCCTGAAGGCCAGCCTCTTTGGATTGGATAGGATAAAGAGTGAAAAAGATCTGGGGACGGGACGGAGAATTCAAGAAGCAAAACCAGAATGGAAACTGGATCTCGAATCGCGACTAGGTCGGTTGAGGGGAGGGCAGGCAAGGGTCTGATGTTGATACTAAAAGACCATGCCGATCGTAATTGCGGTCCCCAACTCAACGTCATAAGCCGCAGAGGCTTATAATAGCAGTCGGCTATTCCCTTCCCCTGATATAGAAAGCCTGTGCTTGTTTCAGAGGTTCAAGTGAGCGGTTGGCGACCTAGAAGGAAGAGGCGATGATGGGTTTTGTTTGGCCAAGCGACTTGATGATCTGTAAGCCTGGGCAGCTCGTCGTGATGTGATAGACAACCCGGAGTGAGGTCCGCGCCGGGCCAATATTAAATACGAATAGCAGCAAGGATGGGATGTCGCAATAACCGGGCCTGACAACAGCTCTGACGGGGGTTGGCGACGGAAACTTTTTCGATCGTCTCTTCCCGTCTCTTCCTTCGTCTTGGTGATGGTGACGATGAGACGGCCTGTGGCATGTATAAGAGAAAGCGTCTAGTGTGACAAACAGACCTCGCTCGCTCCCACACACGCTTAGCTCTTTCACTCTCTGCCAGACTCTCGGGCAGATCGGCAGGGTAGAGAAATACACAGACAGCAAAGAAAGAGTGGCCACGAACCCTTGATGCGCGACGATGCTACATTAATAGAGCACGCGCCCACTTGAGTAGGAGGTATCCCAGGAGATTGGCAAGCCCAATGCGGCATCGTGTGGCTAGCGCCCTGAACTACCGCCTGAGCGGCGGCGCCGACCAGAAGGGAAAAAAAAACGCTGTGGGACTTCCCAAGGAGACTTGCGATGTCAAAAAGATGGAGAGAATGCAACCGTGCTGGTGGGTTTTGCTGGTGACTCCCCCTCTTTTTCTGCTTCTTGCACCAACAATACTCGTTACAGAAGCTAGGGTTGACTGAAATGTCTTGTGTTGTCTTCTGTTATGGGTTACATGCTTGACAGCCGTGTTTTCACGCATGTACTACTACAGTACATATGCCTTGTTCTTTTTTCCTTCTTCTTCTTCTTTTTCTTCTTCCACGTTTTATTGATCATCAGCCATCGGGAGGCGTGGCTGGCGGAGGCAGCGACCAGCGCGTACCTTGGCTGCTTGGGGAACAAGGAGCAGGAAGACAGACGTCAGCAACTCTCGTTGAGGCTGACAGTGCGCAGCGCAGGCCTAATAGATAATAGGGGTTTATATATGGCAAGGATGAGCTGATGAAAATGCATGGGTGACAGCCGGAGAGGGGTTCGACGACGGTAGACTTCAGAGGTTGGTTGCAACTCTACCTGCCCTGACCTGCCCTGACCAGTGCTGACCAGTGTAAAAGAAGGCCTGCCTGCCTGCCAGCTGTGCCAGCACTGCATGGCATGTGACCAGTCACGTCGGTTACGTGCCGAGACGCCAATCCTCCCCACTCGTTTGTTACTGCAACTCAAAAAAAAAGGGAATCTTTCTCATCTCATTCCTGTATCTTGCTTCTTTGCTCGGACGCAAACAAATCAGAAGGCCAAAGTTGCAACAACACCGTTGCCGATGCTGACTCTGGCCTGCTACTACTAGGTCACTGCTAAGTATGGAGAGAGGATCCTGACCCAAATTAGAAAAAGGACAGAGTTCTGGGGGCAGTGAGCGAGCGTCCAAGCTTCCCGGCCCAATTGTCGTAATCCCAAATTTGAACAATCTGACAGCAGCTGCAAGCTACTGTACAAGCCACCATCTTCCCCTACGAAACCACGAAGCCCCCTGTATCCCAGCTGTCGCATGCGTTCTTCCAGTCTCCCCAGAGGCTGACTGGCTGCAAAACTTCCTTTTCTCCTAACACATGCATTGAAAATCGAAATCAAAGACAGCTGCTGCTCCACCATCGTGCATGCCATATCTTCTGGAAGGAAATTTGGAAGAGTGGGAAAAGAAAGCCCCCAATAAGGAAGAAACAACAATGAAGCCCAGAAATGATTCATGATTTCCAAAGTGTCGGTGTCGGTGTCGGTCTCTGTGCCACGCTTCCACTTGCTTTTCTTTCATCAAATCATTCACGACGTTCCTGTGTGCCGTTCTTACTGTAGGTAGATATGCGCACATGTAGGTATGCATACATGCATATGCGACCCCAGCTGAGACAGCAGTGCTGAATCTGGCCTAGGCGTCTGGGGCCAATCCTACGCTATCGACTACAATCACTGCTTTTCTTGAGTTACAGGTATTGGCGATTACGGTGCTTTGTTGATTACTGTGATCCGGACCCGACGATCGGTTGACTAGTATCAGGCTTGAGACAACAGGTCTCTGATAATTCTCCTATGCATGTACGATACGGGCTAAGATCTCAGGTGCGCCCGGGCTAGCGATTAGCCAACTTCAAATTGATGTGTGCAAAGCAAGACCCTGATTGCTGTCGCCCGCGCGGGGTGGAAGCATGTCGATGTTGACTGTTGGCATTCGTCATTTATTTTTACCTCTTTTGCTTTTCGTTGTTGTTATTGCCGTTCATCATTCAGCCCAGCAACGCCCAGCCACTGTTTCTTTCTGTTGATTCCAAGCCGCCTTGCAGACCCGGATGCCAGGCCGTCCAGCTTGCTGCCATGCCACCCTGCTAGTGTTTAACTTCTTATTCTTCTTCTTCTTACTTACTTACGCCAGCGCTCAGGTGCCTGACAACCAAGGTTATCAGTCCGCTCCCGGTCGTGCCATCACGGTCCAACTGGGACCTTCGGCACCTTTCGTACATGTGAACATGCCCTTCCTTCTATGATGACCTCTACCTTGGGATAGCGTCGCAACCCATACCTGGGTATGCTCTTGAGCTGCAAGCTCCGGCTTCCTACGCTAGACTCTTTGCACTGGCCACCCGATGAAGCCTGGCTGCTTGGAGCCAAACTCGCGGTCCCTAGTCCCGCCGCATGATGGTGATGGGATCCACCTTGAATTATATATTGACTCCGCATGGGCACTTGGGTCAAGTCCGTCCGGCGCACTATTGCATGGGTAAGTGGTGAATTGGTGTGAATTCGATCTAACTGCATGTCTCACTCACTCTGGCATACAACTGTGGGGCTGCATCTTGAACCCCAATGTCAAGACTATTCCTCGGGATTCGGGGAAGGTTGTCACGAAATATGGTGAGCCTGATTAGTAAACAGGCGCAACGTCCCTTAGGAACGTTTGAGTAGTCAGCAGCAACGTACTTTTGGTAGAACTCCTTACTTTGTAATTCAAGATGGCTTAAGCAAGTGGCCGGAATAGCTTACAGAAAGACCTCAGCAATCCGTCAGAGAGATCCCAACCTATAGGCACTGCAGAGCCTTGCCCCAGACCGATGCCGCCTCCTGGATCCGCGTAGACAAACATAGCTGCAGTAGTAATAGTAAAATGGCACGATGGGGCGTACAACCAGCCACTAGAGTGAACAGCACACCAATAAATTGCTACTACCCTGGCAGGTCGACAATAAAGCACTCGTGATATGGCGTTGAGTCATGATAATGGCAAAGCTCACGTCCTACAAACGGTTATTCGGGCATGGATAAGCAACTCTGCAAGGAACAGTTGACTCTGTGGAAAGTCCATCGTGGCTTTGGGATATGAGTCAACTACTCGTCAAGTCCCTGTCAAATCTGAACTTATACAGTTGTTGGAAGCGTGGAAACTAAGAGCTTTCTCGTCCTCTCCAATGAGAGTTCTTGGCCGAACAGCAGTTATATGAACGACCACTTATTCACATACTAAGAGAAGGTAATTCGCTCTCAATTCTACCCCCATCGGATCAGGGGCCCAATCTTCTGGTGGCACGGTTCGGCTGGCATCACCCAGTATGCAAAGCCAAAATTGTTCTTCTGCTCGTTGTCTTCTTGGTCTTTGCTCGATCACGTCAGTTTCCTTCCAGCGTCGAGGACTGTGTCGGCGCCATTCTAGTCGGACAATATTACAAGGAGTCGGGCCCCTATAAACCACTATGTCACGTTTGTGGAAGGATAGCTAAGGTATTCCAGTAGGATTATTGTTTGAATTGTTGATTTGTGCGGGCATAACTTTCCAATATCTTGGCCACAGCAATGCTAGCTTGTCCGAATCTGAAAAATAAAAACCGTCTTGAAGCCTACTTCAAGAAAGAGGCATTCGCAATGGCCATATAATAGAGATCAGTATATGATAGAAATATGGGATTCAGGAGAAGGCATGAAGAGCTATAGGCATGGAGTGGAATGAAATGAATTCTATGTAATAAATGGTGCAAGAGCTGTCATAAGTGAACAAAGATGCAAAGGCCCTCTAAATACTACTCGGTTTAAGTAATCATTCTCCTACCAGTTTCCCTTGTGTTAGAATAGCAGTAGTATGCTCTATTATAGACCTATTACTCTATGTAATCAGACGAGCTTTCTTGGTGTATATAATCCTTATGAGGAACCTGTATCTCCGTATTTATGAGTACATGAAAATATCAGATGTGACCATACAACTGAACGAACATTAGGAAAGGGGGATATGTTGAACGTCATTGTACTAGGGCATGTAGGTAACCTAGCTAGCACTCTGGATTACATTTTTCACTTGACCTGATGTGAAATAAACGTGAATGTAAAAACAGCACGCTTTGCCCAGCAACAATATTGTTGTAAATCAGACCAGTGATCCGTGTCAGAGAAGTGTGAGCAGAGCAACGCTCAACCACCCACAACAACACACTACCTCCCCAAATCACAACCACCGCACGAAACAGTCACGAATGATTCCCTTATAATTACGTACCTGCACCAATGCTTTCCGTGCCTTCAATGCCATCGTTCGCTTGACACGCCAGTGGTTATCTTATTTATCTCAGTGGTTTTTGACTATTCACCTGCTTGGCCACCCACCACAAAACACCACACTCCGAGAAGATATTCCACAATCTGAGCACTTCTTGTCTTCTAAGCACCACCAGCTCTGCAGACAAAACAAACCAAAAGCTCCCCAACTCTACTCTAACCACTTTTCGTCCTTCTATCCTACACTTCTATTCCACACCCAAACACATTGCGTTACGCATCAAATCCGACCACCAGGAACATCACCAACATCAATCAATCAAGATGCCTCCCAAGAAGAACACAGAGAACGGTGACTCCGGCAGCCCTCCCATCTCCGGTGTCAACTGGCGGCTGGTGGACGCTGTCTTCAAGTTCTGTCCCCCCAGCGCCAAGCCCAACATCGACTGGAACGCGCTTGCCGAGACCACCGGCCACAAGAACGGCAAGTCGGCCCGCGACAGCTACCGCATGGCCTGCGAGAAGTTTGGATGGTTCAAGGCTGACGGCGGTAACCTCGCCGGCGCCGGCAGCAGTCCAACCACTCCCGCCAAGAAGAACACCCCCAACAACAAGTCTGCCAAGTCCTCCACCAAGAAGCAGGCCAGTGTCGTCAAGGACGTCGATGATGATGCCTCCGCCGATGAGGTCGATACACCCTCGAAGACCAAGAAGCGCAAGGCCAACAACGCTGGCAACGGCCACGAGAGCCCGTCAAAGAAGAGCAAGCTCAAGGATGAGATCAAGGACGAGGCCAAGGACGAGGTCAAGGACGAGATTATGGACGAGGCTAAGGCCGAGCAACTTGACGAGGCTTGAGCGTATGGGGAACGAACTGGATACTTCCATTGCCTTGTTTGATATGATATTAGCTTCTACCTCCCGGCCTGAGATGCCCGAGTACACTTAGTCATCAGCAGGATGATATGATACATAGGTGGTCTAGGAATCATGGATCATGAATAAACTGTGATCATCGACCTTTAATTAACAATGCAGTGAGATGAACACCAATGCCTTGAGTAACGAAACAGCACTTGTATAGTAAGGCAGATGATGACATATCAATAATGTCTTTGATTATGTGCTTAGCATTGTGAAGAATAGCTGGCCCAGTCACTGAGGTTGACTGCCAGGTACCTAGGTTTGTTCATGCGACCTGGAGAAGGTCCTACTGCGCTGAGGATACTCTGATGTCGGTTCGATTCTGTGAATACTCACTCGATCCATCATTCACTATGTTCTCATTGTTCGCTCAGCACATTTGATCATGCTTAAAAGCACAGTGAATCACAGGCAACCAAAAATGTTAAACCACCTTACTTTGTCGTAATTTGGCAGCTTTGGCAACAAAAATAAATCGGTCCGATGCCATTAAGCATGGAACATGAGCAAAAGAAAGAATCTTGATTCGGCTGGGGCTCGATCCCAGGACCTTCAGTGTGTTAGACTGACGTGATAACCAACTACACCACCAAACCAGTAGATGCGCCACCGAGCCAGTGAGGCTGGTGATTGTTGAAATTTGTGGGCGAAGAGAGCACTATATTATAAACGGGAAAAGTTTTATGGTACGATTGAGGGCTGTGGGCCGTGAAGTAAGTCAATGGCCGGTTGCTGGTGGTGTGGTTGGCGCCGACGTTTGTTGATATCAGAGCAGAGTGCAATTCGGAATCCGGGCTGTGTGTGTTTGGAGGTTGACTGTCGTTGTGGTGGGCGACGTCATCTCAGCATCCACTGTTGCCCTGCATACTATATATTTACGAGTGTACCATCAAAGCCAATGATGGCAGCAGCCTTAAATATCTGTCACATGGAATGGTGAAGGGGAAGAAGTAAGATGTATGTCTAGGTTAAGACATAAGCAAAGATATGAGTGGATATGAGCTCTGCAATGAAAGGATAGATTTTGCATGTTCATGGGAAGGAAGCAGGTCCAGGCCCCACTTTACTCAAGTGACGTATGTACTCACTCTCTTTACTTACTTTAGTCAACATGAATAACAGCAGGAGCAAAGGCCAGCCAACTCATGCTGCCCGGGGCCCTTCTTTTGCTGCCTGAATTTGAGAGACGTAGTAACAACAACCAGGCCAAATACAACGACGGTCTCTGGGCCTGGCAGTGCACTGTAGCAATATTCTCCACTTCGGTCCCTTGGGCTTCCGTTTTGGGAGGATCCCCTCCCATTTTTCCCACGAACAGGCGTTTCTTACCTCCAATCCCCGGTCGCCAATCTCGGAACCCCGCGTTCCAGGCCCCGATATGGACCAACCTGTGGCCATGGGGCACCCGGCTGTCGACTCACTTGTTCTCCGCAGCCAGTCATCTTGGTCGCCATAGTCTCTCCGGCATGGGCTCATTCTGGTAGCGATGCCAAATTCTCCGCCGCCTTGCGCGAGATCCCCGTGATCTATACGAGTTCTGGCCTTGGGAATACTGCCATTGGCGCGCCTGACGCATCATTGAGATCTAGTTGCCATCCCGTAGGGAACTTATGCAACCTCCTCGAGTCCCGGTGGTTGTGTAGCACTGGATATACCTAGCCAAAAAGAAATAGACCCTATATACTATGCCCCAACAAGGAAACATGATCGCCCATCTCTGAGCATCCCCACCAATCAATGTAGAGGCCCAGTCCTGATCCCGCGGGGACCGGCACTAACAGGGGGAAACATCAAATAAACATTCGACTATCTGCAACTATGTAAGTGAACCAACTCCCGTAGCCTAATCACGGTATGGGACTTGCTTGACCCAAGTACCTACTTGTGCTCGAGTTCTATCATCATGGTCTCCCACAAGACCGCAATCGTGCTGGCGGCCAGCTTCGCCCAAGCCGTGATCGCTGCGGCTCCCCTGTACGGCCAATGTAAGTCCATATACGCCCAGCCAGGCTTGAAAGCATCCAGTTCTGACGGATACACAGGTGGCGGTAACGGTTGGGGTGGCGATACGAGTTGCGTATCGGGGTCCTGCTGCACTGTTTCGAACGAATGGTAAGTCTACCTGAGGACATCGACAAACTTCGCATCTGTAAGTGGTGCGAGCTTGGGTTAACCTGAGCCTCTTTAGGTACTCGCAATGTGTTCCATGCAGTGGCGGCGGTAATCCTGCGCCTGCGCCGTCTCCATCTACGACCGCCGTTGGAGGTGCTCCCACGTCAACTATACGAACACCAGCGGCGACGGGGTCCTACAACAATCCAGTCTTATGGGATGACCTTGCTGATCTAGAGTAAGTCCCACAGGGAAAATTGAGTCGCCAATCTGACAGATTACAGCATCTCGCGTGTGGGCGATGCATTCTACTACTCTGCGTCAACTATGGCTTATTCCCCAGGGGCTCCCATTCTCCGTTCCTACGATCTGGTCAACTGGGAGTATATTGGCCACTCTGTGCCAAAGCTGGACTGGGGCTCCAAGTACGACTTGGCAGGCAACACTCGTGCCTACGTCAAGGGCATCTGGGCTTCGACCATGAGATACCGTCCCTCCAACAAGACCTGGTACTGGATCGGCTGCATCGAGTTCGGCAAGACTTACGTGTACACGGCCCCGGACGTCACCGGACCCTGGTCACTTGCAGGCACCATGAACACCTGCCTGTACGATGTCGGCCTGTTCATCGACGACGATGACTCCATGTATGTGGCGTATGGCAACACGCAACTGCGTGTCGCAAAGCTGGCGTCAAACGGTCTGTCCATCGTAAGCGACCAGCAGATCTACGACGGCAACAGCGGTGGCCAATCGACCCTTGAGGGAAGCCGCATGTACAAGCGCAACGGACAGTATTACGTTCTGGTGACACACCCCGCCAACCAGGAGTGGACGCTGAAATCAAGTAAGCCTCAAAGTGGCTACAGCATCAAGGTTCTTGCAAACGCAGTCCGACCTCCCGTCAGCGGCGGCGGCAACCCCCACCAAGGCGGTCTCGTCGACACCCCGAACGGTGATTGGTACTACATGGCCTTCGAGGATGCATACCCCGGTGGCCGTATCCCCGTCCTGGCCCCCGTGACGTGGGGCTCGGACGGCTTTCCCTCCCTGGTCACGTCTAACGGCGCCTGGGGCACAAGCTACCCAATGCCCCTGCCCGCCAGGCCCGTTGCCTCGTCCATCGGAACTGACTCCTTCAACGGCACCGCGCTCAGTGCACCTTGGGAGTGGAACCACAACCCAGACACGACCCGGTACAGCGTCAACAATGGACTGACTCTGCGCACCGCGACTGTGACCAACGACCTGTACCAGGCCCGCAACACGCTGACGCGACGTATCCGCGGCCCCGTGTCGACAGCAACCATCGTCCTCGACACGAGCAACATGGCCGACGGCGACCGCGCTGGCCTCTCCCTCTTCCGTGACCAGACGGGCTACATCGGCGTCCGCAACGACGGCGGCACGTTCACCCTGGCTATGGTGAACAGCATCAACCTCGACAGCAACTGGAACACGGCCAACACGGGCGTCACCTCGGCCACCGCCAGCGCCACCAAGGGCAAGATCTACCTGCGCGGCACGGTCGACATCCGACCCGGCGGCACCCGCGTCGGCCAGTTCAGTTACAGCACCGACGGCACCTCATTCAAGCAGCTCGGCAACGGGCTCACCCTCAACAACAACTGGACCTACTTCATCGGCTACCGATGGGCTATCTTCAACGTAAGTACTAGTGTTGTTTCCCTTTTGTTGATTTCGCGCAACCCTTTACATTTGCAAACGAACCTGAAGGACCAATTGACTGACTGATGCTTGATGCAGTACGCCACCAAGGCACTGGGCGGCTCTGTCAGCGTGGCTTCCTTCACACAGACTGTCGCTAACGCCTAATCCGGCGAGGAATTTGGCGACATTGGGGAATCTGAGGGCTCGCATCTGTAAACCGGAGGACACTATTTACTGAACATCACAAGTAGATAGCTGGGAGATACATGCACATATCAAACGTCACCTTGATTCAAAGACCTGAACATCTCACTGTAGTGTGCTAGTATTGTCAAGTGAATTACACGAGTACATCATTGTGATAAAAGTCATGTCAATTATTAGCTCAAACACTTGATGTTAACAAGATTTATTATATTTCAAATCCTCAATAACATCAAAATTTTATGGGGTATCCAAGTAATTGTCGCTTGCGCCATTCCAACAATCATCGAGTCATCATCTCTGCTCCCAGTTGTTAAGACCCAGGCCAATCAATCAACAACCTTGAGCATGCCGTAGGCCTTGTGGCCGATTGCTCTCTTCAGGATAGACATGGGATCCATCTTCTTCCTTTTGGAGGCAGGCGGGGATTCGGGGTCAACGTCTACCAAGATGCCGTCTTCGTCAGATTCGTCTTCCGGGACTGTCTCGCGTCCAAGCTCCCCGTCACCTTCCTCCTCCTCCTCCTCGGCGTCTTCAAAAGACCCGTTGTCGAGAAACAACTTCAGCATACCTTGGGAGTACCCACTAACGATCGCGGTGCCCTCCTCGCTTGCTCCGACCGGCTTGGGCGCCGTAGGATCGCCGCCGGGATAACCGGCGCGGCCGCCAGCAAGGTTCCAGAATACGAGCTGAGGAATTTCGTACCCAGCGTCCGAAAATTTCCTCTTTATCCGCTCATACGACGAACCCCAAGTATGTTGGTGATCTCTGTGGTACTCACCATGACCATTGACAGACTCGGCTGCATCGAATTGCATGTCGCTGAAGACAAAAATCCGTTTCACCATGTCCTCCGGCTTCAGCTTGTTGCGCACAGCAACAGGAAGAACAAGATCTTCAAAGACCGCCACAAAGTTGGTGTTCATGCCCCAGGCTGACCAAGACATTTCTTGATACTTGTCATGAAGAGTCTTGGTTAAATCGACTCGCTCCACGGTGGGTGTTTCGGAGAAAGTGATAAAGGCTCCATCGAATGGCGGCTGTGCGACTTCAGCTAGCAGAAGGGAGAGGCCAATGGCACTGTCCATTGGACATGTCCCGTCAGCGAACTGTGGACTCCGCATCGAGCCAGAAACATCACACACAGCCATGCTGGATTCAAGGTTGCCCGAGTCCTTGATACGCTGCACGAGGGTCTTCCACTGAGCATCGACAACTTTGCAATTGAGTTCGGCCAGCTTAGCTTCGACCTTGGCCTCAGCAGCTCCCCTGACGCCCTTTCTCGAGATAGGAACGGAATTGCCCAAACGGACTGTCTTGATAAGGCTAGAAGGCAGCAGAGTGGCCCCGCTGATCTTGGCCCTCCCCTCAGCTACCTTGTTGATGTACTTCTCGAAATTCTCTGTATCTTTCTCGGCAAAGACAGGGGTGTACCTATTCATAGCAATGGATGGTACACGATCATACTTGATCTTGTCCAGCGTCTTGGCACTGAGGTGACGCTCGACAATATCGAGGTGCGCACGAAGAGCAGAGATGTCCTTACGGTAGGCTTCTCGGGCGTGGCGAAGATAGATTTCGCGATCCATACCTTGTGAGCGATCTTCGGGATGCATCAGCTCAGCGATCGTGGAAACAATAAACGTATGTTTGTCGTGGAATCGGTCGTGTGAAGGTGCCCACTTCGCGCACAAGGAGATGTGCTTTTTCTCCTTTGCGTCTGGCCCTCGAAGCAAAGCTAAGTCAGCCTTCAACTGCTCCGAAAAAAGTCTAGCAATGGCGATATGCAGGGCCCGGTGGACTGGGTTTTGGTTGAAGCAGTTGACAGCTCGTTCATGGCGTTCATGGCGAACCTCGTGGCGCTTGGCTTTAGCTGTGACTGCATCTACATGCTTCTTCCAGCTTCGCTCCTTTGTCTTTTCCTGTGTCACGTTCAAGATGTCCTTTGGATTTGCCAGGACAGTCAGCTGCCCGTTTACAGACAGAGCAAGGATGTTCAGCAGGTCTTTCCAATAGCCATGAGAAAGGCCATTCTTGACATCTAAGGCGCAAGCATCTTGGTCGTCTTTGTCGTGCTCGGCCTCTACCACCTCAAAATCGTCGCCACTATTACCATCACCGCCTGGCTTTTCTGCTTTCTTTGCCATCACAGGTCGACTTAGCCAGCGCAGGTTGGAAACCAGGGTGTGCGGATGATATTGGGCCAACCAGCCGGCAGAGCGGTAGAAGGTGGTTCGTGACGCCTTTCCAAGGTGTACCGACCGGGCGTTGTAGATAATCTTGAGAGTCATCAATGGATCTCTCTCCCAAGCCATGTTGAGTAATTCGTACAGACGAGGGCCGGAGATGACCTCTTCCAACTCGGTGAAAAGGTCAAGAACAGGGTTCTCGGTTGAGCGATATGCTATATCGTGATTCTTGGTGAACATAAGGTTTGTACTGTTGGCTTGCTGCTGTTGTTCTTGCTCCATTTTGGTATCCTCTTCATGGGACAAGAGACCCTTCATGAAAGGTCCTGTGGGCGAGTTGTCTCCCTCTGACTTGGTCTCGGTAACCTGAGCTGGGCCATCGTCGAGTTTCAAGCCCTCGGTGGCAGTTTGAAGCTCTGCAGTGGTCGATGGCGGTGCCAGTAGGGTGAAGGATTCGGACTCCGCCATGTCTATAGGTTCGACAGGGGCGTTCTCACTATTAGGCTGTCTGAATGTTCTCAAAAGGAAGTTATCAAACTCAGATCCGGCCAGCGTCAGAGCAGGGTGAGAGGGGAAGGTGACGGGGAATGTGTATTTGAGGAACCAAGCATCCTTCTGCGGCTCAGGAGCCACCTCTTGAGGTTCTGAAGCCATCTTTTGCAGGTCGCGGGCACGTCGACAACAAGCAACTTGGCTGAGATGCCGTCAATGGAAGCAAGGTACAGCTTCAAGAAGGAGAGCTACCTCGACTTAACTTGACTGCACAAGTTTTACCAGTCGGTTGAGTGAGAGGAAGATAAAGCAAAACCTTTAAGAAAGGGGAAAGAAGATACTGCATTAATGCATTTGATCAAACGAAACAGAGAATTACCTCTGACGTTATCGCGCCCAGCCAACATGAAATCCGTTTGCTGTCGGTCAGTTGGAGTCACGCCGGGCTCCAGCTCCCTTCCTTTCCCCCCTTTTACCTTTTACGGCGTACTCTAGTAGGTGATGGTCGGCCTATCAAACAGCCAGCTAGCAGCTGCCTAGACTGGTCCACATACGGCCACCCGCTTGAGGACAAGAGCCGTCGTCATATTCGAGCAGTCACCAAACAGCCTGCACCCACCGATGAGAATAAGAAAAAGCAAAAGATGAATATGCGGCGACAAGTCAGATAAGGCATAGCGATATGTATGTTAACCTTGGAAGTATTCCGTTATATGTCAGATAAGTAGGTACACATGTTACGGGTCTTTAGGCGGGGCGGGCAGGAGCTTCGGCAGTGACTCAGCTATACAGTGTGTGAGCCAAGGCAAAAATATAGGCACACGGCTTGAAAGCAGATTCGAACACGGGAGCTGAAGACGGGTTTACCAATAGGGGCATATTGTTTTGTTGGGATGATGTAGTACAGCATCTTCCACTAAGCCATATGGTAGAGGCTAGGGAACAGGATGAGCTGCTTGATGAACAGCCACTCACTCACCGCGCTCCGTTCTCCCTGACAGATGAGCCCAACTTAGAGAGTAGGTTAAGTAGTCTACAGAGAATATGATGTATAGCAGAATAGCAAAAAGCGAAGTTGTCCGAAGACAGGTTTTTGATTTCCATGACAGAAATCAATCAGATTGGATGATTTCAGCTACTTCGCTGGAAATATTGCTGCTTTTTGGGAATATATACCTGCCGATACCAGCACTTCCTCCAGGCCTCAGGCTACAGTGGGTGGTGGTGGGTCGGCGGAGGCTATGTGGCTCTAGTTCACACGACCAATCAGGTGTAACACTTTTCTCAACCTCTGACCTTTCACAGTGACAGAATTGATGATGTTCTGAGAAGATAGATGATATTGCAGAAGATATCAATAGACAAGAGCTTTATTCAGATTTACACAAATGTTATAAAATCTCTCTCATGCCCCTGGTATCCCATCTAAATAATAAACTCTCGGAGGTGGGCTATCAGCATAGCTTGGAGGCAAAATTCCAAGCCAGTGGAAATAAATTTTCTGCATGAGGATGTACTGAATAAATTTACACAATCTATCAAAAAGCCAAGAGCAGCTTGATGGATGGCTAGCCTTTGTGGCACAGTCATACATTGGGGTGAACTGAACATGAATAAGTCGAAATTCTCTCTCCAATCTCTGCATTGTATGGCGCAAAAGCTGTTAACAAGATAGGATAGGCATGCCTTGGGCAAATCTCTTTGTCATACAGATGAAGATGCTGTGGAACCGGGGCCGAAGATTACATGCGCAGTACCCGCATCAGCACCCGGTGGTCGTAATTATAGCAGATTCCACCTCACAGGCTTTCTGCTTCAGACGGTGCTCATCCTGGAACTGCCTCCCGTTCCGCAACCATGCATGCCTACGCCTTTGACGGAAGCAGATTAGATGGTGGCCAACCGCTCGGTGACCATACAGAATCTGCCCATGGAGACCAAAAATATGACCCTGTCACACACAGTCCGGCCCCGGCATATTCGACTGATCAACTCCTTCGACGCCGGGTGGAAGCGAGACATGGGGGAAGGCAGAAGGAGGTGTCATACTCCATCCCGATCTTATTCCGAACACCCGATATTTGTAGTACACAGAAGACAGTATTGTTGTAGTTTTTCTTATTCAGTATCTGTTGGCTTGGCTCTTGTCCCCCGTAGGCTATTGCCAACAGAGTTTCTCTTCCAGTTGCAAAACCACTGATATACCACCAATCAGATGCATCAAACCAAGCATATTTGAATGCCGCCCTCTCAGAAAAATGTCAAGTGCTGCCCCAAATGCAACAACCGCAACCGGGGAAAAGTGAATGAAGTATAAGAGGAAAAAAGAACACATGTATGACCGCTGGCTCTCCTATGCGGCCCCCCATCTTGCCCTCTATTACAAAAGAATGGTACTTTGCGGAAATGCGTATGTGCAAGGCCAAGTGGATATATGTACAGATGAAAAAGAGGCCGTCCATTCCGGAAAGTCGTATAGGGCAAAGGCTCGCACAGCATAACAAGAAAGAAGAAAACCCGGCCGGCACAACGCCGTTGTGATAGCAACACAACTTGTCCATATACATTAAGGCACCTGCCTTAAACCTCCCCAATCGCCCTGGCTTGCAGGCCCCTCTGTTGCCAGTTGTGAATGGGGGAAACCCACACTAGACTCGAGTGTCTTGGTGATGGATGCGCCTACATGATGACACATTTCGAGTCCTTCTCGCCACTGGGCTTGACGCTCAGCGCGACTCGTGCGGCTTCGGTGAATGCCTCGTTCACGCCTCGGTTCTTCATAGCTGAGCACTCGAGGTATCGCATGGCCTTAATCCGACGCGCCACGTCCAGTCCTTGGTTGTAGTCGATCATCGGTCGCTTCTCGCGTTGTGCACCATCGGCGGCTCCGGCTGCGGGCTCATCGTCTTCGTCGGTGTTTTCGCGTAAGTCGCACTTCAGAGCCACCAGAACAAGCTTGACTCCGGGGCAGTTCTCTTGGATCTCGCCCACCCATTTGCTCTCAACGTTTTCCAGAGAGTCTTTGCTGTCGACACTGAAGCAGAGCACTACCACATCTGTGTTATCGTACGATAGACTGCGCAGTCTGTCGAATTCCTCTTGGCCAGCTGTATCCCATAATGACAATTCGATGTGGACGCTATCAACAAAGATGTCTGGACGTTCATAAGTCAGTTACGAATCCATTGTTGGGCGCACTTGGCAGGTAGCGCAAACCCCTGTTTGCTAACGCGTTGCTTGGATCAGCTGGGACATACCATGGACGTAGTTTTCGAATACAGTAGGTTCGTAGACAGTCGGGAAATAGCCTCTCGTAAAGACGTTGAGTAATGATGTCTTTCCGCACGCACCATCGCCACTTTCGCAAGGAATCAAGAGTTAGCATTTGGCATCTTGGCGAAAACAGAATATCGGTGGGAAGGCAAGCAATTGCGTGTTCAAGGGAGCCGGAGGCGCAATGCGCGACAAGATGTCCCGAGGAGCAGGGGGTCCCGGAAAAGAGAACATACAGAAGCACCAGCTTGCGCTGAACCGTCTTTGAACCACCACAGAGAGCAGGCATCTTGGCTGAGTTTACCGATGTAAATCGAGAATTGGCGAACGGGTTTGGAAGAGCCGAAGAGGATGAAGTAGTGCGAGTCTTGGAGCCAAAGTAAACTGGGACTGTGTCGGCAAAAAGAAGGTGTGTTCGAGCTTCAGTCAGAGGGCGGCTTTCCCTTGTAGGTGGAATTGAAAGGAAGTGAGCGTAGAGTGGCGGGTTGAGTCAAGCCAGCAAGCAGCGCGATAAGCAGTTGGTTCGTATGTGGTACCTGGGCGTGGTCGGTCGGGAGGATTGTGTATGTGTGTATGTGTGGATGGATGAATGCGAGTGTGAGTGTGAGTGTGAGTGTGAATGAGATGTTAATCCAGATTTGATCCAAGTGACCAATATCGAAATATGATGGGGGGACTGAGACGATAGACTTATTCCTCCTTCACGATGGGGGGGATGGAGGAAAGGGAAGCAGGGGGGAGATTTCGAGGCGCATGGAATGACTGCTCCTTGATGGGTTCACTTGTCGCTCGGCATAAATGAAATCACCTCTAAGAAGATCCAGCGCTAAAGTGGCTTGCGCCAGGCCTGATGCACATTGAAATGTCTAAAAAAGCAGGCACTCTCAAGTATCCAAGTACCGTAAACGAGGGTAGGCTCTGGTAGGGACTGGTAGGGACTGGTAGCGCCCCGCTGTCAACCCAGTGAATCCAGTGAATCCAGTGAACGCCCCCAGCCCGGCCCACCCTGACCCTTGCCAGTCATCTCTTGGAGTCTTGAACGTTGTGCACGAGCCACCCTGATACACCTGCATAAACCTCAGGCAGTGAGAGAGTACTGGTCAGAACTCAGGAGTACTGCGGCTCCCAAAGAAGCCGTTCAGAAAAAGCACACAAGAATTTGAAATGTGGAATATAATGAATACAATATAGTTGCCACTATTAATATATGTAAGGCAGGTTCACACTCCGGCGCCGCGACTTCACTATCGGTGCTTGAGTGGCTATACAAGTCGGTCATGCTGATTGGCTGTGTTGCTGTGCTGTGGGAAAGGACATGTCCGTGTGCTTGGAAAAGGACCGCCTGCCTGCAGTGGTGCGCAAGAATGCTGCTAGTGGCCTCAAGGAAATTAGCTGATAGCTGGGTGCCTTGGTGCCTGTTCTGATGATTTGGGCCTGCTTCACGCGTGCGCTTCAAAGCATCAGTCGACCTCGTCCTCGTTTTAAGGTTTGCCGAGCACAAGCAGTAACTGAGACGTCAATTGAGTGCATCACTGTGCATCGCCTCACCAACATGGCATGTAGGTGTAAACAAATGGAACAATATTGATTGAATGGATGCTCCGTACTGACTGACTGACCATGTACCGACTGTGAGCCCCAGACTCACGAGCCCAGTGTGGAATGAATGAGGTTCAACATCTCTTGCCTGGCTTCCCAGACGAGATACCTCTTTGACTCGAGTTGCCAGGCCAAATGAGCATGTGAAGCAACACCTTGGCGCACCCTGCTGAGCTTGACGAAACTTTGCTCTCTCTCTCTCTCTCTCTCTAAGGTGATGCTACCTAAGGTTCCATTGCTCTGTGATTGAATAACTTGAGTTGAGGTGAGTCTTCAAACCTAAGGTACCTGCATCGTCAACAAATAGTAGGGATGATTTGCCGAGCCTACAATTAACGGGTCGCCAAGCTTTACCGATGCACACACGCACACACAACTTGATCTGGGCATCTACAGTACTAACTGCTATGGAATTGCCATGAGTATAGACGAACCATTATCTTGGAACTTGATAAACCGGACGTTGAGGATAGCTTCAATACCGACGTCATGCTCTTCAAGGGTCCCTCTTACGTAACCTCGCCTGCGTTGCAGATCGATCTGGTCTCCCCACATAATACTGTCACTACCTGCTACTGTTTCCTGGGCTCAATACCCCAGGCGGCCGAAAGTTCCTTAAACCCTATTTCAGCGCTTGGAGCTTATATTGATTCCACATCATGTTCCTTGGATCGCTACCGTATGCTGCTCTTCATAGACCGATGATACACATAGGCCGAGCCGGGCAGGTCGTTGATCAGCCGGGACTTGAGCCCAATCGCAGCATTTAGGAGGATCTGTAACATATCGATAGTCGCTCTCTATAACCAGTCCCAAATGCTCCAGCGACAGAATGATGAACTAGTGGCATTGATGTCGATGCGCGATGTCAAGAATGGGCATACAGCAACTGGTTTGGTAAAGACTCAAGGTTCCGGAAGTCATGCCGGGCCTGGCCAGCAGAAACGGCCAACGAAAGCGGATATTGCGGTAGTGTCCTGACCATGAACTAACATTTCGGTCTCGCTCTAGATACACCCGATAGCGAAGCACACGAGTCATTTTGCTCGATAGATCAGGATAGTGAGGCCCCAGTCAGTATCATGGACTACATCGCGCTGTAACAGTCACTTCCGATGGGCCGTGAGAACTGATAGCGAAATACCACTCGGCGTTTTGTTCTTTGATAGTCAGATCACACATATTGTCTACGTCCAGAATCCTCCCGGGCTTCGTGAAATGGGGGTTGACGTGAGGAGGAGTCTTAAAACCCCAGGCACCACTAAAGCAAGCAAGTCAGTCACCACGAGGAGCCTTGACGAGATATGTTAAAACTATCAGAAGTACATATTAATTTCGAGTTGATAACTGGATAAATCTACACGTACCCAACTCATCTATGGTTAACCCACTGCCCAACGGAGAGCTGGATGGTTGCGGCTTATGCACTGAGCCACCTGCGTAGTGAAAATAAGGGGCTCAGGTGTTGCATCGGTGCGAATATCATCTCAATATCCATACTAAGTTACCATAGAACTTCTCGATCACTTCATGGGGCATATATGTAATGGTGCAGAACATCATGTCCTCCCTTAGCTTCTGTGTGCCATTTTCGGGCCTATGTCGTTCTATTCCTGGAGCCAGATAAGCCCATCGTATCTCGGGTTTAGAGAGAAGACCAAAACACAATAGTTCCAGCTTCCGGGTATCATAACCAATATCAACTAGAAGTAGGTTTGAAAGGTTCAGGCAGGCATGATGGTACGTGAGCATCTGACAGACGATCGAAACCCCGGGATTTGTAGAAACTGATCAGTGTATAAATATAATACGATAATCGCCAAATCGTGATGCCCTATTCCTTTATTCACAAGATGTCATAAGGCCTAGCATTCCACCCAGTATGCCGCCCCCTTTCGTGATTTGCAAGTCTTAGCACATGGTTATGTAAAAGGTGGTCACCTTCACACTGGGCATCAACTATCTTCCAAAATCATCTATAGACCCTCAATGCTCCTTGGATTAGTTCCTTTTTCCTAAGAAAAAAGTAGTATCGCGTTCTGGGGCTGCACCCCATAAATCATGTCGATACATGTTCACCTGCCAGCAGCCATGTAGCCAATGGCTCAGCTTTACTCTTGCATCTCTTAAGTCATATTTTCGAGATGGCTCACCGAAATCAAAGAGTTCCGCCAGTGAATGCATAAAGAAGCGTAACTGTTCATATCCAGTTTGATCGTCTGTATGTGTATGTATGCTGTACAATTCTCTAGGGCACTGTTGGGGCCTCGTTGATCACAGTCCTCTGAGGTCGGTCCTCATGCATGCCGTGTATGTCCCGCTATGTCTATCAAGTTTGTTGGCGAGAAGAACTCCTTAGAGGATGTTTGGAAATCAGCTCAAACAGTAGAGATTGCAGAACTAGTCACTCCCAGCCCACATATTCCGAGCACGAAGATGATAGCCGCCCCCAGGAGGATGCCTTCGAGAGCCAGACCAAAGATGATGATTATGAAAAGAGCCAAGCAGTTCTTTGCCAACACCGTCTCGCCCGCGTGCACGAATATCTGTCGCCACTCCCACGAGTATTTGGCCACGAAGCAGTCGAAGACCAGGGCCACGAGCGCGAGAGTTCCGGAGACCCGCTTGTACGTGTGCCTCGTCATTCCCGGGGGTTCAGTGAGCTGTAGGAACTGCAGAAGGACCCTGACGATGGGGAAAACCACGTGCATGATGCAGGCGGCGAGAACAATCCTCGTGTGCGCGGCATCGTGGCCCATGCCATGCTCCACGAAGTACGACTTGATGTCGTTATTGGTGATCCAGGCGAAATATGCCGGGGCACAAGCGAACACCAAGGTGAAGATGAGTGCCCGCACCAAGGCACGCATGGGCCTTGGCTCTTCACTTTTGAAAAACATAGATTCTGACTAGTGTCGGGTTGCTGAAGACAAGGATCTTCTCCCTCACCAGTTGAAGCTTTTCGTATATATGCAATAGCTTTGGCGACGTGTAGGCGATTGGTCTCCCACCTGTCGGTTGTTGTTTGAAACTGATCGAAGGATGTACCGCTTCTTAGCTAAACGAGAGTGATATGTCCATATGGTATTCCTCGCGCACGGTTCGTCGTTGCTCGAGTCGACGTTGCGTCAGCGCACTTCAGATAACGTATGGGGTTTCTCGCGCTTGCCCCTTGACGCGCTGGATCTCGGTTGTATTGTGACAGGAAACTCTAACCAGTGATGAAATACCGGACTTCCCACATGTTTGCGTACAGGGACATGCAGAATAGATATAGCTGGTACGGTACTTTGAAAGTCATTGTTGGTTGCGTCAACAAGTGCCAACATATTTATCAAAGGAATGTTCAAGCCTAATCCGGATTGCGTACAAAGAAACTTTTATAATGGATCAGAATAACAACTGTGTGTCTTGCAAGGCTTTGTAGTTAAGTCTATTTGACGCTAGACAACTAGAACTATGCGACGGCCTATACTCTCATAACGTCATCGTCTATATACTTTACGAAGTCAATAGGTCAGACAAGAACTATAGGAACACGAAATGCCTCTGGGATTTGTGATACCAGTATCTTCTACTTTGGAGTCCTCGCCGCTTCATATGATCCGGATTAATGACAGGCCATCAAAGCAAATACAGAGCATATGGTTGCAGCAATACCTATAATAGCTAGTTCAAAAGGCTATTGTAGCTGTTTGCAAGTACTGTCTCGCCAGAGTTGTTGAACATAGCCACCCACTCTCACGCGAAACTCGCTGTGACATAAGAAAAAAACCACGGAGAGACCATATGCAACCAAGCCCGATTTTCTTTTCTCAAAACGGTCACCCCAACAGGAAGTCCAACTGTATGACATGATACAGGGGGAGGGAGATACACAGATAGTTTGAATCATGGCAAAAAAGCATCTCCTCCGAGAACAACTTGGGCATGTCCAAGGTCATCGTCCACAACATGATTCTTGAAATGCGACTCGAGCCGGGCTATAACAAACCAAGTGAAGTGTATGAGCGAAACAAGTAGTGGAACGATGACCGGTAAGGTCATGGTTATCATGGCCCTCGCGTAGGCTGTCTTTACCTCTATAGGCATGATATTGGTCTCAGGTCCGGGAAGGACGTAGTACACAAGATAGGGGTATTTTTTCCGAAGTTCTTGCGTTGGGCTTGTCTGCAACAATATTAAGAACGATTTCGAGATTGGAATAGACAATTCATTGTGATAATCAGTATTGATTCAGTTAAATGAGATATTTGCCTTTGAATGTGTTTCAGTGAACTGTTTGGACGAAATCGTTTGCGGAACGCGGATATCTATTTTTGTGGCGGGTTTGCCTTTTGTACCAGCAACCACGAGCATGGGTAGGAGTAAGAAGAGCCTTGGTCTGCAAACATACTGCAGCCCAAAGACAGTCTCGGTTAAACAATGATGGTATAAGCATCTAGGAATTTGCGTGTGATACCTTTGGCCCAACATCAGCCAAATGCCTCGGAAGACGGAATGCCAAGGTTAGGGGCAAACACGATCAAGTGCACAATCACATGGGATATAACAAGTTTTCAAAACGATGAACATCGCAGGTGGTAGTCATCAAATTTCATCAAATTATCATTATAGATTAGGAATATAATTGCACATCCTCTAGTATGTGTAACGGTAGCACATGACACCGTCCAAGGTATCGATAACGTCTCGTACGCGGACGTCAGGCTTGATACCACCAAGGGAGATGACTAATTGACTTGACGTTAGCGTATGCGCAAGGACAAGTGGGGGCCACCGAAGGCCAGAAGAAAAAGGGGTAAGGGGCTGGTTAACTTACTTGTGTCCATGGTGAGGGGAGAGCCATCGGCGGTCAGACCGCTGATGCTGGTCCGGCGGGCCGGGTCTGCGTTCTGCCACACGCGATAGACGCGGTCGACATACGTGTGGTGCATATAGAAGGCGGGGTCGGAGGGGGAGATCTCGACGTACGCCATGGTACCGCCGATGCCGTTGTGTCCGTAGCCGTGGGGGCCGTACTCCCAGCAGCGCTCGAAGTCGGGGTAGTTGCCCATGCCCCGGCAGTAGTTCTCGAAGTCCGTGTTGCACTGGGCCGTGTTCTCAGCAGTGCCCTCGCGGGAAACACAGCCACCACCAATCTGCTGGATGCCGGCGAATTTCTATAAGAATTTGGTTAGTTACGGTGGGCTTGGAAGAAGAAGAATGAAGAAGAAGTAAGCTTACGCCATCGTTCAGGCACCCGTGCATGGTGCCGAAGAAGGTAGGGGAGAACATGTCCATCTGCGAGAAGTGGCCAGCATCCTTGGTCTCATCCCACCAGACAAAGGCGCGGTTGAAGCCGCACTCCTCCCTCAAGACCTGCTCGAAGGCCCAGAGGAAGTAGCGGTGCCACAACAAGAACTTCTGGTTGTTGTGGATTTGGGGGGAGTAGTCCCGGTGGATGACGGCAAAGTCCTCGAAGCGGTTGTTGGAGCCGCCGATGCGGGCGGGCCTCGACCGCAGGCACTGGATGGAGTCCACAAGGGCGTGGCGGTCCGAATCCGAGTAGTCTCGCCACTCGAAACGCATGTTGGGGTTGGCGGAGCACCCGGCGTTGTCGTTGACGGCGTTGATCTTGAACATCTTCTTCACGTCGTCCTGGGACCCCTTGTTGGAGGGCTCCTTAAAGGAGACGGGAGCCTTGATAGGGGGCAGGGTGCCGTTACTGAAGGCCTCCTTCATCTGTTCCAAGGTGAAGAGCTTCATGGTGTGTCCGGGGTCCTTGGGAGCGGTGCTTCCGGCAGCGGGAAGGGCCATGGCCGTAGCCATGGAGGCGCCGAGCAGGGCGCGGGCAGCAACGGAGAACCACATGATGCCAAGCTTGAGGATGCTATTCCGGACTTTTGAAAGGCAGGAAGATGGAAGCGAGTGTGGGTGATGAGCGAAAGGTCCCGTTCAGATGGTCCAGGGGCGGCGCCATGGCCGACCTTTATGTATGCGGCGAGGCGTCCTGTCCTGCAATGCAAGCCCGAGGCGCCGAGGCGGCTCAGTCAGCTTTGCAATCTGCCATGGCAGGCACTTGCAGGCACTTGCAGGCCCATCCCAACCCGCATCATCCATAAGCTCGTATTGTTGAAGGCTAGTAGTAGGCGAGCAGTAGTTCAATCGAGTCAAGATCAACTGACAGTTGACTTGCCTACAGCCAACTAGCCGCAGAAGAACTGCACAGAACCGGAGTGCCCAGTTGTTGCAACTCATTTCCGAGTCCCGGTCGCTGCACGAACCAGGTTGGAGAGTGGATCGAGAGAAGTGCCAAGCAGCGAATAGAAGCTGGGCATAGTCGCCTGGTAGCCGTGATGACCGTTCATGCTTGGGAGCTCTAGTACGCATCAGGTTAAAAAGTCGAGCGCGGCCGGGCCAGGATCCCTATACGAAATTCAGGTGGCAGGTGGCTAGTGCGCCCCCATCAGCTTACGGCGCATTCTTTACGAGAATGTGCATGACAAGACCAGGCCATTGGCATCGTACCACGCTGTTTCCCCTTAAACTGCTGTTGTTGTCCATGGAAATTACCTGTCCTATTTTCGGAATGACAACAATGCTGCGTCATTTCTCAGCCCGTCTCTCAGCATTGAAGCTTAGTGTTCTTTTTTTCTGCGCGAAGAGTTTTTTTTTCCCGCTCGGCTGGGCCAAGCTAACGGTCGGCGGCGTCCCCTTTTCAGCTTGGCGTTTATTGAGTTGCATCGGCACCCGTCAGCTCTTCAATAATATTGCTTAGCACCCGCCATGGCCATACACAAACCGAAGAAGAAAGCAAGCTATTTGTGCTATTTGCATCGTATCCTTTTGCGATGCTGCCCAAGGCCGTTGGACAGCCCAACCCTAGGGGATCCTAAGGAGATCCTAAGGGAACGCCTCCCCCGCACTCTGCAATTGCCCCGCGACCTTCTTTCTCTCCCTCTCTCTTGGCACGATGATGATCCTCCATTCCCCCATCGTGCCATTCAGTGGGTAATGACTCGACCACCATCGACCCTCAGCGTTCAGATCTTGCCGGCCTGCCGGTCACGCCTTACCCACAATATGCATGGCGCTTGGACCTGACTTGTATAGACGATAGACGATTCGTTGCATCTTTAGCGTTGCTGGGTGGATGCAATCGAAGTTGTTTTCCTGTTTTCTTCTTCTTCTCCCTTGCATTTTAGTTGGCGCGATGGGACTCGGAGACTCCTGCCAGCCTGCTCCTCATACTGTAAAGCCATAAGCTATGTCATTGCATGGCCCATATATTAAAAAAATAAAATAAAATAAGCCCGTAATCCCGAAACCCCGGCCGAACATTAGGAGTCAGGTCCTCCCGAACGTCCAGCCGAGCCGACTGGTCGCCGCCTAGTGCGATTGTGGTGAGCAGGTACCATGCCCAATAGCTGACTCGATTTCTCGTGTTTGACTTGCGGTCAGAGACCAGCACATTGTCAGATATTACCAGCTAGTTGGCTCATCAGCATGGAAATAGTCGTGTGACTCCTGGCACCCTGGGTGACAGCCGCAAGCGACTTGGCGACAGGTGGACCGCTCAGGCTGTAAGGACGCATAGATCCACATCAAAGCCTGCAAGGCAACGTTTCTTCAATATATTTCTCTAGGGGGCGTTTGGCTGCATCCTAGTGAATGATTATATAATCTGGAAATTAGCAAGCCAGGCAACGAAATCCCAATAGCCAGAGGTTTATGAGCGTAACCATGCATGCGATCTAAGCTCACGGCTTCGGCAAGTCAAACCATCATGCTAAAGAATACAACATGGAGACTTGCAGGTGTCCCTATTCTCGGGAAACGGGGGCTGAAGGGGACCAAGATTGGCATCAATTCGCATAGTTCTCTGCACATGTGGTGAGAAACCAGCACTTGCTGCCATTGCTACAAGCGGATTTGTTCACCAACGGATTCTCTTGCACACTATACGCGGGTTGGCTCACATTCTTGGAGTACGACTTATCCCAACTATGGAGGCCGAAGTTGGGCCGCACTCAATAGCTGAAAGCCAGAAATATCGCTCGTGAAACGTTCTATGCGTGACTTAAGGAAACCGAGATAGAGCAGCAAAGGTCTTTGGGCCTGCTGGGCATCTGAGCGTTCTGTGCAATGCCACGTAAAGGGGCTTGCCGAGTTCACGCTGCAACCTGACACAGGATCCGGGCAAATTATACGCCCTCACGATTTGCTGGTTGGAAGCACATATCAAGGGTGGGGGTGCTTCGGCGATTAATGCCAATGGCTTGATCCCCTGTCGCCAGAAGGGCGTTTGCTTGCTTTCTTTTTACCAGCCCCGTGGCGTACAACAGGGTCGCCCTCTCGCCGATGCCAAGGGTTGCAATCGGCAGCGCAGCATGGCCTAAGCTTCAAAAACCGGAGTCAATGTAGTCATGCTATCGCCCAGACAGTCCAGAAAGGTTACAGATCTGTACCAAGCGCAATACGTAGTCATCAGGCAGCCGTGCATCTCTCTCATAGGGACTCTGTTCCTGCACTGGGTCAGTTGGGAGTCTGTAGCCCCTTTACTGGCAATCGACCTCGACCTACAAGCTCGAGTGTGCATGATCTGAGCTCTTTCCTCTCCATCTGTTCTAGTCGAATCAAGCAATCGCATCAGGGGGCCTTATCTCACAAAGGCATCTCAGCCTTCCGATGTTACACCAGTGGTCCTATGAAGGACGAGGCTTGGGGTAAGCTGCTTTGTACTTTTACGAAGTCCGAGTTGACCAGGAATTGGCGAATTTACGAAAAAGTCGAAAGGGAGACGCTCTCCCTGCTCAAGAAGGAGTCCGCTCCGTCACAGGCCGGCTCTGACCTCCGTAATGGAGTGGGGCCGGAGGTGCGGGAGAGGTCGCAAGGAAGAGATAAGGATCGGCCGGTTATATCAAGGGTGGTACACTAGGGACATGAAAGAGCAGACCCTGACTCACGCGCTAAGAGGCAGCGGCTCCGTGTCATAATCCGCCGTGCTAGGGAAGCGGTGGGAATGGATAAAGACAAATTGGCAAATGCTGCTATCGGAAGTTCAGCAGCCCTTGCAGTTTTCGGCCAGGAACTGCACGACAAATTTATGAATCATGAAAGAAGCACTGGAGCATGTCGACCATAATCTAGAAGCAGCTCAGCAAAAGCTTGGCCCAGTGGAGGAAGAAGACGAAAAAGACGATCATTTCTTGCTTTATACTTTGCTCGCAGGAGACAGAGAGGACCACCGATTCGATTAGGAGAATGATACCGATTACGATGATTATATGGATGATGGACTGGGAGATTTCCTCTAAAATAGGTGGTCAGTCATGCGGTAAAGCTCAGTTTTTCAAATTGTATCTTCAACTGTGAAGCTTGTCAAACGAGACCAACGATTGTACCATTAATCGACCGCTTGATCGACTCATATACAGGGCGTACGGTCTCATTGCGTACTGGTAACATTCATACATATAAACGAAAGACGTACAGGCAAGCCGGACTATGTACAACCCTAGAAAACTTCGCTAGCTATACTATATACCTAGCTACCGGCACTATTACTAGCTTCTATAGAAAGCTTGAAGACTTTTATCGTTCTTAAATTTAATAAGGAATAGTGCTAGTTAAAGTTATGTTACTAATCCTATTTTTATATTATAAGAGGAGAGGAAGGATATATCTACTCGACAATACCCCTATAATAGATATAGTACCCTGCTCTTGTGTCACCCCTAGGATTTATCTAGCTATTAGTATCACTACAACGCTGCATGAAGAATATGCGTTTTTATGGGCTTGTGTAATGATATGAACGTTGCTTTGGAATCTTGGCAGTACATATTTCTTCTGGTCAAGTGGAAAAAGCAGTTCTCGGATCTACAGAAGAAGGACGCCGCGGTGAGAATGGACAAATCACATCCCAGGGAGATCACGGTAAAAGCCCACACTGGGTTCACGTTCCGCACCGGAACTCGGAATGTAGCGAAAAGGAAAAAGCAGAAAACTGATTCATGTCGATCCACGGGACGAAGACGTTTTTCCCCGGCAAATCGACTTGTGAACAGGCATACAAACCCGAGCTTGATATGGGCTCATGTTCTAGCCCTGAAAGGCCAGTGGCTAGTCGCTAAGGGGGCTTGGAAAAGGTGGGTAAACTCGAGTGGGAGGAATTCGGGATAGAACACATCAACTCATTTTATAGCCCGGGAGGATGGCTTTGCGGTGCGGTGAAATCATCGAAGGTCAACGGCGACTTGCAATGTAACAGCCTGAACGTACCCAAACCATCATCGAAGATTGGCCATTGGAGCTTCATTATGTACTGGGACCAAGGGTCTGAGTACATGGCAGCGGTAATGACGTTCGAGTTATCAACGGCCCATCAGCTCCGGATGATGGGTGGTGACCGGGTTGGGGAAAAAGGAAGAAAGATTAAGTACTGAGCAAGAATACATAGGTGGGTACGGCAGCTCGGCTCGGAGCCAGTTTGTTATACTTGGGTAGTCCGGAGTTCGTTACCTAGCCAGAATCTATACATAGGCACTTTGCCCGCACCGCCCATCTTTGTGTCGGAACGGAAAACGCTATTATAGTGAGACAAGCTGCCCCGGTTCCACGAGGGGCACTTCTTTTTCTCTGAACTCTGAAGCACGCCGATGAAGTTTCTTTCCTTTCCTCAAGTCATACCGCTGAGTGTCTCGGAGACTCCATTGTTGATAATGTAGCCCTGGGCGAACGTTATTTGGGGCAGACGGTATGTTTCCAGCTCGGTGTACTTGGAGCAGAGGTTGCGTCGAATCTGGGTGACGAGCCTTGGTTTGTCAAGCTCTAATGCTCTCACGAGAGAAACGAGTGAGTTCGGTTGGTACTTCGGTCGGGACTCAGTCTTCACTTGACCAGGGGAGACGGTGGTTTGTCATATTCAGTCTGTACAGCAGTTTAGGGGAGAGGATTTCAAGCATAGAACCCTGTCTTGTGAAACAGCAGCTTAGAACCAGTGAAGTCATTAATAATGGATGATGATGATACAAAGCTACCTAATTAGCTACCTAATATTGATAAAACGATACACGCATGTCTGTGCAGGCGAATAGATACATAGAAAGTTTAAAAAGGGGGTGAAAGGGGGCAAATGCAAGGCTTCATCTAGATGCCACTATCGATCTGGTCCACCACTGCCCTCGACGTGAACGCATCCCATTCGCGACATGTCTGGTAGACGCTGTCAGGGATCTTCATATCGACTATCTCGTGTGAGTTGAACATAAGCTGGGTCAAGAAGCCTTGGGCCGCATGCCATGCGATGTGGCAATGGAATGCCCAGAGACCGGTGTTCCATGTGTCGATTTGGACCACGAGATGGCCGCCGCCTTGTATCATGTGCACATCGCGACGCAGTGGGTTGTTCGCATTGGTGATGGTGGAGCCATCCCATTTGCCGGGACCCTGGGAGAGGACGTACATCTCCACGCCGTGAGCATGCATGGGATGGGGACTATTGCTTGTTAGAAGAGGTGAACTGGCGTTGGCCAAGACTGGAAGCATTCAAACTTACGCGACAAGTGGGTTCCACATGTTGATCCGAATAGAGGAGTTGGTACCGTAATCGTAGATGCCGGCATCAGCACCGAATGCCGTCACCTTGCCGTCCTTTGCCGTCAGGAGGCTCGGGTGATTGTAGTCAACGCGCGGTGTGTATCCGTCGAATGTCCACAAGAAATGATCTGTTTCGTTGATGATCACGCCAATGTCCATCTCCTGAGTGAAGGACGGCTCGGGGACTTTGATGGGGTACAAGGGCTGCGTCAGGTAGAGCTCCTCGTTAGCGCATGTGTTGGGATCATCATCAGGCCATGCCTTGCTGTCGGGCAGTTCGTTCTCGTCGGCGTCGTCGTAGAAGATGGCGGCCTGCGCAAAGTGCTGCTTGGCTACCGAACAGGGGCTCAGGGTTGACCGGAGCCAGAAAGCCGAGTCCTTCTTACCGGCGTCGGCTTTGACGATCACGTCGACTCGCTGACCGGTACCCAGGATAATGACCTTTGTGTCATAGGGAACGATGGGAGTAAAGTCGTTGGCAATGACGGTCATAGTGTGCCCGTCAATGGAAACACGCTCAGTGCCCTGGGAACCACTGTTGATAAACCGAAGTCGATGAGTCTTGCCTTTCTTGAATCTGAACTTGGCGATGCCAGCATGGTTGTGGCATGGCGTCTTGTCGTTCATCGCTACCATACTACAGTTGAAGATCATCTTGCCCTGGATCAAGTTGTTGTCGGATATGGTTTGACCGCGGAACCCAGGTGCCAAGATGTCCTCAAGGACGGAATGATAGTCCTTGTGCCACCAATCTGCCGCGTGTTAGCTTTGTCCTTTATGTCTCTCTTCTGGGAGCGATGATTGCACATACCGCTGACCATGATTGGCCCAAGATCAAGATCGTAGTCAACATGGTTGGGACCGTAGATAACCACAGGACCAAACAGACCGCCGGCGTATTGAGCCGAGTAATGAGCGTGATACAATGTTGTGCCGTAGAGTGTAGCGTGGAGTTTGTAGGTGAAGCTTTTGCCTGGCGCGATAGGACATTGGGATATACCAGGAGTACCGTCCATCCAAGGGGTGTCGTGTTGGAGGAAACCATGGAAGTGCATTGATGTGCCCTCCTCGACGTCTACGATCTGGTTGTTGACCTTGATCTCGATGTAGTCGCCCCAGTTTGCCTCGACCAGAGGGCCGGGGAACTGCCCGTTCACTAGCAGTACAGATTTCTGGTAGCCATCAGGTGCTATCACATCCCGCGTGATATTGAACTCGTAATGCCTTATCACGCCTGTCGTCGGGTAGTCGGTGTAGGTATTAGTCTTGGCTGCCGTCCTGTCTCCCCAGGGGGCAACACCACTACCGCCCTGGCTCATGAGCCACATCGGTAACGTGGGCAACAACAGAGAACCCCATAGCGATTTCCTGCTTCTCGTTAGATCTCGCCCATCAGTCGCGGGGGTTTGCTACGCGTATACTTACAGATTCTGTTGTTCTGGGGTGATAGAGCCCAGAAGACCATTGCAAAGTGAAAAGAGACCCATTGATTCGGTTCTGCTGTATGCTGATAGTTAAGAAACCCCTTCAGACGCACACAAGCAAGATATCTCGGAGGATTGTTGGATCAATAAAGTGGAAGATGGGATGGCATTAATATTGCAGAGCCAAGGGGCCTCTTGGGTGTTATCTTAACCTTGCAACATGCTGAAAAGGTCGGCAGAGACAACCGCAGCAACAACATCTGTTCGCTGTGGGCAGATTTCCCCTTCAAGCTTTCGTGTCTTGGAAACACGAAGGCGACGCGGTAGGATGTCCCCATTGTAGGTTGCGGTTGGCGGAAGAAGTCCCACCCTTGGGCGAGTTTCAATAGCGCTTGTTCGGTGAGACAGCCGCCAAAGCTCCAACGAAAGATCGACAGGACTTTCTTCTCGCAGCGTGGCAACCCATTGGACGTGAAGCATTGGCCGGCATTGCATATTGCCATGATTTCGTACCTGCATGCGACTGCGACATCTGCCCTACTAAGCATTCGGTCCGGACCATCGTGGGTAGTCGCGAGGCCTCGCACCCTCTGCTGACCACTATACTCCACGAAGCAGCGTTCAGGTGGAGGGTTAGCACACCCACTGATGATATAAAAATATCAAGGTCGTGACCGGAGCTGGAATCCTCCATGCGCCGATGCTATACCTGAAGCCAAGATCTACCTGATCCAGCTGCGAAAAGAAAGAGCAGTTCGCGGCGACCCGTATCGACCTTTTTGCTTCTTTGCTGCAGACCCAGCGAATCAACGCCACTCATTTTGTAGCCATGACAACCAGGTACGAGTATTTGACAACCTCTAGTGGTGATGTTACCTATATCATATAGGGCATCTACCGTGAGGTCCCTCTTGCTGTTGAGGATATACTGAAGTAATATATGTATGTACCCCGTACTGTCGACATAGATCGATCTGGTCTCGTGAGTGGTGTTTTCAAGTATCGCCACACCTTGCCCACGCACACTTGGCTGCTCTTTTGCTTGGAAAGAGTATCTATCTTCATGGACCACAAAGACGTCTTGTCTGGGTGCGCAGAAGTTGTGCGATTTTTAGGTGAGACATGATTGCGCTTTGTTCTTTGCTCGTCGGGTGGTAAGCCAGGACGGTGGTGTGCAACGGTACAATCACGTCACGTAGACGAAGCCAAAGCAGGCCATATCTTGCCCCTTTCTGTTAATACATGACTGTGACTGTAGGTGGCCATTTGATAGAGTGGGCACACACGGGAAGGGGGAAATCCAGACGTGGTCTGCGGGTCGCAAATAGACTACAATTATAGCTCCGCGCAGTGGTGATGAAGCCTACATAAGACGTACATAGGGGGCAGGCTGCCGACCCGGTACCATTGGTTCGGATTGGATGGCAGCGGGTTAGTCGTGCGTGGTTCTAAGAAGGCTGCCGCATAGAGTTCACAATAGTGTCCAGGAACCAAATGAGCTGTCCGTGTGCTAGAACCGCTCATTTCTACTAACCACCACCACCACCACCACCATCCTCAAGTACTTATCTTAAGGTTCCCCTTCTACGTTACGCGGTTAGATGCCATCCGAAGTCTTTCATATTCAGACGACTCTTCTAGCCTTGGCTTTGGTCATTCATTGTCTTGCATTCCTTGCAGCCACGCACTCTGGCCGCCACGAATCTGCTTCAAATGTGTTTGCACCAATATAATGTTCAAGTTTCAACGGTGTTTGCTTGTGTAATTAAGGTCGAAGAGTCCCAATTTGGTGGCCATCAATACCAAGTAATAGTGACTCACTTTGCCATCGCTATCACTGCAAAAACGCCATTGCAGGTCCTTGTCGTTGTTGTCCTGTCCGACATCAATATAGTAATATTTGCGCAAACGTCTTGACCAGGAAAACGTCTTGATTGCATTTTGGTGCAACAGGCCATCGTACACTTCTTTATGGTACATATCTTGATATGGTGCAAAGCCAGTCACCTGTGCATTCTCGGAATACTATCGTTGCGTGAATGCTCTCTGTTCGAAACATACAGGCCCCCAAAGGCTGTTGCGCATCATCGGGAGTAGCTTATAGTTCTCGCGGTCGGTAGGCTTTCTGGGCAGCCATGATGTAGGGTCGCCTTTGCGCTCGCAGGAAAGCTTCGTTTGCGATGGGGGACGCATCGGATCGAATAACGCTGCCAATGCCCATGAAGAACCTGTTGCATAGATAAATGGTTAGCGGCGATTGCGTGACTTGATGTAATGGGGCATCTGGTACTGACCCAAAAGTTGCGCCTGATCCTGCCATATACTGGCCTAGTGTTCGCATGATGCCATTCCCTCCAGCGCCGTATCTAAAGATATTCACGGTCCCTGATGTGGCATGTTAGTTCAACATTAGACATTGGAACCATGCAGGAATAGCTCAGCATACCAAAAATGAAACCAATGATTACACCGACAGCTACAATGCAAAGTCAGCCATGGTCGAATTCGAAGGGGTTTCGAAGGCGCATATGCTACTAACTTCCGCCCATCATGCCACCCATTTTCACTGTGTGCGATCGTTAGCTCAAATAGCCGGCAACAAGGCGCGCAGTGCAGTCTCCAACTAACTCTTGTCCAAGGCCGATGGGCCGGCGGCAGGGCCGTGACCGACTGGTACAGGCATATCTGCTGCTTGCGAATGCGTTTGTTGGTGAGGTAATGTCCGCGTGGAGTGAGCAGCCTCGCCGGGGCAGTTCAGAGGTTCTCTTCTTCGGTGGGGTCTCCAATGCTCATATCATGAGGCAGTGAGGGTCCGGGAAGAGCTTCGAGATTCTTGAAGCACGGGCCAGCGAGGCCTTCAAATGAATTGCGGTTTTCTCCACAGCGGTGGTACGGTCTTCACATCCCGACTTTACAGCGGGCCTGTTTTTTCTTAGAGCTTTAAGGTAAGTAGGTACATAAAAAGTAGCCAACGGGTCGGCTAGTTTGGCTAGGAGCACGAGCAGTGACGAGGTACAAATGCAAGTGGTATGGATTGATTAATCAATTGCCAGCATCTCCAAGTTCAATGTAACACGGGGATTGGATTACCTTCGAGAAATGGCTCTACAAATAAGACCTCAGTCTATAGCCTGATGATTAAGCAGATTGATCTGTCATGCTAGCTGTTGCATGTACTATGTTCATCGGGAGGTTTCTCTCTCTATTTTGCACATGTGGTGACAGTTGCTTCATTTATCAGGTATTCTACCTGTACGAAGGTACTGACTCGCTGGGGTTTCAACTTCCTATGTAGGTAGATTCCCATTGGGAGGAAACATGATAGTCACGTGAGGTGCTCCGTCCAGGGCTCGGTAATGACCTATGTATTGCTGTTTTTTCTCCTTCTTTGAACATGAGCAAAGTTCCTATTTAAAAAAAGGGAGATCGGTGAGCAATCCAAGTCCAGCAACTTGTGTAGTTGGGCCACCAGGGAATTATCTGATCTGTCCTGCAGATTGGCAATTTCAGGAGGAAGAGAGAGGGAAACGCATCCCGCTTAAATTTTACGAGACAGGCAAGACGACTGGGACTGGATGGGTTTTGGGGGTGGTGGTGAGACGACGACACCCAGACACCCAGACTCCCAGAGGACCCCCATGTTTGCTAGGCTAGTAATCACAGCAGGTGCCAGTGCCATTCTGGCGCTAAAGAAATGAGCCTCGAACCTCATTTTCAACCGCACCTCTTCGCCAGATCTCTATTCACCTCCTCATAACGCGAGTTACGGCATCCCGTCACTGCGAATGTTGGCTTCGCTTCTTTTCGCATCCTTCTCAAACCCCCTTTTTACACGGTCAGCATCGATATTTGGGTCGCCTGGATGGTGGAGAGCCCGTCTTTGACGATACCATACATTCATTTCCTTCCATCAACCCCGTCACCACGCTGTCATCATCACACACGACCGTCGCCTCCTTCATCTCCATTTTCTTCGAAATTATCGCCTTCACGTACGCCAAATCGCTTCCGACTCGACAACAGTAACCACCCCTCATGACCGCGGTCGCAAGTCCCCCTACTCTGGTGCAACACAATCGACCGGCATGGGGTATGAATGGTCACGGTGGTCAGACTCTTAACCAGATGAATCCGGAAGAGCTCAACCGCATGTTTCTGCCTCGAAAGAACATCCAGAGAACAAACTCTTCCTCATCTTTATCCTCCAACGCATCCAACTCCTCCACCTCTACCGTCGTCGGTCCCAACACCCAGCAGCCTCCACAATCCAACGCGGCAAATGGCGGCGCGTCTATGTCTGCTGCCGGGGATTTGAGCTCTTGGCCCAATTCTGCCGGCGCCAGGAAACGCCCTCAAGGCAAGGCTCCCTGGCCCTCTTCGAAACCCGACGGCCAATCCGACTTTTCTGCTGCGAGATTGTCGGCGCGACCACAGATGATGCCCGGAAACGCGAATGGAGGGCCTGTGGGTGGTGGCCTTAACGGCTCCTCCATACACTCGCCCTCTCCCATATTGCAATCGCAGGGGCAAATAGCCGTACAGGCGGGTATGTCACGCCCTATGGCCGAAGGTGCCCCCGCAGGTGGCCAACCTGTACTTTATCTGCTGTCATTGAACGGCACCTTCGAACGCAAGACCATATCCGTCCCTTTCTCCCCTGACACCCTTAGGATTGGTCGTCAGACGAACGCGAAAACGGTACCGACCCCTATTAATGGCTTCTTTGATTCCAAGGTTCTGTCGCGGCAACACGCAGAAATCTGGGCAGATCGTCAAGGGAAAATATGGATCAGGGATGTCAAGTCGTCCAATGGTACCTTTGTCAACGGCACACGGCTATCTCAAGAAAATCGCGAGTCGGAGCCACACGAACTACAGACTGGCGATCATTTAGAACTGGGAATCGACATCGTGAGCGAAGACCAAAAGACGGTGGTTCATCACAAGGTAGCTGCGAAAGTGGAACATTCTGGTTTCTTGAACGCATCAAACAACCTTTTGGATATGAATTTCGGCGACCTCGACCCAGCGAATGGCTCGATGATGATGCAGCCAGTTGGCGGCATGCCATACAGAGGGCGCAATGGAAGCCAAGCTTCGATGGCAAACAATGGGCGGATGATGTCCGCAGGCGGTATGATGGCCGCTCCCGCCAACGGAATGGCTCATCAACGAGGTGGCTTTTTCTTCTCGCCCATTAGCACTGAGCAGATTGTGAAGAGGCTCCAGGTAAGTTCCCTCATGCTGAACATGTCCTCGGACAAGTGCAAGCCGTTAACTCTTCTGCGCAGAACGAAATGCGGACCGCACGTCTTCAAACGCAAGATCTCGGTCGGACAAATCAGTTTATAAGTACCTTGTTATCACACGATGATATCAAAGATATGGAGCGGCCAGAGCCGGCCGAGTTGCCCAAACCTCATATGTCTAACGGGGGTGGTAACGGTATGTCGTTCCTTAGAAACGACAACAAGGCTAGATTTTCCGACCCTCCTGCCCCGCCGCCACAACAACCTTTACCAGAGAAACCAGATGTGCCATCGCTTAAGCGTGGTATAACAGAAAGGCCCAAGGTCCCCACGCCAAACCCTGGCGCCTCTCCGGTTCGGCAGGACGGCAACGTCAGCCAGATTCTTCAACTCACAGAAGCTCTCAACAGTGCGAGGAAGGAGATAGAGTCACAAACCTCGCGCATGCGAGACCTTGAAGAGATGTTACAGCATGAACGACAAGCGCGAGAACTGGCAGAGGAGCTCGCTAAACGACTCGAGGAAGCTGCTACAGCAAAGGTGAACGGTACTACAGTGAAGTCGGAGGAAGACCAGTCAACTTTGGAACAAGCGTTTGAGCCACCAGTCGATAGTACGCCCTCCCCCGACGTTGAGACGCCCACTGGCGACTCCTCTGCAAACTCTCTCCCTCCACGAGTCGATGAGGTGGAGGCGTCTGCAACAAACTTACACTCGCAGCTGGAGTCGATGGTCTCGGAAATCAAAGACCTTAAGCAACAGCTCGATAGCTATAAGCAACGTGCGGAGGTGGCCGAAATGGAGCGGGACGCAGACCGCCAGTCGTTGGCTGAGATGGCTCTGCAGATCAGAAAGGATGCCGAGGCGAGAGACGCCATTGCTCGTGAAAAGTCACGTTCCAGGTCGAATTCGCGGGACCTGCATAAATTTGAAACAGGCAGTGTTGCATCGGATGAGTCGACGCTCGTCAGAACACCTTCGACTGATTCCACTGGAGGCCAGGCAACTCCTGGAGGGTTCGAATCCGGCGATCCTCCTACATTGTCGCGGGCGAACACAATAACGCCCAGTACGAGCCAGGGAGGGGCTATTTCCCGCGAACAAGTCTTGACGCATGGCCTGCCCTATACCTCTATGATTGGCGTTGTATTACTCGGTATGGGGCTCATGGCCTATATCAATGGCTGGCAGCCCCAGTCATCTCGCCTCGAACGATAGAAAAGAGGCCCTTTTTAACGACATTACGACTTCATTGTTATCTCACACACGAATACCTGGTCGCCTCGACTCGGTTCTCACTACGACAACATAGCACATCATATTGCCGATTTTCTTTTGTGGATATCCCATATGGCATTCGCCTGGCTGGTTTTTTTTTGTGATTCCTCATTGCCTTCTCTGCCTGCATTCTGCACCTTAAAGCATGGTATCACTATCATGACGCGAACTGGTTTCCTGGCGCAGCGGTTCTTCTCTAACGTCGTGCGGCATTGTATGAAAACGGGATTTATTTTCTTCTCCTTCCTGGGTTATTGGGCGAGGGTGCAAGACGCGGCATTGCGGAACACAGGGCGGTATGGTCGAACGCCGACCATGGTGGTTTTCCGAGAAAAAAGGGGCCGGCTGGGGACTATGTAATCAATTGTCATTTACGGAGTAGTTTGCGATCGGTCTATACCGTTGAAACTGTCCACCAAAGAGATCCAATACAAACCTTACTAGAGGTACCGGCGCTCTAGATTGTTTGCAATACCTTTTTATTGGAATGTTTAAATTAGATGAAAGAAATTCGGCTCGCAAATTGCACATTCGGACCTACCTTGTCGGCATCACGATTTCTAATCCGGTGATTGACAGATTCAAGATTACCAAGAAGACCTTGCCTTGTCTATGTTTAAGACAATAGCTGAAGCCAGATTCTGTTTCCCTATACGTGAACTGCATTGCAAGGCTTGCGGAGGGTGAAGATCAGGGGGGCATCATTCTTGGCGCAGATCCTCCGCAGCACGTCGACAAACCGACTTACCTTGTCCTGGGTGGTCGGGTGCTCGGCGTAGTCGAGGTCGTCGACGATGACGACGAGGCGCCGCCAGCCCCAGCCGTCGCCGCCGGAGCTGTTGTTTTTGCTCTGTTGCTGCGGTTGCGGCGACGTCAGGCACACGGAGCCCAAGGCCTCAAGGATGGCGAGGCCGGCCTCGATGCTGCCCGGGGATCCGCCTGCCGCCAGCGAGTCGAAGGCGTGCTGCTGCAGCGCCGGGCTCGACCGGATCCCTGCGGCGGGCAGCAGGCGGCACAGGTTGATGATGAGGGACGCCATGAGCTTGAGCAGGGACGACTCCCACAGGTTCGCGGCCAGGATGGGCTCCAGTTTGGGACGGACGCGCAGGGCGAGGTAGTCGCGCGAGCGGAGGTAGGTGGCCAGCTCGTAGCCGGCCATGGTTGTCGTGAGGCAGGTCCCGGTCGAGGGGTCGCGGCCTGGGGGCAGGTCTTCTTTCGTGAAGACGATCTCGGGAGGTGGTGGGAAGAAGGACTGATTTCCTGATGGTGTCGAGACAGAGGGGGAAGTAGGTGTTGCTGCTGCTGCTGTTTTGCCATCACCTGTCCCTGTTCTTGTTATTGTCGCCCGAGGGGTATTAACGTCAATGGCTATCAGGATGTCTCGGAACTTGGGACACCAGTAGTTCGACTGCTTGATGGTCCTCTCCGCGGGTTTTCCGTTTACCTCGGCATAGTCGCCTTCGTCTTCGAGCGATTCCCTATAGGAGGTTGCGCCCAACTTTGCCTCGAGCTGCTTGGCCCGCGCCACGAGGGTATCTCGAGGAATGCGGAGCCCGACCAAGGAGGCGGCGCGTTGGAGGGCCATTATAATATATACCTGTGTCGTTATGTATTGCTCGCGGAGATTGGGGATTATCTACCAACAGGGACGGGGAAGGGGATAGGCTTCAGGATTGATGGCCGTACAGACTATTCCCCCGATGAATCAGGAAGGGGGTAGACAGAAAAGGGAGAAGAAGGCACGGCGTGAGACAGACCTCTGGCGTCGAGACCTGCTCAAGCAAACCAGAGTAGATACGTGGCCAACGCGGTGATGGTTTCCGTGATTCCAAAGGTCGAAACGATGTTTGGAAAATTATCGTGGTCAGCAGGCAAGCTTCCCCTAACACGGCAAGCAGCCCAATGCTTTTGGGTTCTGTGCCTATATAAGCCATCAACCACGAGGACAAAGAGACAAACGCCATTGTCCGCCTTGGCTATAATGGACATTGTCGTCTATACTTCTATTCTTTGTCGATTGAGTCTGCTTCAGTAAAGGTGATTCCCGATGATTCGGCTCCTAAGAAGCTATGCCTATGGTTTGTGTCCCCTTCTTACGACTATTCCTTGCTCATTACCCACCTATCCTTACGTCTTTCCACATTTTGGCTACTGTAGAGCGCATCTTTCAAGAAACAACTGGTTTTCAATCCGCAAATAATGGGCCCCTTACGTTTCTATCGTCGCCTTCCTAGCATCCATTCTACAATGAGCACATAAGGCACATTGTTTTAAGAGAAAGGATGAAAATGAGTTACAAAGGCCCTGATAAAACTGTATGAAACCTCACGAGACCAGGTCCAGTTCACTGGATCAACCTCTCTGAACTTCTCACCTGGATATTCTACACAGTCCTAACAAACACTGGGGCATGAAGAATGGATTAACATACTGGATCAGCTCTTTTAGTCTATACCCGGAATGGCCGGGCTTTGTCATTAATCGTAACATCTACCTAGCTTGGCGAAGCTGTATTCATAAGCGTACCCTTAAGACCGATGCGTCTATGCGGTGTCTTCGTTCGCAAAGCACTGTTTGCCATATAGAAGCAAGAAAGAAACCAAACCCTTTTCGCTTCCACTTATTATGCCAGCATGTTGTAGAATCCTTTACCCCTGTGCTTTTTGTTACCAGCGGAGCCCAAGCCCCTAGGTCTTCCGCCGTCCACTGAGTACATAGCACTGCCAGAGAGACCGTCATCAGGCAAGTTATGATCCGTCGACTTGAATCCATCCTCAGTGAATATGGTGGTGTAAAGGGTTGAAAGCGCTGTGGACCAAGCATTCAGGGCTCTCACCCGCTCAGCATCGGCGTTCGATTCGATCTCCAGCGTGCCAGCTTGCTGATCAATCTTGCCACGGATCTTGCCATCCACGATCAGGAACCCGAGTATGTCTTGAACCTCGGCATCGGAGATATTGAGCTGGCGCGCAATCCATGCAATCTTCATGCGAGTGTAGGGCGCGATTAACTTCACGACCGCCTTGGTCCGCATATTACGGGTGACCTCATCAATGTTCTCGGCGATAAACGGGTCGGCTAGAATATCCTGGTTCTCGCGGAGCACCTTTGCATACTGGTGCATGTCGTCACGCTGGTATGCATCGACCAGGTTCGTCATGGCGGCAATGCGGGCATCGTTCCGGTAGGGCTTGATCTCTTGTGAGTCGAACGGGTTGATATCTGATTTCATGAGCATAGTGGTGAGAAGCAGGTACTTCAGGACCTGGATGCGGTGCAGGTCACCGGCCTCGTCGTAGTTCCGGAAAGACTCAAAGAAATCGCTCTGAGCATCCTTCCAGTTCTCTTCGCTCATGTGCATCTTGCCACCGCATTCGCGAATGATGCCCATGATTTTGGGGTGGGGCACTGCTGATCGAACCTTGAGGGCCTTCTGGTACAGCACCTTGAGTTGCTTGTTGTTTCGCGTCTCGGAGTACATTTGGATTTCCAATGCGTAAATCTCGAGTGAGTAGGTGCCCTTGCTAGGGTCATCGGATCCATCGTCTTTCTGGCAAGCCCTCTGCAGCTCTCGTAGCTTCTTCGTGACGGCCAAGTAATCTTTGCGATCGAGCAGCAGCTTGGCCAGCTTGATGTTGGTCTTGAGCCAGAGGCGCTCGTTGTTTGTGCTCTGGAAACAGTCGAGGGTGAGGGAGTAGAACTTCTCCAGGCACCGCTGGGCGTCGGTATTCTCTGACTCCTTCTCGACAAAGTCCAGCATGTTGGTGAGGGACTTCTCGGAGTAGTTCCGCGTGACCGACTTGACGTAGGTCAGCAGCTCTGTGTAGTGCTCGACGGCCTTGTCGTAGAGACCTAGGCGGAACTCAAGTTTGATGGCTTGCTTCAGGCCCTTGAAACCCCAGTCACCTTTCTCTTCTTCCAGGGATGGTATGGCGAGGAATTCCTCAATGGCGGATTCGGGCTCGCTGCCCTTCATCTGCTTGGCATTGTAGTATTTGTTCTCGATATCAACATCGCCGGAGTCCTGGTCGTCGTCGTCATCCTCGTACTCGAAGTCATATCTGGAAACGCGAGGTCAGCTTGTAGACCCAAGATAGATGATGGTGAGTCGCAAAGACATACTGCTCGTCATCCGACTCTTGCATGAAGTCGTCGTCAGACATGATGGCGATACTGTTGGTGAAGACCGGCTATAGCAGAAAATAGCGGTGTTTGTTGGGTGGATACTGCCTGTGTTGTGTGGTGCACGAGGTTGTTAATGAGGATGAGGGTGAGGATCAATGATGAGGCTATCTGGAGCTCGTAATCTTATCGGAGCTTTACCTGTACATTCATTCCCTATTTCCTAGGCCAACTGTTTGCGGGGCTGTGGAGGGGCAGAGAGCGAGTTGACTGCAGCCTAGAGCCTAGAGCCTAAGCTGTCTCTGTCTCGCATCTACAGGCGTCAAATTAGGTAATCAGGCACAATCAATCCAGGATCATATGTACAACGTGATTCATAAAGTACCTAACCTTCAATTTTAGATTGATTGATTGAAAGGAAATGTTTCAACCCGATACTTGAATAAGTGGATTACTGTAACTTTTGTTCAATGGAATTGATTTAATGAACGGCTGTAGCAAAGGCTCATCATAACAAGACACTTACAGTAGATGCGGGCCCCTGTGATGAAGGATTGAAATGCCTACGGAGTACAGTGGCCATATTACTACATGCACCTACAGATCATGATAGGGAATTAGTAGATTAATTGACGTATTGATTGCTTGCCTGGCCAATGTGTTGGCCATTTTGGCAACAACCGACCAACCAATATTACCTACCTATTGATAAAGAAGCACATAATCACGTCCAAATACAACATACAACGACCTTGCCAGCTTGCATTACCCCAGAAATGCGTAGCAATTCAGAGAGAAGGCGATGCAGGGTTGAGGAGCTTTAGTTCTGGGCAACAGTGGGCCTACGGCTTTAAGGTTCGTTTCGTGGGGCTGCAGCACCCGAAGCTGCTGCTGCGAAGGGTACTTTTAATTCAGGTGGCGAAGTCAGTCCAGCCGCCTGGGCATTTGCCTTTGCATTTACAGATAGTTCTCCATCCATCAACATTTCTAATCATCAACATTCGCCCATTCTGCAGATCAACACAGTAGCCAGATACATTCTTTTTTGAGTCCAAAAACCTAGGAATTACCACTGTCAGATAGAAAGGGCTACTATCAACCGGAAAATTCTGCGACGAGGCGACTTTTGCGACTGTCCCAACGCCCTGCCTCTATCACCGACCTCGCACCCATCTCAACACCGCAATCATGGGAGGCGGCGATTTGAACTTGAAGAAGTCATGGCATCCGGGGTTGATGAAGAATCAGGCCCGTGTCTATGACGAGGAAAAGAAGGCCCTCGAAGAGAGAAAGCGCACCGAGCAGAGAATCCGCGAACTCAAAGAAGAACGCGCCAAGGAGGAAATACAAAACCAACTCGAGGCTGCTGGCAACCGCAAACGAGTTGACCGTGTCGACTGGATGTACAGTGGCCCCAGCGACACTGGCGGAGGAACTGCAGAAGAACAGGAGTCCTATTTGCTCGGAAAGCGAAGGGTCGACAACCTCATTAAGGGTACCGATCATCAAAAACTGGAGAAAAATGCCGGCGAGGAGAGCTTCATGGCCCTGCAGAACGCCAATACTGCCCGAGACACCGCAGCCAAGATTCGAGACGACCCGTTACTTGCCATGAAGAAACAAGAACAGGCTGCCTACGAGGCCATCATGAAAGACCCTACCAGGCGACGCCAGTTGTTGGCCACCATGGGCAAGACGGAAGAAAGCGCATCCAAGAGCCGCGAGGAAAAGCATTCGAGACGCCACCGCCACAGACACCGGTCGCATTCCAGGGATCGTGAACATCGTCGCCACCGACACCACCGCTCTGATTCGAGGGCCCGGGACGACTCCAGGGATCGGGAGCGAAGACACAGGCGCCATAGATCGGGCTCGAGAGATCCGTCCCCACGTTCGCGTAGCCCGCGACCTTCGAGATCAGATGAAGACAGGCACAGATCAAGGAGGAACTACTCCGAAGAACGGACAACTGAGAGACCGAGACGGGATGGTTCAGAACGTCGGGATACCTATGACCGAAGACCTCACAGGGGCGAGCGGGAGTATACCCAGCGTGGCAGGCGCGATGGCCCCAGGCACCCAAACATGCACAGCAACGGGAACGGAAATGGAAATAGGAATGAGTCTGGTGGCAACTCGAGTGCCGAGGCCGAGGAGGAGCGAGCGCGCAAATTGGCTGCGATGCAAGCTGCGGCTTCGGAACTGGATGTAGATCGCGTCAAACGATTAGCAGCCCTGGAAGAGCGCGAACGCTTGGAGAGGGAGAAGGACAACAAGGCTAGGGAAAAGTCGGGCAAGTACGCGGATCAGGAATTTGTTAATGGTCTGCGCAAAAAGGTCTTCAATTGAGGATCTCGCGAATTTCAAGACCTCGACTTTGTCATTACGCAGGGTTACATGTTGATAGCGTTGATATACCCCCTTAATATTTCCTTAGAAACATTCAAGGAACCCTTTCACTGTCGAGATCCCTTTCTGTTTCTAAGTGTTTGATATCTAACTCACAGCTCGTCTTTCGCATACTTCGGGAAGCGGCTCAGATACAAACGTACGTTCTACGAAATCAACAGCCTTCAACGCCGTTCCTTGTAAGCTGGATACCTCTCACTCCATATTAGGTATGCGACTGGGCGCAAACAACCCCGCGTATTTAGCGGATGCACCCTGCAACTCACTCTCATAACAATTTGTTTACCTTTTTCCAGATATTGGAAGAGAAAAGTAACGTGAGTTACAACACGTACAATTCCAATATCCCCTCTCACTATAATTCAAACAACCTTTTGTCTCGTGTTTTCTAAGAATGAGGGAAGTTATGGCATCAGATACAGGCTCCACCGCGGCGGGGAGCAGCAGCTCCCTCGAAGCAGATGCCGAGACAGTCTACGAGTACCACAAAATGGCCATGCCCCTGCCGCAGCAGCCCGTCGACGCCGTCTTCTGCCTCTGCAGCCTCGACGTGCGGGTGGCGCGCCGCGCCGCGGAGCTGTTCCTCGCGGGGCACGGCGACCGCTTCCTCATCTTCTCGGGCGGCGTGGGCAAGCTGACGCAGGGCCGGTTTGCCAAGCCCGAGGCCGAGGTCTTTGCCGACGTCGCGCGCGAGATGGGGGTCCCCGCCGAGAAGCTGCTCGTCGAGGGCAAGTCGACCAACACGGGGGAGAACGTCCGGTTCGTCTGGGACCTGCTGGAGCAGAGGAAGGTCCGGGTACGATCGTTCGTCCTCGTGCAGAAGCCCTACATGGAGCGGCGCACCTACGCCACCTTCAAGAAGCAGTGGCCCGACCCGGAGACGGCCATCACGGTCACGTCGCCCCAGCTCGACTGGCGCAGCTACCCGGACGCTGACAACCCGCGCGAGTTGGTCACTAATATCATGGTCGGCGACTTGATTCGCATTCGCGAGTATCCGGCCAAGGGTTTTCAGATTCATCAAGACATACCGGGCGAAGTATGGGACGCCGGGCAGCGGTTAATCAAAGCAGGATATAACAGTCATTTGCCCTAGAAGATAGACTGCCAGCCAACTTATATCAACTGTTACGCATTATTGTAATTATGCACTTTTTGTATCTGGTATGCCGGCCCTAATTGCTAGATAGGCTTATAGGCTCAGAGATGTCTTACGTCAGACATCAGATTTCGTATAAGTATACTCCGTATATTTACCCCTTTTGCATCATGGCATCTAGTCTTCAGTAAAAGCAAATATCCCCTCGAGTGGTAATTTTGAAGCTACGACCAGTCAGAATGAATGGCAACCCCGATCCCCATCATTGGTCAACCTAACGGAGGAATTAATCCCTCCGAGCTGGGTAGTTGGTGATTACGATGCAAGAACTTATAAGTCGACCAGAGCCTCTCCTATAGTTGTGAGCAGCAACTCACAGTTAGTTGACTCTGAACAACCCAGAGAACACCAAATAGGACAGGAACCATCCGAGATGGCCGAAACTACTCTAAAGCAGGGAGATCATCCCATTAAGTTCACCATCACCCATTACCGCCTTCCACAACACACCCACGAGGCTTTTATCAAGTGGATCACGGATGAGCATCTCCCATTGGCCATGCCCGTGCTCAAAAGACATGGCGTCCTCGGATACTCTCTGGTGGGCAGCAAGCAGTTTTTCTTTTTTCCCCAAATACCAAATAGTCATGCGTTCCACCTTACTTTTACTTACACATACATATTGCGATGCAGTTCGTCACGCCAGCTCCTCTCAATGATGGGCTGAGAGCGCTGTACAAGGAGCTTCGTCCCACCTGGGACGTCGCTGACCACGACTGCGTAATCGAGTACTTGTTGCCCGATATGCAATGCATCCAGAAAATCATGTCGGATCCAGACTGGCAGACAGCGGTCAAAGACCAAGATCAGTGGGTTGACGTGCCGAGGGCTTTAGTTACGCTGGGACACCACATTCCATTTCTCTTAGAGACAGGTGAGATGGTGAACATGTCCAAGTGAGAAGGCAGGGGTGTAATGGTTCCATTCGGCATTTTGTATACCACAGATAGCAATTGAATCTATGAGACACCGAAAGTTATCAAGATAAAATTATACTCTTTTTTGTTATGATGTGCAGTAAAAACATACTTTTATTGACAAGAGTATCAAGTGAAGTCAGATATTCACCGAGCGCTTCACCGAAGATCCAAGCTCACAGGGATGAGGAGGGGCCCTGAAATGGCGGGGCAGTTGGGCGGACGCATTGCTATGTACGTACATGTATTGCACCGCCAAAATCCGGGAGCTTCAAGGCATCAACATCCATCCCTGCAACCCGTCCAGCCCTATTCCTCCCCCTGAGAACTTACTGTCAGTCAGTAGGCTGCTCTCTTGGATGGGTGATTGAACCTTTCCCTTTTGAATTTCATCTTAAAAGCAAAGTCAATTGTCTGCACAGTGACCTCAAGATGCAGTCTGGAATCTCAGGTACGTCCAAAGCGGGCGTCACGTCCCACCACCTTCTCTCCCCTTAAGCCGAGAGCAGCTTTGCCAGCGCTTGCTGCCCCGTACTTTGAACTGACGCTCTACTCTGTTGCCTGCCTGCAGCATCGCAGGAGCTGGTCTCCGAGTTCAACAAGCTCCTGGCCGACGACTCCCTCTTCGGTCTCCTCGTCACCATCAAAAACGAAGCCCTGACGCCGCTGACGACGCTCCCCTCGACCTCGTCCGACTTCGCGGGCAACCTGTCCTCGCTGGCCCCGCACCTGCAGCCCACCGAGGCCCTCTACGTCCTGCTGAAGCGGCACCCGGACGCGCCGCGGCTCATCGCCGTCTCGTACGTGCCCGACTCGGCCAAGGTCCGCCAGAAGATGTTGTTCGCCTCGACGCGGCTGACGCTGGTGCGGGAGCTGGGGTCCGAGCACTTCCGCGAGACCATCTTCGCCACCACGGCCGAGGAGCTGGGCCCCCAGGGCTTCGCCAAGCACGACCGCCACGCCGAGCTTGAGGCGCCCCTCACTGAGGAGGAGCGCACCCTGGGCGAGGTCAAGCGCGCCGAGGCCGAGGCCGGCGCCGGCACGGGACAGCGCGAGATCCATCTCAGCAAGAACATGAACATGCCCGTCGCCACCGACGCGCTGGTGGCCCTGAGCGAGATGGGCCGCGAGCAGGGCAAGGGCCTCGTTATGCTGGTATGTCATTATCTACCCACATACATCTATCTATTACTAGCCAACATCCTCTCTTTGTTGAGGGGAGGCTAACTATCATGACCAAAATACTAACGCATTCAATCTCCACTATAGAAAATCAACCCCCAAAGCGAAGTCGTCGAACTCGTCCCCAACTCCGGCTCCGCCTCGTCCGTCTCGGAGCTCGTCTCGGCCATCCCGACGACGGAGCCGCGCTTCACCTTCTGGCGATACGCACACACGCACCAGGGCGCCGAGCAGAGCCCCGTGCTCTTCTTCTACACGTGCCCCGCAGCGGCGGGCAAATCCATTAAGTTCCGTATGATGTACCCGCTCATGAAGCGCGCTGTCCTCACCGTGGCCGAGGGCGAGGCCGGCCTCCAGATCGAGAAGAAGTTTGAGGTCGAGGAGCCCGACGAGATCACCGAGGAGACCATCCTGTCGGACCTGCACCCGCAGATTGAAGTTAAGACGGCCTTCAGACGACCCAAGCGACCGGGCAGGTAGATAAATGATATATGTGTGGTGTCATGTTTACATAGATTGGTTGGCATGAAACTGCTGGCTAGAACTAGAAGATGTGCCATGTGGATGAATGGACATCACTGCGAATAGAACTCGCGGAATTGATGATGTGAAAGAGAACAATAACTGGTTTCGATATTGACAGACGCATTGGTGTCTAGATCGTGGAACGCCTACCTGCGGAGACTCTAAATGCCAGTATAAAAGGACGAAAATGCTATGTAGGGCCAAACCACTATGCAGATCTCCAACCCCCACCTTAGCTCCATGAATTGCCTCTACTCTTCATATTTGCCCCCAGTTATGAAATCAGGGCCCTTCTTTTCCAACTTATCCTTCAAGTACTCGTACACGGTGAAAGTAACAGCCTGTCCTGGAGCAACACGCATAATTCTCGGCGTGATACCCTTGTAGAACGCATGGAAGCCTTCTTGCCTGTTGTTTCACATGCGTTGTCAGCAACCCTTCGGAAAACGAAAAGCTTGTCACAGAAAGGGAACCAAAACAGATCACGGGCTCCGGGGGATTAGCAGGGCAAAAACTCACTTGAACATCTCCGCAGCGATCTTCGATATCCGTTGCATGGCGCTCACACCCTCTTCGGCTGGCGTCTTCTGCAGGCGCGTCTTGATGGTATCAATGGGCGCGTTACTCAGAGGTCCCATGGCGCCCGAGACGAGGCCGATGAGGGTGGTCTGGTAGTTGGGGAGGTTCCCCCCCTCGTACTGGGGTTGCCACTCGCGCAGGGCTTCTTTGAAGTAGGTGTAAGCGGTGAAGTTGACGGCCTGGTTGCTACCCTGGCGCAGGGCCGTCAGGGACACTCCTCTATACAGCGCACCAATGCCCTCCTCTTTAACGACCGTGTACAGGGCGTGCGCGGCGTTGCGGTACTTGGGGATGTCGAGCGGGTCGGCCATGGAGTGGTGCTGCGCCTGCAGGCGGATCTTGATGACCTCCATGGGCGTGACAACGGCTACGGCTTCGGTCACACCCGCCGCCAGGCCGGCTACGAATGTGCCTTGCCCTGAGATGACGCCCGTCGTCTTGTCCGCCATCTGCTGCTTGTACCACTCGAACGAGGTGAACCGGATCGCCATCTTCGGGATGATGCCCGTTAACACCGCGCCTAGTCCCTTATATAAGCCTAACGGTGTCTCGCGCTTCACGATCTCGGTTCCCGTGCGCAGGAAGCCGCGTTTAGGGGCTCCCGGCATCCGCGCTCGGCGGGAGAGCTGCATACGGACTTTTATCGTATCTAGAGAGAAGCAATAAACTAGTCAGCCTTCAAATCATAACACAAGGTGGGCGGATTCATTGCAGAAAAGGGGAGCATGTACTAACCCAAAGGATGACACGCAAGAGCCTCCATCATTCCGGCACCACCTCCAGCTATAGCAAAGCAATGTTAGCGAGTTTTCTCGACGACCACCAACAGGTAGGGCTCGGGACACAGATTGGACTTACCAATCAAGTTCGTCGCCGCCGACGGCGGCGACTTTCCATCGGCCTTGACTTTGGTCGCCATAACTGTGTATTGCCTTTTGTCCTTTCAACAAGACTATCCCGAATCGAATTTGGGCTTGCGCCCCTTTTTCTTTCAATATTCCCTCTTCAACAATATAGCACAAGCACCCGACGCAGGGCACGGTTGGTATAGCAAGATCGTAAGATACGTCGTCACCTCGATATATATCCCTGTATGCAATAGGAGCGCGTCCACTTCGACCAAGCAATGAGATAGGGGGAGGTATATATGTGTATGTGAGCCAAAAGAAATAATTTGCCAACGACGAGGTGGTATCCAAGCAAGCAGATGCTCCAGTCAAGTTAAGTATATGGCAATGGATAAACTCAGACAGAAGGGGGAGAGGCAAAAGCGACTTCTCCGTTAGAGCAATGTTTATGGAATAGCAGTAGAAAAAGGGACCAGAAAGTAAGAAGCAGACCCAAGAGAATAAAGAGGAGAGTAGTCTGGGAACCGACAGAACTTAAAACCTCACAAGTCAGTGTGACTCCAACACACAAAAGAGCCCTTGGATCAGACCAAGAGCCGAGCCTCTGGGCGATGACCCTGTAGCCGAATCGGGTGACCCAGCTAGGGGATCAAAGGGGGATAATCACCGAGCAGCTTTGCCAAACGCCGTGGCACCTTTTCGGGGGGAGCAATGCGTGGCCGTCTCATAGTAACTTTAACACAGTACCTACCCCCAGAAGCAGTACCTACACACAGCTGTAGTCAATGGTAGCAACATACTAACATACCTAGGTATACTCACACGGGCTTGCATACCCGCGGCTCTTGTGTGGAGACGGTCGACGGTAGATCTCGTGTCAAAGGGGGAGCTTAGTTGATGCCTGTCAAGTGATCGCTAGACTAAAACGACCTACCACTTACCACGCGGGAAAATGCGACATGACAGGAGCCCAGCCTGGCCCTCCCCAGCCAGTCCCCCGGTTCTGAAGCGGAAAGAAGTAGGTTGGTTAGGTTTGGTTTCGGCCAAGGGCGAGCGCGCATAGCCGGCAGCCTCTAGCTCGGCGGACCGGAGCTCCAACATAACATGGAGTAAACAAATTGTTGCTGCTGCCAAAAAACAAAACAAAAGGAACCATAAAAATGACTTCGCTCAGGCAGGAATTGTGCATGACATTCAGCTGCAATCAGTCTTCCCGATCTAGCCCATGATGCTTCCCTGCAATTGGCCTCGGAGAAGACTGCTGTCATTCGGAATTTCTGCTTGCTTCTCGACACTCTTGCATTATTGCTTTGCGAGCCTGTGACTAGGCCTGACCGAGAATGACGTTGTGTCGTGCTATTGCCGACAGAGAACCGAGCTTGTGATTTTGCGGGGAAGCAAGCGAGCGCTGGTAGAGTCAGAGGTACCAAACCTAGCCCCTCCCTGTCTCTTCCGCCTGGGGCTCAGCTCTAGACTCCAGACTCCAGCTTCAGAACCCCCTAATGTAATGGGAGACTCAACGCCCGGCTACTTCCGAGGGCAGATGGACGCTCGGCATTTGACCGAACTTATCTCGCTACGATATATTCAAGGAGAAAATCGGAATCGGCATGTCATCCATCATATTACCTTGTCCCATTATCAAATAATATATCCCCCGAAAAATAGGCGAGTTCGCAACTCGATACTCCATCATATACCTAAAGTAAGTATCCAATCTGAATCATGGCATGTGACGATGCAAGCGGCTTGAATTCACAGAAGTTGATATGACTCGCATACAGTAATAGTCAACCTTTCACGTGCAGGTACGTTGGTTTATATCAACAATCTTTTAGTAGCTAAGTACTGTAGATGCAACACGCGATATCTATGGCTTCGAGCTAAGTTAAGTAGCTGCTTTGTCAGGCTGATGTCACAAATCATGACTCCCCCACACCCATACCATGTCATTATTCCCAGTAAATTCAATTCCTCTAAACGCCTGTGCCGGTGCTTGCAGTGGCCGTCTCTCTCATAAAGACCAGTCAAGCCCCGACAGTCCCCAATGACCCAGCCTATTCTCTATCCATATCCAGCCGTGTCCAACAAAAGTGGTATCTTTAAACGCCGAACCCATTTTCCTCGAAGCGAGTCCAAGAAACAATCAAAATCGCGAAGCAAATCTCGCCATCTACGCAGGCGTTCCCAATTGCTCTGCCTCGGACGGATCGCTATCGAACTTGTAAAGTCGTACTTCGCCGTCCTCGCCACCACTCGCCATGCGACTATCGCTCAATCCGACACACGTAACCGGGCCCTGATGTCCCGTAAAAGTTCTCTCGCATTTGCCCGTCCGGGGGTCCCATACTTTGACCGTCGCATCGTTCGCACCACTCACACAGCGAAGCGAGTCGCCACAGACGCCCCAAATGCCCTCGACATGGCCGAAGAAGGTGCGCAAACACTTGCCCGTCGCAGTGTCCCACAGTCGTAGCGTGTTGTCCAAACTACCTGTGAGCATGTACCGCGGTGGTAAAGGGCGGTCCTTCTGAAGTTCGAAGACTGGCCCGTACGCCATACGTGTTTCTGCGTTTTGGGATGATGACCCCATGCCAGGGCTGCCGCTACGACCACTAGTCGTAGAAGCAGCATCGTTATCAGCCAGGTTTTCGTCTTCAAACTCGAAGTCGTCCGGAAGTGGAAGCACCTGCTGCACTTGCCCGACATGGGCCTCGTAGGTCTTAATGCAAGTAGCACTATCAATATCCCACAGCTTGACTGTAGTATCATCTGAAGCAGAGAGAACGGTCCGCGAGGCGAGGTCAAGCTTGACATGATTGACGTAATCTTCATGGCCTCGCAGGCAGAAGGATTGTCGCGTTTTGAAGTTGAAGATCTTGATCGACTGGTCCATCGATCCGGAGGCCAGGTAATCGCCGTCCATGTGAACGCTGATCACTCCTCCTTGGTGATGTAGGGTATTGATGCATACCCCGGTACGCCAGTTCCAGATACGGACAGTGTTATCCAGACTGCCACTGACAAGTAATCTGTCATCAAATTGCAAAGCTCGGATGCCCGATGTATGGCCTATCAGCGTGCGGATGACATGACCTTTCTCGATGTCCCACAGCTTAATGGAGGAGTCATAACTTCCAGTTGCGAGAATATTATCATCAAACTGCAAGCATGTCACACCATTTGTGTGTTCGCCACGGAAGACCTTCATGGAGCATCGGCCATATTTCCTGGAGTGCACTGTTAGTTACTGCACAACGACGGCATATAGACATGTAGGGTAGACATACCAATTAGATCCGACCTGGAATCGCTCCTTGTAAACCGTCTTCCAGGGCCGGAATCTGCGCTCAGGGCTAGGGCGCTCATTGTGAACGCATTGCCTCTTTGCTCTGTCATCTTCCTCGTGGGCTGGCGCCGATCGCTTAGCTGGGCTTGCCGGGACAGTCACGTTGTCATTTGTATCGACATCAGTCACGTCAACGACCCGATCCTGAGTTTGTTGCTCCAACAAACGCTGCTGCTGTTTCTTCCAGTCGCGTAAGCGCCGCTTTTCCAAGCGTGGCAAACCCCAGCCGCATGCGGTACATTTGCGGTCGATATGTTGTTGACACATATGGTGCCACACTTGGTCGTCATCGGCCAGTACCCTCCAGCGTTGGCTGACCTGGGCGGCCTTGCATAGGGATACACAGTCAAGGGAGGAGAGAATCTTGAAAGAGAGCTCGGTAGGTAAAGCCGAGAGGAAGTCGATCTTCAACTGCTCGGACACCTCGCGTGATACAAGCGACAGTTGAGGGAAGCAACACTGAGTGACAATGCCTTGCAGCATAAGTTCTCGGTGCTTCGTGGGTGCGGCTGAAAATAGCGACCAGACATGGGCAATGGCTTGCTGGTCGGCAGAGGGTAAGTTTTCCATTTCGCTTTGTATCAAGGCCATCTTGTTCTCGTCGGCTGCTTTGCGGCACTTGGAGTCAGGCGCATGTCGGTAGCAGAATTTGCTGTTAGGGTCTTTATTGTCCTTGGTCCTCGCCAGAGCCATGGCTGGTGTGTCGGGCTTGCCGACAGGGGCATATATGCCAGGAATGTGTTCCCTCAAGAAAGGTGTTACTGTCTGGCCGACAGCCTGTTGCGACATGTTGGACATGCGCGAGACGTTTTCTTCGTGAGGTTTCCTCCTGTCGCAGTTGTTGGTAGTGGACTGATGGGATTCGCCGGAAACGTGATCATCTGCGGGTCTGGTACTCGGCGAAGGGATCGAAGAGGTTGGCGACAAGGGGTGCTGAGATCGAAGACCGTTGGATGACGGAATGGCAGATGCAGCTGAAGAAGTATAGTTCGTAGTGGCCGTCGATTCGCTGGGGCGTGGGTTGAAGTCATACTCTGTAGATGGCAGCGTGTCATGGCTGTTGATCCATGGCAGTGATGTTGTACCGTCCATTGTGGAGGATTTATACATGTCGAACTCGGCAGAAGTAATTTCTGACTTCCCCTGCATAGACTACTGCCTTATGTCTTCATCGCACACGGGAGGAAGCAATTGTGTGTTACCTTAAGGGCAAGCTGGGATATATACAAGGTCGGCCCTTGAGGAAGGAGAATGACGTGCTTGGATAGACTTTTGTCGACTTAGGGGCGAGTGCACGGCAGCGGGTCGAAAGGGATGATGTTCAGGCTGGTTTGGATTGGGCCAGACACTGGTAGACAAAAACTCAATGCAATGAGCAGGACTGAGGATTGCTGAAAACAGCGTTGCGAGGGTGGCTGCGGCGGTGTGCTGTCCAGTGTTTGTCGAAATGGGATTCGCAATTCCCTAGGTGTTCTTGCGCAATCGGCAGCACAGGAATAAGCTCTGATTCGACAGCACTGACCGTCTTTGCCGTCCGTCCAATGATGTGCGGGAGTCGGAGGTAAGGGACGATTGGGCACTCGGTTTCCTTGCGTTCCTTGCGGCTACCTAGGTAGGCTGCAGAAAAAGAAAGGAGTATATTTATGTTGGTGGCTTGAAGTCGGGTTGTCGAGAGGGGATAGATGTTGGTGAAGTGGTTGTTGGTCGTTCCTCGTCCTGTTTTTTGGTTTTCTCGGTCTGGTTTGCTTGGTGTTGGAACTATGGATCGTCTGATGATAGCTTAGAACAAAGTTAGGAGGAGCTGACGTTACATAAGGTTGGTGTCCAGTTGGAAACCGGGGAACTAGATGTAGCACGCAATAGGCATTAGGCAATAGACAATAGGACATTGACAAGCCTAGACCGACGACCGTCTGTCCCTTCAGGTATTGAACACCCAACAGTCATACTACTACTCTACTACTACTACGAAATCTGAGAAGGCGGTGGGATAAAGATGTGCATGCATGGTAAGGATAAACCGGGGCTTATTACCCATTTCTACCAGTTTCTCGGGTTCTGATTCGAGTTCCCCTTCTCTTTTTGGCTGCTTTGCCGCACAATGGCGTGCTGCGGTCCACTAAAGACGAGCCTCGCACTGCCTCGGAAAACGCCTGGAAGAGATACATGGGCGGGTATCGGTGAGGCTAGCCGTCCAATCCTCAGCTGCACCCCAGAAAACCAGCTCGGCAGGTAACCTCTACCTCAATTCTGCCCGCCAACGACGAGACCCTTCGTTTCGGGGTATCGTGAGCATGCATGTCCACAATTCCCGCACGGGTTAGCTTTGAATCTTGATGTGCTATTGGGCAAGGTTCGCTATTTGCGTTTCAGTCGCTGGGGTTATTTGCTGTGTCTTGTCGCGACTCGTAACGGAGAATTGCCAGGGAGCGACAGAAAGATTTCTGACAGGCAAACCTGCATTCTCTTTCCACCAGCCTCAGTGGGCTGGCTGCTTACCTCACCTTAGGTACTGTAACGCCAGATCTGGCTGGCCTGCAGGGTACACCGATAGCCTTGGCCGATTGCCGCTGGTAGGGTCGGCAGTCGGCAGTCGGGGCGGTTGAATCACGGCATGGGAGCACGTGAGTCAGTTAGGGGATTGCGCCATACAGCCATGCCATGCTATCATCCCGTCTTAGATGGCCCCTGGTGAAGGATCATCAATTGTGTAACCTATGGTAATCTCTGGTAGTCTTCAAATCACACCATCCTGGTCCGATATCTTATTCCAAGAGGCACGTTTCCAACTAGCCAACGAGCGAGCGGGGATAACCGCGTGGCATTCGTTTCTTCAAGACGATATCGGAGTTTGCTAAGGAACTTGCTGTAAGGCGTTCGCCTATGGCACCATTCTTCTCGGGTTTTGGCAATCCTCACCAACCCAACATTCTGGTTGCCACCTTAATTGATGGCTATTTACGGAGAGTGACAGTCATTTCACAAAGTCCCGGAGCGCCCGGAGGTTGAAAGTCGGACCTGACTCCGACCGTCCCGTGTAAGAGAATGCAGGGGGGTCTTATCAAGGCCATATTGCTTCCAGAGTGTCGGCGATAGTCAGCCATGCATAATCTTACCAGCACGCCTTTACCCCTGGCAAGGATAAGCACATAATCGAAGCTCGCCTTCAGGCCAAGGGTTAACCAAGACGTAATATGACGACAATGAAGGTCGTGACTCAACTGGCAGTGTCGGATAAGCAGTCCTCAACATGCATGTCACTACCAACAAGGTCAAAATGAGAAAGCATGGTATTTCACCAGTATGTCCAAGTTCATTCTAATCATGTTCAGTCGCCCTGGCTCAATCTAGCCAATACGGATCCAGCCCTTCGAGGAACTCCAAATCCACATTGACAAAGCTCTTCCAGAGATCAATCTCCCGCAGCCAAGGCTTCGTCTGGATCACAAACGTCACAGCAACGACGTTCCGGAATAGCTCGGCTTCATCTGTCGCCATGACCAAGATGACCTCGCCGCGGTGCTGAACGCAGTCAAACCCAAGCTGGCGCCGTAACAACTGGACGCGCAGATCGGTGTTGTGATACATGCTCCACTCGCTGTTGGCGAAGTCCTTGCAGACGAACTCCCATTGCCAAGCCCGGCCCACGGGGTCGAGAAACATGAACATGGGACGATTCTGCTGTCCGATCATGAGTGGGTAGAAATGCGGCGCCGACCATATCCGCAGCACCGCGAAGCGCGCCGACCGTGCTCCATGCTTTGCGGCAAAGTCCTGGGCAAAGGGCAGCAGGACCGGGTACTCGTCCGGCCTCAGCATGCCGTCGTCCCCACAGCCCTGACCTAGTGGCTCCGCGTTCAAACGGTCGGTGTAGTCAATGAACAGGTCCAGCTTGCCGGGCCGATGAGGCTCCGTGTTGGCGATGGCGTATCCAGGCACGAAGGCCGGGTTTGGTTCCACGTTGGCTGGGGCGATGACGCCGGCTTTGTAGAGTTTGGCGAGGATCGGACGGATGGCGATGCTCCATTCTAAGGGGAAATCTGCCAAATACCACGCCTGGCGGCTTAAGCAGCGTTCCAAGATAGTGTGCCACTCCTTCCAGAAAGACTTAGGACGCGTTCGGAAGCTAGTGCGAGTTCGATGGTCTGGTACCGTCTGCGCACGCTCCTGCGGTCGAAGCAGGGCAGACTCTCGGAACTCCGTGCCCGCGGCGGACTCCATGAAGGCGGTGATGGGGCCCGCTGCCTCAACCTTGCTGAAGAACGGGGCCATGCATGCGGTTGCGTGAACAAGGTCCTGGACTATGAAGGAATGCGGCCACGGCGCATGCTGGTCATGGTTATAGCCGCTGTATTCGGCTTTGACGTCGAGCCAATCCATGGTCTCGACGATGAACCAGAACATGGCTTGAGTATTTCCTGCTGGTTCGCTGTTTTGAATCGCCTGAATCATCCGGGTGGACACGTCGTACTTGTCCTGTGCACCAGGCTCAAGATCTCCCAGGTGAATTACTTGTTTAAAAGCTGTCATTTCAATCACTAGTTAGTTGGTATTGCGGACAAAGGAAAGAACATAACAGAGGAAAGGGGCTGGGAGAGGTTCGTTACCAATACCGCGATCTCTGTCCAGAACCTCCTGTTGGTCCGAGCCATTGTATCTGCGATCGAAGCTATGCTCCGTGACCAGCTCTGTTGATGAAAGACAAGTTCTTCGCAGGAGTTGCTTGTTCTTTGAACAGTGCGTATTTGCTGTCGCTTCTTGTGCAGCGCGTGTCCAAATCAGAGGGAGCTTCCATATGTGCTCCCGCTCGTCCTCTATCTCATCAATGTCCGAGGGCGCGCTGTCATCTGAACCAAACCCTGGCTCTGTCAACTCTTTGGCAGCCGGCTTGTATCGCTTTAGTTGCCGTGCCATGAACTGAAGGTACGTTTGGTTCCCCAATTTCAATTTGGTGCTCGGATTCGAGATCTCCTTGAAAGGCACATTGCGGTTCGCATAGACGAGCTCATCCGGGAAGAGGACCATGTCCTCCGCAGCGTCGGCCTCCGTGTAGAATTGATGGGAGGTTCCGCGGTGCGATCCGGAATCATAGATCTCCTGATTTCCCTTCCCGTCTCAAACGACGTATTCGTTCTCGGGGTCTGTGGCAACATCCCACAGGGTCCTTACTTCCTCGCCTGGCTTGATGGACCGTACCCTCTGGGTATCCTCTTCGCGGATGAGGCTGCGCATAAACCTCTCCGTATTCATGTACATATCTGAAAGCTTGGTCATACGGGCTGCCTTTCGGAGATCCTGGAAACCTATTAGCCTTGACTCGAACCATGATCAAACTTGTTAGCGTTACCTCAACAATTGTGTGGTATAGTGAGATTGGGTGCTCTCCCGGCACGAAGTCCCAGATCCAAACTTCGTAATAGTCATCAAAGTTCAAACAGAAGTTCCGAAGCATATCGACTTTCAAAAAGTACAAGGGTCCGACTTCAAGCATGTTAGTCCATTCGGAATTGTCAGCTCGTCCAACTCTCCGTGCTTCTCGCGCCAAGTCCAGAGCTGATCCCGGTCCGGTGAAGTGACAACCTGACCGGTTTTGCCGTCTCGAACCATGATGAGCAGCTCCCCTGCCCGCATGATACAGTATTGGATGAACCGGCGCGTCACTGGATCGTTCCGTTTCATGTGGCCGACGATGACGTTGCGAACCTCGACCATACTGTACTGCCGCCTTGCTCCACGTTGACGGTTACCCATTTCGTTATGGCGAGTTCTCTGACTGGCATCCAAGTCTTTGAAGTATGGGAAGAAGTTCTGCCGCAAAGGTCAGCACCCGAAGCTCGATATGGCATCTTCTCTGCGTCCATATATATTTCTAGGCACAGAAGTACTTACAAGTTCGTGGAGTTGACTCATGAGTTTGTCAGACCCAAAGCTTACCCAGTTCGAAGCTGGGAAATATTGCCAAGTGCATAAGAAGTTCAGCTCAGAATACTCGTCCCAGTTTCGGCACAACTCCAGAGCGTGCTCGAACTGGCAATCCTTCGCCATGATGGAGAAGTGTAACCAACCACTTCGAGGCATGGACTTCTCGCTGGCGTAGTTCCAAATGCTTCTTCCGCAGACTCGGACCTTCATCCTCCGGTTAGTCTCCTCCGCGGCCGCATTCGATTCGTCCTCGGTGTGCGTCTCCTTCAACGACGGTAATACTTTGGAGAACCGATCATAGAGTGCATATGGATTCGAAAGATGCCTATGGCGCCATTTCTGCACGATAAGTTCCTCGAGCGTCTCTTCTTCCTGTTCTGTCCCTTCCCCGTGATCTTCCTCTTCGGGTTCATCACCCCTGAAGAGATCCGCGCAAGCGTCACGGAGGTCTTGCAGAGTAGGCCGCTCCAGTTTCAAGCACAAGTCTCGAAGATCAGCATCGGTCATATCCGGGTCCTCCAAGAATTCCTGGATACTGTTCGCTTTGAGAGCCTTGGGTAGCAGAGCTGTATGCGAAAGAAGGATTCGACAAAACAGGAGCTGCTTAATCTCCTTGATATCGCGAGTCACTTCGTTTATCTCGCCTTTGGTCATCCGCCCTGTACGCTCGAGGGTCTCATGGGGATTCTGTATAGTTCCCACTACTATCGGCCCCGCCAACTCGCTCAGATTTCTCTCCACCCCAGCCTCGACTACAAGGTTGAAATTATATCAGAAAAGGAAAGAAAAGGGGAAAAGGGAGTATGCTTACGCCTTGTCCTCAGTTCAGAGTCTGTCTCGATATTTGCCTTTTGTGGCTCCGCTGTGTTACCGTGGTCCTTGTCGGCCTTCATGGCTAACACCATGTCTTGACCAACATCCAAGTTCTTTGTTCCGTTGCCTGGCATATGTTTGTTTGGGCCAGCCAGATGCTTCGCCTGGGAGCTGCTACCTTCGGCTTTAGCTGTCTTTGACTTTGATTTCTTCTTCGCCTTCGATTTCTTGGCAGAGCTCTCTGAAGGGCCAGGCTCCTGGGTAGCAGTCGATGACGACTCGGGAGTTGGCGAGTCCTCAGTGGAACCCGCACCAGCTGCAGTAGGCTCGAGTTCATCATCCAGAAGTTCCAGCCACAGGAAGTGCCGGATGAGGTCAATGTACTGTTGGTGATCATCGTTGTCTTCGATAGGATCCCAGTCCTCGATATCTTCCTCCTCGTCCGGACTCATAGAAGCCTGGCGCTCCTGGAATATAGTCTCAAGGTAAGCGTCCTGGCACTTCTTCTCTTCCTTCTGGCGCTTTGCTTGAAGTCGAGCCTGGACCTTTTGGTAATGGCGGCGGAACATGGCAGCTTCCGCTTTGACGCGCTTCTGCTCTTTCTCACGGTTCTCCTCGTCGTCTTCCTGGACGGTACGGACCCAGTCGTACCACCTCTCCTTCTCGTAGAGGACCTCGGCTGTTCGCTTCTCTATGCGCTCTAGGGCTCGTAGGACTACGTGTCGCCGGTTGGTCAGCCCATCTAGGTAGGCCTGGTGGCCGTAGTCCAGGGTCAGAGGATAGAAGTGCTTGTGATGCAGCCTCCTTGCGTCGATGACTTTGCCGAGGAGCACGTAGAGCTCGAAGAGGTGGTCATGTATGGCCTTGAGCACACCTTTGTCATCCACCGTCTCAAAGTCATCATTAGCCAGCGGAACGTCAGCGTCCTGGAGATATGCCGGAGCCTGCTCCGAGAGCGTGTCGAGCTTCAAATTGCGACGTTTGTATCCTATGTAGAGACCATGGCATTGCTTCGCATGAAATCTGCAAAACAGATTGTTGGCAGAGGTTGCTGCCTCCTTACAGGCTTGTCCATCGGACAAGTTCAAAGCCTAGGAGGGGATAAGCCGAAAGCTTGCGTGTGGAGGTGGAAATAGGGGCATTCTCTTCTTACCTGGCAAATCGCAGATGCCATCATGCCTCAACTCAAGCGGTGATGAAGAATGTTGCAAAGATGCCCATCCCCTCATAATCAACCCAAGCGTTCTCATACAGCGAGAAAGCTACATGTAGCCATAAAGCTTTCATGACACTTACTCCACACATGAGATGAAACCAGTTGAAGCTTCGTGGCGCATTGACGCGGTCGGGGAGGTGGCCGGTCTGAGCTTTGGGTTCCCCTTGGCTCGCGTCAAATTTGTGGTGTGTCTGGGATGGACATCACGTGATGGCATACTGCCTCTGTGTTATTCATCTCACTCCTATCAGACAAAGTGACGTTTACAACATTTGTATTAACGACAGTCGTTGCAATTAACCAATATCTCCCTTTCGTCTAGTAGCTTTATCAGAAATCTGCCAAAACCTCTTGAACCAGAAACCTAGATAAACCTGGTACCCCTTTCAGCATCAAATTTTGACCTATCGTATAGTCCCCTATACGTTGCTTGACCATTTTCTCTAGAAAAATCATCCTCAGTATCTCCTTTTTCGTGTAATTCTGCCGCTTCTGCGCAACTTATAATCACCACCGAAAGAAACAGCCTCCGCCAAGGGTTCCTCTGGCGGGGTACTCAGAGTTGAGGCACTAGCAAAAGACTAGTTTGCAGTAAGTTATAGTGAGTTGCACGCTTTTGGTCAGGGGAGTTGTCGTTAGGCTAAGCATCATACCTGTGATCCCGGGGCTCCACTTTGGTTGTATGAAGTATGCAAGGGGGGTTCATCATGCCCTTCTGGTTCCTGGCTCGTTTTCTTGACAAAGAGGGAGACGGCGTTGACTGTTGGCGAGATTCCTCTGGACTTGCGCGGGTAATTGGTGAATGCGGTACTGGCATTTCCAGCCCTGCATTTCCGTGGCTACACGGCAATTGAGTGAGTTCCTCGTCAAGGAGAGGCGGATAGCCCCAATCGACCCGATGCGAGTTGCCAGCAAGTGTGTGGATAAACCAGAGAGCCAAATTCATGGTCAATTCCTGGGACTCTCCATCGTCTCTGGGGAGGTGACGTTCCCAAGGAACGGAGACGTATTCCATCAGGCCATTCTTGATCAGACGACTCCGTAATTTCTTGTCGGATGGGGCCATCTAAATAGTGGTCAGCACCAAGCTCATTTCAGATCTGCGGGTGGGTTATCGCTTTTGTTTTCACCTCTAGATTCATCCCGGGGCCGAATACGGAATATGAAGGCTTCCTGTGCAGATAGAATACAACCGTAGCGGCATCCCTTCTGGACACAATACGTGTATACCTGCCTGATTGGCATTGCCTCGTTACTGATGGACTTGCCACTTTCCCATCTGCCCTCTTCATTTAGTAGCTCCTTCTCATATAGGACGCGACTATGCCACTTAGTTGCCGGTTTATAGTCCTTGGGCAGCCTCTCTTTCGCCCTTTTTGCCGAGACAGGACTGCAACTCTCACATGCTGCTATCGCACCGCCATCTGGGACACCTTCCTTGGCATGCGGCTTCTTACGTTGTGAGTTGTCCTTCTGCCAGTTTGGAAGTCCCTTCCATGTGGTCCATATAGAGGGATGTAGAGTGCCCTGTACAGCCTCGAGTGCTGCGGTGACGATTGTGTGATTCCACTTCAATATTATGTTGACAGTAGTTGCCTCGTCGTTTCTGAATGAGCTGAATATTATCAACAAGGACATTCGCCTTGAGAATTTCCGAGGGGGGCGTTTGGTCGATTTCGGGTCATTATGGACCAGACCGCACATCATTTTCGATACCCTCGGTGAGGTTGCCAAAAGAGACTCGCTGTTCCAAGACTTGGTAATGTTCGACGAGATGATTGAAGAGGAAGGTATCAAGACAAAACTGAAAGCGTTGCCAAATATCAAGTATCGTGAGAAACTTCGACCAAGAGCGGACAAGATCAGAAGTACCGACTAATGTATATCGATGCCCACAGATCAAATTTGAAAACCGTTCTAGTTATGTGAAGTTTAGAAGTATGTACCAGGATTGTCCAGCTCGTTCAGAATATTGGATTCGGGATGGTTCTCCTTGATTGATGGCTTGGATTGTGCCTTTCCTGATGTCAGCACCGGGAGCACCGAGTACGATGATATGCCAAGTATGAAGAATCTGCCCATAGTCAGAGGAGATACCTCCCAGACGGACTTGTTACCAAGCTCTACCTGCTTCTGGAGGAGTGGGCTGAACCGCACCATCCAAGCGCAGGTGCAATCAAAGGGTATGGAATACGCTTCAATCATAGCGTCTTGAACCTCCATTGAAGGCCGCAGGGTGTTGGCGATATTGCCGAGAGGACAATCCCATTGCCACTACGGCCTGGATCACTAGGCTGCCCTAAAAAGAACTCACTTAGGATGCAGAGAAGGAATAACTGCCCGTATTTGGCTCTTTGACTGACTCGAAGAGATGGAAATATAGCTTCTCTTCGCTGCGTGCCACCGATCCCGGCTGCCTATGGACGGAGGACGCGAAGACGGGCGCCATGGCTGAGTTGCTTAACGTTGGACGGTGGCGCCTCCACTCGGGCGGGCACTAGGGCGCTGTAACTGTAGCCATGACCCGTGACCCGTGACCCGTGACCCGTGACCCGTGACCCGTGACCCGTGACCCGTGACCCGTGACCCGTGACCCGTGACCCGTGACCCGTGACCCGTGACCCGTGACCTGTGACCTGTGACCCGTGACCCGTGACCCGTCATTTGCGACCGGTCGGCTGGTCGCGCTAGGTAAGAGAGGACAACAGCACAACAACCGAAAATTGCACCACGGCGAAAAAGATAACCCGTCTTCTGTCTTACAATCAATATTCCCTCGGGCACATGCCGAACGCGCTTTATCGCACTTGACATGGCGGGTTTTGATATGGGGCCTCACTTTGCCGTTGAATGGAATATCCCTCACGCCAGTCACATCTCACATTCTGGCACGGCGCAGCAGCAGCAGCGGGTAATCAATTAGTGGCACTTGCAGGTAACGCAACCCGCTTTTGCCCTTGCGAATGCTGTCTTGCTCCGTCCAGTCGCAGTTACACCGCCGGCGCTTCTTTGACGGCCCCGAAGTCTCGTCCATTCCGTCGCACGCTTGGGATGATACCGCCCTGCGATAACTCTGGTTACACAGACCAGATAAAGGCAGCTGCGATTGAAGGAATTGCGTTTTGACGGCCCGTTCCGAGCAATGGCCTGTGTCACATAGGGTATCACTCAATTGCACCCATGCATTGATAGGAATCTTGGCAACGCCCATGACTCGGGCGCAACATAATTAGATTTAAGACTTGGCAACTTGGGTAATACTAGTATTACTAAGGTATAAGAATTAGGGTATAGGTATAAAAAAAAATGCTGCCTAACATTTTATCAGGACAACATCATGAGGTAGCCGTATAGATACTAAGCTGTTAACTCATACATAGCAAACCACGACTCCTTACAGTAGTCCCACTCTCTGTCCCATTCCCAGGGCCCAAGTCGCTTTTACTCATACGAGGAAGTTTGGTGCGCGCCATGTTTGGATCCGGCCCAGGCTGCTCAAACAAAGTGTCCCCTCATAACTACCGACTAACCTCGATCTGTCGGCTGACCACAATTCCCGGCGATTTGGCCCCTTTGGAAGCCGACCTCAATATGTTTTTCTGGCTGTCGGTTTCACTACCACCGTCCAGACTGTCTCGGCTAGACGAGCCCCCCTGGATCTTGCAAGTCCTCGTTGTCGTAGTAGTCGCCACTTGATCGCCGTTCATGCCCCTTTCACCAGAGCGCATTTCGTAGTTTTCGAAGGATTGGTAGGGATGATGCTGCTTGCTTGGAAGGCCCAGGCCCGATGCGCCGTAGCCAGTGGGCTTGGATGAGTCGTCGGTACCGCCCAGCGAGAGCATCTTGCGGAACAGGGGCCGCAGAGTGGCGAGATTTCCAACAAACACGCCAACACCGTTCTCGGCATATCCCCAAATGACAATGTTGCACAGCCCGCTATAGACCCTTGGTCAGTACATAGTCACTATGCAACAAATAGAAGAGAGAAGCCAGCACTTACAAGAGGTAGTCGTTAGAGTTGGTCAGGTTCACTGTGTACTTCAACCGAATGCAAGCTGATAGTGATGCACTGGGATCTTGGTCAGCAAACGCAAGAGAATCGCAAGACAAGTCGCTATGAACTTACAAGATTCCGAGGCCCAGAATGGCCGCCACAGAGACCTTTGCGTTCCGGTTGAGCTTGACGTTCCATAGCAGAGGGATGGGCCTAAACTGGTGAGCACAGCACATAATAACTGCCAACAGAGAGATGACTTACATGAGAGCTGTAGCCCAGTCGGTGAAGATGTTTACTGCAGTCGTCGCATAGTAGATCTGGAAAGGAGTAAGCGTGGGTCCTCATTGCCCAGCAGCGTTTTGCTGAAACCATGAGACGAGCCGGGGTCACATACATCAGCGAGAATAGCCGGGTCCTGGCAGTGCGTTCCTTCCGCCATGAGTTTGGAGTCCCAAGCAGCACTGGGTCCATAATGTTAGTACGGTAAACGTAGTGAGTACTTGCCAATGTTAGGCAGAGCTCGGAACTTACGAGACTGGGTTGCACTGAAATATGATGTACAGTGCGGCGATGAGGTTCATGGTGGTGAACATGGCCATGATCACATACTGCGCATAGATGTACCCCTTCCTGTTCTGCGCAATCCGCACCAACATGTAGCCGATCGAGAGCTTGATGGGGATGATGGTGACGCAGTAGAAGACTTCGAACAGGAAGAACCAAAACAACCCCGACTCCATGTAGTGCTCGTTGCCCGGCTGCGTGAACCTGAACGCGTGGATGCCGACACCGTTGAATGAAGCGACCAGGCAGGCTATCGATAATACGGCAAAGGGGACCTAAACAAAGAAGTCAGCGGGTGAGACACTATGCTTCCCATCAGAGGGGACGACTCGGCCGAGAAGGGTGACATACCATCGCCACTGCCATGAGGGAATCCTCCATCCCCCAGCTTGCGCGGGTGACTCTGCAGTAGACACGCATTCCGAAGGTCAGATACCCCAGGAGGATCAGGGTAATGACGGTGCCCGTCAGATGCGGGGCATCGTCGAGGAAGATGGTCATGATGAAGCAAGCACCTGGCCAACCCAATAAATGTCGATATATAATTACGCCTCAAGACACCAAAAGTAAAAGAAAAATCCTGAGGGACCACGGGCAGGCTCTGGGCAGATCTCGAGGGGGGAACTGAACGTTAAATTCCCGCCCAAATCCCGGGGTAGTCTTGTTCTTGAACTCCATGCGGCCGGGTAGTCGACAAGTCCAACAGGGCGCCAGGGCGTGCCAGGTCGCCCACGCCTGCCGGGTGAATCTCGCCTCCTTTGACGAGGAAGGCCGGGTCCAGTCGTCCTCCACTATGGTCCGGTCCATAAATTGTATGATAGCCATCGTCCGCTATATCCACAAAGAATGCATATCACATGGGTCAACGGACTAAGAAGGTCGCCAATCAGGTGTCAGCCGCTCCAATCATCCCCTGGCAGCCTGGGGCTATTTCATAGTCCGACACACTCAGGCCCTACGAGAATATGGAATTGCACAGACATTCCAAGTGCCAAGGGCGATGTCCCGTACCTTTCTCTTGGGGTGCATCGATGTAGTACGACTACATGCGTGACAAGAGATCTATCATCTACACATTAGCCCTAGAGCCGGCTGTTGCTTTTTGTCGTCGACCTCGGCCATCTATCAGTTTTGGGCACAACCCCATGTGGCCGTCTTTCCCAAATCAGAGGAGGCCCGACTCGATCTGCAGTTTCAGCTGCTTCTCGCGAAGGAGACCAGTATTGAAACAACCCGTAAGGTACGGTAGTGCATACCACAAGCTTTGTGGCATTTGGACAATGGAAATCCACCCCTACATAGACTAATTTGCAGGGGCCGACAGGCAGACCCTGGGGAGGGACTAGGGGAGTTGCACTGGAATTGTTCCCCTAAAACCCCTACAGGGATGAGACTCCACAAAAGAGCCACTCGCTGTTCTGCCGGAGGATTATGCGCTGTGGTTACCCCTGTAGCTTGGCAGGGCTCGCCGCTCACCGGGTCAGATCCTCAGCCCACAGACAATACGGCACCCAGGGGTCATATGGATCCAATGGATGAGGGTAAATCCCAGGAATCTGGCTCGCGATCGTGATTCCCCGGTGGGAAAGATCGAGGTGGTGGTGCTTGGAAAGCTTGGAAGGCTTGGAAGAGAAACAAGAAGAAAAAAAAACATTGTGTGTAATCCATATCGGTAGTCCACACAGTGGCGCAGGGAACCCAGAATTACTACCTAGGCTGTTGGTCGCTGTTCGTCATTTTCCGGCGCTGTTGGTGTGGAGGAGTTCGTTGGTAGCGAAAAGCAAAGGCTGCATGCAGATGGCGACGCGCAAGTGTCGCAACCAAAAAGCACCGCTGTCTGCTCAATGCTCAATGCTGAATGCGGCAGCCACAAGACAAAACGGGCATGGCCATGTGGATCCTTCCAAAGATTGAGCGCGGAATTGAATTGATTTCATTTAGTTGGGCAAGTGTGCAGGAAAACGTCGCGTGTTCAACTTTCGTCGTGGAAAAGACGGCAGCGCAGCGCACCTGCATTAATAAGGTGGCCCTGCCTGCCCGTACATACCGTGGTAGTAGGAGCAAAAATCTCTGCCAATGTTGAAGTAAGCGTACGCGTACCTAGGTATGCAAACCAGAATATGGTAGGTATATCCATCTGCAGTAGATATAACACACGTCAGATTGCCGCGCGGAGCATCTCTTCATCTGCTCGAGGGCCTTGATTCATTGACTTGCATTACTGCACTCCGTACAAATGTTGACAATGGCGAATGGAAAAGGAGACTCCAAAATGGTGGTTGGAGCCGCCAGACGACGGTCCACTTATCCGGAGACTTATGACGTATAGGAGCAGACTCTGCCTCCCAGTGCAGTACCCAGTGTAACCTTGAGAGATTTGCTTCGCGAGTCTGGTATGGACTTGGAAGCTGCTCCGTATCTCATATGCAACGCAACATTGCCTGCCTGCCTGCCCTTCCCATGCACCTGGTTCTGGTTCCATCACGCCCAATACGTAGGTAGGCTATGTAGGTATATCCATCTCCAAATTCCACCAAATTCCAACAGCCCTAATCGCGGTGAATGGTGCGCCATTTATCCTCTCATCACGGCCGTGCCTGATTCTGGAAGCCATCCCCACCAAGCGGGCATGTCCGTAAGGTTCCCCTTGATAACCAGTAGCGAATCATAGCGCCTTATATCATAGGTTAAATGCTATGGCCGTGGTTTCAACACGGTAAACGTCCCCGTTTCCGTTAGACGGCACCCGAAGGCTAGGAAACGGCACCTGCGACAGAGTCCTAACAGCTCGCGTACCCCCCCAGCTCATATACGCTAGCTAGGACAGTAGCCCGGCCACTCACAATGGATTATAGATTGATCGATACGACCCTGTCAAGCCTCCTGTGTGATTGCCAAGACCCGGCAGTTCCTCCCCGAATACTAGATGGGATATACAGTAGCCTATTTCCATGCCTATAGCAACCCGCTCCTCCAATATCACCACCGCACTGTCTCACAGCCATGGAGACTTGGGACATGGACAAGCATTTGGCATTGGGGAAGCCCTGCACAGAAGGCAGAGGAAGCATACGCAGCCCGATCGACTTATGATTCAGGAATACCTCCACATTCCGAAGCTCATGAATAAGATATTGGCCTGGAAACAAATGCATGCACATATGAACAAATATCCGCCTCCTGTCTGACAGCCCGCCTGTTTGTTTAAATCCGACAGGCTCAGTACCATACCCAGATGAGCTTAGAGCCGCGACTCACATCAAATGCTAGAAGCCGGCTCAGGGGAAATAGCGCCATGTTCGGATTTCTACATGTTGATCGACACTTGGTCACGGTCAGGCTCAAAGGGGCTACACAACAACCCCATACGATTTCAGCTCTAGCATTACATATACGAAAGAAAAAAAAACATCCACATATCGGGTCTCGGGCATATTTTCTTAGCTACATAGCGAGATAGTTAGCCCAGTATATAGCCGTGCTGATGGGGAATGGCCGACTAGTGCACCCTGGACATGGATATTAAACCTGGCTAACTCCCCCAAGCCTGCCACTACTGATTTAGTATCATCTGGCCTGCCACTTACTTTACTTCGGGCAGAACTCCGAGGCCGACCAGAAAGTGATCTGCCCAGTTTGGAAACACAGACAACAGCTTAGCTCATCTGTTGTTTTGGACCACTCGTCTTAGAGCAAAGCACTTGTAGGCGTTGCCACAGGGCCAGCCTGCCAGCCGACTAATTGTGTGGTGCGCCTTATTTCTTCCCATTGGATTCGAGTCGATGCCAAGTCAGCCCAGCAGAAATGAAAGACTCGTAAGGGGTAGGTTCCCCAGTAGACTAGGTGACTGGAGAGTTCCGAAATCATGCATGTACAGTCCCGTACTGGCCATCACAGTTATTCGGGCGTTGAAAGCCTGTTCTCTAAATCCGGAGAGGGAAACATGTCATACCCTAGCGAAGGTGCAAAACACATTCTAGAAATGCCCTTGAAACCTGGTTATTCTAGCGCAAAGGAGTCCATTTTGATATTCGTGTTTTGTATAATTGTTGTTATGCTACGGTAGACTACTATGCGCTCTCATGTATTAGTCTAACGTTGAAGCCTCTTGTCTCTGATCTACTCTACTTCGGTTCTATAGTGACCGGCCTGGCCGTGGGTGACACGAGAAACACATACCGAAGTAGATAATCTCTAGAGGTCAAAATGGTGAAACTGATCCAGTATAATCAAATTCAGCATAGTAAGATCTAGATTGCCTAGAGTCAGAGGGTAAAGCATGGGAATAGTCTGTGTGGTATTTCTGTAGCTGCAGAGGTATTATAAAAAACCATGGGAGGAAATCTTGGATGGCGAGTATATAAATCGATTCACTAATACCGAGTGACAGTCTACCATCAGGATTCCGTTGCCTATATAACAATTTGCTTCCAAATAATAGACATACGTGAAGATACTCCCATATCGTTTCGATGTAGTGAAGGAGGTGGCATGTCAACTACTAATTCCAATCTAGCTTTCTATCAGATACTCATATATGCGAGAAGGATTCCGACATAATTCCCATGGAAGCCCAATCTAGCAGCAGATAAAGGTGCAAACACGCCCTGGATGCAAAAGCTGAATTACTATCTCTCTCAGAAGCAATACGCCAACTCATCGCAACCATTAGTTTATGGCCCTGGAGTCCTGGACCATTTCCGTAGGAGGATTACCATGCATACCACATGCAATATATTATTACTACAACACACAGAAACTATGAACAGGGGACATTGGTGGTTGTCGTTGGCTAATAGTATGCGCTGCCTGATGGTCGAGGCATTTTGTACAAAGTCCCTGGAGAGAACTGGATGGCATCGGCTCAGTCTTGTGTTACGGTGAGGACCACAAAACCACGATGACAACGACCATGTTGATGAGAGAGGAAGAAAGCTCCAGTGACGCATTGGTTAATATAATATGACACCGCTAGCAGCATATCGTGGCGTCACAAGTGTCCACGAATTGCTTTTTTATTTTTTGCACCTCGCACCCCGACGTGGGTGATTAACAGACCCGGGCCGTCCTGCAAACAGCTCAAGCCCTCTCGACACAAACCTCGATACAAACAGTAGGGAGGATTCTCACCTAAAATCATGACCGAACAACTAACAAACAGAATCAAACCGACATTGGATTACCCTACAAACAAAATGAGGCACCACAAACAGTTAAGCACATCAGCTTGCCAGTTCCTACGAATGATGGCAGATATTGTTACACAGCTTCGTTACCTGCGAAAATAGTAAGTAGCAGCCAGCATCACTCGAATTACTGTCCAAGATTGGCATGAACCATACGTATGTCAAGAAAAGAATACTACCATGTTCAGAAATATAGGGGCCAGCGTTTTAGCCGTACCAATCACGTCAGCTGCACTCTCTCCTCTATCTGCATGAAGGTCTGGTTCAGGACTAGCCGGTCACACACCGGTCTATGTACGGTGAAGCCAACATATCTTGGGTACCTTCTTGTATTCACCTGCCAAAGGGGCATAACCGGGAGGAACACCGATTACCTACCTGCAGATGCAGATGCCTCCCCCCTCTCTGATGCCTGTCGCTTGTCGCTTGTTGCTCGATTCTTACTGCTCGCTACCACCCTAGGAACCCGAGTTGGTGCTATTTCTCCTCTGTGTACCCCCACGAGGACTCCACTCGAGAGTGAAAAGCCGCGGCTACTCCCCCCCTCTACTCTATTTTCTCCGATTCTTGTCATTGATACATCCAACGACTTGACGAAAGAAAGAAACAGCCATCATGAGAGGTTTCGTGTTTCTCGTCGCCTTCTGGACGTCGGCCATCCCGGCAGCAGTTCATAACCTCCTGGTGGGCACCTTCTCTACCAATAGCATCTACACCATCAGCTTCGACGACGAGACGTATGAGCTTACCGAACTCGCAAATACGTCGACCCCTGTCGGCAGCTCGTGGTTGACCCTCAGTGTAAGTGTCTTTAGCGTAGAAGAAGAAAGCCGCTTGCCCCAAAGCTTGTCCACCAAAAGAAGATAAAGAGGACCAGAAAGGTGGTTCCTGGCGTTCCTGCTAATTTTCCATAACAGCACGACAAACGCACTCTATACGGCACAGCCTGGGACGTCCAGCCCGCCGCCTTCGTCAGCTATGCGGTCGAGGACGAAGGCCTCACCCTAACACACCAAGCGACAGTCACGGCGGGGGGCGACTGCACCGGCTCTGCCATTTCGGTGCTCGCCGCCGTCGACCCACCTTACACCGTGTACGGCAACCTGTACTACCGCGAGGCGCGATGCGGCACCGTCTTCGCCGTGGACCCGGGCATGGGCGCGCTGGTGGAGGGCGGTGGCGGCATTGTGCAGAGCTACACGTACGGCGAGGCGGGCTCGGGCTCGGCCGTGCACGGCATGGCCTGGAACGTGGGCAACGCCAGCATTGTCTACTCGGCCGACACGGGCGGCAACGCCATCTGGACCCATGTGCGCGACGGGGACACGGGCGCGCTGACTCTCGTGGACAAGTTGGTCCTGCCCGAGGACCAGATGGACGGGCACTGCGGGCCCCGCCACCTCGCGCCGCACCCGCAGGGCGTCTACCTCTACGTGGTGTGCGAGGCGAGCTCCAGGGTGGTGCAGCTCTACCTGAACCGCGACGAGTTCCAGACACCCAACGCGACGACAATCGCCGACGGCCAGTGGCCCCTTCTTCCGCCGCACGACGACGACGAGAACCCGTACCACGCGGCCGACTACTGGGCCGACGAGGTCCTCTTCTCGGCGTCGGGCGACTGGATGTGGGCGTCCAACCGGGCGCACGACCGCGACCGGCAAGGCTATGTCTCCGTATTCAGCATGCGGCCCGAGGACGGCAGCGTCGCGTCGCAGATGTTCCTGCAGCCGACGGCCACGAGTGGCGGGTTCGCCAACGCCATCGCGCCCAGCCCCTTCGATGACCGCTTCGCCGCCCTCACCGAGAACGTCACGGGCTCGGTCGAGATCTGGCGTCTGGCGGACGACAACCAGTCGGCGAGCGTCGTGGCGCACCTCGACCTCCCGGACGGCGAGGGATGCTGTGCCAACACGGTCTGGTACTCTTGAGCTTGCTAGGTTTCTCTTGTAACTGCCTCATGGTGTCCCGCTCTGCACATCGCGCTATAAACGAGAGAAGCATCAAATCACCTTTGTTGCTCAGAGGGAGCTTATTCAGGGGTTGGTTGATCAGCCCACTTGGCTAGAACCATAGGCGCATTTTATACATAACTACCTGCCACCTAGCTATGACCAGTTCTTGTAAGTGACATTCCAACGGTCAGAAACCAGACTGCCGGTTGAGCTGGGCTCTAGCAGAATGGCTTTAGACTTGGCATCATTTCTGTATTGCCAGTTCAAGTAGTTCACGACAGCTTTGCCAAACTTGCCTCCGTTCGTAGCGGACTACACGAGATACGAAGTCAGCAAAACGTGCCCAAGGATCGGTCTATCTGAGCATCGCCCAAGGAGGGGAACAGTTAAGAAGAGAAACCCAAAATCACTTACATAAGTGCCGCCATGTCCAGTATCCAAGCTCGCCTTGTAGGAAGGAAGCCCTGCATTCAATTTGGCGTAGTCCTTCTCGGCATTGGGATATCCCATATCCTTGGGCCCACCCACAAACCAGGCGACTGGAACCTTGATCTCCGACAGCAGGTAGCGACGGTCATCTTGGAAGATGCTGATATCCAACAGTATGATACGCTTGACGCGCTCATCGTGGTACGAGACCTAGCCGTATTCCCGTTAGTCTTTCTTTCCCTTCCCCGCCCTTCTTCTAGGGGCAGATCTGTTCCGATTCAGGGGTTAAGGAAGGCGGGAACTAAATATAAAGGTACATACGCTCATAGCTTCCAGACCGCCGCACGAGTGGCCTGCCGCCGTGATGTTCTGAAGGTTAATGGTGCCGTACTTATTGGCACCTCCCTTCATGGCCCAGTCGATGCTGTCGCGCGAGTCCTGAACGCGGCTTTGCCCGTTGGCGCCGCCGCCGCCGTTGGGTGGCCCATCGGCAGAGATGACGTACCCATGCGAGGCGATCTCGGTCAGGAAGTTGCGGTAGGTGGACCCCACCGTCGAGCAGCCACCGTTACCGAAAGATATGAAGGGCATGCTGATGTTGTCGGCGGGCGGCTTGATCGGCGCGTAGATGGTGTGGTTCGGCAGGTCCTGTGTCGTGGTCATTTGCGCTGGGTATGGGCCGGAACCTTGAGTGACGGCGCCTTGCCCCCTATTTTCGCATTAGTCGGTCTGTGGGGTGCAATGGCCGTGGATCCGTGATGAAAAGGGGAGACTTGCCTTGGAGACTCACTGCCCGTCGCCCCAGGGTTGTTGCCAGTGCGTTGCAGGTAGGCAGCCAGATCAGGGAGAGAGATGCAGAAGATACCACCAGCAATGGTATCATCGCCTGTGGCCGGAAAGTAGCCCGGCCTGGGTACGAAAGTCCCTGTCTGCCTCAGCGTGATGGGCGCGGCAGGATTCGCCAGCGCCGTCGAGGCCATGAGGCAGGCAACACCTAATTGGTAAACGCTTGGTGCCATCTCTGGTATGAGTTCAATGCGCTCAGTTATTACTGTGATGTTGGATTGATACACTGAAACTCTGGTTCCAACCCTGCTGGGATATTGACTGAAGTAGATATATATGTACTACACATGGAGGAGGAGCCTTTGAACAGGACGAATACCTTCTGCGCGCGGGTATGCATTTCGGCATTGCATGCGGGGATGAAAACCCACAAGAGATGTCAGTTTATATTGCATCTGAGAGGACCTCCGCGCTGGATGGGGAATGATCCGCGTCCCAAGAATGAGGACCAATACCGCACCCTACTGGCTGGGGCTCATAGATCTTTTTTATATTTCTAAGATCATATCAATAACGGCATCTTTGATCGTGCATGGCCGGTAGTCAAAAATGATTTGTCAAATCTTGTTTGCTGTGTCGCATCTGGGCCCATCGGGTAAATCAGCGGTTGAATCTGGGGCTGGCGTTGCATTATCAGATCTAGTTTGGGGACCAGATCGTGTGGTCATCTTGGCATGCCCCAGATCGGCCTTCGTTGAGCAACTCTGATGCCGCCATGTAAAGCCGCGAGTTTCTGGCTGATCTAGTTGATGATATTCGTCCTCTGTGATACCGGGACAGGGGTAATAGATACGGATGCTGTGTTTGACGCGTGAGAGACCGAATGAAGAACCCTATGTTGTTTTCGGGCCAATATTGGTAGCGGCGTGTGATTCACCGCCGCTCGCCAAGGGTCCGGAACTGATTTCCCGGCAAGAAAAAGGAAGCATGTAAGTGAAGAGAAAGTGGACGGCCAATAGCATGCACAACAGGAACATATTCATCTCTTGTACTCTCCAAATCTACCTCCTCACTAAACTAAACTTGTCGTCTCTTTACGATGATTGCGTAAGTGGTCAAGGTCTTGGCCGCACAGCTGTTAGATCTTGCCCTCGCGTCGAAGACCTTCCCATAAGGCCACCGCAGCCAAGCATTTCGCATCCCGAGCACCTTCCTTCCAAAGGTCCTTCAATTTGACCAGTTTCAACGTGATCTTTTCGCCATGGTCCCTTAACCCGGTCAACTTGCCCGTCCAGTCCTTCAGCTGCTCCCTGGGCACGCGTCGCTCATGCATGTAGACGGGAATGTGCTCATCGGAGCCACCAGCAGACGGGTACATGGCAGCCGGCAGTCCTTCGTCGGCCTGTAAGTCAGCGCGAGCGTCGCCTTGTGCCAAGTCGCTCATACACGTCAACTCGGAGGACGGCAGCTCCAGCCCCAATTCCTCTTTGATTTCCTTGGCTGCCGTGCCCGCAAAAGTTCCACCGTCATCGACCATGCCGGCGGGCAACTCGACGAACTCGAGGCTGCCGGCCGGGATGCGGGCCTGCACGGTCAATATGACATGTCGCTCGTCGTTCTCGGCCGCGCTGCCCCGCTCGACGTCATCGGGAACCAATATGACCAGCATGGCGACGCTGGGGCCGCGTAGGAACACGCTGCCGGGCAAGCTCTCGCCCGCCGTGTTGGATACTTCTGCCTTCATTTTGATGAAACCCAGGCGGTCCCCGCCGAAGAGGTCGTATGACTGGACGGTGATGCTGCGGATCGAGTACGGGTCATCGTTGAAGGGATGTGTGGCACGTGATTGTAGCTTCAGTGACCGTTGGATGGTGCTTAACCAGTTCTGAAAAGGGCGGAAGGCAAGAAGCGTTGCCTTTTCTAAGCCGTCAGGCAATGTGACGGGAATGCTGGCCTGCTCGTGTTTGATGTCGAAAGATGCCATCATACGCTTAGGGGACCACTTGACCGGTCTGCAGAATTGGCGAATGAGACTAGGTGAGGACTCGAGTTGATGGTTTCCTCGGGACGCCAATCTAAGAATTCGCTGGGCTCTGGAATACAAGTTCAACATGAAGACTTTCCGTGGTTTGATGATGTTGAATGAGCTGAGCTATGTAGGTATGCCAGTTGGGTGTCATTGCCACTCTTTGTAGGTAAATTACCTACGTATTACCCCACCGTCCGTTACTCCAAGCTTTATGTATCATCACTTCTAGTTGGTACTTGCTATGCATCACTGGAGACAGGCTGCAAGGCAGAGAGTACCAACTCGATGGAAGGGTTTTAAGACAGTATAAACCTATATATAGTGAGCCCGAAGCTAGCGGAAGTTATTGTGTGTCCTGAGTACAATTCCAGCATACGGTCGCACCATGCAGGGAAGTAGGCAGTTGAAGCGCGACCGTGTCTGTTCTGTTGTTATAAGTGCAATCGAGCAGGGTGAAGTTGGACTCTCGAATACATTGTCCAAAAAAGAAGCCAAAACAGATCGCATATTTGGGCAACAATGTAGAAGCAAAAGTTGACTAAAAGACAAAAAACGGAAAGAAAATATATTCCTTACAGGAGCTCGGGGTTCGATTCTCGGCAAAAATGTATGCTCCCATACGGGGAATCGAACCCCGAGCTCCGCGGATTTTCATTTGAAAACGCGGTATGTTAGCCGTTACACTATATGGGACTAATCATGGTATCACACTTGATCTCATGTACAGCATTTGACTTATCACGTATTAAATCGCTTTCCATAAGTATAGGAATATAATCAAATGGTTCAACTTTCATGGATTGATCTTTGGCGTGCAAAGAGCTCGCAGGCATCGATTGATCAACCTATTTAAGAACATAACGAACTTGAGCAACTATATCTGGGGCCAAGTCGCATTCTCATCGTAAGTGAGCAAGTCAAATCCCAGCTCAAACCAGTTGACCACCACTGCGCGTCTTCACAATCTCGCCCGTGGCATTGCGATCCTTCATGAGATAAACGTACGCCTCGGCCACGTCCTCGACCTTGCCCGCGACGCCGGTCGGCACCTTGTCGGCAATGGCCTGCATCATGTCCGCCTTCTCCTGGGTCGCGAGGTCCTTCCACAGCTCCGTGTCGACGAAGCCGGGCTCGACGGCGTTGACGCGGATCGGCGCGAGGTCGAGGGCCAGGTTGCGCGTGAGCGCGACGATGCCGTTGGCGACGTAGGCCATGAGCGACCAGCCGGCCCGGGGGTGGTCGGCGATGCCGCCCGTGGTGAGGGTGAGGCTGGACTCGGGCGACTGGGGCAGGCGGCGCGCCGCGACCTTGGCCACGATCATGGGCACGACCTGGCGCATGTGGCTCGCGCGGCGGATCACGTCGGGCGTCAGGTCCTGCAGGCCGCGGATGGTGAGGCCGTCGGCGGCCGTGTAGACGACGTGGTCCACGTTGCCGCCGGCCTTGTTGAAGAGCTCCTCGAGGTCCTGCTCGAGTGAGTCCTGGGACAGGTCGCAGCCGAACCCGGCAATGGCGGCGGAAGGGTAAATGGTTTTGATCTCGGCCACGGCGGCGTCCGCGGAGCGCTGGGAAGAGCCGGCGATCGTGACACGGGCGCCGGCCTCGATGGAAGCTTCAGCGGTCCCGCGGCCTAGACCCTTGGTGCCACCAATGCAGAGGACATGCTTGCCAGCCAACTTGTTGTACTTGGACATCTTGAAGATTGATTGGGAGTATTGCCAGAGATTTCTCTAGAAAGAACGCTTCAAAAGTGAATGATTGTTGAGTTGGGGAACTGGTGTGCTTTAACTTTCTCTTGCAGCAGTACTACCCTCATCATATGTCGGCTACCGTTGGTATTTATAAGTTTCAACGCACCTCCCATTTCCTGACTACCTAACCTACAGCTACGAATGATGTCAAATATCGGGCCCGCTGCTTTCTCGGATTTAACCCCGGCAATACAGAATATCATGGACATGGAGGTGCAATGGGAAGAGGTTGTGCATTGCATTGCATGCTTACCTTCCATTATTTAGCTTAAGTCCGCCAGCTCCGGTACATCAGAACTGGTGTTGGCGGTCAACATTATCCTGTTGGGGTCAAATGTTACACTTCAGGTCACAGTGTCTACCCCGACTTTGGAAGAAGATGACAGTATTACCAGAGCATTCGGGCTGTCATGGTTGCTGTAATTCTAAATTGCTAATCGGTCTACCTCCTGATCAGGCTCCATACCTACTGTGTGCCTTTACCTCCGAAACATTATCTCCAATAGCGCCGTAAGGTGGAAGCCGAAACTCTGCCCGCTATCACCGGTACTCATAAGACTGATTCCATTGATTACCTAGGCTGTTGGACGCTTATTCGTGCCATATCTGATGCAACATTAAGAAGTCAGTGAAATGCTACATGTACATTTGTCGTCATGATGTACCCTTGACTTGACTTGTGTGTAAGGTTGTTAGTGACATCAGAAATTGGAGGATAGCCTAAACTAAGCAGGCGTCATTAGAAAAGAAGCAACAAGTGTCATGGATATGATAGGTAAAATGCTACTTGTATTGACATGAAGCCCAGTGCCGTTTGTGGGCATATAAATATGTACAAAGAATAAACCAATTGAGGCATCGCTTGCGAAGAGAAGAAAAGCATTGAGATTGATCAGAGCCACCGGGAACTCTGACTTGGCAACTTGCGCACAGTTCTCACATCGAGTGAGTGAGTTGGTGGCTGACTTAGCAAGCCTTAAGGGTGCTGTACTTGCAGTGGCTGCTGGGACCGCTGCCGATCTCCTTGGGCTCGTTGCCGGGCGTGGTGCCCTCGAACTCGACGCAGGTCTTCTTGACCGAGGTGGCGCAGGTGTTCGAGATGTTGGCGACATCACCCTTGTTGGAGTTGATACCAACCAGAACCTTGCCATTGTAGGCCTTGACGTTCTTGACGTTGACGTTGCGGAGACCCATGACCTTGCAATTGCCGCAGCTGCGGTAGAGCTTGCCGAAGTCCATGACGGTGAAGCCGTCGATGGACACGGTTCCGAGGCCGTTGTGCTGGATGACCTTATCGTCGGCGCCTTGCGCACCCCTGTTATATCCCCAAGCTGGTTAGCCAGTTGCTATCTTGGGGGGTTTCTTTATGTGTCCGCATGACTTACCCGCCGATCACGTTGGCATTGCCGTCTCCTTTGAGGGTGAGAGCGTCCTCGCAGACCTTGGTCCACCAGACATTCTCAATGGTGCAAGAGCCCTTGCAGTGCACTCCCTCAATCTGATCCGCGCCGATGATGGCGTTCTTGAGGGTAGCGCCGTTCTCGAGGATGAATACCGCATCTTTGTCACCACCCTCCACTTGGCCGGTGCACTTGACGCCACGGCCGTACGTCTTCATGCCGCCATCGAAGCTGCCCGAGATGGACTGCGGCTTGGGCAAAGTGACGGAGCCCTTGGACGCGGGAACGGGCAGAGTGGCACGCTTTTCGAAAGCAGGGCTGGCGATGGCGGCCGAGGCGCCAAACACAGCGAGAACAGCAGAATACTTCATAGTGGCTAGATTGAGGTTGATGATAAGTATTGAGAAGTAACAATGGTAAGAAACGAATGTACAGTGAGGAGTGGATGACAAAACCGAGGGACTGCTGTAGCCATCGTTTATGCCTTATATATCACCTCACGCCATCTTCTCTATCGTTGTAGCTCCGGAGGATCATCGACAGACAACGCCATCTCGAGTCGAATTTCCTGAGTGTTACTGAGATCCTGGATGCCAAGATGTTCTGCCAAGCGTCCAGGAGGTTGTTTCTAGGGACTGCTGCTTGCTTTATGGCAGCTCATTCGTGGACCACCTCTCGAGTTGCGGCTCCGTGCAGGCAGTGTGTCTCTGGCGCTGCCAGCGGGGGACTAGGGGATTGTCACAGGGGCAGGGTTCGAGAAGGGGATCTTAGCCTGTTTCTACCGAACGATTCTCGAATAGAGTGATCGAGTTCCACCAACAGCGTCTCGACCTGGACGGGAGGGACCGAGGCGCAAACTGCTGCAGTGCTGGCATCCGCCAAGTGTAAAAAGGGGGTCGCAGACTGACGAACTGCCAGAAAGGTGGTAATCGGGCCATCGAACGGTTCAAACCCCAGGAATTCGTGACCTGACACTTGAGATGATCGAGACAATCATCTCAGTCTACCCACGAGGATCAGCTGGGAGAGCTGGGTTATTGTTTGGGTTGTCAATTAAGGGGTGGGTGGGATCGTCGGACGATCCTTGAAGCGGACGAATGCTAGATGCTGATTGGTGGAAATGGGCAACGACGAGTCGTGTCCCCGGCATCAGAAACTTGACAGAATCTGGTCCGCGAGAACATTGTTATTCGAGGTTGACTAGCGCCGGTATTTGGCAATCAGTATGATACTTGCAAGGACAAGCTTCTTTTGCATTGCAGAAGCACCGCGTTGTATGCCAAATGGGCCATGTCGGCAATTGCCTGAGATGAGTCTCTCTGCCACCGTTTATTTTCCTTCGGGTAGAATTGTGAATAAAAGTACACAAAACGCTTGATACATTACCCAAAGTATCTAAGGAAAGTAATGATATGAACTGTTCTGAGTTGTTTATGTTGATGTTAACTTTAGGTACACATAGCTAGCACTGCTAGACTGCTGTCCGTTTCAGCCCCGCGGGGTCATAGGCTCCTTGACTTCTAGGTTCTAGGCTCTAGGCTCGTCGCTTCTTGACGCATATTTCAGATGCACCTTCCCGATCACCTTCCCGGTATCCTTCTGATATCCCTGCAATGAATTTACACATCAATACCCCCATTGATTGATTAGACATTGTTACAACGGACAAGCAGCCAGTCTCCGAAGTGACATTTAAGAGCTCTGTGATACTGCTCAGCTGTCACAATTGCAGGGCTGGCCCAATCCGGGTTGCCAAACCCAAAGTTGACTGTGAAGCCATAAGACGGAGTATCAGATTCAATACCGGCCCGCCACCCCATGAGAAACTAAACCTAGATAGCAGGCAAGTGCTGATCCAGGTATCAGCGGAAGTATATCGTGTAAAGCGGTGATGGTTGACGTGTATAAATTGTTTGCGCCTAGCCGACGCTTTATCTGTATTGTTCATGGGCAGTAGCGTCTTTCAGCATCGCCTCTACTCGCTCTATCGTGGTCGCATCGTATAACTCCTCAGGCTCCTTGCCTCCCTTGAGCACCTCCTTTTCATGCTGCAGAGCTTCGTCCTTGGTCATGCACACCAGATCACCGAGCTTCACGTTGGAGGACTTTTGTAGGTTTTCGCCTTCACCGATCTTGATCAGGGTCGAGCTCTTTGGCTTTCGCCATCGAATGAGATGCAACCGGTTAGTCAGGCCTGTGATGGCGCTCCGGCCCCTGAAAACCTCCTCTGTCAGGAATGCCACATCTCCAATATTGATAGGCACCTTCAATCCCACAGCGACGGCGACATCGCCGCCAGCTTCATAACGGACCAGCTTCTCTTCTGTAGACTGCAAGGCGGCGAGCATGCCATCATGCATCTTCTCTCGTCCTCTGGCGGGTAAATAGTCCAAGGGATAGCCGGTGATGGAAAGAATGACGTGGTTTGCTGCGGTGTAGCCAAAAACAGCCGGCATCGTCCCTAAGACCGGTAGGATTCTCACACGGAAATCCGCCATTACGCCAAGATCTCCAACCGCTCCCTTCTGTAACTCTTCCTCGGGAAGCGGTAGCAACTCGGCCTTGCCGTCGCCAGTCTTCTCGGTCGAAAAGACCGTTGGAATACCGCTTGTGACCCCCTGCAACTTTAGGCGACGTCTGGTAGCCCTTGACAAACGATCATCTGTACTAGTTCCAATGTCCCCCACTGTGATTCTTGTAGGGTCGCTCTTGCAGCCCGCGCCCATAGCAGAGATGACGGGTATTTGGTGATCGTGGCAGTATTTCAGCAGCGCGACCTTGGTGTCAATGTTGTCGATGGCGTCAATGACGTAGTCGGGCTTCTGGCCGTTCTCCTTCCAGGGCTCCAGCAGACGATCGGCAGCCTGATCCCAGAACTTCTCCTGGCGGAGATCGAACTTGGTCCATGGCGTGATGGCCATCAGCCTCCGGTAAAGACACTGTACCTTGGGTATGCCGACATCGGCCAAGGTGGCCACGGCGTGTCGGTTCAGGGAACTCAGGGTGACTTGGTCGAAGTCGACCAGTCGGATCTTGGACACGCCCGAGCGCGATAACGTGGCAGTCGCATGCGATCCCACACCACCACAGCCGACCACTATAACGAAGGAGTTTCGGAGCTTGTCCAGGCCCTCGGGGGTGAGGAAGACGCGGTTGCGCGCCAGCTGCTCGAGGATCAACTCGTCATCGTAGTCGCCGGCCTGCGCGCGTCGTGCAAGGGCCTCGTTACGCTGATCTTCTTTGTCGGTCGTCGAAGCACCGCCGTAGTTGGTCAACTGTTCGGGTTCGAGATCAGCTAAGGTCCCAATGGCTGGCAGTTGTTTCGCAAAAGGTGTGGGCTCACTTTTCCCAAGGCATCCCGATCGGCCTCGAGCGAAGGTATCGAGTCCTTGAGTTTGTTTATGCGCTCGTTTCTTTGCAATTGCTGGTAGCCCAGAATAGCGCTGGCAACTACAGCGCCAGAGACAATTGCGGTTGTCGCAAACTGCACCTTCGTATTCGAGGTGGCTTGCGAGAGGAACGATGAGGACATTGTGTGTTTCTTTTTCTTTTCACGCGGGGAAGGGTAAATCTAGAAACGGTTCATGGCGGAAGCGAACAAAAATCTATAAAACGAAAAAGATCATGGAGTTGCTGTCAAAAAACTTCTATATGCCACAAACACGCCTATACAGCAAGCATCTCGAACGACAACGATTCATTGTTTGAATTAGTGGTGGGAATTTTGTCTATCGCGGGGTGTTTCCGCTCACTTTTTAGGTGGGTCCCTGGAGATAGTGCTACAGTCACTTAACACCGAAGCCACCACCTCCAGCCCCCAATGCCTAAAGTACTTTCAACATCAACCACCTAGGCAGGTAAAAGCTTGGCCGTCATTGAGACAGACAACGTACAGACGAAAACTGATTTGCATCTATTTGCGACGCTTATTCGGTTCGACTGAAATTTCGGGCTATGTTCACGCTGACCAACAACGATGGGTTACAGGCCTTTTGATTGGTCTCCGGCCAATGCTGTCAACCTTGCATTGGATATACGAGTGGTGCGCTGCTATCGTTATATGACTTCATGCTGATAATTCTCTTGAAGGTTCTTTGCATCCAAGTGGTTTCGTACATTGTATCCCCATGCAATCCTCGGAAGGATTACCGCAGAACTATAGCAACAAACATACTGAATGGAATATATCTTGGCCATGCCATGTAAACCACGCCGGTTTCGCACCCTGCATTAGGCTGTATCTCCCGAACCTTGCTGACCATTCTGTCCTGTTGTTTAAGTCTGACAATGTCAACTCGCCAGGCTCACTGCTTTTCAGGTGTTCATGGGGGCGGAAGGCGCAGAGCTTCGCATTTTCGTCGTCAGCGAGTTGACCAGAAACGAAACCATGACAGTCCACGACCCATCTTACAATGATCCTTTTAGCTTCTCTTATATACTTTATTTCCTAGCCGATCCCCCCGTTGTTACTATCCCGTGGCACACTCTCTGTTAAGGAAGAAGCCACATTTGATTCCACCTCACGAGAATGGGGACGCCAACTCGTCAGATCCTCGGCCCCTTAACAACTCCGTGGTCCCAGCCCGCGGGCTGCTCCGTCATCGTACGAAAGGACTCGTCGTACACCGACGAGCTATGGCAAGGCCAGTCCTGTCAGATGACCGGTTCCAGCAGCCAAAGCAACTACTGGGTCCACCAGGCCCAGGAGTGCTTCCCGCCCCGCACGGCGGGCGTGACCACGCCCGCCAACTCGATATTCGACCACTGGGGCTTCTACTCACCCGGCATTGCTTGCCCGGTCAGCTGGACGCGGGCTTGTACCGTGACCTATGGCGAAGTGGGCGGGGCGATGCCGCTCGCGGCTCCGATGACACTGCAAGCAGGGGAGACGGCAGCGGGGTGCTGTCCTGAGTAAGTAGAGCAAAGAAGGAGGACCCTTCTTCTATGGGTCATTCTTCGTAACGGTGCAACTTTTCCTGACGACTGATTTGAATACCGCAGAAGTTATACATGCCTGTCGGATTACCCCAAGTGTCGTCGCGTCCTGACCACGCCGTTCGGGGCTATCGTTTGCGACACCAGTGCCGTCGGTGAACAGATCCCTGTGCCTAGTCCCTACCTGAATAAGGACGGTGCCGGCACCGCGGTGGCATCCTTCACCGTGGGTATGCCCATGGTGCAGGTGGTCTGGAAAGAAACGGATTTGCCAACGACCAAGGCATCGCAGCCGCCGTCAAACTCGGCAATCGGGACTGATACGACTGCCAAGTCTACAGACACGGCGGTGGCGACGACGGCGGCGGCAGGGGGCCTTTCGGAAGGTACTCTAGTAGGACTAGCGGTCGGGGCCTCTCTAGGTGCTGTTATTGTCTTCATGAGCATCGCATTCTTCATTTTTGTATGGAGGCAAAGACGCAAAAAGGCTACGAATACTAACGAGGCAGCACGGCAGCCGTCTGATATCGGAACGCCTCAACAGCAGTACTGGATACAGCAGAATGGAGAGCTACCGGCGGACTCCTCAACGGGTGAGCTGTCCGATGGAAACAGGGGCCCATTTATCACAGCTGAGTTACCAGGTCACTTCGAAAGGTTGCGCCCCACGAAGAAATACCGCAAACAATCATTTATAAACCGAGCTTGAAAGTAAGGATGAAGGACGCATGACAACTCGCCAGCACTCGCATCGCAGGTAATAGAATAACTGTGTGCAATAAATTATACTGAGTTTGATGCCGTGTATGCATCGACTAGACATGTGTTATAAAGCCATGAGCATGTTCATTCCCCAAGCAGCATCCCCTATATTGAGAGAGCGCTTATATTACCACGCCGCTGATTTCGAAAGTCTGCACCTGGTTCTTGTTGAACGAAGCCTGGAATTTCCCACCTTTCAGAGTCGTGTCGCTGTGGGCGACGTACTGCTCGCCGCTGCCGATTTGGGTGCTCCAGCGTGGCACGGGTGAGCCCTCGGTGCCCGGCGTCTTGAACTTGGACAGGTCGAAGCTGAGGTTCTGGGTGTTGCCCCAGTTCACGGCAACAACGACGAGCTTCTTGGCGCCCGCGTCGTAGGCGACGATGGTGCTGTCGTTGCCGCCGTCCAGGATCTGCATACCTGGCTTGATGTGGCGCGAGTACTGGGCGAGCACGTAGTACTTCTGCGACACAGCCCCGAGCGTCTTCGCGTCGTTGTTACCGTCGACTAGGCCCCAGCCGCCGCCGTCGATGACCTGCCAGTAGACCCAGGCCGTCGGGTGCAGCCAGCGGAAGTCGAGGAGCAGGTTGCTCGCGAGGTCCGAGCCCGTGTCGTCGGCCTTGCCGTACTCGCTTTGCCAGAGCTTCTTGCCCGCGCGGTTCACCGTTGAGTACAGGACATCGCGCTTGCCGCCGCCGTACTGGTAGCCGTGGACGTTGACGCGGGCGATGCTGCCCGCGACGCCCGCGCCGGCCAGCGCGTTCCACGTGGAGATGGCCTGGTCGTACGAGTTCTCGTCCGAGGCGGCGATCACGGCCGAGGACAGACCGCGGCTGTCCAGCTCAGTTCGCAAGTTCTTGACAAGGGTCGCCTGAGTCGAGGTACCGAAGTGGCAGCCTTCCTGTGTGCCAGTCTTCCCGCTCCACCACGAGGCCATAGGCTCATTGAAAGGCTCGACTGACTGAAATTTAATGTTCCATTTGTCGTTGGCGTGCTTAGCAATCTCAGCCATGTAGACAGCAAACTGTTGGTAGTTCCATGACTATTGGATGAATTGGTTAGTGATCTATCTAAGATAGACCTTGGGGGTTGTTTACCTGTAGATTGTCGTTTCCACCGTTGTCTGCTCCCGCTGGGTTGTGATTTGTACACCTATCAATCGAAGTAAGCTTTTGTCTTACACCGATAAACTGCCAGACTATATTTGTGGGATTCTCGAGGAGGAGGGAGGACTCACATCCACCACATTGGGGAGTTTGAGAAAAGTTCAAAGATGTCGGCACCCCTATCGCGTGCCTTGGTCAACATGCTGCGCTGGTTGGCGTCGGCATTCCAGTTCCAGCTTGATGAAGCAGGATCGGCGCTGGTCCAGTCGGTCCAGAAGCCTTCGACCTGGCGGGACAATATCATCTTGGGCGACACCACCATGCTCTCGCCGTTGACGCTGTTCTTACTGGAGGCGCCAGCATTGTATCGTGCGATGTTGAAGCCCAGTCCCGGGACAGTCTTGCCCCCGAAGTTGACGGATTTGGTCGAGAAGAACAAGTCGGCCAAATCGTCGCGGTCTCCGAATGCGGCGGCCCACCAGGCCAGCGATGTCCCCCATCCTTCCCAGGTTCCCCAGTTGGTCGATGGATTGACGGTGGTGGTAGTGTCTGCGGCACCTCTCCCGCACAGGTTCGCGGAAAGCAACAGCGACAACAGGCAGCGTCGAGACATGGCTGCGGTCGTGGAAATTATGCCTGGTATCGTAGGGAGGAGGCCTAACATTAAGACGGCAGTGCGCAGAGCGCCGAGCGGCCTCGGGAGTTATATAGGTACCTAGGTAGGCAGGCAGGCGACTCAGCCATAACCCCTAAATGGGCCCCAGACCAGCAGGTATGGATGTGCCACCAATAATGCATTGCAGACAGTGCAGTCCACCAACCAGCCAACTTTACCGTTGGCAAGGCATTACTGGAAAGAGCCACTGTCAGTAGCCACTTAGTCGTTCTTACGGATATCAGTAGGTGGACGGTTTCCTGACGTGTTGCAACTTGCGGAGTAGGTACAAGGGTTGTTTTTCCGTCAATAAACAATGGTCGTAGCATTGGAGGGCTGATGGGTATGCGAGATGCTCTTAGATGCCCTTAGGGTAGCATTGTAATCATGGCAAGGGTCTAGGTTAAAAAGGGTCGTCTCAGACCTGCATCTCCACCCAGCAGGACCAGCGGCATATCTTCTTCACTTGAAAAAGCAAACAACATTAGCATTAGGGCCAATGCGAGCAATGCAACATGAGGCGGCAAAAGAAGCGCTTTCTAACCTTAGTGGGTAGAAACAATAGATCATTGATGCAGCTCAAGCTATAGCGGGTTGATCAAGGGAAACGCCATCTCTCTTTCCTGGTGTACTTAATAGGTTAGTGCTTGTAAGTCGGGGAAGCAGGAGCCGTTAGCAATACTTACTTACCTAAGTAGTTGCCTAGGTAGGTTAATTCTTGGATTTCATGAGTCGGGTGACGTTTCAAGGCCACCACCGCCTTAAGCCGTAAGGTTAGTGACCTTACGACGTCGTACACCACCTTGGCCACCTACGACGTACTGTGACTAGTTAACCTTATTCCCCAATTGCATACTGGCCACCGGCTTACCACCCAATAGCGTGGCCAACTATCAATCTGATGTGTCTCGTGCTGTGACGGCCTTCGCTTGCCGCTCCAAGATAGGCAGCTCGGAAACCCATGGCAGTCTTCCCCAGATTCTTGAAAGACGGAAAAGCAGCCATTTATGGTCAGCCAACGGCTATGTTGGGTTTTCCCAGCCATTACCGAAAATAGGTATGTAGGCTGCCATAGAGGTACCGAGGTACATATGTGAATAACGAGTGCCGGTTGACATCCAATGAGCACCACTCTATGGCTTCGCAGCAGCCCCCGCAGTTCTGTATACTCTTGACAATTCGTCAACTGTTGCCAAAGCACCCCCCATTCAGGTAGTCAGCCATCACTAGCCGTGGGAAATCTAGAAATCGAAGCTAGAGCTATGGAGAGGTTTGAAACGAGTGTCTCATTAACATGATATGATAAACATGCTACGGACCATGCCGACCATGGGGCAGGAGGAAGCTCATTTGATAGCAAAGTAGGTACGTAGTGTGGTATCGTAGTCGTCAGTCATGAAAGCAAGCGCCGTGCAAAAGCCACCGTCGTAAAGGAGTCTACATGGACTTAGACGGCCCAGTACACCTTGACCTCGACTTTCTCCACGCGGTTCTCCCATCCTGGAAATCTGGCCCGCCCCCATACCGTGATGATATCCCCCAACTTGATGGATCGTACGAACTCTCCATTTCCTGTCGCCTTGCCACGCCCGTGGTTTTCCAGATCCTCTGCATCACTAGAGTTAGGGTCAACGTCGTCGTTCCATCGCCATACAATGTGATGCTGCTGCATTCCTGCCGTGGCCACCTTGTTGACTTGGATTGTGTGATCATCACTGTGGGCGAGATCGTGAACATAACGAAGTGGAGCCGCTGTGTCTTCGTTGTTGCTTTCCTCAGAGGCAACAGTGGGCCATATGGGCCGTACCGCGCAGGAGTAGATACGGTTATCATGTTTCTTGTCTTCCCATGGACATTTCTCGTCGCACTTCGCCTCGGCATCGAAACGCTCCAATCCCGCGTCGAACCAAGTCCAAGAATGCCGGTAAGTGCCTGCGTCACCAGGGTTACCACCCCAGCCCTGGTCGCAACTGCGGATGTTGAACACAATCTTGCGGACGGGGCTGTTCATGACCGGTGGTGGTTCATCGACAAATTCCTGGAAGGCATCCGAGCTAAATTCAGCCTGCAGCTTCCGAGGCGCGGCTTGCGTAGAACGCCACGAATCATGACTGGGCGAGGACCAAGACGATAAACCCACAGGTTCTGTGCGAAGCAAAAATTTGTTCTCATCGTTGTGGCCACCTCGGATGGCCAGGAGCTGCCTTGGGACGGTAGAATAGTCGACAGCGACACAGGAGCAAGGCCAGTACTCGGCTTGGTCGATAATGATATCGGCCAGCTCAAGGGGAAGGCTTCCTGCTGTCATGAGTAGCCTCTTGACGGCGAAGACATCTGCAGGGCTGGCTTCGTATTCGGTGGTAGTGTTACTCGCCTCGTTCATCGAGGACGTCGCTGGCCGATCCGTGGTTTTAGGCTCCTCTGTAGCACGGAAGGGGAAGGGGAGCGGGCGTGGGGGGGCCATATTGGAGCCTCCTCGACGATTAGTGAAGACAGGTCTTGAAGAGCTATAGCTATATCGAGATCCAGAAGCGATGGCTATAGACTGTATACAGCTCAGAATGAAGATGAGGATGACGATAGGCCAGAAGAAGGTGGTTAAAGATGTGGCCCAGGCCTCGAGATTTGAAGTGTAGTTGTAGAGTGCCATCTTGATCGAGCAATGAAGGAAGGGGCGAACCTGAGGGTGCTTGGAGGGTGCTTTGCAATGAGGTCACTGCTCCCTGGCTTAATGGAACTAAAATGTCCGGGCGTGCTTTGTGTAGTTGGACTGCTGGACTGGGGGCGCATGTGATGATTTGGTAAGTGTAAGTACATGTATACCAACTATGGCAAGCAGCGTGTTTATTCTCAGCTCAGGGGCATCGTTCGTTCTCAGGTCTCGGAAAATGATATATACCAGTGAAATGAAAGCTCTAGGCAGATTGTTGGAGACAAAGATGACGTTGCACATTTCGTCAGGTCTACCTACTTGGGTATATTATGGTAGACGAGGGTAACACCCCCCCTGCACCTTTGCAATGAACCACCGTTAGCTTCTGTGTAAACACTGCACATAAGTATGTATTGAGCTATCGTAGCCTTCAAGGACGTTTTTTGTCAAGTTGCAACTATCTTCAGCGTACTTAGGTATTGTTCTCTCGAGCGTCGGTGCTGGCGGCAGGCGTTTGTCTCCACCCTGTCTCAGTGCTCTCTGAGTGCTCCCTTTTACCCCATATTCAAGAGAGTACGGCTGAGGCTCGATTGAGCCATTCACATCACATTACAAGATAATAATAACATAGTACATAGCTAAGTATAAATTACCGACTCTCTATAGGCTTGGCAAGGATCTGTCCTGCGGCATGTGTGACCCAAGAGCCGGTTGGATAAGCACATTTTGCCTATGGTGGGGGCGCAAGTAGAGCCAACATACTGAGTTGAACTACAATATTGCTCAATCTTCAAACTGTATTGAAATGCATTACAGTATTTCATATATATATCTCCATATATATGGTAGCCACAGCTTCGGAAGCGGTTGGATTAAACATCGGTACGGTGCACCATAGGGCTGTGGTAGTTTAATCCGTATAACTGTGATATGTATGTCTGTCGTACAAGCCTGAAGTGATAAGTGAGTGAGTACCCGGAACGAAACACAAAGACGCGAATCCTGAACGTATGACTATAAGTACAGGGGGTGGAATAGGGTGCATTAGCGTACTGGCACTGCACGTGAAATCTCGTCATCGCTCCCCGATCGGAGCTCATGGGGGGCCTTATGGAGCAACGGAGCTATTGCGCAGCTTTAGCTTCTATCCAGCAGAGGGAAATCAACCGATGCTGACAAAACATTCATACTCGTCTTGCCTTAGAAATACGGGATTGAGCCGACAATGAATTAATTCCCTCGGACAATGTCCAAGGAAACCTCAGCGGTCATATCAGCTCTACTTCAGTCGAGAAAATGAGGGCGCAACGGTTCAGTACGGCGGCCCTCCGTCAAGCATCGGGCATGCTTCAGACCAACACCGAGCGAACAGCTTCCCAGATCGCACGAGCACGATTGTCGCCAAACCGAGCAGCATGGCTCTCTTCCGCGCCCATGCGGCCGCTACACTCCCAGTCGGCAAAACGAAATGGAGCGACTACCTCCCAGGGCGAGGCGTCCAACCCAGCCATGGCGTTTCCCTGTCTTGACGCCCTCGAGACCCGGTCGGCCACCCTTGAGGCGCGATCTCTGTCTACGGGCCCCGAACCCGCCTATACCACCGGCGCGACCGAGGTCTTCCGCTGTACGAAGCCCTTGCTACTGGACTGGGGCGGCGTGCTACCCGAATTCGATATTGCCTACGAGACTTGGGGCAAGATGAACGCCGACAAATCCAACGTCATCCTCCTACACACAGGCCTGTCCGCGTCGTCGCATGCGCACTCGACCGAGACCAACCCGCAGCCGGGCTGGTGGGAGAAGTTCATAGGCCCTGGCGGCTGCTTGGACACGGACAAATACTTCGTGATATGCACAAATGTCTTGGGAGGCTGCTTTGGCTCCACGGGGCCCAGTAGCATCGACCCGGCCGACGGGCAGCGCTATGCGACTCGGTTCCCGATCCTGACTTTAGAAGACATGGTTAGAGCACAGTTTCGTCTACTTGACGGCTTGGGAGTCGAGAAGCTGTACGCGAGCGTTGGGTCCAGCATGGGAGGCATGCAATCCCTGGCCGCCGGCGCTCTGTTTCCCTCGCGAGTGGGCCGGGTGGTTTCCATTAGCGGATGCGCCCGGAGTCACCCGTATAGCATTGCTATGCGCCACACCCAGCGCCAGGTCCTGATGATGGATCCCAACTGGAACAGGGGATTCTACTACGGAAAGGTGCCACCGCATGCGGGCATGAAGCTCGCGAGAGAGATCGCCACCGTCACATACCGATCTGGGCCGGAATGGGAGCAGCGCTTCGGCCGGAGGAGAGCAGACTCGTCCAAGCCCCCGGCGCTGTGCCCCGACTTCCTGATCGAGACCTACCTCGACCACGCCGGAGAAAAGTTCTGTTTGACATATGACCCCAACAGCTTGCTATACGTCAGCAAAGCCATGGACTTGTTTGATCTCGGCCGCGAGACGCAGGGCGCCGCTGCTGCACGCCGTGCCGAACGTGCAGAGCAGATAGAGTCTGGCACCAGCCCAGCCCGACCCGAGGCGTCCTGCAGTCTGACGCTACCCGACTCGCCGTATCTGGAGCAGCCGGATGCGAAGATTGTAGACACGACGACGACGCCCATTGAGGTCGCCTCGCGTCCTCCCGATGATCTGATTGCAGGATTAGCACCCCTACGGGACATCCCGACCCTGGTCATGGGTGTTGCCAGTGACATCCTGTTCCCAGCTTGGCAACAACGAGAAGTCGCAGACTCTCTGCGCATAGGAGGCAACAGGAAGGTCTCACACGTCGAGCTGAGCGAAGAGCAGAGCATGTTCGGCCACGACACATTCTTGCTCGACTTGAAGAACGTTGGCGGCAATGTCAAGAACTTCCTTGGCTGAAGCTCTCTAAACGAAGCTTTCCTTGGCTCTAGCTAGACCCTTGAGACCTTGTATACCAACCTGTGGGCTTGGACTCGGGTAGGCCTTTTTGGGGCATGTACCATACAGATACCTGAACTAGGCAACCCCAGAAACAAAGTCTGGACCACATGAGCGTGATAATAAGAAAATACCAACACCACACTACATCTCCATGCAGTTCGCTTGCGTGTGCTTGCTAGACGTAGACGAACTGCACACTATATGAATGAAAGCTGAGCTGACTAGACGAGAAAAGCTATTTTTAGCAAGCAATTAATATAAAGTATACAACGTTTACCTATTCAGCCGGTAAGGCCCAGGTTACAACCATACTACCTCGATTGATAAGGCCTAGCCCACAATATTTTCCATACCCGAGAACAGCTGATTCGAGAGAAGGTAGAGGGTCTCGGCCGTAGAAGATGTGTTCATCGGTCCTGTTTTCAAGGTATAGCACATCCAGGATCACGGATAGCTCTAGTTCTAGACCCCTAGGTTCGACTTTGTCTTCGGGACCCTTCCCGATCAATACATCAATCAACCTCTTAGCACCTGCCAAGTGCAGCATCGCGGAGGACCTCTTCTCGGCCCCCGAATAGGTAAAGAATTTTTCAAATTATTGAATGTGGTACGAACATTCAACACTGTTCATCTATATAAGGCGCCGAATCTAGATTCTGCAAGATGTCGATCACAATAGGAGCCTTCCGTGAGCAGGACACATATCGAACAGTATAGCCACAACGTAATTTGGGCAGTCAAGACTATCACAGCCCTCTAGCAAATATGCAGCTTTCACATTTACTCTCCTTTACTGGCCTTGCGGCGTAAGTCTGCTAGCTCCAGACTCTCCTGTTCTCTGCAGACAAGCTTACTACCAAACAAGGAGCAGCTTCGCGGCAGCCCAAGGCGTCACCCTGACGCCGACTACAATTACTAGGGGTAAGGGCACTCCTTCTTTCCTACTTACCATATAAGGGCCATCAGTTTGTTCACCATTGTCTCGTGAGATCCACAGGCGGCCCAACGAAAACGGTTTATATCCCGACCACCACCACCAAAACCGACACTGTTTCGGTCACCGTCACGACCTCCGTCCCAGTGACTGTGACCAAAATCTCGACGACGTGCAAACCCACACCGACAGATTGCCCCAAACTGACGTCGACGGGGACGGCTTGTCGGTCATGCTTCGTGCCCGACTGCACCGAGACGGTTCAGACGACTAAAAGTTGCGGGTGCCCTGCCGCCATGCCCACGACGACAGTCAACTTCCCTTGCAACAATCCGGACTCATGTGGGCTGATCGGCTGCAAGACGCAGTACCAAATCGCCACGGAGGCATGCTGAGAGAGATAGGAAGATCTGGGCAACAAGAGAAGCAGGTGGGGTGATGTGCTTCGTTTTGGATGCACATGTGTTAGCTATTCCTAATGATACATCGACAACGCCTTGGTTGTCTCATACGCTATTATTACAAAAAGCACAAAATGACAGCTTCCCTACCAGATAATAATGTAGCACGGTGATACAAACCAAGAAGATGACACATGCCGCGAGAGTATTGTAGACATTCCTCATCGAACCAGCGATCCAGTGCGCTCACCCATGCATCATAGGTAAAACCCCTTGTTGGGGCAAGTTGGGCCAGTGAAACATCAGACCTCGTCCTCATCAGCTGCCTTGCTGTGAGAGGTGTCAGTTTGATACCCAAGAGAGTGCGTCCCAGAGAGAACAGCTCAAGCCTTTCTGCTCCTACCGCGTCTTGCTGTAGTCGGAGCAGCATCGGCAGTAGCAGCCGCAGAAGGTTTAGCCTTGCGTCCGCCCTTGGCTTTGGCTTTCTTGGGAGCATCCTCGACCTCTTCCTCGTCTTCGTCTTCGACGGGAGTGGGTGCCTTGGCAGCCTTTCTACCTCGGCCTTTCTTGGCAGGCTCAGGTGCAGGTTCGGGCTCAGACTCATTGGCATCCTCTTCCTCTTTGGCCTCCTCCTCTACCTCCTCCTCGGCCTTCTTGCGACGACCAGCTGTCTTCCCCTTGGCTTTGGCGGCGGGCTTCTCGGCCGCGGCAGCTGCCTTGGGTGCTGCCTTCTTGGTCTTCTTCTTAGCAGGCTGTGCTTCTTCTTCATCTTCATCCTCATCAAGCTCGGCCTTTTTCCGGCCACGCTTGGCCTTTGGAGTAGGCTTGTCTGCTTCGCCCTCGCCGTCTTCATCATCCTTCTTGGCCTTCTTAGCACGGCCACGGATTGCCTTTTGCTTAGGCACATTGAATTCGGGGTCCTATTTATATGTGAGTGTCCTGTATCGATGAAAAGCATACATTGTGCTTACACCGTTGAAATCCTCAGCGGGGATATGACCTTGTTTGACGGCTTTCTTGATCTTCTCTTGGACTTCGGGATGATCACTGCGAAATAAGGAAATGAGCTTCAATGGCCAACTTGACTGGGGAGATTGTTGTTGGCGATACGTACTCGAGATCCTCCCAGCCATCAATCATCTCCCAGTTGTAATCATCATCACCATTGCTGATGCTCTCCTGAAGGTTAGTAACCTTCAGGCCAGAGACACAGCCCCTGTGAATTTAGGTCAGAGCAAATTCGCGTGGGCAATTTACAGGTATATGCTCACCAGTGATTCCATTTCCAACTAGCATGGCCATCGGGGATGTCGACCCAGACGCCCCAACGGATCTGACCCTTGGTGATCTTTTTTCCTTCCTTCTTGCACAGAGTGTCCTGGCACCCTGCGCGGTTGTTAGGGGAAATCTCTGTGGCATGGTTAGAAAAAAGTCGCATAGACATTTAAAGCAGTTCAAAGAGAGAAACGAGCATTGGGACGGAACTGGCATCTGGGCCAGGTTGGAGAGTCTCCATGGTGATTGGTGATGTCGCAAAATAAAACATATGTTGAATAAGAAAAATTAGAAACAACTCACCAATACGGTACGACATGTTGTCAATGAGGCTGAGATGGAAGTGGGTTGGAGATGATGTATGAGTTTGGCAAAGGACAGGATCAAGACGTTCCTGTGCGGTGTTGCTATGAGACGATCGGAACCTTAGGTTTGGGGGGATTGGATCAGATGCGAAAGCAGCAAACGCGACGCGAGAACCTGGTCTTAGATGGCTGAGAAACGATAATGCACACGCCTCGGACTATTTCAATACGTAGGCAAGTGGAATAATTTCTCGTACTTTCGAGCAGAGAAAAAAGGGACCAGAAGCCTAATGAGTATGAAAACAAAGAGAGAAGGATGGGAGAAGGGTGGTAAGAGAGAGTCCGTACTTGTTGAAGTCAATGAATGGCCTGGGTTGCCTGAAAAAAAGGGTCTGTGGTTTGAGTACTGGGTTTCGTTAAGACGCGTCGGGTCGGGGAGCTGGTCAATCAATTTGATTGACCTTCTGCAAATTCCAAGGCAGCAGTAGCAGCAGCAGCCTGCCGAATTGACGAGCACCTGTAGGCCCGGTAAGGCAAATGTGACCTGATTAATTGCGTAATACCTTATATATATAACTGTATATATTATCAACATTCAAAAGGACCTCAGAATTATTTCAATCATTTTCTCAAATCGATTAGAGACATAATTTGCTTGCATTTCTATTCTACCTAGTAGTTCAATTAGGCAGGACCTAATGTTTGGTAGTGACGTACATAACTTACTGTCGCGCAACGCACCCAGGCTTGCCAGGCCACGAGCTTCAGCGGACAAGGTGCAGGTCTGCTAACATTGACATCTTGCCCAGCCCCTGAGTCCACTAAACCCATTCATTGAACCACAGAATTAGGTAGACTTAAGTACCTACTGTCCCCAGCAACACTGCAGATCTGCAATATCACGAATGTTTATATATGATATCTAAGGAGCCATACTTTTACACTATGACAACAGCTATTTTCTCGTAATTCATTGCTTCCTCATAATTTGCACTGACTTCCACGCGTTTTCTCCTGCTTACAAGAACGGACACCAACCAATATACATCGCTGACAAGTTTCGTGGGTTGACGGCCTGCTTGATGAGCTCCTCAACTTGACCCTCCACCCCCAGCGGGATGCTCTCTTCTGGTAGTAACCCTCGCACTTTCCTTCTGATGCTTTCCACCACGCTGGTTGGGTTCAACTTGACCACCTCGTTTTTGCGTTTCTTGTCCCTCTGCAGATCTAGCGTCGGGTCATAGATAAAGGCCTCGAGAATCGTCATGAGCGTCTCCTCCTGCTGCCTCAAGATGCTGAGCGTGAGTTCCGAGCACTGCCGGAAAGGCCCTTCGTATCCGTACACTCCCATTGCCGCCACCATGTTGTGGGTCAACCGGAACGGAACACGCTCGGGCTGCGCAAACGTCAAACCTTTGTCGAACAAGCAGTTGAAGTCCACATGAAAGATGCCGCCGTTGCCCTCCTCGAGAAGCACGTTCTCGCCGTGCCTATCACCCAACCCCAAGATGGTCCCCACCATGGACATGACGGCACATGATCGGGTATATTTCAACCTTGCCGCGAACCATGCTGATGGATTTGGGAACTGTGAGATGAACCAATTTGGGAGCACGGGTGGAAACTGCCCCAGCACTTGCTCAGTGAAAATCCGTATGTTCTTGTCCCCCGTCACTGCATCCTTCATCTGCTGTGCGAGCTGGTTATAATTAGGTCCAACACCGCGTGATCGGTAAATAACCAGAAGGATATCTCGGAGAGTTTTGAGCCCATCTACCCATTCGATAATACCGCACTCCTCGTTCAGTGGAGTGACAGCATAGGTCCTGATATACAGTTGCCGCCTGCTTGATTCGGCATCGCGCTTGAGCGAGCGGTTGATCATACTATTGAATTCCATCAAGCGCTGGTCGGTTCGTAAATCGTCTTTGGGCTTGATGAGCAGGCCGTAACTCCTGCCGTTTGACCCCCTGGCCGTAAGCTTGCGGGGCTTAGCCAGCGATCCCAGCACCAAAACATCGTCCAAGAAGGAATCGATAGTGATGACATCGCGTGAGAACGCCTTGTGTTTTTTGACGTTATCTGTCAGCGTAGGCAGTGTCGCGGTGAGGCAGGTCTCAATAGGCACTACCAAAGGGCATGGCGTGCACTTGTGATTAAATTGCAGGTCTCTTGTGATGCTTGCATGCGTCGTCCTGTTGCTCTGGAAGTCCCCATTGTTGCAGGCAAGAAGTAGCTGATCTGCTAGTTTCTCACCCATGCGAAGAAGGGTTTTGAGATCATACGAACCGCCTTCAACCTTCTTCAATGTACCTCTCAACTTCTGAACGATCAGCTGCCCGCGCGCTCTCCTTTCGGAAGTAGCTTGCTTGGAGGTGAGGATGGCGAAAAGACTCCAAAGGGACTGTTTGGGATGTGCCTCCACAACCTTTACGATGATTGCCTCGAGAAGCATGAAAACCTCATTGTTGGGGTGTGCAATCCGAGCAACAATTTGAGGAAGAGCCGTATAGAAGATGTACGCAGGCATACGCTGGATATACTTATATAAGTAGGAATGGAGCGACTGAAGTTGTGTCTTCCGACGATGGTGCAGCTCGCGTGAAATCGACACCTTACTCGCAGGCGCCTTGTCCAGCTGAGCCCCGAGTTCAAGCCAAAGTGTGAGAATTCGCGGTAGGGTTTGGTAAAGGTATTTGGTACCATAGTTGAGCGAGCGAATGTAGTTCTCTATGACCAGCTTCGCCGTCTCACCTGTGAGATACTCATCACTCTGATCGTCCGGTTTAAGAGCCTTCTCCGATTCGAGGACCTTCTTGTAATGCCGACCAAGATGATAGTGTCCCTTCTCCCAGGTTCCGTAGTTCTTCGGAACATTCTGGTACTGCTGTCGTAATGCACTGGCATGTGTCTGGCCAGTATCGTCAAGCCATTTGGCTAGGAGCAAGTGTGCACGAGCTACCAGCATGTTCTGTTGCGTCTCTACGCTCTTTTCGGCTGAAACCTCGCTGGTAAAGCTCTTGTTCAGGAATACATTATTGGAGATTGCACCTTGCAGCGTCTGTATTGCTTTTCGATTATGGCCTTGCTTCCACAATAGCCGGGCGTTCTCGATGGTGGCAGAGTCATCGCCGAGTTGTGATGCATGGAGTACGGCATTGAATGACTGATGCATCGAGTTGGCTTTTCGAGCAAGTTTTGCACTTGATAGCCATAGCGACGAGATATCCAGATCACTGAAACGAGGTCTTTATAGAAGTCAGCTTTTTGTCAATGACGCGTTACGGGTGTAAACGAACCTCTTTAACTCCATAGCAGCCCGTCTGATACCGAGAACATATTGCTTATCAGCCACATACGAACCTAGAACCTCAAGGCGCCGATTAAGAGTCTTAAGGGTTTCCTGTGGATGTTGTACATCTTCATTGTTAACGCCGGCAATGAGTTCAAGATCAGTTAACACATGACACTTCAACATTACTTCGTGGAAGGCGTGAAGAGAAGACGTTGCTGTGAAATTCATCGACGACCCAACTCGGTCTCTCAATGTCCTTAGGTCCTCGATGAACTCCTTCGTTCGGCCAGCTTGGAGATGAAGAAGGGTGCGTGCAATGCATACGTTGAAGTTCTCGGTCCAGTCTCCATCGTACCTGGACATGAACCTCTCCATTGTCTGCCACCTTCCCGTGGCCCACGAAGCTTCCACCGCGTACGGCACTATCCGATTGATCGTTGTGATAGCTGTGTGCTTCTCGATGCCTTCGACGTAGTTCAAGAGAACATCTGCATGTACTTGTTAGCAGATCCTATACGAGCATGGGGGTAGGTCTTCATACCATGCTGCCCGGACTCTTTGAGACATGTGAGAAGATCAATCTGAACGTCGACATTCTCAGGATTCTCTGCCAGCTTGATCTCATACCACGTCTGGGCCTCGGCCCATCTTCCTGCTTTACGGTGACTGAGGATTTGCTGATTAATATCCAGCACTCTTAGGTGGGCAGATATTCCCTCCAGGCCATCAGGCTCGTCAATCTGCGTATATATTTCTTGGAGTCTTTGCAGCAAACGTTCTCTCTCACTGCCGCCCATCGATTTCGCCTCGACTTGACGAATATGCTGCTCGAGATGAAAGAGGGCCCTCGAGTAAGCCTTACACTCGACTGCGCGTTTTGATATGAGTTCAGCTGGGATGGAACCAAATAGGATTTGCACCCTCTGCATGCATATAGCCTCTTCAGCATCTTGGTTCGGTTTAGATCGCATGGATTGTAGCCATCGCATCGCATAATCAAGAACTCGAAAGATGGCCTACGTTCGTTAGATATCTTCTTTCTGCAAAGGGATCTGATGTTTACCTCGTAATACAATTTCTTCTCTTCTCGTTCGATATAGCTTGCATTGTCCAGAACCTCATGTTGCAGGACGATCAGCAATTCGCGAAGCACATCGGTTCCAACTTCTTTGTTGCCCTCCTCACTGATGATGACATGGAGGACCAAGTACGGAAACAGGAACTCGGCCGTCGATAGATCCTTGATACGGATGACATGACAAAGAGGCTCGAATATGAGCCCCGAAAAGGGGTTTTGCGGTCGACGTAGCAAATCCAGGGCGAATTGTCGCATCCAGGTGGCGTACGGTCTGCCTGAGCGGAATATAGGATAATCAACTTGTTGCTGTGCCATTGGGCCAAGCCTGTACCTTGACTCTAAAAACGGCGTAATAACCTCCCTCGTCTCATCAGGCAGGGCCAAGAACTTTCTGTAGATACGCTCTGCGTCTTTGGTGCCGTCTCTAGATCCTGCCATCCTGATGGCACTGGCGATATCGCAACGCTCTAGAAGCTCCTGCATAGCATAGGAAAGGAGCCCTTGCTGCTTGGTGTCTGTGGCTGCGAGGAACGACTTCACCAATACATCTTCTAGTAGGCGTAGAACAAAGTCGGTAGTTTCGCCGTGGTTGTCGAAGTTGCTCAAAACAACGAGATGTCGTTCTTCACGAACAGTTTCGACTCGGTTTGGATCAAGGCAACCGACCAAGCCAAGGCTCTGCGTGCAAAGTTGACTAATCTCATTCTGTTCGCCAGCGTATCGTGCGGCACAGTCAAGTAGTGCACGTGTCAATGCTGCTACGACTGTATCAGGCTGTTCGCTCACTGCGGATGCCTGTATGTAGTCCTGCTGCCTTTGCAGGTATGAAGTAAGCTCCCGCAGGGCCTGCAGAACCACACCAGAGTTTTCATGCTGTACGCGTTCCGCAAGCAGTTGGAACGCTTTCCGGCTATCCACGGGCGTTCGCAGTCCGCTTAGCTTGGCCTCGACTTCTGACAGATCACTGATATGACTGAAAGATGGGAGTTTGCTGATATATGCGATGAGCATGTTCGCATACTTATCAAGCAAAAACTGGATAAGCTCTTTGCACCTCAATCTGGTTGATTCATCAAAGAAATTCCAGTAATGGTTAATAATAAAGAATGTCGTTTCGATTAAGACTTCGACATCGTCGTCATCCAAGCAGAAAATCATTGCAGACCAACATGAGAACGAACACGCCCGTAGCTCATCTTGGCCGATGGCTGAAAGAACGCATGCAGATATCTTTGATCCAGTCAGTTTCGCATTTCAATATTACGAAAGGCCAACTCACCTGAGGTCTCGCTATGCGTATATTAACTTTTCCTATTCGGATCATTTCTTCCATCGCTTTAATGCAACGTTTCTGTTCGTCGATCTTGAACGTTGTCGACCGGGAGTTCATTGGTTCATTGAAGACATCAGTCAGCCTGGCCATCATGCCGAGGGCATTCTGGGAGAGAAAGCGTCCGGTTGCTTGCTTCTTTTGTCTTGTATCTCCTTGAATCAAGCTTGCCATGAGAGTAAAGACGCTTCTAATCTGTACGCAAATCGTGGTTAGAATACGGTGTTGTATTTGGGCGCCCAACTTACATGTAGTTTGCGTGGTTCATCCGCATCTCCAGCAGCCTTGAGCAGCTCTAGCGAGGTCATCACGGGCTCAATCTTGAGTAGGTCAACAAAGGCAAGCTCATCGAAATGAGATGATATTGCACTGAGCAGGCGCATTGAGTTTTCGGGTATATTGTGTGTCTCTCTGACCAATAGTAGCGCCAGAATCGGTCCAACATTGTCGGCGTCGAGGCATGGCTGCCACGACTCAGTTTCTTTGCGGAGCTCAGCGATCTTTTGTATCTCTTGCCGTTTTCCCAAAGAAACAAGATAAGGAAGGGCATATCTCTGGATAACCAAGACGAATTGTGTTAAAGTCATTTCTAGCATATCAGCTAGCAGGTTGGCGGTCTTGGGATTTTCCACAAAGTCTTTGAGTGCGCTGTAAGCGAGAGACTTCCAGTAGGGCTCAAACAACTGCCGTGTAGTAACACGCTTGTAGCGGGCGAGGGAGATGATCTGCCAAAAGGTAATAAGCTAACTGGCGTTATGATATGGCCCTTTGAACGCATACCTCGTTGAAAGCTGATGCTGACGTGATAGTTCCAGCATTTCCTAGATACTCAACAAGCTTTAGTAAAACCAGGCCAAGGTTATCATCAGAAACAACACTACCTCAGTTAGCTACACGAAGATAGAACGAACGTCCCGAGAAATGCTTACCGGCCAAGCTGAGACCAAGCCATCATACAGGTTTCAGTAAGGCGCGGGTCTGAGATTTGGCGCAAGATGGTGATTGCGGGGCCGAGGGTTCTCTGTGCTATGTATTTTTGAGCATCTGGAAGAGATTCCCCTGATAGCAGCGCCGGGAGGGTACGCCTGCACACAAATTAGCCCCATGTACAGTAATCCCAGGAGGGTTTCGTGTTACCCAGTGGCGATTCTCAGTTCTCTGGATGAGCTGTTCAACGACTTAAGACACCATTGGACAGAAGCAGAGGTGTCTGCATCGAGGAATGACGCTTCACCTGAATGCCTTGCGAGACGTCTCAATGCCACCATTGCCGTGATTCGAGGTTCTCGTGACTCATTAAAGCTCGGTAGAGTCACTAGAGAATTGAAAACTGAAAGAACTGCCACCTTGACGCGCTTTTCGCAGGATTGGTTTGTTCTTTTCTCATCTGTCGATGTTTGGCAAATTAAGCACTTCAGCTCTAACGGATGATGCTCTGCCGATGATGACGATTCGAGCGTGTTGTCAGCGGCACAGCACATATAGCCAAGTAAATGGATCAATGAGACCCTCTCCGTATCTCCTAGCCGAGGAAAGATACTCCTGTATCGTATGAGTAACATTGATCAATCGGGGGGGGGGGGGGGGGGGCAGGGCATATTTACAGAACCGACTGCTCCAAATTGCTAATATCGTCGTTGGTGTCGCATCCCAGTAGGCAGTATAACGTTTTATGGATGTAAGACTGAACTTGAGGCTCGGCGGACACTTTCCGCCTCTTAGTTGGACGATCAGTCGATGGTGGCTCGGCAGAACCGAGGCTCAAAGCCTGGAGCTGCCGACGCAATTGTTTATCTGCAAAGTTTTGTGGTTGCAAATTCCCGTCTAAGGCCGCTGGTTTCGTACTAGAGACAACATGTCGGAGCAGCTCCAGACTTCGCTATACTCTGGTCAGTGTCTGGCTTCCTAGAATCTGTTGCTCGACTTACCATCGAATCCGTGCCTTCGGTGAATATGGCCCCTTGCATTGAGATGGCTTCAAGCGAAGGGACCAACTGAGATGCTACCAGCCTTGCCACAGGCTTGCTGCTTAAACATTCCTCTGATATTTTGAGAATGACTGTGCATAATAAGCGACTTGCCTTTTCTCTATCTAATTCCCAGTCCATCAAACGTTCAAATTGTCTTGATAGGTCGATAGACATGGATGTAAGCAAAGCATAGGCTTTGTATTTCAGGGGTGTATCAAGAAAGGCTGCATCTTCGAGCAGCGTAGCTACTCGTAGAGTACTTTGCAGGATCACTGGAAGACAGCTCGGACTATTACCACGCCACCAGTCTTGACGGCTTTGTAGTCTGGAGAATGCGTCAAGTAGCCATGGAATCGGCTGGGCAGTTGAGACGATACTGAGCCCGGGATTTTCGAGGCTCAAGGGAATTGACAATATAGATACAAGACTGCAGACATGGCGAAGAGCATGAGACCATGTCAGCACCTTATACGTGCATTGCTGCTGAAGGGTCTCCAAATCAGAGGCGGCAATGCTTTTCAAATACACATCTGATGGCAACCGTAGACGCAGCGAGATATCTCTTCCCGAACGGTTGACTCTGCTTTCGCGTAGATGGTCCAGAGTTGCTGTCAATAACCGTCAGTAATTTGCATCGCACATCTATAATCATGGTCATGGTCATACCGTCAAAGTTGCTCCTCAAATATTGATCGAGTCTCGAGGCAAGAGGCCATAGGAAACCGTTTTCGGCGACGACTATAGAGAGGTCTTGGAAAAGAGACTCAATGGCAGTGGTAAGATTAAGGCACTGACTGTGCCCTAGCATCTTAAGCACTCGTGGCAGAATCCATAGCCAAAGGGGCTCGTTTCCGCGAAAGATGAAAGACGTCCCAGGTGACGAGAGAACGAGCACCTCTGGAGTCTCTCTGACGGTCACCTTCAGGAAGTTGATTGCTCTCACCGCTTCCGAATGCAGGTGTTCACGGTCGGCAAACGGATCGTCCCATCTCAGGCCTTCAAGAACCACACGGGAAAAGACATATATCAACATGTGATTGTGCTCAATCCGATCCTGGTGAGATTCCAAGGTCTCTGGGTTGTTCTTCACTTCTTCGATGATGCTGAAGAACTTCTTCAGCTCTGCTGTCTCGTCGGGCCTAGAAGATCTCGTAGAGGCCGAGATGTTCTCCACCAACTGAGCCGCCAAGGTGGAAGGTGGCGGTCCATTGTTGACAGAGGCATTCGCAAGGTTCTCTCGGCCTTGCTGGCCATTGCGACCATGAGATGTCGGCGCCATGTTCATGTCTGGATGGCATCCAGTCTCGGCCACAAGAAAGTGGTCTGGCTGCTCTTGGAATAGAGGCTGGTGGCACGCTTGGATGAGTTTCACGCGTTAAGTGGTGGGTTAAGCGAGCGTTCAAAAACAGGGTCTTACGCGCCATCACGTGCATGCGGTACAGAAGGTCGTGGTTACCTAGTGGTCAGTGGTCAGCGGTCAGTGGTCAGAAGTGGCACGCTTATGTAAGTGCGTGGAATGATCGAATTGAAAAGACTGGGCCTGAGGACCCTTGACGGTAAGAGGAGGACGTAAATTGAAAGCTCGGACTTTTGGGCTGATGTCACACGACATTTTGCTTTAACATCCTCCATCGCACTGCCACACTCATATCAAGAATCAGAGTTGTATCCCGACACCTAAGGGACCCAGCGAGCTGAGCAAGCTGAACGATCATCAATTATTCTCTTCACGTCAAAGGCCAGTCGCGCTAGGATATTCAATCGCGCGAGACGTCACCACCCAAGCGGCTGGGCATACTACACAATTACGCGCGATAGCATAGAGACCCCGGAGATTGGACTACCTATTCCGCATCATGGCCGTCTTTCCGAACAAGAAATTCCGCGGATCAGGCGAGACGAACACGTTTGCGGCCAAGTATCGGGCGCTCATGGCCAAGCGCCCGTTTCTGCTTTTTGGCCTGCCCTTCATGTCCATCATCGTGGCTGGCTCCTTCGTGTTGACGCCGGCCACCGCCGTCCGTTATGAGAAGCACGACCGCAGGGTGCGGCAAATGACTCGGGATGAGGAGCTGGGCGTGGGCAAGGCCGGCCGAAAGGTCAACATGAAGGATGAGTACTATGTGAGTTCTATGTGCCAGCCTCCCAGCCGGTCGAACGTCAGTGACGGCACACTTACTAACTGCCATCACCCCAACAGAGATTGGCTGCCAAAGATATCGACAACTGGGAGAACAAGCGCGTGAAAAGATTACCCGGCGAACACGATGGAGTGTTGTAATGAGATCATGGCGTTGGATCTGGCGCTCTTCCCCGCTCGCTCGAATGAACGCTGGAAATATGATCGCTATCCCCGGACCCCAGGTCCAAATGCTTATCAGACAGCGCCTCCATGGCCTGTTACTGGCATGATAAGTACGAGTAATGGGTCTAGATGGCTTGGCTGTTCATTTGATCATACCAACACCAGTATCCCGACGACGACCTACTTCCCGTTTGCCGATTTACGACTCAGGACAGTTTACAGAAATCTTTATTCCCAGCTTAGATCCAGGCCAGCTCACCGGCCAAACCCAAAGTCCAAGTAGTGTCGGTAACAATGGATCGTTCAAGCATCATTGGCACGAGATGTTGCAACTGTCGGGCAAGCTCTACCGAGCTGGTGGATTACAAACAGTACCATGACAGCGGGCGAGTTGGAGCTCCCAAGGTAACGTTCCCGTCAGTTATTGCCGTGGGAGGATGAAGAGCCACTGAATAGCGTCCACATCGTTGTCGCTCCGCACACATAAGATCCGGGGAAAGGCTGGCGGCACAAACCGTTCGTGCGCCGGTGGAATATCAGTTCAACTGGCGTTCGCAATTGAGTTTCTGGTAGTAGCATGATGACTGCGTATTCGCTTGAAGTGGTGGCTGTCAGTAGCTACAGCAAGTCGCAAGGCTCACGTCATCAAGAGTATGCCGCAGAAAACGTGGTCGTGTCGCATATGTATGAACGCCAAAAATGCAACATTGCATTTGAAGTTTTAGTAATAAATAAATACGTACAATACACAGCCCAGTTGACGGGGTAAGCGCGGTCACCTTTTGGCAGACAGCACTCAAGCAATGCCTCTGGGCCCATAATGCCGGGGTGTCATCTGAAGTGTTGATGATGGGACGAAGTGGCCCCAGTGGATATCCGTCATGCTGGTATACTCGGAGAATTAGGGACAACGGCTTGTGGTTGGATGGACGAGAGAAGACGTCCTTATCACTGCCATTGCTCCAGAGGACGTTTCTCTCACGTCGTTGGTCAAGCAGAAGCCCTACCAAAGTGTCTAGCCCCTCGGCGTGTTAGTTAGTCCCGGCTGAGCACTCAACCTCGCCAGAGCTGACGTGACTGGTTGTTCACGGCTGACCATTAAGGTTCGGTGGTGATCAGTGGTAGAAAGGTTTTTCGTTTTCAGCATCCACCACACCTCGTCAGAACCTCCTCGCTGGGAGCCTTGTCTCGCGGTCCCGACCGAATATCCTAGTGGCAAATTGCAATACTCAGTCACTCGTAAGGATGTACCGGCAACGACAAGGAAAAGGCCACTTTACTATGCGGTAGTCAGAAGTGCATCGTGCCGAGCATCCATTAAAAGCACCAAAATCACACCCAACACGGAGCTAACTCGTATTTCCTAAGTGGGCTTTGGGGGCTATTTTCGGACATGATGCCCATGCTCTCTGGAAAGGTCGGAGTCTTCGGCGTGCCGCGTGAAAGTGCGTGAAAGTGTTCACGGGAACGCCGGTCTCACCAAGAAAGGTTTTCTTTTTCGTACCCGGGAAATTGGTAACGGAAGGTGCGACAAAGAGCAAAAATGTATTGATATCCTCTGCTTCCAGGCTACTGCGGTTTTCTATTGTCAATATGCATGCGAAAAAAGAAAGCAGAACAAGAATAGCTGACCATCCATTTTCAGTTATTGCCTGAACAATGAACAAGAACAAGAGCATCTTTTTTTTTTTCCTTCCTTCGGTGTCGGTCATCGGGGGAACAAAAACCGGGTTTAGCAACAACAGCAGGGTTGGTGCCTGGTTTACGGGCACCAAGACCAGCCAGAGAAAAAAAAAAGAACCGGGGTATTTCTTCCAGAAAGCCTGGAAAGCTCCAAGCTTGGGTGGAACCACGACACCCTTTTTTCAATCCTGAAGATCAGCGCAGGGGGAGAAGGGGTTCACTGGCTGTTGCGCTTCGCTCGCTTTGTTCCGAGGGGAGCATTACCACTCTACCTACGCCTGTTCCTTGTTCTACAGTACCACTGGAATGCATTAGACACATTCCAAGGCATGGCAATGAGTGTCTTGTGTGTGACTTCACACCTTCTCGGGGAGGACTCTGAGGGGAAGGCATGGCCCTCGCTGCGTTGCAGTTGCACCCTGGAACAATTTCCCTATTCAAACAGCCCCGATAAGCATATTTCCGTCCGATTCATGCTTGCACCTTCAAGGGCGGAGACGCCCAGTTCTGTTTCACCACAGGCTGCTTGCCCATTCGTGCAACTGACCTCAATTCCCCCGCACCCTGATCAAGATGCTAGTATACACGTACTCAAGATCTACAGATCATCGACCGTGATTGAATCATAGGGCAGTGCCTGCGAACCCCCTATCTAATCCCATCCATCATTCATGCCTAACTACCAAGATGCGCAAAGGCGTACCAAGAAAGCGAAGCTGCCCTGCCATCAGCTCACCCGACAAGCCGAACGGATGAGTCGAAGCAGAGTTACAGCTAGAGGGCACGCGGTCGTGAGTTTGTTCGCTCTTATCAAGGTCCAACGGTATGGTAGCGTAGTTGTCCTCGGCAAAAGTTCCGTTCACCGCTCAGTTCGTCCCATTTCGAGCCTTGGGTAACCTGGGATGAAAGATTTAGGCTTTCCCAATGGTCGAAACTGTGTGTACATGGAAGCTGAGAGCTGAGGGGGGAGGTTCAATGTTCCTTGGCTGCTTGGCTCATAGCTGGGTGCCGGTACGAGCAGGGGCTGGCAAGGCTAGTGAGTCTATTGCGCTATCCGCCCACTTGGCCCTACACCACCAATTCTTGTCGGCCGAGTTAATGAGACAGGCAGCCCACTTGACTTGACATGACTATGACAGGACGAAAAGAAAAAGGCACAGGCACAGGCACAAGCTCAGGACAGGCACGCACCCAGCCGAGTTCCGTTGGGCACTGCCGGTACTTTTGCAATACTCTGTGGAATGTACGTACTTGGGAGTGAAAATGGCAGAGAACTCGGGCTCCTCAAAGAAACTGGAGTATGACGCATGCGTTCATGACCGGATCTGGACTGGGGCTCGGCCATCGCTCGTGTACCCAGAAATGTACCCCCCATCCCAGGAAGCGAGTGAACAAGGGCGCAATAAGCTTCCGTGCCCACATACGCAAGTGCTAACGAAGACAGCTGCAAGGCACCGTACCGTTTCCTCGTACATCTCACATGTACCGACTGTCTTAAGATCTTCAGGCACCAAAGTGGGCTGCTTTGGAATATATAGGCAGATGACCTGCCGTCCCTTCTGCACCCCGGATAGCTTTTGTTTTCCATCAACCCAACTGATACGTCTGGCATCCGGTCTTATTATATACATAAACCACAGCCAATCCGTACACTTTCACATAATACTGGGCCTCTCTCTCTCATACACATTCACCATAACCAAACATCACCAAGTCGGCCTATTACACCCAACACTCTCATCAAGATGCCTCTCATTGGTAGACGCAGCTTGTCTTTCAAGAAGTCGAAAGGCAATATGCAGAAGAGTCATCAAGCCGAGGAACACTTCCATACCAGATCTATGAGCACATCGAGCACCATCTCACACGCCTCTTCAACGGGATCAAATGTGAAAGCAAACTCATATGATCCGCTTTCATTGCACCCACCATTGAGCTTTAACACATCTCCTGTCTTGCCCGAGTTCGACACCTCCAGCAAGTCCCACCATGAAGACTCCGGAAACACAACGCACCTCAATCCCGAGGATCTTCCTACGCCGACGGAGAACTTCTACTACAACCAAGACTGCCGGAGGAAAACATACGTCTACGACCAAGCCGTACAGTGGCCATTGAAGGACTGGCAGGCTGTACCGCCAGGGCTCGCCAACATGGCTGAGCATGAGTTTGATGCACAGACAACACCTCGCAAACTCCCAACAGATCAACGAAGACCGCCGAAGGACAGCAACTTGTCGGAAATGGATATGTTCGTCAAGCGTGGCGAATGGAAGCGCAAGGGCATCGTCTTTGGACTCGGGTCCGACTACGAAGATGAGCAAGAAGAGCACTTCGAGTTGCCAGAACCAGAACCTCGTTTCGAGTTCTTCTAAGGGTCACCATCCTTTTATCTCTCTATCATTTATACCCCCTTTTAATATGGCGACTGAGCACTCGGGTGGTTTATTCCTTCTTCCGCCCTTTACGACAAACGATTCATACACGATATCACGAAACTGTAATTTTATTTATTTGTTGTTGGACACTGGGGACAGCGGGCGGGCTATTAGGCTTAGGTTAGGGATGGGCCTGTATCATTCTTTGTAATATCAACTAGGGTTGGTATCGACGACCAGGCGTACAGGGAAAGATACCTATTTGATTTGGTTATATAGAGCTGGCTAGCCAGTTACCAGAAGAGCAATCTCGGAATTTCACAATTATCACTTCACAATTCATATCGTCACGGTCTATGAGTCATGCTGTACCGGTGGCACTCGGTGATCATCACATCCTTCAAGGGTATTGAAACAGATCTTCCCATCCTATCTATCTTCGCCATCACAACACTGGGGATTGATGTTGATTACGTCAGGATAGTCCAGATCGTCGGCGCCTTCTATGTAATGCTCCTTCAACTTGTAACGGGTGTTCTAGAATTTGGGCGTGATCGGTGTGGCGCACTACCCCATCATTTGTTGGAGACGCCGCCAGCCCGTGTAGATCTCAATATAAGATAAGTAGTGTATGCACACCCAGTGACACACCCCTCAAGACCCTTCAAAAAGGCCATTGATCGACCAGCACCACTGAGATACACATTTTCGCGGCTGGCAAGCCGCCAATCTACATACGACCTTTGATGGTCACTCTCACTTACTAAAAGGCACTATTGGAAATCCGTTGGTGGTAATCCAACTGCCTCTCAGGCGCTACATTGACGGTATGTTGAATACATGTAATGGGCAAGTGCAATTCATTGCACTTCTATTACTGGGCTACAATAAGGTTTACTCCTGGATGGCAAAACGCATGCTTAAGTGCTCACTGGGTAACAGAAAGACTCACAATATCGATCCCAATCTCGACCAGCAAGACATACATGTCCCAACCCTTGCACAGTGGCTGGTGAGCGGATTAAATCCCAGCGCTGTGGTTGAAGCAGCAAGCAAGACGATGGGGTTAGATAATAGCCGGTCGCTACACGGCAAGGCTAGAGCAAGTAGTTCAGTGTTGCTAACCTTAGTCCGCTCTCGCACACCATCCCGATTCTAGGGATAGACAGGTAGCACTCTTATCACGAGAGTAGCTGAAACACATCAGCAGACCTCATGACATCAAGTCTACCATTTTTACCCAGGCATCCGAGAGGGGAAAAGGAAAAAAATGGACATGTACATTCCACACAGCGGCAGGCTGGTGTGTGTGGGCGCGGCCACATGGCAGCTTCTCTCTAGCATTCACAAGCTCCAGTAGGTAATCGTTTCGTTTGCTTTTCTACCCCTGAGTAACAAACGTACGTTTCCGTCCACTTGCATAAGGTTATAGCAGCGTAAGACACGCGCGGCAGGATGATTTCCACCGCCACTTCGTTTTTATTTTCCTTCTTTTCAAGCTTCATGCTTCTTCACGCTGTGAAATATGGCCACGAGGAGCAATGTCTTGTTTATTGGGTCAAATTCGGCCAAGCTGGTGGGTGGCATGCGCTCTCTCTCATGCATCACGAGATGTCACTAAACGGATGCCTGCAGCATGCAGTAGCATCCAAGCCCGACTCCCCGCACCCTCATCGTCGAAAGACTAATGTAAAAAACCCGACTCTTCGTGTTACTGTTACTCAGCCTGTCTTTTGTGCAGGGGCAAAATTGCACTGGCGCGAACCAGGCGACGTCAAGAGCGGGAAAGGCGATTATTCAGCCAACTATGTAGTCGTTGCGCTTGCGCATGCCTAACCCAACGCCTTCTTTTCCCTCCTTTCCCCATCCGACCATCGTAGCGAATAGATTGGAGCCTGACATCACTGATGAGAAAGAGAGTCGCACAGACACAACGGCCCCATTGGAAGGGATGTGGATGCCGAGAACAGATGGCTTATTCGCCCTGCACGTGCGTATATCAAGGGCGAAGAGGCAGACCGGATGACTACTACTCCATATGGGTAAGTAAAGACTTCCTAGGCAGGTAGCAAAGTTAGTTATCGCGCGGTCACAGGAAGGTATCCCTCTTATCTAAGTGTGTCGTCGCCACTAGTTCGAGATTCACTACCTTACCAGGATGTGTTTATTTCTGCCTGCAACGTCGTACAGTGCTCCAAACCTACAGCGCAGTAGCACGACTACATGCATGCGGATGTAACCTTCCGCATCGGACTTTAAATATACACGAAGTCAAAAGGCGAACTATTTGGCAACTGCTTTGGTACTCTGTGTTGTACGAACTGTAAGAGTATCGTCCCGGGACAGGGAATGCTTCGTGGTGAGTAAGAAAGTGCATAATTTAAGAGCCGAAGGCAGTTTACACAAGCACGCCGTGGGCTTGGTTTGATGGAGGCGTTCTAAACAGATCGAAAGTCAAATCAGAGAGTACTACAAAAGCAGGTTGAGTAAGTGATTTTCGGATAAAGTGCTGACTCGAAACAACGCTGGCCGACTACGAGCTATTCTTAGATGCCACTGATCAGAGGATCGGATGGTTGATAAAGGATGAGCACCTTTCCTTTTGATCTGTGATCAGATTTTCAATCACGAAATATAGAAACAATGTAGAAGGACCTTTTCGTGTTGTAACTGGTACACGGTGACGTCTTCGAAATTCACCAAACCGACCGCGACGTATTATGTAGATTGCATTTGTCGTCGTGTCGCCTCAGGGATTTGGCACTCGCAAAACTTCGAGAATGTGATCTCGATGACAAGACACATTCTCTCCAGGGCAGCTCTCTCCCCGGGTGGCGAAAGGCTCTCTACGTGTTTCATCAATGGCTTCTCACAGAATTGCTTGACTTAGCTGTCAGCCTAGGAGAGGAATGAAAGACGTTATTACTTTTCTGTAGCTCGTTGCTAGGTAGTTTACCCCTGAAACCGTCTCCTCAGTCCGGCACAACGCCGTCTCGTCCACTAGTGTCTACGCCGTAGCCACAGCCTCGGGACACACTTCAGTAGCGTACCACGACCTGGGAAAAATACGCCTCGCGCTTTATAATCAACAACTGCCTAGTGTCAACCGGCGAGCCAGCGCCACCCGAGCGAACGGTCGAATGGGAACGCGTTGGTTCGTGTCTCTCGCTGTGCGAGTCAGGCAGATAAACGTGGCATACAAGGCGTATCTGACAGAAGTTCGTTGAAGGATCCGCAGCTCGTCCAAAACACCATCTCGATCGGGCAGCTGCACTCGAATCGATCGATTCTGATAGTTCAACAACTTGAGTAGTCGTAAAGCAAGGCAGCGGGCAGTTAAGTTCGACTCCATTGGCATGTAGACCAAATAACTAGTGAGAATGAGGCTTTCATAAGGAGCCACAGACAGATCCAAGCCCCTGGATTTGACAAGGACATCTACATAATTTGATGGTGTAGAGAAACATCTTTTGTTCTTAGTCCCTTAAACCCAGAGATGAGATATCCGCACTCAGCTCTCTGCCCTGTACCAACTCCGCCAAAACCTTCCCGGTTCCAAGCGACATGCTGATCCCCCACGGTCCATGGCCAGCCGCTAAGTAGACTCCACCCTCAGCGCCAGGTCGCGTTCGTACACTGGCGCCCAGTTGCTCGTCGGGTATACGGCAGATGATCGGTAGCCCATCCTCTGTCACGGGCCGGAAGCATAGGCCCTCCCGAGTCACTTCGAACCCGTCATCAGCGGCTCCCTCCCGGGCGAGGATCTCCCGGGCCGTGTCACGAAGCTTCTGGATGGCGGGCTTGGAAAGGTTTCCCTTCGAGTCCGTAGCCAGCTCGGGTAGGGGCTCGGTTGCCGAGTTCAGGCCGGCAAGGTAGATTTGGCCACCTAGGCGCGAGAATATCTCCGGGGAGTACCCTGGCTGACTCGTCATGAAGATTGCGTGGCAGCCGTGCGACTCCTCGTCTTGCTTGGTCCATTTTGGCGACTTCACAACTAAAGAGTGTCCTGCGAGGCTAGTTATGGGGACCTTGTAGCTTGAGGTAGGAAACAGCGTTCGAAACACTTGGGGTGACCAGGCACCTGACGTGATGATTATTCTGGTGCATGGTATGTCCGTCTCCGTGCTCGTCCTAGTATCTGCAATGCATATGCTTGACACTTCGTTGCGTACGTCGGTAAGAATCGAAATGGCATTGGCCGGCTGGTGCAGCTGAACGCCTAGGTTGAGACATTTCTTTAGGAGGTGATGCGAGAGCTGCAGGGGGTCTCTGGGGGTTTTGCAAAGTAAGTAACCTTGAGCTACCGAACTTCTGAACGACTCGGCTCGAATCGCTGCGGAACAAAACCATAACACAATTACTCACACTTGAGCTACAGTCCCCTCATTACTGATGATCTCAACGGCATCGCCATCTTCCCGTTTCAGCCACGGCGGCGCGACCCCCTTTGTCAAATCACCAGCAGCAGCTTCGGCGCGACTGGCACCATCCCGACACCACACATCAACCTTCTCCTTGGATGAATTCGTTGGAGGGGAGAGGCTGATGGAGGTGCTCTGGGCATATCCCCACTTCTCAACACCATTATCCTTCTCAGCAAGCTTTCGATGCTCCTCAAAGCTCAGCGCACCTAACGAAGCCGAAGCAGGGGAGAACCAGTCCTTGGCAAGAAAGCCGCCTGCGTAACCAGAAGCCGATGCGAAGAGCTCAGAGCTGACCTCGACCAAGTGAACGCTTGAAGGAGGCTGATGTTTGGCAAGGTAATAGGCAGTCGAAGTGCCGATGATGCCAGCACCCAAAATAATAGTGGTCGACATGATCTAGGGACAAGCCGTGTCGGGTAGATAGGAAAACAACTGACATATAGGGTCAAAATGTCACCCTTCTTGCGTCATCCGATGCAATATTCTCAAAATGCCAATGGCAAACAGCTGATGTTTTGCTTCAAACTTACTCATAGATTAGGTATACCCGAGGGAATATGCTATTTGATATACATGCGTATTGGGTGCAGGTGTCTCCTCGGGCTCTTTAGCCTCCGTCTTAGGAGAGGAATGCATGTATCATTAGCTTGGGTAGGCAATGGCTACCCCGCTGTCGTCATTGGGTTCTGGGCAACTGGGTATGATCCGATAAGATAAGAAGATGATCTCGCGGCTTTATGTAAGTGACAACCTATCTGCCAGACATGCCCACCGACTAATATTCACGTAGTGCATGGACTTGGAGCGATTCATGTTTTAAGTCTTGTTCATTTGTTTTCTAACAATATTTTTTCTACGGTGACAACACCGCAACCAACCAAGAAACCATGTCCAAGACTTTCATCGTGACTGGCGCTAGCCGAGGCCTAGGCCTTGCCATTGCAGAGATCCTGCTCAAAGCATCGCACAATGTGTTTCTTGTTGCAAGAACGGAAACGGACCTACAGAAACTCAAAGGAACCAACACCGACTCGGTTGACTACATGGCTGCAGACTTGAGCGACTTGAGTGTATGTTCTCATCAAGATTAAGCTTCACGAATTGCACTGGCAAATCAGCTACTAACCTGAACCAGGTGGCCCCCAAAATCATCGAGTCGGCAAAGAAAGCCTTTGGCAAGATTGATGGCCTTGTTATCAACCATGGCACCTTGACACCACTCACAAGACTCGCTGACACGAATATCGAGGAATGGAGAACAGCGTATGATATCAATGTCTTGAGTGCTGTTGCATTGGTGAGTATTGGCTGTGAAACCTTGCTACACCCCAGCCCATCTAACATTGTCAAAGGTCAAGGAAGCTATTCCCGAACTTCGAAAGTCAAAGGGTCGCGTGGTCTTTATTTCTTCCGGAGCCGCCACAGGAGCATACGCCGCATGGGCTGCTTATGGAACAGGGAAAGCTGCAATTAACCATGTCTGTGCGCATCTGGCCGTCGAGGAGCCAGATATTACGGCAGTTGCTGTGTCCCCAGGAAAGGTGGACACGGCGATGCAGCAACAGATCAGGGAACTCGGTGGTTCTAGCATGGAGCCGAACCAGCATGCAGGCTTCATCGACGAGCATACACAAGGCAGGTTGCTTAGGCCAGAGCAGCCAGGTGCAGTCATTGCCAAGCTTGTTGACACTGCCACCAAGGACCTAAGCGGAAAACACTTTCGGTACGCGTGACGACCTCCGCATGAGTAATGAAAGCGACTAACTTCGTCATAGATGGAACGCAGCTGAAATGTCGCCTTTTCAGTAGCGGACATGCCTAAAACTAAATCAAATTGTCAGCGAGGGTTCCTCAACACAAGATAACACAAGTTGACAATGAGGGGGTTTGCTTCAGTCGAAAGATGAAAAGGCCTTATATGTATTCAGCATAGCAATGCTCAGGTTTAGCATGGAATATAGGTTCGTCATCATAAGCAAGGTGGGGAGGTCAAGGGAAAGCGATAAAAGGAACGAAGTATGCCTTACCTTACAAAAACATGCAATGGTCTTGGTCTCACGGGAAGAGGTGGTGATGCTAACCTTCATCGAGCCACTATTCGCTGACCATCAGCACTTCCGTACCATGCCATGTGATCAACGGAATGTCGGTAACCAGTAGGCTTGATCAGGGTTTGATAATGAAGTCCATCATGGAATATCGGTATTTGATAGTACTTGAATTTTGGGCATCATAGAGCCGCCGGACCGTGTTCGCAAAAGGTCGGTACAACATACAGGATGGAGTCTCACGAGTATTTGGAAAATCTAAAAATCAACCGTTAACATCTTGGGCCACCAAACAGTACGGCAGCAAATGTGTAGTAACAAGTGCGAAGAATCAGTCGGTCATTTGGCGTGACATGTCATTCACCATGGGCCATGAGGCGAAGGTAAGACTGGGGCGACAACCTTATCATCAGGAAAAGGCAATGGGAGGAGGGAAATCGGTTGTGCGACTTACTGTGTAGCCATGAATCCCCAGGTGAAGATGGTTAGCAACTGGGGACACTGCAAGAGGCATTGCGCCGCAGCGAATGCAGCGAATAGACCATTTCACGGTAGACAATCGCACATATGCGTGTCATGTCGCATGTTTGTTAAACATAACACGCCGTCAACCTAGGCCAAACAGCCATGGAAGAGAGGGAGGTGGGAAAGAATAGGGAGAGAATGTTGTGTTGGAAGGTTGGGACATGATGCAGAAAAAAGAATCTAAGAAAATTTCTGAATTTGAAGGTCGCTCGCAACGCCAAGCCTTTTCAGGGAGATGGGCCCCCATCTAAAATGCAAGCTTGCGCCACAGATGGGGGACCCTCTTTCAGCTTCAGCCCAGCAGCCAGCAGCCAAATCAAGACAGGCCTCAGCCACATGAACCTTGAGCGAAGGCTACATAAACACTCGCTGATCCACCCACAGACTGACTGCATACCTCGCGTGTAGTTGGAGCAGTTGGCACTTGCAGCTCATCTGTCTATCGATTGCGGATTGATGCATACAATACAAACAACCAATATCTAAGACTCGACCTCAGCCTGTTATTACGACGACCACGCAATTCCAGCAACCTCTTCGCCGTTGTCTTCTCTCAAACAAATAACATCGTACTTCTTCATTTGTCGGACATCAATCTGGTATATTCATTCCAAGCCATTCATCTTTGTTCGGGTCTATCGGTCTTTTCGGCTTCAATATCATTCACAACCCAACATGTCGGATCACGAATACGGAGGTGAGTTAACCCAGTTCACACCCATTGTGTCGAGTCTGCCTGTTTGTTGCACTGTTTGTTCCGCATTTGACCACATTGAATGCTTGATGTCCTGCAAGTGCACACAAGAGAATTTCCAACACATGCACCGTTTGCTCTTGATCTGTATTATTTCCAACAAAGAAGGTGTCGCTCGCTTGAGGCGTGCAGTGCAGTGCAATGCAATGAGCTGGTGTTGGTGTTGACGTTGGTGTCGGCATACCATCGTGGGTATTCATAATTGCACCTCCTCAACCTCTATTATTATTGCCTCCATTCTGGTCTGGAAAGAAGCATCACCAACAGCATCGCATCCCACTGGCCTTCCTTTTTCTTTGTTCCTGCTTGCTTGGAAGCAGCTCACCTTTCAATATGCCCCACATTTCACACCAAGACAGCTATTGGATGAATTTTGATAATGGCACAGGTCAACATTTCCCTTCGTTTGACTTTTCTATTACAAAAGTTGACTTGCAGGATCTTGATGCTGATTTCGTCTCCAGGCAACGATGACTTGTCCCTCCCCAAAGGTACGTTGCCCACATCCGGGTGGTGGTTTGGACAGCTGTAGCTATTGCTGATCGCCCCTGGAATTCCCTTGAAATGGTCCTTGATCGCGTAACAGAGCTGACATTTTCCTCACAGCTACCGTCCAGAAGATTGTGACAGAGATCCTGCCCTCGTCAACTGGACTCAGCTTCTCAAAGGAGGCCAGGGACCTACTGATTGAGTGCTGTGTGGAGTTCATCACGCTGGTCTCCTCCGAGGCCAACGAGATCTCCGAAAAGGAGGCCAAGAAGACCATCGCGTGTGACCACATCACCAAGGCTCTCGATACGCTCGGCTTCGGGGACTACGTTCCTGCAGTGCTCGACGCTGCCGCCCAGCACAAAGAGACGCAGAAGGTGATTAAGAACATTGTAAGCGAGCTCATTCCCCCAACTCCACATATCATATATGCTAACTCGATAATTAGCGGACAAACAAGTTCGAGGATAGTGGCATGTCTCTTGAGGAGCTGGAGCGACTGCAAGCAGAGCAGTTCGCACAGGCGGCAGCAAGACACAACTGATGCTCAGGGTCTCTGAAGGATTTAAGGTGTCCAGTGTTCATCGTTGATTTGATAGGGGGCATTGCATGGCGTTTCATTGAGCGTAGGAGCGGGCTGGTATATCAATGGCGTTTTCGAGTCGGTTTCAAGTGATGAATAATACAATCATCAACCCAATCCACAGCTTGATCGTAACCAGAAGAAGAGGAAATCTCCATCGGTAATCAGTTGTATGTGTGCAGTCTTATGCGCAAGATCTCACCTAGCCAACTGAGGTAGATGTGAGCATTGATCTCAGGAGCAATCACAGATGCAACTGAGATGGTGTCAGGTCGCAGCATTGCATCTGGCTAACAGCAGCAGAAGGTGTCCCATCATTCAATAGTAAAGAGGACTTACCTAGGCTTCACGAATCGTAGTTCAAGCAATGACAATAAAACACAATTTCTTCCCTGGGCGAGTGGAAATGAGTAAAATAAATACATGTAGATCGCGACCTCCTGTGAGTAAGTAGGCTTGACGAGCGTTCTACCCACATTCATCAACAATGGGATCACGATGGTGATGCACCAAACAACACGATGCGATACGATGCGATGCGATGTTTCGCAGAAATATGTACATGTAGTATCGATAGAACTCCATACTAAGCCTAATCGGATAACTATCACTGAGCAGGCAGAGGTCTGTAAGTATGCGGGAATTTTTGCAGGGCAGGTGTGGTGTTTTGGCATTTCGTCATTGGTTGGAAGGGGCCTGAAAGGGGCCTGAAAGGGGACTGGAAGGGGTCACTGGTTGGCTGGCCTGCGCCGAGTTGCTCACCGACGAAGTCGTATCTGCAGTGCCATTGCGGCACTGACACGGCTTCATTGTGGGGAGCTCGAGTTTTAGCTCGGAAGGATGTGACTTCATTGAAGAAAAGTCTGTTTGACCCAGCCTGCCTGCCCAAAAAGTTAGACCGTTGAAATGGGCAGAGCGTCTGGTTCAGCAGGACCGACCCCGACGTCACTTGACGAGCAGAAGAAGCTCCCGAGTGAGGGGTTTGTTTGTTTGTTGTGTCGGTCATCCAACAGATTGGAAGAATCAGTTTACAATTCCAACATTCGAAAGGAGCGAGCATGATCCATTCTTGGGAAAAATATATACTTGCTTATGTACTTGACAGGCAGGAGTCTGGCCAGGCACATTGCGTCGATTAGGTAACCTGTTCAGCCCTGACTTCTGGCCGATCATCCCATTGGAAGCCTCAACCCAACCGAATTCGGGAGTTTTTAGTTGGAAAGTAGCCAGACCCATGTTCTAAACTTACGACATGGTGGTTTTGTTGAAAGTTGAAACTGCCCCGCGATCGCCGATAAGGCCGATAAGCAGCTATTGCTCTGCTTTCGCTCTGCAATGGGTGCCCAGCTACTTGCGTCACAGCTCCTTGGGCCCCTCAATCAGCCCGAGTCCCAGACAGTGGTTGCACCGCAGCTCTACTCCAGAGGTAGGTGTGTGTGCGTATGTGCCTTCCTTGGCTGCGCAAGATGCATGTACATACCTAGAAATCTCTCATGGAAGTCTTCTCTTGATGGGACCTCTCAATTCATTTAAAAAGCTAGAATACAAGTTCTTAATGGCAGATGCGAGTTGAGTCATGCAAGTATCTCTCCTGTTGTCCCGAGATTCGCAAAGCAATTGTCTCGCCAATCCGTTTATTCCGCTGGCGTCATAAGCAGTCGTATAAGTAAGAGCTCCCAGCGTATCCGACTGGAGGGCTGGAGGCACCTTCCCTCTCTACCGGCATAATAGTTTTAGGTAGGTACGACACGATAATCGCCTGATCTTTTTAAAATGATTCCATTGGTAAATAAGGAAGCCGCAATGGTCTAACTGTTGTTTTGTACAGTGCTGCCCCACCCCTCGAACGATTATCCCACCTATTTACTTCCCACGCGCCAACTGAACCACCTTCCTCTCACCTCAACCTTCCCACCTCCCACCAACACCACAACCACACATCCCGCTCCCAACACCACCCACATCACCATGGCGAGCGAACCCAAGCAGAAGGTCGCCGTCATGACCTCGGGAGGTGACTCCCCCGGCATGAACGGTGTCGTCCGCGCCGTCGTCCGCATGGCAATCCACATGGGCTGCGATGCCTACTGCGTCTACGAAGGTTACGAGGGCCTTGTGCAAGGCGGAAGCTACATCAAGAAGACAGAATGGGACGATGTTCGAGGCTACCTTGGTATCGGCGGTACTTACATTGGCACAGCCCGCTGCATGGCCTTCTACGAGCGTGCTGGTCGATTGACCGGTGCCAAGAACATGATTCTAAACGGCATCAACGCCTTGATCATCTGTGGCGGTGATGGTTCCCTGACTGGTGCAGACAAATTCCGAGCTGAGTGGCCTTCGCTGGTCGAGGAGCTCGTCGCTACCAAGCAGCTCACCCAAGAGCAGGTCGAACCCTACAAGAAACTCAACATCGTCGGCCTAGTAGGCTCCATCGACAATGACCTTTCCGGCACCGACGCCACCATCGGTGCTTACACCGCCCTTGCCAACATTTGCGAGGCGGTTGACAAGATCGAATCTACTGCTACCTCCCATTCCCGAGCGTTTGTGATCGAAGTCATGGGTCGTCACTGTGGCTGGCTTGCCCTGATGGCTGGTGTCGCTATCGGCGCAGACCACATCTTCATCCCAGAGAAGCCTAGGAAGGACAACTGGAAGGAAGAGATATGTGAGGTCGTTAAGAAGCACCGTGACTGGGGCAAGAGAAAGACCATCGTCATCATTGCCGAGGGTGCCATGGACCGCCACGGAGGCAAGATCACCCCCGAGATGGTGAAAGACCTTCTTGCTGACAAGAAGGGCCTCGCTCTCGACACCCGTATTTCCTCTCTTGGCCATCTTCAGCGAGGTGGTCCTGCCGGTGCATACGACCGCATGCTGGCAACCCTTCAAGGTGTCGAGGCTGTCAAGGCCGTCCTGGATGCCGCAAAGGCCGTCAAGGAGGGCAAGCCCCAACCTGAAACCTGCGTCATTGGAATCAATGAGAACAAGATTACCCGTCAACCTCTGATGGCCGCAGTGGCTGCCACTCAACAAGTCGCCAAGGCTATCGAAGCTCAAGACTTTGACAAGGCCATGTCTCTTCGCGATACTGAATTCGCAGAGATGTACAACTCCTTCAAGATGACCACAGCGATGGGTCTTGATACAAGCATTCATGTTCCCGCCAACAAGAAGATGCGCATAGGCTTCATCAACGTTGGAGCCCCTGCTGGTGGCATGAATGCAGCAGTCCGAGCCGGTGTAGCATACTGCCGCTCACGAGGTCACGAACCGGTCGGAATCTACAACGGCTTCGCTGGCTTCGCAAGACATCATGGCGACAAGCCTGAGGGCGCTGTCCGAGGATTCGACTGGCTGGAAGTCGATGGCTGGGCCAGTAGGGGTGGCTCCGAGATCGGTACCAACCGTGAGCTCCCAGAAGAATCAGGAATGGAACTCATGGCAAAGCTCATCAAGCAATATCGGTTCGATGCCCTCTTCCTGATTGGTGGTTTCGAGGCGTTCCATTCCGTCGCACAGTTGCGCAAGGCTCGCGACACATACCCCGAGCTCTGCATCCCCATGACACTCCTTCCTGCCACCATTTCGAACAATGTACCCGGAACTGAGTATTCCCTGGGATCCGACACTTGCTTGAACGAGCTTGTGAGTTACTGCGACAAGATTAAGCAGTCCGCTTCGGCAACCCGACGACGTGTATTCGTCATTGAAACCCAAGGTGGCCGATCTGGATACGTGGCAACTCTTGGTGGTCTTGGTGTTGGTGCCAGTGCCGTCTACATTCCTGAGGAGGGTGTCACCCTTGACATGCTCGCTGCCGATGTTCGTCATCTCAAGGATGCCTTCCAGAAGGATAAGGGCCGTTCTCGGGCAGGCAGACTGATCCTGGTCAATGAGAAGGCCAGTCGTGTATACGATGCCAGACTCATTGCCAACGTGTTCCGCGAGGAGTCCAACAACCGCTTCGAGTCACGAGATCTTATCCCCGGCCATTTGCAGCAGGGAGGTATTCCTTCGGCCATGGATCGATGCAAGGCCGTTCGACTAGCCATCATGTGCATCAAGGAGCTGGAGAAATTTGGCCCCAAGCCCTTCGAGAACCCGGACAAGATCAAGAACGACCCTACAAGCTCTTCTGTGATCGGAATCCAGGGTGCTCACGTAACCTTCACTCCAATGGAGGAGTTGGAGAACCAGCGTACCGACTGGAAGAACCGACGACCTAACACGGCTTACTGGACCGACATGAAGGAGGTCGTTGACATCCTCGGAGGTCGACCGAAGTACCCTGAGCCGGAGAAGAGCTTATTCGGACAGATCGCCAAGGATACCAAGCGTGGTCTGGCTTAATTGAGATAGATGATGTTGATGCGATTAGGAGAACGATTCATGGGTTTATTATTACATTTGGTTATCGCGGTTATGCCACTGGTATGTGGCGGTTATGAAGCTGGCACCACAAAATTACGCTACTCTAGGGACTTATTCCATTAGACGAATATTATGACTGAACGAGATTTGACATTCCTTCGTGATCCTGAGCTGCCTAACTAGATAAAAACGAAACTCACTTCCTCGAGAAAGGAACGTGTTCCTTATTCTCAAAAGGGGGCGTTTGCCCCATCAGGGTGGAAGAATTTGCCACTGTCCTCGGCCTTCAACCCGGACAGCACTTTCAACACGCTTCTTGCGCTGTCCTTAGCCTCTACGGGTGCCTCGGGGCCTCCCATCGCCGTCTTCACATGCCCAGGGTCTACACAAACAACAATGGCTTTGCCTTTTAACTGGTGTGCTTGGTGAACCATCAACATGTTAAGAGCGCACTTGGAGATGGAGTAGGGCGTCATGTCGGGCTCGATAGTCCCATCCGATAGCAAGGCCAGCGAACCTAACCCCGACGAAATATTGGCGATAATGGCACTGCCCTCGCGCAAGTAGGGCAGCAGAGTTTGTGTGACCTTGGCAGGGCCTACAACATTCGTCGTCATGTGGGCTAGAAGCGAGGCGCCGTCGAGGTTCAGTCCAGTCTGACCTTCCGATTGTTGGATTCCCGCATTGTTAACCAGCACGTCGATTTTCTCATCTCCGGAGAGGATAGGCGGGATGGACTGCGCAAGGGTTGCAATTGATGCCTCGGAGGAGACGTCGCATTGAACGATATGGCCGCGCCCCTCGCTCTTGGCCATCACGGCTTGCAGATCCGATATGTTGGCAGAGGTGTCGCGCACCGTGGTGATGACGGTGTTGGACGGGTCGGCGGTGAGCTGTCGGACATATTCCAGCCCAATGCCGCCGCGGGCTCCGGTCACGACGTAAACAGGCATGTTTTGTTTGGGGAGGATGATGGATGGCGGTCCGTTTTGGTGCTATGCTGAGTTGGGATGAAGAGTGGTAAGTCTGAAACTTGTCTCCCCCACTGAGGGAACACGTACGACCTCGACACACCCTTATATACTTCCCCAGAAGCTTCCACTACAGAAAGCATCGGCAAGCTGAGAAGCCCGAGCTGACTAACAAGAGCCATGATAGTTAAAGCTAATATGCAAGTGATTGCCTCTTCTACGTTGAACAGAATTGAGCATGAGCATCATCGCGGTCCGAGCCTCTACCGAGCACTAGTCCCCGAAGCTACTTGCTGAGATCATGACTCAGTCGTGGTCCGAATTATTGCAAACCATTATGCCCGGCAACTTGAGTACGGATACGGCGGGCATGTTACCCTCATGGGTGGAGAACCGGCAGCATCTCCATGGCTATCAGCTTATGGACGTGTCAATACTTTTGCGTAAGTTGTAACACATTCATCCCGTACGGAGCATGCGGTGGCCGGTATCGGTACTTTTCAGCCGCATCTAGGCGAAATCACAGAATATTTTCGGCCACAACAACAACCCCGTGTACTGGTTGGAATGTTCACAGCTCGATATAACCCCGGCAGCTTGTTATGCCGGGCCCCGTAGCAGATCGGATTTTCGGATTTCCGGACTATCGGACTCTTCGCGATCAAGCTAGAGTCCTTTAGTGACACATAATCCGGGTGCTTCCTGTTGAATGATGAGTGAACCTCTTGCTCTTCACCCCCATGGATTTGCATCCCCGCGAATCACCCATGGATATATTGGGGTATGCTCCAGGTACATGCCACGCCAGATCTATAATGATGCGTAGTGCGGCATCATATAGAGCCCGGCCTTCCCGGTTTGCAACACAGCTTGCAAGTTGACCCGCTCTCATGGACTTTTAGGCTCGGTTCCCAGACAAATTAGGAAAGACGAAGAGCTGTACCCTCGTTCGCATTTTCTATCGCGAGACTCGTCCAGGATAAACATTCTCTTCCGGGGTTTAGAGTCCTTGCACTGGGCTAAACTCCGTTGATGAAGTACGCTGCTGCGAAGACACGGCTTTTTCAGCTCGGTATAAGGGCTCGCTTGGAAGCCCTCTTTTTTACTTGGTACAGACGAAAACCAACTGGGCGTCTTACCTTGACAGGACTGCGAATAACCGTTTGAGAAAACCTTTTGAGCTGCTCATGCTACATGTTACTCACTTTTTTTCTTCAAGATTCTAGATCACGGACAACGTAGCTTTCTGCCGGAATGGCCTTGTCAGCGGCAAAGGTTGATGGTTTGGCTATATTGGTATACTGTCGAGCTTGGCCGGCTACTATACCGACAATGTCTACAAATATACCCCGCATGATGAACGGCGAAGTGCCCGAAAAGATGACTGATTAGGCAACACCTTCTGGAGTAGCGTTCTACCCGAATGCAACGCTCGGCAGGCGAGCTGTATAATAGGATGTTACCGGATGTCATCCACTTCTACATTTTAGCCACATGGCAAGGGGGGATCTCGGCACACCGTGGGGTAAAATCCCCAAGCCATGTCGTTTTGGACGTAAGACATCATAATCAACTGTAGCAGGACATATCCAGCCCTCCAGCTTCGAGAACGAGAGTGAACAAGACAATTTGTAACAGGTTGTTGACCGCAAATATCAAACATGGAGACCATGCAAACCCCAAGAATATCTAGACTGGCCTCATGGCTCTTACTCCTCGTGCTCTTCACGGCCACGCACCCATCAGCCGCAGCCGCAGCCGCAGCCCCGCACATGCATTCGCGAGCCTTGCCATCGCCCCAGCAGCGACAATTCGGCACAGAGAACCACTGGGAAACGCTCTCCTCCTTGCCCCTGGGACCCAGACAGGAGAACAGTGTGGCTGCGCTGGGAACCGACATATATATCCTCGCCGGCATCACGAGCGCGGCCCCCAACGCCACCGATTTCCCCTCGCTCCAGCTCGTGCAGGCCTACGCCACCGAGCGCCGTACCTGGCGCCGCGTCGCCGATGTGCCCACGCCGCTAAACCACGCCCACCTCGCGGCCGTTGCGGGGAAGCTGTACATGCTCGGCAGCCTGACGGGCGGCGGGCCTTTTACCCCGGTCGGTGTTGGTTATGAATACGATGCGGGGGCGGACGCCTGGACAAGGTTACCTAAGGGCGATTTGCCGGAGGGCTTGGAGCGCGGCGCGGGGGCCGTCGGCGTGTGGAGGGATCGGTTCGTCATCGTCGCAGGCGGACTGACCTACAACAACCCGTTCACGGGGATCCAGAACACCTCGGCCGACGTCTCCGTGTTCGATACGCAGACGGGAACCTGGCTGCCCGGTGAGGACTGGCCAGCGCTCCCAGATGGCGGGCGCGATCACGCCGGGGGCGCCGTGGTCGGGGACACCATGTACGTCGTTGGCGGGCGGACCAACGGGCGGACCAACGTTAAGGGAGACGTGTTCGCGCTGGACCTTAGCGCGCTGCCCGAGGCGAGGAAGTGGGAGGCCAGAGCCGGCATGCCCACGCCGCGGGGAGGACTCATGGCGGCGGCTGTGGACGGCAAGATTTACACGTTTGGCGGCGAGGGAGAGGAAGCGCAGGGGGCCGGGCCCGGGGGTGTATTCCGCGAGGTCGAGCTGTACGATACAGAGGCGGACAGTTGGGAGAAGCTGCCCGCCATGCCCTTCCCAAGACACGGCACCGGAGCCGCCGCGGTGGCGGGAAGGATTTACATCCCGGGAGGTGCGAATATGACCGGGGCAGGGGCCACTAGCGTGGTCGACAGCTTCAGTCCTTAATTGTGCCAGCCAAGAGCCTCCAGGAGGTCCCCTTTAGGCGTTAGGGAAAGAAGGGTTCACTCTAGCCCACGTTCAGTTAGTCATCAGTGGTGTGGTAACTTTTTGTTTCCGACGTTTTGTTTTGGTTGATTAAAAAGACCAACTTGCATGCCGTTGCTACCATAGCCGCAGTAGGCTGCCATTTAGGGCAGATTAGAACCGTTGCGCAGAGCTAATGAACGCTACTATGAATGAAACGGTACGGAGTGGCCACGCCTAGCTCATGTCACTAGAATAGTCCCGTCCCTGAGGCTGCTTGGCCGCTTGGTTAGGATGAATCGAGGATAGGAAGGAAGGCAGACATCAAGATCAAAGTGCGACTGCCGTAAACTAGAGTACGGGGTAGCGGAATGGGGAGAGAGAAATGTGTGGTATGTAATGACAAGTCGGTCTTGATGGTTCCATCTGATTACAGCGGGTTGTACAGAAATGGTTGTTGCATATACTCTCCGGGCCCGAGCCGAAAGGGCGCATGGGAGTGACATATCGAAAGCCAATGAGAATCTCGGAACATAGCCTCAGCACGTTGCATTTGCATCACCACATGGCGATCTATAAGAACTTTATGTATGGACCGTTTCATGCCTCTCTGAGGCGCAAGTCTTCGGGACCGATTGAGACGCATCGCACACAGCCAAGATCCAACGCATAATGGTCCTTTCTCGAGCGGCAGCAAGCGAATACTACCCACGAAAAATGGCACCATCTGTCTGCACACAAGGTTAGTTCTTTACTGTACAGTTACAATATTACAGATCACGTCGACATTGCAATTATGGAAATCACCCAGGCAGTGGAGACGTATGAGTCCAGGTGGACCATGGCCAACGCGCTGCTTACTGTAAAGGATCTTGGGGGACCACAAGATGCTGACATCTCTCCGCTTCTCGTCTCCATATGCCTGAATGTGTCTGCCTACTCAAAGGCCTCGACCTTTTTTTTTTTCTTTCTCTCCCACTCATGATAAGGCCTTGCTTTTGCTTGCTTCTCGCAATGCTAGCTTCATCAGGCGAGGATCCCCTGCTCACGACGACTGGAAAGACCCTGATAACGCGCCGCATCTACTGCGCTTTCACGAGATTTTCTCAACGTCGTAGTCGCAATGTCGTGACGGGACGGTCACCCGATGTGTCAATAAGTATCGTAGGAGCACGCAGCAACATTGCACAGCTCTGTATCTCAATAGGGAGTGTAATGGCGATCAGAGCTGCTCCATAGACACTATTAGATCGCGACAGAGGGCAAAAGGGCAACGATCGCCTGAGACGTTCCTATCTGGTATAGCAGACCAGGAGGAGTAATCTTAGCTGTAATACAATTGCTTAAAATAGCTTATAAATGCTCTTCTATTTTACCGCCCCAGTACAAACCCATTAACGACGGGGCCAATCACGGCCTGCGCTCCTTGCCGTTTGCATCGGCTGCGACAGCCTAATCTTGCTGCTAGCAGGGCTGAATGCCCGGGCAGTTTGAGAATGTGCACTTTCTTCGTATATTCACCCATACTACTAGACGGATCCCGCAGTTCGCCTTTGGGGCCACTGGGGCCCATGCGGCTCGAGAAGAGCAGTCTGCGAATTTCGCCTCAATAGGCAGGTAGCGCAGACGGGAAGGATGGCCGTGAGGCGTGCTACTACATACATATTCCCGGACTGAGCCACTCGAGCTGAACCGATCGACGCTCTTCTTTGCTCGGTTCCGTTCTTTTCTTATTCCCACACTGTCGCTATTATTGTCGTGTCGTGTCTTGTCTGTTGCGTTGTTTCCCACTACGGGGCCAGGTCTTGAGTCCTGTTATATCCATCCACACACTCACTCACTCTTCTTTCCTTCTTTTGCCTGTTCGTCTTCGTAGTATACTAAGAGTGTGACTGACTCGTACAACAACAAGAACCCACTCATTTCCGCTGGTATACTACCTGTTATAGGACGTGTTGGTCAAAATGGGCGCCCCGAACATTCGCTCTTGGAGCCGCGCTTTACTGCCGTTGTCTTTATTGGCTAGCCAGGTATCTGCCGGTGCCATAGCAGCATGGTGGACTGACCGTATGGGCGCGACCATGTTGATGCAAGACGACGACACTGGTCTTATTCGGTACTCTCTATGCAACAGCAACAGCACGCCGGTCCTGCCCGAGGACAAGTCCATCACTCTACCATTATTCGAGCCTAAACCCAAGAAGGGGTCGCCATTGGCGGGAGTTGGCTGGTTCGATAATACTCAGACTCAGGTGAGTACTTCTCGATTGGAAAGGGATTGTGGTGTTGCTTGTTTCCCCAGAGGATAGTCTGTCTGACCAGGATTTAGGCTTCGATTTGGTTCCAGGATGAGAACGACGACATCATCAACTCCAACCTGCACTGTGATATGAACACCGGGTATTGGTCACATGGCGGTAGCTACACTGTGTCTGGAGGGGCGAAGACGCCCTCCCCAAATACCACTTTGAGCGCAGTAGTCTTGGGAGCCACTCAGGGATACCGAGTTTTCTATAGGGATACAGCCAACCATCTCCACTGGATTGGGTATCTTCCGGGGGCATCAGGATGGAACGACTACGGGTCTGTGTCGAACGACGAAATCAAAACAAATGCGATTGGTTCTGCTTTCACTGAAGGCAACAACATCACCGTGATTACGCCCAAGAATAATGAGAACATGGAAGTCTCGCGGTTGAACGACGACAAGTCGTGGCATATCAGTAAGTTGCAGCTAACCCACCACCTTGACCTATACCGATATCACGGGGACTATGCCAACTTACACGCCGACAGGTACCTTCCCTCGCCCTCTGAACTCTACCAGTGCAACCAATGCCACCAACGCCACCGACTTCCAGCTCAACACCAAGACCACGCCCAACTACACGCTGCCGGCCTGGGACGGGCAACCCAGCACCCTCGGTGTCCACATTGACAGCAAGTTCATGCGCTCCGTCTTCTACATCGGCACCGACAACGAGCTCTACCAAGTCTCCGACGCCAAGGACAACTGGGCCCTGCTCGCACGGCAGGACGCCAAGGCCTGGCCCAAGGCCGACAACCCCAAGGCCCAGCTGGCGGTCGCGAGCAACTTCGGCAGCAACGAGCTCCGCTTGTACTACGTGAGCGGCGGCCAGGTGGTCGAGGTTAACGGCGACGGACGCAAGTGGCAGGCGGCGAAAGTCCTCCCCAACTACAACAAGAGTCTGCAGGTGGGCACTCCCGCGGGCAATTCGTCGTCGTCGTCATCTTCCGACTCGGCGGCCAATGGAGGCAACTCGGGCCTCTCTACAGGAGCCAAGGTTGGCGTCGGTATTGGCGTGGCACTGGGCGCCCTCGCTGTCGGTGGCGCCTTCACTGCCCTGTGGTGCATGCGTAAGCGACAGAAGCGCGCTGACGGGGCCGAGTCGGCGGCGCTCGCCAACAACCAACAAAACCCGGGGTCGCCTACGACCGGATACTCCCAGAGCGGCTATGGGTACCCCCAACAACAGCAACCCGGAGGCGGGGCGTGGCCGGGACAGGACTATGGCGCCCAGCAGCATCAACAGCAACAGAACTGGGGAGCGGCAGGGGTTCACAACAAACCCCATGAGAAGGTCCAGGCCCCTGGGGAGCTAGACAGCCCGCCTATTTACGAAATGAACAACCAGCAGCAATACTTCGAGATGGCCGACAGCCGCCCGAGGCATGAAATGATGGGCGAGGGACATTACCAGGAGATGCGTTAAAATAAAACGGCTGCGTCTTGTATTTACAGAGAGTTGTCTGTTCTGGTTTCTTGCATGATACACATGATGCTTGGCGTTTGGTGTTTCCACGAGAGAAAGAAAGAAAGAAAGAAAGGAGGGGAGAGGATATAAAAAGAAACATATCATTCAAATACATAAATGCCACATTAAAGTCAAAACCAGGTTGTGTTTCTTCGTGATGATATTGATATCTGCCGTGCCATTCATGATTGCGGCTTCTAATTACCATTCGTTCTCTTGTATAAATATACCACATTACGCGAACGTCGCGGATAGCACGGACTGTTCGTGATATCAGGAATTAGATAGATGAAACCAGCAATCTCAATAATAGTGATTGCAGCTTGACTTAAGTGAACTCTCCACGTGCGTACCCCCAAGTCCTGCCTTCCCCTCCCCTCTCCTAGGATGCTCTTTTTTTCACTTCACTCCTCAAGATATGGACCCGGTCCCTTTTTGACATGTGGCAGCTTCTACAGCAACCCACCTGTTGTTGGGTCAGGGTCAGCCGCATACTGATTTTGACAGCTCCCGCACATGGCCAATTCAGTCTTGGTGCCGGATGGTTCGTAGACACAACGTGGCCGGTCTTTGCAAAAGTTCCACCCGGATCTGAATGTGCGGATGGTGCGGCCACATTGCCGGCATTTCACGACGAATTCGATATACGTGCACATTAGGGAGGGTTTGCGGGCGCTCAAGAATGAGTAGACACCCCGTTGACAGTATGAAGCCTGGATGGAAGTGCTGATGCGCTGACTTTAAGTATAGGTCAAATCGATGAGTAGAGAATCTTCTAGATCTGCGTGGGGTGATGATCTCCTGTTCTATCGAAATCGCCAGAAAGTTCTACCCAGCCCACGGCTGCTATTATGCGACTAAATATACATTTCTTGAGGCTTGGGTGTGGTAATTGGTGTTTTCTGCACAATACGTTAGTTTGGGGTTCATTTTTGGTCATTCAGAACGATATCCCGTCGAGAACAATGGTGAGTACGAAAGCACTGTTGCCCGGGCCGTTTGGTGGCCCCAGGACTTTGTCAGTTCTCTCAACTTCTTTCTACTCGCACAATGAAAAGAGACGGTGTGATGTCTTGCGGTCATTACAAAAACCGAGACAGAGTCCAGATCAGCACTTCATTGTCACTCTGGAATGGGAATGCTTGTGTCGCAACAGTCGCAATATGACCAGAATCCATGTGTCGTCATTGGCATCCTAATGTGCCATTCCAAGAGACAAAGGGATTCAAAAACACGATATATTTCCTGGACAGAGAGAAGACTAAGTCTAGTTTAAGTGAGCTCGAATGCGACGCTGCTCGGGTGATTGAGCGAGTGTAAGCCTATAAAGCAAGAAAGCTGAAGATATCGTGAAAGAATGTAACATTCCGGAAAAGGCCAGGGCCCCTCCTCCTCTTTTAGCACATGCTACGGTGACATTGGATTTCTGGTAGCCGCTGGCCTGTGACGTAATATACCCAAGACCCAACCTGGTGTCGACCAAGCTTTTGGTAGGGGTCTGCGGCCGTCTGGGAGTAATAAGTTTGGTACAAACCTGATCCCAAAAAAGACCAACGGCAAGGATCATGGTGCAACTGCCGCAGCGGGATGGGTGTCAACGAGCGGGTAGGCAAACGGTAACAGATAGATAAGACACGTCAAACAGCTGAGCCGCAAACAATGGTGTTTGCTCATCTCTCCTGTCTGGATGAGATGTATGTAGTATTGGTAATGTCTGGACTCTCTACTTGGTGGATCGCAGGTTTGTTTGCCTGCCGCTGGCTACATACTTACCTAGTAGGCGAACAGTAGGCGGGCGAAAGGCGGGCGGTCGGTCGCGCGCGCACACACGCTACTTCCACAATTGCACGATATTCTAGTGGTCGGGTTGGGTGTTAAGGTTAGCGCTCGACCAGCGGGTTGGGTACAGAACTGGTCGGAGTCCTGTCTGCCTGTCGGCCTGTCCCAGTATTTTTAGGTAGTAAAGCTTCGCTTTCTGCAAGCGTCTGTCTGGTATTGATCGTTAGGCATAGTTGTCCCCGCTTCTTTAGCTGTCCATTTCAGGCTTTTGCTCTACAGAATAAGTATCAGCAGCAGCACTACAACCACATCTGACTGGGATGGGCCTGGCTAGAGGATTTTCAACTTGACTGACTCCTGTCACCTCTACACTACCACATGTATTTTTTCACCGCCGCGGCGCAGCAACCACCAGCGGGAACAGCAGCAAGCGGCAGCAGCAGCAGCAGCAGCAGCAGGCTGGCTGGGCATTCTGGGCTGTGTAAAAGAACACAACTGCTGAGTCGAGAAGATGCAGTTCTGCAGCCCCAGACGATCCCGCTTGGGTGTTAGTTGCTTTTTGAGGCCCAATCAGAGGCGCCATACCTCAGATGATTTCTTATTTCTTACTCTCTGTCGTCTGGTGGGCTTCGCGAACTCACGGGGCACTACCCACCAATTCAGGGTCACAGCCTACTTCACCCAAGTCGTCTACTCACACGATGGGATCAAGCGCACTACCTCCATCCAGATGGCCATGGAAGGCAAGCAGGCAAACATGCCATACATACCATAATAGCTGTACAACAAAACATGCAAACAACCAGGCAGGCTGGAGATGACATGTACCTAGCCTTCCCAATAAAGAAGAATACGAAGGAACTTGCCAAAGATCAAGTATGCAGGTTGCAATGCAATGCAATGCATGCATGCACATTTTACTTGCCTCTTCCTGGATATTCTCACTTGTCCGGTTCGGTAGATACTAATGCAGCTAATCGAAAGACAACTTGGCCGGGCAGGACATCGAGTGAGCCCGAGCCTGGAGGGCGTGTTTCCAAGACTGCAAGAGAGCCCACCCAGAACCAAGTTCAGCCCCCTCCGGCCCCTCGATTTAATTGTCGCAGGGCCCTATATCACCCAACGAGTAAGCCGTCGGCGCCTGTATGTAGGATGACGACGTTTTTCTAGTCCCTCTTTGGTCTCTCCATAAGACCCTACGCCCGTCCTTGGTTGGTCTGCCGTCTGCTCGCCCACTCACCAGTCTCACCCGAGCCCAAAGCCGACCAACTGACATCCGTGGAAGCTGCCTCGAACTTTCCATTCGTCTCGCGGGACCCTTGGCTGAGTTTGCTTTCTCCTCTCTACATCTTACACATTTATCCCATCAAAACTCGGGAGCTTGGCTGCTGCCGTTTGCTCGCTTTCGTCGCTTAACAACACCTACTTACCTAACTTACTTGACCTCCGAAGTCTGTCACGAGTAGACTTCGCCGGTGCACCACGCTATCCTCTCTGCCCGCCGCTTCCACCCTAGCGCACTTTGCCTAACGACGACCCCGCCGCGAGGAACAACTGGGAAGTTCAACCCACCAACCAGCCCAGCCCAGCCCAGCCTACCAGCCCACCTGACCGCCTGGCTGTTGAAGAAGAAAACAAACCAGACTCACGCCTTCAGGAGCTTCCTGTCAGATTACAAACTCCAAATCACACATTTGTTTTTGTTTTTATTTTCTTCCTTTGAAGCATGTCCACCTACAGGACCGGCGGTGGCGGACGCCCAAGGGATTACGATGACCGCGACTACTACCCTGCACCCCCGCGCGGCGGCCGCGACTATGACGACGTAGATGTCTACGAGCGTCGTGAGGAGCGCCGTAGCGCCGCCCCTGTGCGTGATTACCAGGACACGGAGATCTCAATTCGCGAACGTGACTCTCGCACGCCGGCCTTTCTGCGTGACGAGGGACGCCGCAATGAAGCCGCCGGACCTCTGGTGCTCAGAGCCAGAGAGATCGAGACGGTTGACCGCCGGAGGCCTCGTAGTCCAAGCCCTCCTCCCGCTGTTCACGTGCACGAACGATTTATAGAGCGTGAGCGCGAGCGGTCCCCTGCTCCTCCTTCGATGGCCATGGAGAGGAGACCACGCTTCATGGAAAGAGAGCGATCGCCATCTCCTGGCACCATGGTTCGTGTCGATCATCGCGAAGTGGTACGCAGAAGGGAGAGATCTCCTACCCCGGAGCGGGAACGCATCCGAATCATCCAACGTGAAAGGGAGAGAATTCCCTCGCCCAGCCCCTCACCACCTCCCCCGCCTGCGCCCCCGGCCGTTATTCGTGGCCCAACCATTGAACGTGAGGTCATTACTCACTACCGAGATATCGACCATGGTAAGTTTATGATCAAGACAAAAAGAAACCCAACGCTAGAATTGCATCATTTTTCTAACACTGTGCAGGTGTCATCAAAGTTCCAAGCCCACCGCCGCCAGCACCGGCACCCCGACCATCACGCACTACGGAGCGTGAGACAGATATCGATATCTACACCCGGGGCAATGAAACCGAGGTCGACATTCACAAGCGTATGCGTTCTCGGTCTCGACCGAGAGAGCGTCCCCGGCCTCAGCCGCCGGCTAAGCAACCCTCTTACTATGACGATGAGGTCCTTGTGCAGAGCAGCCGAAAGGGCCTGCATGTCGATATCGACCATAGCCACCGCCGCTCGCATTCTGCCGCGCCAGAGCGCCGCCCAGACTACTCGGATGAGGCTGACTACATCACCAACAAGATCGACTCGCGAGGCCGCATGGGTGAGGCCTGGAACGGGGCCACCAAGGACTGGTCCATTATTGATGTACCTCCCGGAACCGAGAGAGTCAAGATGGACGGTATAGGCGGTGGAAGTGCCGAAGTCACCTGGCAGCGATACAACGGTGTCAGACGATCCAAGTTTGTCCCCGAGCGCGATGGTACTGTAGTCAGCAGTTCCAGTGTCAACGAGTCGGCCTCGGACCGCGACCGCTTGAGTGTGCAAGTCTATGATTCGCACCGAGACAAGTCCCGAGAGCGGGACTATGTGGAAGATGTCCATGATACACGTATCTCCATCCGCGACCGCGAGAGACGTCCTCGCAAGAAGGAGCAGGAGATGTGGACCGAGATCACCAAAGATTTGGTGGTGCGGGAAGCCATCGAGAAGTGCGGCTACGAATATGAGGAGACGGAATGGTTCTTCTACGTCATGCAATACCTCCGATATGTAAGTGTCTCCTTTCTTTCCCACCAGCCAACCCATCTCAGTGTGCATGAGTTCAAGACTAATATTCTGTCTTTTTTTTTGTAGGAGGATGTCTCTGAGCTTGTCAGCATCTCTGATCAGATCCGAAGAGCCCGCCGAGAAAGGGCACGGGAGATCGAGTGGGAGCGTGAGAGCAGAGACCGGTGGGAGCGTCGCCACCGACACCGTCGATCGATGGGCAAGTTCGATGACGAGAGGATTGTTGAGCACGAAGTCGTATATGACCGCCAGCCTGTGCGTGGTTATCTGCGCTGAAGAAAGACGGAAAGCTTTCAGGGGTAGCACGCATGGATTTAAGTAGTAGTATTGGAAATGGTGCGCGTGTGTCTGTGTGTGCGAAAGGGGCATTTGGCGTTCTTTTATGACTATGATGGAGGATCTCTTCTTTTACGAATCTTACGATATGGCATAGCGTGTCGGGAGCTATCTAGGGCATGGAGTTTGTATAGAACTTTTATGTAGCTTTTAGGCGGCTTTTGACTGACGACTAATGACCTCAATACATGAATGAAATCTTCAAATTTGGCTCGACTTGATCTAGATAAAGCAAGCACCGTGTAATGTACATACCCTCTATAGTTTCTCATGGGACAATACCAAGAGATCATGTTCCGCCCTAAAATATATATGTAGTCAATCAATCAGTTTGAAATAGTGATAAACGACGGGCCCAAAGATTTAGACGATATAATCTGACCTCATCACCTGCTCACCTTGCCCCACCGCATCTCAACCAGGCCAGGCCTTTCCATTGTGGTCACACTACCTAAATCGTTTGGTAGCGGCTCATACTTCAACACAGTCATCCTACTTGCCATCCTTTCTTACCCTTTACACGATGTCAGCCAACGATGCCAAGGTGGTTTCTACGCAGCCGCTGGTGGGTCCGCCCTAGATCCCACTCGATATGCATCGTCCTCGGACACACCCATGACTGACCCATGCGTGAATACAAAAGGATACCCACGATGCCCGATGGATCAAATTATTGAAGTAAGCTGCCTTGTTTCTGATGCTCCTACGCGCACATGTAAGTATACAGAGCATGGTTTACTGACGTTGCTCACAGGGTCGACTATACGGATGCCCGCGGCAAACAGCGCACATGGGAAACCGCCGAGAGACGCACTCGGCCCAAAGATGGCGATATTGACGGGGTTGGCATCGTCGCCATCTTGGAGAAGTCGACAGGTCAGGAGAAAACCCTCTCCATCCCCATGACGGCACTGCTCGGCCGATTAATTAATATCGCAACTCTCCAGGCCCCGAGATCGTGCTCCAGAAGCAGTTCAGACCCCCCATTGACAAGGTCTGCATCGAGGTCCCGGCCGGCCTTGTTGATGAGGGTGAGACGGCGGAGCAAGCGGCCATTCGCGAGCTGAGAGAGGAGACGGGATACGTGGCTGAGGTCGCCAAGACTACTCCGATGATGTTCAATGGTATGTCTCCCTTTCACCTTATCTGGCACCAATGCTTGACCGGGCCCGAAGCCGTCTTCACTCAACAGGAAAGGGGAGTAGATAGGCTGACACTAGGAGCGCTTCTTTCTTTCTACAGACCCTGGCTTCTGCAACACGAACCTGCGGATGGTGCACGTTACCATCGACATGGATCTGCCAGAGAACAAGGACCCCAAGCCTCAGCTGGAGGACGACGAGTTCATCGAGGTCTTTACAGCTCCGTTGAAGGACCTCTGGGCTGAGTGCAAGAAACTGGAGGCCGAGGGCTACGCTATCGATGCGCGGGTCGGGACCTTGGCCGAGGGCATCGAGATTGCAAAGCAGTTCAAGCTGTCATAGAAGCCCGGCAATGCGATAGTCTTGAGCGATAAGATGCTATGCGAAAGGTTGATTCATTCACCGGTAGAACGTGGACTTGTAAATTGATAGAGAATAGAGAAGTCCTCGGCGACTTGCCATCGGGTTTCATTTTGGTTATTGCATGTAGGTGGAATGGCACATCAAGCAGTCCTGCTTGTGTATCTTGTTTCTTGGGATAATGCAGCACCGACTATAGTGCCCGTTAGCCGCAAGTTTTTCAACAAGCAACCGGTGAGATGGCCGAGTTGGTTATGGCGCCAGGTTAAGGTCAACCTTAACACCAATTCCTGGTGGAGCAATCCTCGTGGGTTCGAATCCCACTCTCATCAAATCTGAGAGATTTACCACGATCTTCTGTCAAACAGAAGAATGCATTCTTTTTTTGGTCTTTTTTCCTCATTATATTGTTGTCAACGGCATCTGAAATCTAACGTTGTTTCTTCCACCTCTATCCTGGAAGTAACTGCTGTGGCATACATTCTTTCTTTTAATGGCAATGAGAGCGGGGTTCAAACCTATGCACGAGGAAGCTTCACCAGACAGTCGTTTCCTATAACGGGTGCGTTTGTTGCATGCCGCGATGGTAATTGACTTTGGCTCTGCGTTATCTCAAGAGTCTGTCAACTCCGAGTGGATTGAAGGTGTATGGAATATTAACCTAGAATAGTATGCAGAAAGCATACAGGAAGCATATATACACATGGTGGTAGAAACTGCATGATTAATGAACGTCGTTGTTGACCCATTAGTCTGCCCATATGCATTTCACATCGCTTCAAAGACTTCGCACACCTCCCTCTTCGGTGACCTTCAGAACGGGCATCAGCCGATCTGGCTGAACCCTCTCCCACAGGCTGCCTAAACCCAACTCCAGCCCCCTCTGCTCCTCCATGCGAAACCACTCCTCCGCGCTCCGGATGCGGCGGGGGTGGATCTCGTCCAGGAGGGCATAGTCCCGACGGACGACCCTGTCGCGGGTGTTGCTGCGGTGCGAGTGCCGCCACACGTTCCAGAACCCGGTGAAGTTCTGCCGGAATGACAGAGTGGCCGGGCTCTCCGCGTTCGCATTGTACCCCGCGGGCCCGTCCACCCCGCGATGGTTACCGTTTTTACCATCGCCGAAGAACCTAGCCGTGTCTGTGAAGTACTCATCGAAACCGACGTCGATGAAGCGCGCGGGCCGGCCCGTGACGGATGTGAAGGCCCGGGCCATCTCGTCGTAGGTGATGTGGTCGATGGCAACCTCGAGGTTGAGGCCGTGGGCGCGGTCCGGGTGCTCAAAGAGCCACTTGACGTAGTACCCGCAGTCAGCGAGGGCGACGTGGGCAACGGCGCCGTCCAGTCCCAGAGGCACGCGCCACGTCAGGGTGCTACCACCACCGGCTTCATCCTCCTCGACCCTGGGCGCCATGATGGTAGCGGCCGATAAGGCCATGTCGATGTAGGGCCCCGTGGTGAAGACGGCTGCCTTCATCCCGTTGCTGTCGCTGTCGCTGTCTCTGTTGCCATTGTCTCCAGTGGTCTGCGCAAGGATCCAGTCCGCCATTCGACCCTTGGCATCGCCGTGGCCCACCCGGAACGCCGAGTCGTACCCGCCCTTCTTGAGGTAGTAGTCCAGGCCGCCGTAGACGAGCATCTGGACCCGGGCCTCGGCGGCGAGCTCGTACGCGCGCGCGGTCCAGAACATCTCGGCCATCTCGCCGCTGTTGAAGCCGTCGATATTGACAAAGGCGCCCCAGGCGCCCCTGAACAGCGCGCGGAGGTCCGCCTCGGACGCAAATGTGCCCTCGACCGCCTCGATATCGGGATCGCAGGACCGGAGCTCTTGGAATCGACGGCTCGTGGCGTCGCGGGTCAAGATGCGCAGCGTGTACGAGCCGGACCGGGCCAGCTCGCGGACGATGGGGATGCCCTGGGCTCCCGTGCCGCCCACGATGGCTATGAGACGCTTTTCGATGCTCATGTTCTTTGACGATAATAACGTTCTCTGGACAACGATGGGGGTGGTGGGTATGTATGTATCTGGTGAATGTATATTGATTGAACTGTTATTACTATGAAACTTATGTCGTTGGGCCAGCTGCCACCCTTTATACTAAACGCCCAGGGCAATGTAACCTCTCTCTGTCTCGACAGCCTGGGAGGATCGATGACATCAAGAACATTGGTAATACTAGAGCATCTTGCAATATGAAATTATAAATCAGACTTCATTTAGTTTGCTCATCATTATGGTGTTGATGAGAAGATATCGTAAGGTGTAGCAGAGATGCCGAGCTTAGTTGCGACTGATCAGTAATCTTAGCAGGACGCCAATTCCTGGGATGCATGTAAGCCAACCTCGGCCTCTTTTGATTATAATGATTTTGTCAACTCACCTAGCAAATAGGGGTTGTTTTTAGGTTTCTTTAATATGTAATAGCAAATACCAAAGCCAACCACATCACTTGGGGCATCAAGTCATTAAGTCACATCACTGCGTCTCACTGAAGAAGCTCTAGTTAGTACCAGTTGAAGTAATTACGACTAGCAGCGAAATCCCTTTCATAAGCTATTGCAGTCAACACCTTTATACAAGGACAGATCGGTCATAAATCATCGCATTACTCAAGTTTGTTCTACCCTGCAAAGTGAAACCATCGCAACGCCTTGCTGCGAGTGAGATAGGCTGAGAGAGAAAGAAAGGCAATCGCAAAGTCCAGCTACATCTACTATACATTCCGCCTACAGCCGTTGCCAGCCGTACGGGTGCTTGGGGGTTGGGGATTGGTAGGAAAGGGGAGCTCAGGAGCGGCGGTTCACGCCGAAGATATAAGCCAGGTCGTTATGGGAAAGACGGCCAAGATTCTTGGCAACTTGCTCATCCATGGCTCCCTCGACAAGCTCTCTCTTCTGCTCCTGCAGCTGCACGATCCTATCCTCCACTGTGTCCTTGATCAAGATACGGTGTACCTTGACCGGCCTCCTCTGCCCAATACGGTAGGTGCGGTCCACTGCCTGCTTCTCGATGAAGGGATTCCAGAAGGGGTCCAAGATGATAACCCGGCTGGCACAAATCAAGTTGAGACCAGCATTGCCAGCCTTAAGTGATGTGAGCATAACTTTGCACCCGTCATCGTCCGCAAATTCGTGCACTGCCTCGTCGCGTGCTTTGGCTGACATCCCGCCATCGTAGCGACGGAACCGAATGTTGAGGTCGTGCTTCAGAGGGACTTCCAGCAGGTCGAGAAGAAGAGTCCACTGTGAAAAGACAATCGTCTTCTCACCAGACTCTTGGATATCCCTTAGTACCTCTATGCACTTGGTAATCTTGGCCGATGGCTCCCATATACTCTTCAGGTAATTGAGATACCGTGTACGCTCGTTCATGTTGCGAGTAGCGTCCTTGCGCAGCTTGGCAAGCATGTGTGGCTGAACCTCTTCCTCCTCCTTCTTCTTCTCCTTCTTTTTCTTTTTCTTATCCTTCTTCTTGCCTTTGTCCTTGCTTTTGCTTTTTGCCTTCCGCGGCTTAGGCCGGGGTTTGTAGTCATCAGCATCATCGTCGTCATCGATGAAATTCTTCAGGTTACCACTCTCGTCGATATCGTCGCCATCCTCTTCTTCTGCCGAGTCAGTCTCGTCCGAGTCCGAGTCGGCGTCAGAGCCGGAGTCAGAGTCAGAGTCATCATCAGTTTCATCTTCCGAATTGTCGTCGCCGGCACTCTTGGGGATGAACGTGCTTTTGAAGGCCTCATATGTGATGGTTTTCTTCATATCGAAGTCGGCGCGGCAGAGAATACACTTTGGTTTGGCGCCTTCACGGTCCATTTGGTTTCTCTGTTCAGAGCTGATCGCGTGGAGCTGCAAACATTCGTGACAGGCGTAATGGCCACATGGAACAAGGATTGAAGGATTATGATAGTACTCGTAGCATATAGGGCACTCCATTGGGGGCGTTTCCTCTGCGAGAGTCTTGATCCGCGAGGGATTGATCTCCCTTGCGAGAGCCGCCATATCCTTCCCCGAATCATCGGCATTGGTGAATTCCAGGTCCATGAGAAGTAAGTGCGGATGACAGCAAGCCTGGCGCAAACGTAGCAGTTGCACCAATATATAAGAATAGTGCTTGCCTACAGTGCCCGCTGCAAGGAATTTGCTGAACTGGACTTGGGCATCCCTTGCTAGATCGTTATAGAACTGCTGCTCGTCTGGTCCGAATGTTACATAATCAATTACTTCCGTCTTGGGCGGGAGTGAGATAATCGGAGCCCCATCAATCTTTGACAACTTGGTGCGACGGAGCATGATGGCGCGTAGCAGTACTTGCAGTCTCTGCATGACCACGGCTGGATCCTCGTAGCTTCTATTTTTGGGGTATAGTGCCGCAAACTTCTGCTTGAAATGTTGTGGATCATCGTAGGGTCTGATCCGTAGGAAATGGATGTGAGAGCCCATTTCGTCCACATTGTTCATCATGGGAGTGCCCGAAAGGCACCACCTGTATTTTGATGAAATACGACAGACTGCTCGGTGCATCTGAGTGTTCTTGTTCTTGATCTGCTGCGATTCATCGAGGACAAGACGTAGGAACGGGTCTTTGGCGCAGATGAAAGGAAACCTTTCCGCTAGGATATCCTTGTTGATTTGTAGCTTTCTGTCGACCCTGTCTTTTGTGAAGGCATCCAGCGCCTTTAACTCCGTGCCAAGCTTACCGTAAGAAGTCAACACAACATCGAACTTACAGAGTTCGTTGTAAGGCAACTTCTTCTTGTGGTAGTTGTGGACGGTAAGGCAATATGTGTGCTTAAGCTTGTCTTGTATCTCCTTCTCCCACTGGCGAATGAGCGAGACAGGCGCAACCACAACATTGGTGCCCAAGAAGACCCGTGTCTTGTCGTCTTTGGGCTTACGGTCGTGAACCATAAGCGCAAGCATTGATATCGTCTTGCCAAGGCCCATGTCATCGGCGAGCAGGCCGCCACGTTTGTGGCTATCGGCTTCCATGCCTCTCATCCACTTGAGTGCAAGCTGCTGATGCTTATATAGTGGCTCTTTGAGTGCAGGAGGCGTACTGTCGTAATCTTGGTCACTATTGGCAGTGCCTGTTTCACTTGCGATGTTTGCCAATAGTGCCTTTACTTGGTCTGATTCATCCATTCCAGCTGGCATTATGACACGGCGATCGAGCGCATCGCCATGATCGTCCGTACCATCCTCGTAGTTGTAATTATTCGTACGTTGCACGATGTCGGCCAATGATGAAGTACCAGGGCGATAGACGGAGGGGTTAGCTCTGTTCGCAAAATGACTTGCAGCACCATTGACAAGAGATCCCGGGCGTTGGTGATAAGGTGCGCTGTTCCCTGGCAGTGAGCCGGGGAAGGGGGAGCCATTTCCAAGCCGCTGTCGTTGGATTTCGGCATGGCGCGCAAGTTCTCCAGGATGCACATTTCCGGCACTGCTTGCGGAAACATTTCCTGCGGGGACGAATCCATGGATAGGCTCATCATCAGTGAGATCAATTACATCGTTGAAGCCAGCAGCCTCCCAGGATCCAGGCATTCGGTTTGCTCTGGGTTCGGATGGGGCGGGCGGGTCGATTGGCCGAGACTGATCGTGGTCAAACTGATGGCCGTTAGGTTCGGATGAGTCGCTGAGATTGTCATGAAGAAGCGATTCTTGTAGTCCTTCTTCTTCGTCCTGCAGCCTCCGAGCCAGTGCCGCGTCTTTTTCTTCTTGCGTCAGCTTCTGACGGTAGGCCAGTTCACGTTGCTCATATTCAGATCGACGAGCCAAGTTATCCTCGTCCTCGCCGCCGATGTTGTTGATGTCACCGAAATCGCCAAAATCGCCAACATTACCGACATTGCCATTGTCTCCGAATAACTCAGTCTCCCACTCGGACTCTTCAGTTCGTTGGGACTTGGGGCCTGGCAAGGTAGGTCGTCCATTGTCAAGATGAGTGCTGTACGTACGCTTCCGGGCGCTTTCGTTGTTACTGGCCTGGTCCCAGAGGTTCCTGCCATGAAAGGACACGCCAGAAATGCTAGAATCATCAGGTCTATCGCCATAAGCATAGGGACTGTTAAAATTCCAGTGAGAATCGGGCGGCTCATCGCGGCTTGATCCTGCCATGGTGTTGACGCTGCCTGCTCTGTATAACGCAGTGTCTGCGTGTTGCGCCGAGCCTGTATAATAGACGATGTAAGTGCAAGTGCAAGGCGGAGAGAATTGTGTGAGGGGGGAAAAACAGATCAGGGCGATGGAAAAGGAAATCAGAGGCTGTATCGAGCTACCTTATCAACTGTAAGGCAAGTGCAGATGGGTACAAATTCCCATGGAAGATTGACTTATGGGAAATAATTGAGGTGGATAAAAGGATGTGAAGGTGAAAAGGGAATGCGGCGCAAAGGGTTAATAGCACGAAAACAGACGTCAATGGGATAATAGGGCTTTCAAAGAACGGCTTTTACCTACCTTGATTCTGCCTGGCAACCTGGAGCCTCTTAAGCTCTGTTTTCACGCGATCAATCTCAGCCTTGATCTCTGCACGGCGTTGTGGTGTATCTTCCGGTGTGCCGTAGAGTGACTCGAGGAGAATTTCCTGCATCTGCAGGTCATCTTTCAGGTCGTCGTCAGGCTGTGCCATGATGAGGTCCGGCACTTTTTCCTCCTACCACAAGTAGCCGAGTAGACATATAACGAAGTGCAGATGCGAGATTCAGGCCCCCTCGCTGGTGCCTGATCAAGTCTGATTATGAGACAGCAGTCCCCGGTCTGCGCTGGGAATTTCTGCACTTAGCCGACGCCGGCGTCAATAGCAGCTGGTTGCACAGAGACAAAGCGGGCGAAGAAAGGGATCAGAACCACGGCCCAGGATTGACAAGGCAAGGGAAGTTGTATGGGCAACAACAAGAACAGACAACCCGCCGCTTAATCCAGGTTTGGGGGCCAATGACAGCCTTGCCTTATTCTTTGTTTTCGCTGCAGACTCGAGCCTCTTGCACTTGCAGCATTTCAGTGCAACAGGTGCAACAAGGGGGAGGTCGTTTTTCAAGCTTCTAGGGTGGCGGCTGCCTGGGGCCCTTTCTTTAACTTAATTGACTGGAAGGCAGGAACCCAGGAACCAGTAGATTATGCTCAGAATACGTGCGTTTACGTAACCTTAATTTGGTGACAGGATAGCTACTTTTTACTTTAGCGAAAGTGATAGTTGGCTGGCAGTCAGATCAATTGATGGTTGGTTGGTGATGGAACGAATACTTGGCTGATGATGAAAATAGGTGCTGGCCAGCAATAGAGAAATGGGCCGGTACCATGTGTAAGGTAGGTATGTTATTGATATAAGTAGGTACATGGATATGTGTATATTGCTATTATTGAAGAATCAAACGAAGGACAAAATGGATGGATGGCATGGTATGGCAAGGCTGCATTATTTGATAGATGAGAATAGGTCGAAGTATTCATTGCTATGCGCTAAAAGCTAATCGGGTAGTTACTTACTCATTAGCAAAGTCGCGTCTTCATCCAGCGCGTCATTGCTTTTAAGTGTTTCCTTGCCATATGCATAGTCCATGCATAATACACTAAAGCTGCCAAAGTTGCCCATTACCATAGCTACATATGTGGCATCCACTGCGTGAGGCTAAGCCCATCTTCACAAGGCAAGTGCCCCCCCCCCCCATTCCTCCCAAATATAGAAACATCGACCCCGCCGCCATTTGCACATTGGGCTTACAGCATACTCACAATGCCAAAGGCCACCAGCCTGTCAGCCTATGTAGTTAACGCCTTGGCCCTGTCGTAGCCAAAGAGATTACATATGTATTATCTTATCCCTGCCAGCGACTATGACCAGCATTTATCGGCTAGCCAATAGTATTAGCCTGGTACACTTGACTATAGAATCGCGATTTTCACACAATGGGACGTGCTTCGGGCCCTGCTACTACTATGCCCATGTACCCATGATCACTCCTGTCCAATTCACACACTTTGGTGCCCTGCCTACTTCAACGTACCTTCAAGTTATCAATAACAGTTACCGTGTCTCAACTTTAGTACACCAGCCCTCCGGTAGACATCCCAAGTACAAGTCCACAAATGGGCGCGAGGGAGGTTGGGTATCTTCAATCTATTCATTTACCTCTATTGCCCATGCCAGAAAGTCAACGAAATAGCACAACCACCGCCTCTAGGACTAGCTCTATAGGAGAGCACCACACAAACATTCTTGAGAGCAAGTAACCCCATCAACAGTCCATGAAACATGCATATGCATGCATAGCCCGACTATCTATCTGGAATGGGCCGATACATCGTCTGCAGATCAAGCATTCGTCCCAAATCGGCCCAGGCCCCTTCCGAAAAGCTGTCAATATCAGCATATTGACCACAAACTTCCCCTTTTCATGAAATAATACATACCCATATATCCCCTATCCGCTGGCCGTTTGCGTACGAACATAGCAAGGCGAGATTCACTATTGCTTTTAAGGGGTAAATATTAAGACGTAGCCAAAGCCAGCCAAATGTAAGCTGCATCGAAGACGTTAGCCAGCTAGAGCGGAATAACAAGGTATGTCGCTTCAACTGAACAAACGGCAGTTGCATGATTCTTCTTCAACATCAGTGAGTTGGATGGAAACACCCCTATCCCAGTCACTGAAACGTGCAGCTCGAATAAGTTGTCGATCGAAGAAACGTAAAGGTAAGCGCCATGCATCAGACCCTGACACCCACATAAAGCCTCTTTAGGTGGCCAGGATGCTTTTACCGCCATCAGCCGTGATACGAGCCCGAACTCTAACCCGCATGACCTCGTGATGGAGCTGCTTAGGCGTAGCGACCACCGCACCGCCATCTGTCTTTTGCTTCTCTAAGCCGACGATCGCGCTGGGCGCAAAAAGGAGGGCGTCTCCAGTCCGGAGCTTGACGATATGCGACATCATGTCGGATGCAGCGTCGTTCTGGGATATGTGAATGCCGCGCACCCCTTCGTAAAGAGCACTTTCTTCGTCGGCATCATCATCACCGTCAGTAGTGCCAGGTCGTACGCTGTTCCCTTGCTGCTTAATAGCGGACGAAACGCCGGCAAGATGGCCTTTGAGGACACGCAGCCAATCGGGCGACTGGAAGTGATGTACAATCGTGATGCTGCACAGGTCGAGCAGCTTCGGGGAGATGGTTGGCTCCTGGGTAGAGATGAACACACGAGCGCCAAGGTGGCGCTGCAGTCGGATTGTGGAAAGCAGCGAGTTCGTCAACGTCTGCGACTCAGCCGACTCGCCCATGTACTTGTGTGCCTCGTCGAGAGCTACGACGCGACCGATCGACGACGGCTGTTCCAGGAATAGCGACAGGCAGATGTTAAACAGAGAGCAAGCCATCTCAGCTGTGACGCAAGGACACGAGAGGTCGACGATGGTCAGCTGGCCCTCGCACGGGGTCCAAAATGTGCCTTTCATAGACTTGCTTGGTGTGTCCCGAGGCTTAACTTGACTCCTCACCATGAAGCTCTCTAGTGTATCGAGACGTTGTTGCAGCGGAATTGACTGCTGCTGAGTCAGATCCTCTCGTGTCAGGCCTTGACGAAACCTGAAATAGTTAAAGTCTGTACCGGTCTTCTGCTGCTCGAGTCGCATATCTCTGAGTAATCTCTGGATGACATGCACTATAAGTCGAACGTTAGCAACTGGGTGAAAATGACAGATAAAGAGGCACAATGTCTTGTTCTGCGCATGTATAAGGGGTTGGGATGGTTCTGGTAGTAAGGAAGTTAGGCATTGTCTTACTATAGAGCGGCATTGAACCCCCGCCAACTTGCATCAAGTCAAGCATTCTTTTCGTGTTCAGATCGGATTCCCTCAACCGTAATTCCTCTACGGTTACTCCCGGGAGCTTGCTGTACGTTCTCTGCAGAAAGAGTGTTAGCTAACCCATACTTTGCCATTGACACGAACTGTTACTATCAAGACACATTACCTTCATGGTACGAATACTCGTGGGCGCACAAAGCACCCTGACCTTAATGTTGGCACTTGATGCAAGATAGGCTGCCTCACAAGGGGTTCCGCTGGCGTCAGAGACGAAAGTGTCATAATGGAACACGATTCCCGTCAAAGGATGGGGGAGTCGGCCAAGCTTGGAAGGCATAAGACAGCCCTCCAGGAGACAAGATAGTGTATGACTCTTGCCTGAGCCCTGTTGTCCACAGATGAAGATGCTCGATGGGCTGGCAACATTGTAAAAGATCCGGGGATCGTTCGTGCTAGCGCCAAGTTCTTCTTCTGAGCTTCCAGCAAGAAAAGCGTACTGTGGAAATGGCGTCGACTTAGAACCCTGTCTGATGGAACTGGCGTGTTCAAGCACGGGATAGGTGAAGATAGGAGCGGACATGATGCCCATCATGTCATCGTCCTCGGGTCGTCGCGTGAGTAGTTTCAGATGATAATCTCGATGGGTTTCTGCCTCGTCAGATAAGTCACCGGAGGTTTCGCTCTCGTCGCTACTCTCGACAGTGCTCTCGTTGAGTTCATCTGATGTAGAAGTTGTGTGGCCAGCCTTTTTGTTTTCTTCTGAGGCCCCTGTTTTCTGTGAAGCTGACTGGAAGGTTCTAGGAGGAGGTCCGCTGTTGCTTGCAGCTTTTGGTCTTGGGGGGTGGTTAGAGCTAACTGCGCCGTCTGATCTCTTGGTAATCGATGGCTCGGGGACAGTAGTGGTATCGTTGGACGATGCCGGAGCGTTGCAGCTCTTCTTTCGTCGATTACCTGTCATACTATCGGGACGATCAACCTCCTCCCCATACACTTGCGATAAGGATTGCGAAGCAGCAGACATAAGTGAAAGAGGAGCCAGAACTGTTCTGTCAGTTGAGCCTCTCGGTTGGGAATCGTGACCTGGCACTGCGGACGTAATAGCTTCCTTGTTGTTTTGCCTCATAGATGAAAAGTTATTCTCGTTCTCCGGGGGCTTGAAGTTCAAACTTAACGGCCCGAACAAGGGTTTCGTAGTGTTGGTACCTTGGGCGACGAAAGAGAACTCATGTTCCTTTTCCTGAGGCTCTTTACTCCGACTCAAAGACCCGAAGAGGGGCTTTGGTGTGACTGCAGTGTTGATGCTGTCTGAAGAGGCGCAAGTGGTAGACCCCTTGGCAGCTGGCTGGGTGCTTATCCCAGTTGAAGGCCAGCTCCATCCTGAGCCGGTTGGTGCAACAAAATTGAACTGGGGGACGGTAACTGGCTTTGCAGGGCCGTAATGCCCTGAACCGAAGACGGTGGAAGGCTTGTTCACGGGGGGATTGCCTGGCTCAGCAACACCTTCTGGTTGCTCCCTTGCATCTGGTCTACCATTACCCTCTGGTACCTGAGGGGCGGAGTGCTCTCGAGACGACATTAGATAGCGTAAATAAAACAGCAGAGGCAGCAGCAATGGTGAAAAGCTCGAGACGTCTCGATGAGTTCAAGTAGTGTGAAATACGGCCGGGGGAACAAACCAGGCGTTATGCAAGCAACATGTATAGGTAATTATAAAAAGCAATATAAAATCGGACAGGGGGTGTCCATGGTAACACGCGTTTGGAACTGGGCCATGCATGTTGTAGGGAGCAAAGACCCACGCACACGCCCCCACGCCTTTGCTACTTGAACGTATTATGGGTAAGTTTAGGTACCCAAGGCACTTAGCCAATGCTGGCATGCAATAACACCACCGAATCTTCAGGACCAACATGGCAATACATGTTTGGGAAGCCCCGTACCTGCATTTTATTGAGCCTACTATCTCGATTAACAATCCAGCCAAATGCCACTGATCCTGCTCTAATGAGTATCTTCGTCGCTTTTGAAGTAGCTGAGCACGAATTCCTCAAGGCTCTCGGGCGATGAAGCGCCAGCACCCCATGTGCGCCGTTGATTTTTTGTCTTGGCGACCAGCTGAGTCCCTTCGGTGCCAATGGTAAGCTCCCTATCTAACGTATCTACCAGCGCAACACCATCCACTGCATCACCCCAGCCGATGTCCGCTTTCGACAGTTTTTCGGAAGTCAACTCGAGTAACCTATCAACAACTGCGCGGACAGTCGCTTGCCTCACGTAATGTATTGCTTCATCAACGTTGGGGTAAGTATCGTGGGAAGGGTATAGATCAATCAGAGGATTCTGAGGGCCAGGCAGTGAGATCTTGAACTGCGTCGCATCCAGAGACAAGAATGCCTTTGCACGCAAGCCAATGCGCGTTTCCGGCGTGATCGAGATGTCGGCGGAGAACTGTTGGGAGTTAATGGTATTCAACATGAGTACTTCTGCCTGTGTGATGGCGTGGTGGTCCGTGTCGGGTCGAGAAGGTGGCTGCAAGCTGAGGAAGGGTTGCGTCTTGGTGAAATTCGTCGAATCGAAGCCCGCGATATGCAAAGAGTCGGCCAGGCTGCTCACGAATCCAATCAACTTGTCATAGTCAAGCGTGTACTTGTACCGTGAGATGAGGGGCCGTAGAAGGTTGTACGGTGGGTTGTTGCGCCCGTGCTTTGGTTGCACTCGTTGCTTGTAGTTTTGACGGTGTGCGGCCATCAGAAAGAGGTTGAGCCCTTGGATCGTGAGCTCTGCCATTTGGTCGTAGATATTGTCGTCTCTAGAAGCTTCCGGCTCCGTAAGATCCTCGAGGCATATAATCACCCTTGTGGAGGGGTTCACATTGTATGAAACCTCGGCACCGTCCGACTGAACACCAAGCGAAAGGAGCGTACGGGATTCGCGACTAATCTCATACCATAACTCCTGTGCGAAGATGGTGTTGCGGGCCTCGAGAACCCGGTCCGCCAAGCGACTATTATCCGGGAGGCCACCAGGCAGCCGGGAGCGCCCCATTATCTTTCCGCTTACTTCGATCATCGCACAGACTCGCTGGGAACCTTTGCCGGCTTGTCCGTGATCCAGTCGTGCTTTCCCGTCCTCATTTCGTACCAGTCGCGCGATACTGCTGTCTCTGTACATCGGGGCAGCCTCGGCAAAGCCAAACCGAACGCCGAGGCCCTTGCCAACCATGGAGGACACAGCCCAGCCGCTCTCGCTGACGGCCAGTACATCGGCCCAGTACTTGGTTTCGAGGGTGATTTCTTTCTCGAGCCGCTCGGCTGCCTCCAATACCGAGCTGACCATCTTGTTGGTACCAATCACTCTCCATCCTGTGCCCACGGCCAGATCGTCGGCTTCTCTGGCGGGCGTAATGTTGGACTGGTGCACCTTGGACGACCCTAGGGTGCCAATGCCAACGAGCTCTCGGAGGGTGGGCGATAAGGTAGTGCCAGCCTGGTTGGGTGTTTCCTTGGAAAGAAGGAGAGAGACCAGGTCCAAATTCAGCATGGCCGATTGATGGGCAGCCTCTAGATTTTTCAAAAAGTCGTCGCGGGCTGCAATAGCAGTCTTCTCCTTCTTGTCATTCTCAGCCTCACCGTCGGATTCCGAATCACCTTCCGGGCTGTCTTGGCTGCTGTCCGGGTTGGCAGCGCCTGCCGCATGAGCCTTGATTTCCTCGATGAGGTCGGCTTCCTTGACATTGCGGAAGCCATTGCGCTCGGAGCTCACACGTGCCACAAACTCGCCAATGTTCTTGGGCTTCTTGTCGCCTCGAGGCCATGGCCTCAGCGAGAATGGAGTTTGACGTTCCATAGAGTAGGTAATGATGAGCCGATATGGTGTTTCCTGTTGACAGCAACATAAGATGCAGTTTAGGTTCAATAAGGACAAGGCAGGTGGGAACTTGGGAACTTTTGCTCTCACCCATTGGTGGGCCAGTGCGTGGGAGGGTCCTGGAATGGAATGGGAGATAGAATGGGGTCATTTTAGCCGCATACAGGCCAGGCCAGGCCAGGCCAGGCTAGTAGTGCCTACAACACCAAATGTACAACATCACACTACCTACCGCGTGTATACTTATGTAACAGCAACACAATTCACTTCCAACATTCAAACCCGTTTAGTCAAAATAAGTAATTGAAATCATTACGTAGTCTCGGATGCTGCAGCATTATTGTAAGAGTCCAATATCGCTGTTAATGACAAACCTGGTCCTATGTAGGTATACAATATTTTGGTACGCACATTGACAGGATCAAATGAATGCAGCACAACACGTGATTGCATGTAAGTAGGAGCAGGGGTTCCAAATGATTTAAATATACCGGCATCGAAAACACGGGCAGCTTCTCAGCCAATTTACATTAACTTTCGTGGGCTAACGGGTATGCCACTTCTTACCTTTGCCATGCATACCTACCTAGGTACTTACATATAAAGGAAAACACTTCACAAGGCTATTGGTCACGCATACCTTCACATACAACGCCTACGAATGATGTATTGGCATTGTTTCAAGAGAGGTATGATATGATCAACAACACGAGTTGAACAAGGGTATTCGTCAGGACCCCGAGAAAACTCGGCGGGCAAAAGGATGCATTTGTTGATCTTTGACAAGCCGTTTGTTTCGTGGTACATTCGGCTGCGAAGACCAGCAAAAGCGAACTGCAACCATATCTAAAACCGGTCGCGCTCCCAGTCTATCACATGCACCCGGTAACAATGATTCTATAGACCCGATTATTTCTGACCTTCGAGAGCAGGCAAGCATTTGCTCAGGAAGTCTTGAACCTCGTCGAGCTCTTCTACACAAGCCGAGTGGGCCATGCCGCTAGATTGAGTTAGCAAATGTGCGGTTCTTTTAGGAATACCGGAACTCCTTACGGGTATAGTGTGAAGGTCACTTTGAATCCCTGCTCCTTGAGAGCCTCCGAGGACGACTTGCCAAATGCAGTAGGGACCACGGGATCCGAGTCGCCATGGCACATTAGAATAGGAGTCTCATGATTGAGATCATATTCCTTGAGGTAGTCGGGAAGCTTGTGGTCCAGGGGCAGCCACGACGACAGCCCGACGATGCCGCCCAGTTTGACATTGGACGTCAGACCTGTCAGCAGCGACATGGCGCCTCCCTGCGAGAAGCCGCTGAGGACTATACGCTCGGCGGGGATGCCGCCGTCCATCTCGGCCTTGACCAAGTCACGGAGGTAGTCACGGGTCACTTCGATGCCCTTCTCATCCTGGTTCTTCCGCAAGTCATCGGGTCGGCCACCGAGGGCGAAGATGTCGAACCAGCCCGGCATGCGCATGCCGCCGTTGCACGTGATGGGGATTTGGGGAGCATGGGGCAAGATGAACTTGACCTCGTCGAGCTTGGACCGGCGGCGCCAGTTCTCGACGGCATCGGCCCAGCCGTAGCCGGTATCGCCAAGACCGTGGACGAAAATGACGGTGGCCGTGTGCTTCTTGGCCGGGGGGAAGAGGAGTGGGGGCAACCGGCGGAGAGCGCTCATGGTGGGCGAGAAGAGATCGGGATCCGGGAAAGCGGGGAAGTTGAGCACCTGTTGCGCGCTTACTAAAGATAGCAATAATGCAAGAAGGCAGACGAGACTGGCGATCAAACTGGATTGGTAAGACAGTGTAATCATACACGCAGAAGTCTCGCGAGTCGAATGTGATGGATATGATGGATCAATGAATGGTAGGGAAGCCTTGGTGAGTGGCCGGTGGTAGTCCTGGACGCTAAAGCTTAACAAGCAGTTGATTTCTGTCGCATTCCAAGCGTCCCGCGCTCCACCCCACTAAGAGAATACTAAGAGAATAAGCACTCGCGCAAGGTCCAAAGCAGAGAGCCCCGCGCACACAGTGTCTACGGCTGCCTCTGAACCTGCTGAGACTACTGTACCATTTCTCATTGCCGGTAGATTGATAGGTTGCTGCTTACATATCCTTGGTAATCGGGGGCAATCGGCACATACATCGTGTGTAACCGCTGTCACTTTGGGAAGGTTCGTTAATAGCCTCAGCACAGCATGTTAAATTGAAGTCTTCTTCCCTACACCAAGTCACTCGTTTGCTGCATGTATGGATTCTACTATACAAGTCAGAAGACTGTTCTTGATTATTACGGTCGCCGTAGTATTTCTTGCGGTGCTTTTACGCTTTAATATTGCCTCTGATCCATTAATGTCCAGCTGGATCCCCAACCCGATCGCATCCCTTTTGGCCGCTGCATCTACTCAAGCAACACGGAGACTGGGGACAACGGGCAAGTCCTCGATTGCGAATATGTCGGACAAAACACCAGTATATTTCTTCAGCCACGGCGGAGTAAGTGGCCTATAGACTTCCAGATGATCAGATATGTAGTCTAAACTAGCGCTCTAGCCCAGTGTCCAGTACGAAACGAGACATCCCGTGTTTCCCGTGCTCCAAGCAATTGGACAGGAGATTACTCAGAAAGTGAAACCGAAAGCTGTAGTGATATTTTCGGGTCACTGGGAAGCTGACCGTGACGCCATTGAGGTCAACACGGCAGAGCACACCGACTTGATATACGAGTAAGTGCAGTCTATGCCACATGGCCGATTGTTGTCGACAAATAAGCTCACTGGGTGTATTGGACAGCTTCTACGGATTCCCTAAACACTATTATGAGGCGAAATACCCGAACAAGGGCAGCCCGGAGCTAGCCTCGAAGATCATGGGTCTTCTATCTCAAGCCGGCATTAAGTCCAAGGGAGTGACACGCGGGCTTGATCACGGAGTTTGGTCTGGTTTCAGCGTCGGTATGTACTCCTAGACGGACACTTCCGTAATCGCGATTCACCCAGTATACTCACGCACACACCGTCCAGCTTTCGATCCGGAACAGAACCCTCTGAACGTGCCGCTCGTCCAGGTAAGCCTGTATAACAACGAGGATCCGGACCTGCACTATCGCCTGGGCCAAGCCGTCGCATCGCTACGTGACGAGGGGATTGTCATTATCGGTGCCGGCATGTCAGTGCACAACCTACGCGATCTCCGCTTCGCCATGTCCAGCCCCATCCCGCAGCGATACACGGTGTCATTTGACGAAGCTCTGAAGGATGCTACAGAAGCTCCGCCGGCAGAACGACAGGCACGTATGGCAGAAGTGACAAAGCGGCCCGACGCTAGAGAAGCGCATCCTGTAGGTGATTCTCTGATTTGGTTCAGAACCTGGGCTAACGTTTCTCAGCACATGGACCATCTGATGCCCATTTATGTGGCGGCCGGAGCTGCTGGCGAGGACCCGGGAAAGAGAACTTGGACTCTGCATGAAGGGAGCATGGGCTGGGCTCAGTACAAATTTGAAAGGTCGCAGGTCAACTAATCTGCACTGCGTAAACCTGCCTTCTCCGGGATTCTCCTTCAGCTTTGCCACATATGCTTCTTTGAGCATTCCATGGATTCAAGTTGGCAGTGTTGTTACCTTTTCTTGCTTGTCAGATACGAGCGAAGGTGTGGATTCATTTAGTATGCAAAGGCACCCTCAACTTAGGCGCAGAGAATAATAGCAAAATCCCAAGACTACAGCCGCGACATTGAATCTAATATCCCTGGAGTTGCTGGAACAATGGTGTTCATGTTTGCCCCTTACTTGAGGATTGTGCCCCTGTCAGCCTGCATCCGGGCTCATAACGACCCCCACCTCCGGGCCGCTTAAAGCCGCGTAACGCCGATAATGGTTGCATAGCTACAACGATAAGTAAGCTATCGGAATCCCCGCTGTATTATCTATCCGGATGGTCGATGTCATCATGAGACCTGAGGTCGCCTTCATTCTTCCCGTTTGTCGTCTTTACATATTTCTATTTGAGTGACTGCATCTGCTGGCAGATTAGGTATTCAATTCAACCAGTTTCCGTACCTCTGCTAGTATCGTGGTGAGACTTTCCAACCGCATTGAAGCAACCGACCACGGTCTTGTGTGCATCTGTGCAAGTAACCAACCAACACCCGTTGGAGCTCCGGGCAAGATGAGTTCACGGTCAGAGTCCGAGGACAATATCCACGAGCGGTACGCCGACCTGTTCCACGACGCTCACGACGATCACGACGAAATTGCCGACCCCGACTACGAAGCCGAGCAAGACGAGTTCCACGGTACATTGCATCCTGCTGCCAATCTTAGCTACATCCGATGGCCCCCGACTGACACTTTGAGGTAGATGCCGAAGAGGGTGACGACGACGAAGAAGACGAAGAAGAAGAGGATGACGACGATGATGACGACGACGACGACGACGCCGATGTCCGGTTCCTAGTTGAGGTCGAAGGCGATGACGATGAAGAAGATGATGGTGCGGCAGCTGGAGCTGGAGTCACTATGCAGCAGCGATTAATCCGGCTAGTTATGAGTATGACACCATGCATCCCACTGTGATGCTAGGAATCCTATTGACATGAGACATTTACAGACAACCAGGTCGGCCTCTCACAGGCTCAAGTGATCACTCTGCTGCGGAATTCGAATCTAGGACACTTGATATTCTCCAACGACGATGACGACGAGGACATGCAATGGGGCCGGCGGCGGCGGCGGCGGACACTAGACCCGGATCGGTTCCCCAAGTACCCGAGCGAGGAAGGCCAGGAGCTCATGAACTCGGGCAAGTTCGGAGCCACGGAGCTCGCGCCGAACCCGCTGAGGGCCAAGAAACGATTAGCGCAACGCATACTCGACCGCGAGCTCGGCGTGGGCGGCCCGGCGTATCGGCGCGTCAACCAGTCCATGATGAAACAGTCCATGCTGCCCACCACCGACGCCGAGATGGTCATCAAGTACCAGGAGCCCGTGTACTCGGGCCAGTTCTCCGACGACGGCAACTTCTTCTACGCCTGCGTCAAGGACTTCAAGGTCCGCATGTACGACACGTCGAACCCCTACAACTGGCGGCACTACAAGACCGTCGCTTTCCCCTTCGGATCGTGGACTCTGACCGATGCCTCGCTGAGTCCAGATAACAAATGGCTCGCGTATACCTCGATTCAGAGCAACGTATGCTTGGCACCGACAGACCCGAACGACACTGGTGACCCTTATACGTTGAATCTGGCAAGTGCAGGTCCCGGCGGTAACGGTTGGCACAGTGCGTTTGGCATCTGGTCGATTCGGTTTTCCGGAGATGGACGAGAGCTCGTCGCAGGCACGAACGCGGACTCGATAGTGGTCTACGATATCGAATCCCGCCGGGTGCTGCACCAAATCAGGGGGCATGAAAACCACGTAAATGCAGTGTGCTTTGCCGACAAGCAGTCGCCGCACATTCTGTATTCCGGATCGGACGACACGACTATCAAGGTCTGGGACCGGCGCAGCATGGGAAACGGACGGGAAGCCGGCGCGTTCGTCGGCCACATCGAGGGCCTGACGTACATCGACAGCAAAGGCGACGGGCGCTACATCCTGTCGAACGGCAAAGACCAGAGCATGAAGCTTTGGGATTTGCGTAAGATGTACACATCGGCCCAGTTCACCGACCTGGACCCCACGCAGCACACGCGCCTGGGCACCGGGTTCGACTACCGCTGGGAGTCCTACGACGACACGACCTGGTTCCCACACCCCAACGACAACTCCGTCGTTACCTTCCGCGGCGGCCACAGGATCCTGCGGACGCTGATCCGGTGCCACTTCTCGCCTCCGGGGAGCACCGATTCGCGTTACGTCTACACCGGTAGCCACGACGGCAAGGTATACATCTACAACCTGGACGGTACCCCGGCCGGAGACATCGATGTGCAAGAAGCGACATTGAGCAAAACTCTGCAACGGAATTACCGACCTCATCGCCATAGAGGGCGTCATGGGGGAGGGTTCACATGCGTCAGGGATGCCGCCTGGCACCCTAATGCGCCTTTCATTGCTGGTAAGTCCACAAACTCTCCCCACTAAGCTTCTTGTAAACGAAGGAAAGCGCTAATCATATATTCCCAGCTTCTGCGCTTAATGGAGGAGACGAATCCATAGGCACTGTTTCTGTTCACTCTTTCAACGAGTCTCGCTCAGATGAGGCCGAGCCAAGAATGGGTCTCTCATATAATGACAAGTTAAGACCGGTTGGGGACCACTCCAACATCTATGACGACGAGGAAGAGATGGAGGAGGAGTTCGGGTTTGGTTTTGGTCGGCTTTGAGGTCGACATTACTAAAAGTGTTGTCTGATGAAACCATGCGCTCTTATTTCGAACCTGACAGGGCTTCTGCTCAAAAGTTCCAGCCGATAGAAGCTTTGCTCAGTTCCCAATCTGGCTGGCCATCTTGTACATAGGCTTAGTAGACGAATCCATGATAAACAAATCAAGGGTGTAATTTTGTTTGGCCCTGTTGGCTGGCTAGCTTGCTACGATCGTGCGTCCATATGCAACCCATCGTTCCAGCCCATTGTCGTATATCGATAGGCCAGGCAAGGCTCGTCCCTCTTCGGAATCGGCCCTACCTATGCAATATTCCATGCTGCCCATCATCTCATGCTCTACGAGCATGCGTGTCTCTTCACTTATGAAGCCCCGACCCTCGCGCTCCAGGTCCCTGTCGTACACATTCTCTTCCTACTTCGATTCGATGTTTATGCGCCGCCGACCAGGATGTTGTTGACGGGTATGTGAACTATATTACAGCACGTTAGCATGCCATTGTAAAAAAACACGCAATCAATTCGGCATCGATTGCTGTTGAAGCCGAAGAAGGCGATCGCAATTGATGGACTCTCGACGGGCATCGGGTTGTTGGCGGGATCGACTTACTCAGCTTCACGACGTAGCCAACAGCGCCCACTGCAAAGAAAGATTCGGTTAGCAAAACGCATGCTTTTTCGAAATGTGGCTTCTTGTCGCCTCGAGGTATGGACTTACTGATCAAGAAACCCACACCAACAGCCTGGCAGATGCGCACGAACTCCTTTTGGTCGGGCTTCTGGCAGCGGTTCATAAATTGGGTACCCTCCTTGACGAACTCGCGCGGGACCTGTTATCGCTGTTAGTTGAGTGTAGTTGAAGTGGTGCATGTCTCCTTCGCGGCGTTGGACGTCGAGAGGGGGCGAGGGAGTCATGGTCTTACGTCGAGGAACTCTTGGATTTGGTCAGACATGTTTGCGAATTGTGGGTGGATAATGTGTCGCTGAAGGAAAAGAAGAAGAGGCGGGAGAGAGAAGTAGAAGGAGCGTTGATGGTGTGTTACGTGGAACAATTAAGCGGTGATGTATGTCGCGTGGTGGTAAATGGCAATGGTGAGCAAGCTTGCCTCTCCGATAACTTTTAATGGGGATTTGGTCGATGCGGCCAGATTGCCTCGTTCCCTTGTGGTTAATTGCTGCTACCTACCTACAGTACACGTACATGTACTCCTACCCTGGACACTAAAACCTTCCGCTTCCACCAGCCGCGGCGCCAGCTCAAGCCTTATCGATTGATTAACCCACACCACCCCCATACATACAGGCGGGTAATGGAATGGAACCTTTGCCCTCGTCTGTTTGGTTGGTCGGGGAGACACAGGCAGACAGGTACATCAGTGTCGGATGGGGGAACTTCTTGGCAATGGAATTGGGACATTTGTTACATAAAATCCATTTCAATTTCACGGCGGGATGATGGCCTCGAGTATTACATACAATTGAACTGATGTCTTGAACACGTTGTTCAAGGACATTGGCCGACAGATTATGTAGCTCTTCATACCAGGCCTACTTCAGGTGTTTTATATCGTGCAGCGAGCATGCTTAAAGAGAGAAGCACACAGGCAGACAGGCGCACCTGACAGACAGACAGGGATAACGGAGGTAGTGATCCAGACTCCAGTGTCGTACCTACCCGAGCAGTGAGCGAGCCCCTTATGTGTGGGTCAGTTTAGCATTCGGGGGTCTTTTCCAGTCCGATTGAGCGCCCAAGCTCTGACGCTCAAGCTTCAAGCACATTCATTGCCTACCTCTCACTCACTCACCACTACTACTTGTAGCCCATAGTTGCCCGTCGTCCGACATCAGCTTTTTGTAAGTAGAGCCTGACTTCGGCTGCAACACCCAACCAACAACACCAACATCATCTTCAGACGGGACACGTCGCTTTCCTTTCCCATCCGCCACTTTTCTTCTGTGAGAAGGCCTCTACTGCACTCGACAATCCCCGTATCGCTTTCTTCTGCGCCTGATATACATAGCTTGGTCCATCCCGAGACGATTGCCCTGCGGCGCCTCTACTAAACTTCGTGCCTTTCTGTACTTCTAGCTGGGGGTTCAAGTCTTCCGGGTCTTTGTACGTCCACTGCCTCTGCTCCCAACACTTCGCCGTGACGTGTTCGAGCTCATAGGCTTGTTGGGCCCGTGACTAATACTCTGGGACAGCACTGCGAGATCGAACGACCCTACCTACCAACACCTCCGAAGCGTTGTCGGAAATACCACGTTCCCAGGCTCGAGGCGCTCCCATACCCTTGTGGTCGTGTGCTATTTACATAAGAGGAAGGGGAAGAGGAATACCGCTCTATTCTGCATAATTTGTATCATACCATCTCCCGCTGAAGCTGCGCAACGAAGGAGTTCAAACTCCCGAAAGCCGAGCGTGTTCTGGGCCACAAGATTGCAAGCACAGAGCTTCGTCTTGCCAGCATTCCATTTGTCGTCAGAAACAAAAGCAGGGGAGACAGCCCACTGGTACTTGTCTGTTCAGAAGCTTGGAGTGTACGTATTGTGTTTCTACCTTCCTGGCGAATTTGTTTTTCTTGTTTACTTTGAGAGTCCTCCTTCGGACTGTCAATCTCCTTCTGGGAAACTTTTTATTTCCTTCTCGTTGTTGTATTTGAGACTGATATAACGGAATGGGGGTAACAGGCCGTTCCTGTATTTACATCAAAATACAGAGCAATACTCACACTCTCAAGACCCAGCGTCTGTGATCGTAACAAAGCAGTCACACGAGGCACCTAAAGGCATTGTTGCGCCGAATTTGGCAAATAAAGCAGGTTAGCTCCGGGCACAATCGGCAGACCTCCGGACACAATACAGCAGACCTCCGGGCAGCATAGCTCTAGGCACAATCGGCGCATCCCCGGGTACGATACTGCAAAGGAGCTTCGGCCACTTGGGGTGCTTTCACACCTTTTTTCACCCTCCCACCATTTCCCATTTGTAACAAAATCACACTTGTCTCACATCTGACAAAATGGCCGAGGAGGAGTTTGAGATTGATATCTATGGTGATGACACCACTGACCAGCAGCATGGCGGCCATGATTCATCCGCACAGGACGCCAATACCCAAGCCTACGAATCCAACGCTACTGTTACTGTAGCCAACGGCTCCAACACAGCACATGCTCACAACAATGGCCAAGACGACTATCACGGCGATGGCGAAGCCCAAAACGGAATGGACACAGGCTATGATGAGGCCGGTGCCCAGACTCAACAACATCAGCAGGGTGTCAAGCGTAAGGAAGGCTCAGATGACCGTCCTATTGACCCGGGTGCCACCAACGCCCTCTTGATCTCGGAGCTTCAATGGTGGACAACAGACGATGACATCCGTGGCTTGGTCAAGAAAGCCGGAGTCGAGGCCGAGTTGAAGGACATCACTTTTAGCGAGCACAAGGTCAACGGCAAGAGTAAAGGCCAGGTGTATTTGGACTTCACGTCACAGCAGGCAGCTACTGCTGGCAAGCATGAGTTTGACGAGTGGGAAGTTGCTCCTGGCAACCGAAAGCCGACCGTCATCTACCATGGTCCCTCAAACCCCTTCCGGACACTGCCCAAGGACGCCCCAACTCGTGGTCACAAAGATCAGGCTGGCCGTGGAGGTGCCACTACTGGCGGCTTCAACAACCATAATTCCAACAACAACATGGGTGGAAACTTTGGTGGCGGCGGCGGCTTCCGTGGTCGTGGCGGCGGTTTCAACGGTCCCCGCGGAGGCTACAACCGTAACTTCTCTGGAGGCAACATGGGCATGGGCTACAACAACAACCACATGAACGGCGGCGGTTTCAACAATGGTAACAACATGGGAGGCAACTTCAACTTCCGCGGTGGCATGATGGGTGGTGGTATGCGTGGCGGTCCCGGCATGAACCGGGGTGGCCGTGGCGGCATGAACAACGGTATGATGGGTATGGGTAATATGGGTGGCATGCCCATGGGTGGTATGCCTGGCGCTATGCCCGGAGGTATGCCTGGTGCCATGGGCGGCATGGGCATGATGGGCGGCGGTATGCAAGGTAAGTTGGATATAAACGGCGTATTGGATGAACAACCACTAAACTAACTATGCACACAGGCTTCCAAGGCATGCAGCCTCAGTTCAACCCTGGTTTCTTCGGTGCCAACCAGTCTGGAGGCAACGAATGGCAGCAGAACCCGCATGGTGTTAAGAGACCTCGTGGAGAGTAGGGTACTTCATCGGGCTCTACCCCCAATGGGATGAGATCAGGTGTGACATTGCCGTCAATTAGTCCGCACCTAATTCCAGGCGATAGTCCTCAACTTCCGCCTCGTCCCGGCAACCCACCTTCCCGTCGCTAGGAACGTTCTCACCCCTATAGACGTTCTCGTCGCTAGAGACATTCTGACCATGGCTCGAAGCGCTCACGCAAATCTGATCGATTCATGGCTAGAGACCAGAGGGTTTTCATTTGGTGTCACGGTCGGGAAAAGCAAACGACCCTTTTCTCAGAACCTTGCAAGGCACACGCGTATGCTTTTGAGAGGGCGGCTCATCGGGAGCTTTGGCTCTTTGCATGATGCAGGAATGGCGTTGGAACCAGGGATTTGCAAGTTCTGATTTACAATAGACTAATCAGATTGATGATTATATTCATGGCTTTATGTGACACCAGCGCATCATGTAACTGACACTGTATCGTTGATTGGAAATGTTGGTAGCTGGCTTGCAGCTAATACCTTGCTGGAGATATGGGTCATGGTGATAGTTGGCGATAGTCGGTAGCTGTGACTAATTTACGTAACAGGAGCTCGGGCAGCGAGGTAGTCTCACGATCATCTCACCGGCTTCAACAGCTTTTCCCAGTATGTCGGATTTTTGTTCAAAGCGTTTTATTTGTAGTCTCGCTCTTCAATCTCTCAATGGTGATACGGACGAGTCTATCAACATGCCGCCAGCGCTTACACAGCAACTCCCTCTGATCCTTTGATGAGCCCTCTTCGTCCTTCATCGCCGCGACCTTCAACAGCGTCTTGCCGATGGTCTGCTCTCGGTACTCTTCCAGCATGCTGATGAACAAGCCGTCCACCTCGCCCTGCCGCGCGGCGTCGGCGTCCTCGCCGTCCTCGATGAAGCGCCTCCACTCCTCTTCCCGCCCCGTCTGCAGACAGCACAGCGCGCGCAAGGCGACCTGGGTCCGGTAGCACACGTTGCCGGCGTCGAGGACGTAGCCGCCCAGGAACCCGACCTCGGACAGCTTGTCCTTGGCGCTGTCGCTCAGGCGCGGCAACAGGACGTCGTCCAGCCCGACCTCGTCCCAACAGTTCTCCTCTAACCATTCGTGTCCGTTCGCGTCGTCATCATCGTCGACGTTGCCGCCCAGAACGAACCCGTACTCGACCAACAACAAATCCCCGCCGTGCCGCCCGTAGCAGATGCGCACCTCGTCGCCGGCCTCGTAGCGGCGGTCGGCGCGCACGGTGAAGGAGGCGGCGTCGAAGGCGACGTGGCACCAGCCCGTGCGCGACCCGGCGTGGTTGAACAGGTCCGCCACGGGCTGCAGGACCATGCGGTCCTCCTTGGCGCGGCGGCGGAGGCGGGGGCTCTCGTGGTAGAAGGTGCGCGTGTTGACGAGGAGCCAGGCGTGGACGAACTTTTGCTTGGCCGTCTCCTGTTCTTCTTCTTCTGTGGTCTTGGTCTTGGTCTTTTCCGTCTTCTTGTCGCCATTGACAGCTTCTTCTTCATAAACATCGACGACGTCAAGTGAAGGAGGGGAAGAAGAAGAAGAAGAACGAAACAGCTTGGACGCAGCAGCCCAGTCCCGTTCCACCTTAGCCCGCTGCTGCGCCAGCAACCTGCGCGCTGGACCGGGGAGCAGCGCCTGCAACTCCGGTGACCAGTACAGCGGCATGGACGCGAAGTCAGCGGGCGTGGGACACACGGCATTCCAGGCCGCGTAGGTGTCGGTGGTGTCCAGGGCCAGGTCGGCGGCCAGCAGGCCGTGGACCGAGATGTCCCGGGGCAAGCGGCGAGACAAAGACTTGGGTACTGTCTCTATGCTGCGCAGGCACTTGGCGGGGACCTCGAGCAGGATCTCATCGGGCTTTTTTTTATAAGTTAGCATTATGCAAACGTGCTGGATGGAAGTGGGTGGGTGCCTTCACTGAGACAACATGAGACATAAGGAAGCAAATAACTCACTTGAATAGCCCGAGTGGCTACAATACCCACGCCTCGACCAGGTAAGCGCTGGGGCGCGATGCCGTCAAGCTTGACGCCTTTGGCCTCGGCCCATTGTAGGAGCTGCTCATGAGGCTCCATGGCGAGCAGCCAGTCAGTTGGACAGTCGATTGGCGATTGGGTGTGTACCTAGAAGTAGCGAGTGCCAAAGGCCCTGTGGCGTAAATAATTCTCAAAAAGAACTTCTTTCGGTTCAAAGTAATTTTAGTTTCGCAGATGATGCTGTCTACCTATCTGTACTTATGGACATGTTTCGGCAGTTCACAAAAAAGGGAAGGTGGTCTACTATATATAGTGAAGAATTGAGAATATTAAGAATAATTCTCTTGTACAGCAGCGAGGTCAATTGGTACTCATAATAACGTCGTCGTTGTGGCTATGATCCATCGTTATGCATTTCATGCGTCCGTTACTATTCGCCCAAGAAACATGACTTGGGACGAGTGGAGAGTGCGGATTTGCGCCACACTTCCACCCCGGGGTAAGTGGTAAGTGGTGTAATAAAGTAGTGCAATCTTTCCAGTGTTGATGCTTTATTAATTATATATATTTCCGGCACCACGGTATATTCTTGGATAGATTGGATTTGTAAAGTGTAAAAGACCTGATCATAGATACTACAGGTATTCATCGTCTTCATCAAATAGGGTTATGCCGCAGTGGTTGCTGCCAGCCAGCTCTTCCAGACCGGAATGTCCGGATCAAATAATAAAATAATAAAAAAGTGTTGATATGCCTCCCTTATCTCTGTCACAGCGAAACCACATATGATACAAAACAGTACATGATAGTACAGATGTCAGATTCCCATGTCAAATGGCCATTTTACCCGCGAACGCCTGTATATGCTTTCAATACTCAAAACCTCTGCTGAGGCACCATAGCTCATAGTCCCGACTCCTTGCGAAGGGCTTCTTGCCTCGCCTTGGCCTCGGCCGCCTTCTTCGCATCCTCTCGGAACCGTTCCTCTCTATATTTTCTTGCCGCTTCCTCTTGGACAGTCCATACTGTAATCGCCGCAAGTCAGTAACCCAGGTCTTCTTTATGTTGGGGAGGGTCGCATTTTCGCATACTGTGACGGTCGTCCTTGGAGAAATCCTTCAGCTGCGTGACAAAGTCGTCAAACTCCTTCTGCCGCTCGAACCGGCGCTCGAGGCTCTTCTTCTGCAGCTCGGGGTTGTAGCGCTTGAAGAGCTCCTCGTCGGTCGGCTGGACGTAGTAGACGAGTGCAGGGCCTCCGACGCAGCAGACAGCGCCTCTATACAGTTTCAAGAAGGTCACAGATCAGTCTTCCATCATCAGGAGTGCGAATTGAGCCGCTCGCGACAAAGAGGAAGAGGTTTGGAGACTCACACTCCCAGCATTTTCACCCAAGTTCCCAAACTGCCCTTGGCCATTTTTGCGATGGCTCTGAGAGACCGACCTTCTGTGCTATAATAAGTTGCACGCGCTATGGGCTGAGGGGGTTGAAGCTGAAGCTGGCTGGCTCGAGTGCAATTGCGCTTCCGTCGCAATGCTGTTTCTAAGAAGTTGGGCGTAGGTACAACAACATAACGTGAATCATGGGCAAGCGCCTCTAGTAGACTTCAATGACGATATTCCTTCTGTCCAATCAAGGGTCCCTCTAATCAAATCACCTTATCGATAAGAGCAGTGGTCGGTCACTACATGTACTTATGCTTATGTAGGTAGCATTCTAGTTACTTACCCAACGCTGTGGCTTAAACTAGCGGGAAGTGGGTGTAGCTTTATCAAACAGCACAAGAAAGAGTCTCTAGGTTAAGTCGTGTCGTCAAGTAACCTAAGCAGTCAAGGCACAGTAGCTCAGGGCTGAGGCCAGCTAGCTGTCGGACAAACAGGTCGATGAAGAATATCTTAGGATTATGGGGTGGAACAAAACGCCTGGTATTGTTCAGCACCATGTCCTTCTGTTTTTGTTTACGGAGGTCGTAGGCCCCCGAACAAATACTAATCCTACATACAGGAGAGAAAAGACCCAGAAAGCAATCCCTTAACATTGATATTTCTACAAACGCCCTCTTTTGTCTCGTCATGCCGATGTCTCTTTTCCCGTCCATGCATTATGCAGATTGAAACACGCAAATTCCGCTTCCGTATCGAAACCGCCATTTCACCTTAGACAACAGGTGGCTGGGGCGTATTAAATAGAGCAGATGAATCGGCTTGGGACCACTCAAGAACACCAGCTAAGAGCGGCAGCCCTGATAGATAAGCCCTCAAGCTGGGATCCAGATCCACCGGGTATCATGTTTTATAATTGGCGTCTTGTCAAAAGACTATCTCGAGGCTGCTCGACGAAAGGACGGCCGAGCGTCGTAGAATGGATCACGCAGCGGCGTCTGCGAGACGAGCCGCTGTTGGGAGTCGCCAGCACGGCTGTACTTGTTCCCCAAGGATGAGCTAGAGCTTTTTCGCGTCGGCAGTGACGTCTTCCGAGCTGGGAACACATCGTCCAAAGCTTCAGATTCCTCAAGTGCCAGCTCAGCCTCATCTAACGGCGGCGGCGGTATTGGCAGTGTCCGGGCTCCCTACATCACCGAACACTCGCCCTCCTGCTGTTTGCCAATCTTGCTTCGGGAGATTCGCTCACGGGGGCGCGGTCCGTTCTTGCCAGACCTCTTCAGGTCTTCAAGACGCTCGCGTGCCTTGGGGAAATCCTGGGCTATAGAAAGGGTTAGTTCATTGTTTCATGTAGGGAGGCGATGTGGACTTACCGGCTGCTCGCCAATACCAGCGCTTGGCATCTTCCATGTTGGCTGGAACGCCGATGCCGACTTCAGTAAAGTATCCCATGGCATATTCGGCCTTGGCCAATCCAGCCTGGGCGGCCTTCCTGGCCCAAAGGTAGGCTTCCGTATCGCTCTGCTGCAGGACGCCCTCGCTGCCCGTCAGGTACCAACCGCTCAATGCAAGTTCCGACTGGTGTTCCTCTTGAGTTGCTGCTCGCGAGTACCACATTATGGACGCTCGCGGGTCAACGGGGCAGCCCATAAGACCGTACTCAAAGGCGCAACCCATTCGGAACTGACTAAACTTGTAACCCAGTTCAGCCGCTTGCTCGAATAACGTGAACGCATACGGTTCATCTCGCAGAATCGTATCATTCGGCTGTGCCGACTCGTACAAAAGACCCAACTCGTGCAAGGCATGTGGGTTTTCCGCATCCGCGCGCTCTGCTGCCCTCTTAAGCCAGCCGACAGCTTCGCGAGGATTTCGTGGTTGACCAAGCAGTCCCTTGAGCAAGATCATACCAACCTTATACATCGCTGGAGTGTCGCCGAGCGTAGCGGCTCGCTTATACCACTGGATTGCCTTGAGTGGATCTTTGCGTGTACCACCTCCTTCATCGTGTCCAATTTCGCAACACACTGCGGTACGGTAGGCAGCTGCGGCGTGACCAAGCTTAGCTGCAGATTGATACAATGTGAAGGCTTCCTTATTATCAGGCTCGAAGCCCAGTGTACCGCGGCCTTGACAGTCTGCGAGGAAGAACATGGCGTCCGAGTTCTGGGCGCTCACAAGTTTCTTCAGAATCTTGTGGGCGTCTACAACGTAGCGCTCTCGAGAACGTGCTCTTGCTTTCGGGTCCGGAAGTCTCGGCACAAGGACGTCGGCTGCTTCCACAAGCTTCTTTGCGAGCGTTAAGGCAGTCCCCTGGTCGTTCGGATCAGATTTGATGGTTGCGCGCAGGCGCTCAAGTTCCTCCACGGTGACTGGAATCGGCTCAGGTGGTCCATTCGGCATTGGTTGTGGCGGGGGTCGTCCCTGAGCTCCAATCGCCGCAGGAGGAGGGCCGTTGTATTGACGCATAGGCGGGGGCTTGTCGTTCATGTTGACCATCGAGTGAGGCATCAGACCAGGGCGGATTGGCGCTGGGTGTCCACTTCCGGGCCCAGCTTGAGGATGTGGAGGCATCCCTTGCCCCCCATTGTATGCCTGAAAGCCACCATTGGGAACAGGTGGCATCTCAGCAGCCATCTCGAAAACGGCGGCCTGGGGCTCGCGCAAATTAGGTTGCGACTTTGTCCGGTTGATTTCGGGAAAGCGCATAGCGCCGTTTTGTGAGGCCATACCGGCCGGAGGGCCAGCTTGCATGTGTTGATCGAATGAGGCCCGAGGACCATGGTCAGGCGCTGCGTCGAAGTCGGGAATTTCATTCCGGGGATCTTGAGGCTGGTACTCGCTATCGCGCGGATTATAATAAGCGTCATAGAAATCTCCGAACGAGGCCCGTACCGTAGGCTCGTTGCCCCACGCTTGTTGTGGAGCTTGATAGTCATAACCTTGATCAAACTGTCCAGGGGGTCCTGGAGGTCCTGGAGGTCCCGGAGGTCTCATAGGCCCAGGCGGCCCTTGATTCGGGTACATTCTTTGAGGTGGCGGACGATTTCCTTGAGCTGTTGATGGCCTCGGAGGGCCCCGTCCAGGTGGCCCACTGTAAGGAGCACTATCTGCTCGCGATGGTAGCGGTCCATTCCGCATGCCCATAGGTGGTGGCCCCATGTTGTTCGGCATTGTCATGCTGCGTTCCGGGGGTCCAAAGTCTCCGCGCATAGGCGACATAGGTGCACCGTACCCATCATCTTCGTATCCGCCGTAGCCTTGATCTTGTGGGGGACCTGGGGGACCTGGGGGACCGCGCCTGGGATCGGGGTATCCTCGTGGAGGGGGCCCTCTTGGCCCGCCACGTTGACTATCCATTGAAGGTCTACGGCCACCGTAGTCTTCCATAGTCGGGCGTCTTTGCTGGGGTCTGTTTCCACCTGGGCCAGGGCCGGGGCCGGGGCCGGGACCGGGACCGGGACCGTTGAGACTCATATCAGCCATGCTTTCGAGTATGCGAGACTCTTCGTCAAGGTCTGATACACGCTTTTGACCTGGGAACGCTGGGTAGCTGCTTCCGCCGAAGTCTCGCTCCTGGGGGCTCATTATAGGAGGTCCTTGGCGATTCACTTAATTTGGTTAGTCATGGTCACATGTTTCGTTTAGATATGCTGCTTACTAGATGGATCTGACGACGCAGTTCGATCGGGGGGCCCAGGGCGCCCTCCTCGGCCAGGAGGAGGATATCCGCGGCCAGGTCCCGGCATTGGTCCGCCACCTCGTGGGCCTCCGCGCATCATGGGCCCTCCCCTTCCGCCCATCGGTGGCGGTGGTCTTCCTCTGCCTGGTCCACCCTGCGGCGGCCCATAATTGTCTTGCGGATATCCTCCAGGGCCTCCTCGTCCATAGTTCCCGCCTGGGGGAGGACCATACCCATCATTGTAATCGTCGAAGCCGCCGTCATAGCCATAATCTTCTTGATACTGGTCAAACTGCTGTCGTGGGGGACCCGGGTAAGCCCCTCCTCCTCCTCCGCGCGGGGGGCCGGGTCGTTGTGCGGCCATGCCAGCGTAGGGTCGCTGAGCTCCGGGGTATGCCATGATTTATGTGTTGGTAGACGGCGACGTTCCTTGTCCCTTTGCTTTCGGCTTTGTGGCCAGAGGCCGATAATAACCAGCAATCGACCTCCAGTCGCAGACCTGGTTCGGGGGGATCTCGGAGTCGTAGCCTTTAGGAACGAGAAGCCATCTGCTGGTTCAAGGCGAGGTGTGGATCTGGGTGTGTTCACAGTAAAATGTCTGTGAAGAAGTGGAAAAAAAAAACAAGAAGAAGAAAAAGGTTTGTCGCGCGAAGATCTGAAGTTCGCCAGGTGGATGTGAGTTCGATGCAGGGAGTGCGGGACCAAGGATAGGACCCAGTAGTTTCGCTGCGATAATGATCGCCAGTTTCGGCAGGCCTCGAGGATGCCAACTGGCCGGGTTGGGCGCTGGCGCGTGGTGTTGTCAGGTGGGGGGTACTTTGATTTCAATACCACCAAAATGGGTGAAGGAATGCTGATGGCAATGAGAGATGCAATTCTCGACTTGAAATGAGCAATAACAGTCCCTGGCGAAGAAACAACAAATGCAGCCCTCGTCTCGACCAGTCGAACGAGGAACGAGTTGTAGCAGCGAGAGGGCCTGCCGGCGGAACTGGATGTCTGGATGCAGGTGGACGTGGACGTGGATGAACAATGAGGTGAGAAGGTAGGTAGGTAGTAAGGTTAGTAGGTAGGTACCTTTACTTTTAGCGTCTGTCTTGTGTACGTTTTAGTCAGGCTACACAATGGCTCAGTATGTAACGCCCCAATGCAATCAATGGAAGTCACAGCTGACAAAGGTGAACAGTTGTAACGTTGTGTTGTAGTAGTGGTAGGCGGGCAGCCAGCCAAACCAAATAGAAGAGAATAATCGTCTACTTGTCGCATCCGAGGGTGTGCCGGGGCAGGTCAACTGGTATAAAGTTGCGATGAGGGCTCCGATCAACAGGCAAAGTTAGGATTTAGGATTGAGTCAACGGTACTACTGGACAGCCAACTGAACTGAACATGATTGAGCTGTTGATTGAAGTATGGTGGTAATAACAACATCAGACGACGCAGGAGAGGTACATGGTAACCTGGCTTGCAAGCTTGCAGCGCCCCCTTGGGGCCCTTGGTCGCCCCCCAGCTTCTTCTAAAGAAGCAAGCGCTTTAGCGCCCTTATTACCGCTGCTTTCGGGAAGGGGTACCCATGAGCCGTGCAGCCCGCTTGTTGCATTATGTACTGTACCTGATGCCAGACATCCATCCACAGCTGCTCTCCCACGAGTCGTTCATTGCATGTGCTGTTGCCCTGTGAATGTAGGCCGCCGGTAGGCAGGCAGGTAGGCTGTGCTATGCTATGCTATGCTATGCTATGTAAGTTGGCTGGCCAGCATTGGTTATTGCAGTCCTGTCTTGCATGCAAGCGTCTTATTGCTCCCTACATCTCATATAGTGCAAGTGCAGTATTTTCAGATCGACTGTAGTAAGCACATTACATTCAATACTTACATTGGGTGCCAGATCGATACTCTGCAAGCCAGCTTCACCAACTCCAACCTTGGAGCTCACCAGACGGACAATACCTACTAAGAAGCTACCTACATGTAAGATGCCAGACTGGATGGACCTCACTGACTGGCAGCTGAGACAAGACCCTCAAAGTATCTTTGGCTGGAGGACCCCACCACTGGCATCGTGCATGTACCTAGCCTACCTTGCCTACCTAAGTACTACCTAGCCCTGCCCCCTCCGGTTATGGAGTCTCACCTTTCGCATTTTATGACGCCCATATCAACGGTGCCAGGCGAGGCAGCACGTACCGAAAGCCGTTGATTATCCTTCATTTCATCGTTGGCTACGGGCTTAGATCTGAATAGCTTAAAATGAGTACATGTGCAACCACTCTTGAGTCAATTGAATCCCACCAGATCTCTTGATGTCACAACGCTGAACTACATGTTCACATACTTATTTGAATTCGTGTTCTCGGTGCGGCAGCTAGCTACCTCTCTAGTGTGATGATGGGCGATGCCGCTTCGATCCCGAAACTCTTCTTCTAGTAGTATCAAGCTTCCCATGCGGCTTGATGCAAGTGCATTAAGCTGCTTTCCTGATGTTCAAAGTCAACCAAGTCGCTAGCCTAGCTTCTTGAGTTGTGTTCACCGTCAGGTGCAAGAGAGGGTCCTCAGTTGTATCAAAATCGACATGGGGGGCATTTTTTGGTGAGCCCCTGCGAGCCTGGAGCTACGCCAGGCCGGTCGTGCCAGAAGCCACCCCCAAGATTCTTTTGTTTCCTCCTCCATACATGTTCCAACAGGTAACATCTGAGTAATGCGCCCCGGGCCCTGGGCACTCGTCACGCGCGGGAGCTCAGGATGCCGGAAATCCGATGCCCAGAACTTCTAGTCTCCAAGTGTACGTAAGTCTTCCACCTCCAAATCATCATCCCATTTTCTTGTCAAGTTTGCGAAGGAGAAAGCAAAATCTGTTCGCTCTAGTCTCTTGAGCCAAACTCCGCACGGCCACGTCACTTTTTCATAGGTAATACTTGTTGTTGTTAGTGAGGTCCCCCCCCAATAATAGGGCCTCCTACTCGGGCCCCAACCCTGTTCAATGAAGTAGTAAAGCGACTGGGCCGAAAGCTCCCTGGGTAACTGCCATAGACAATATATAACGGCATATATGCGGCGGCATAGTAGGGCGCAGCGTCCTTGCTACTACTATATTGTGGCTGGCTTCCATGGGTGGCAATGGCTTCCTCTCGAGTCATTGGTTGGTGATGAAATCCACCATTGTCGGAGCTAGACGGGCAGTGAAGGCTAGTCAAGATTACGGCATAACACATTAGCGATTAGGTTGCCGTGGCCTGTTTCTCGAGCTTCGTTTGGGGCGTTTGCAATGCGCTCAATGCGCCGGGACCAGACCCGTTGAAACAATCTAGGCCGATAGGTTGAAATGTCACCCGGTTGGTTTCTGGGAGCCTGCGCCGGTAATACTGCATGCACGGGCATGTACTTGACTACTACTATATTCATACCTCCGATTATTGAGGCTGCACACCGAAAATCAAACTGTCTGTCAACCTTGAAGCTGTCTGGCCGTGCACCCATCAAGCAGAGACAATCCAGCAGGAGAATCCCCCGGTACATGAGACTTCGCGGGGCATGATTCGTCCGGCATCGATGCAGGTCTGCCGCGTTCCTGCATACGCTAAAAATACAGTTGCGCAGGCTCGGCAGGAAACGTTCCAGGTGGCCAAAACACAAAGTTGCGGGATGGATCCGGGGGCACTAGAAAGGGGCTAATCATCTTCTGGAATCAGCCACATCGTATAGAACTTGACTATGGCGCAAGAACCTCTACTACTATACACACCCAATGAGGGCTTCGCTACGGGCGTTGATTAAAGCCGTATAAGCCGTGTGCTTCGACTGAACTTATCACATGCCCCCCTGATTCGTCAGTGTGAATGCTCTGGCAAATTGCCGAGCTCTCGGTATGACAAATCATCATGTCCGACTTCACTTGAGCATACACTAGATAGGATAAATCCACTCCGAATAATATGCCCTACTCTCCCTGTAACTTATACTCTGTCCAGTTGCTTAGGTCTTGGAATCTTCAGGAGTATCTGCTACCAGAAGTAGGTCCATCTTCCAGGCCCATTGGCTGCCAGCAAACCTGCACTGGGCTACCTTTCGGTCGTGGACACTGATTGATACCCGCAGCGGACACCCATTCACTCGTCTCATAGGCAAGCATTGTGAGTGGGCTGTCAGTGTGGTTTCTGTTCATTACGCAGCCAATGCGTGAGAGCGGCCAGAACGGGGGCGTTTCAGACCATATGTTCCCATGTTACTAATATCAGTGCCGATATATGGCGTTAATGTGTTTGGTGTTCCCAGCGTTGACTTTTAAGTGATTAGGCCATTATGTTTGTTTTCGGTATAGGGTGTGGTGCAAAGCCTGAAGCTGCCATCTCAACTAATGTGGACTTGTTGTCAAAATAGATAATCACAGTTTTGCAATTCGTCTATCATCTGATCTGAGGAGCCTCATGTACTATGCGCAGAACCGATGCAGTATCGTGTCACCAAAAGAAGTGCTTGCTATATTCAATCTGCATCTCGGGTATCTGGTCGATCATACTTAATTCTGGTTCGGTCTTGTTACCAGTAGACTGTTTCCATCTTGGGGTATATACTCAACGTACCTACGTATTCGTTCTCCCTATGTACATTGCTTCCCTCTAAACGCCATTATAAAAGGCTATGCAGATAAACATCGTTGAGTCTTCGCTTCACTCTCATGGGTATACCATTTCCTCCATCTGCTCCGAGCCATCCAATTATGCCGTTTAATTGGCGTATTAATCTAACCGCAGGCGAACTATCACTCTCGAGTTTCCCTTACAAGATCGTAGCATCTGCGCATTGTGTGTGTGCAGGTCGACTGCTTCGTCAGGGGAAGCTGGGGGTATGTTTCTCTGGGATTTTATATAACTACAAGCTTTCAATAAAGGTTCCAGTTTACCGCAAAATTGTGCAGGAGGCGCTTAGGATCAAGCGACTACGGGAGCTGCCTCCCGTCCCTGCGGCAGTCTGTTCCTCGGGCCGTCTACCTGCCCCCGGCTCAAATTTCTCACCGTTAGAGCCACTCGGTAAGAGTGTCTGCAGAGTAAGAGGGCCACATCGTATATGTCAACTTGACACGCCTGGATTCCGGGTTATCGGACACACATATGTATGTGCATATGCGCTACCAGTTTATCAGCCCCTGAATAAGCACTGACTCTTTCGGCAGGACCCAGCTCCGCCTGGATCATAGCGACTACAACCATGATATCGTTCACTGTATGTAGCACCCAGCGAGTTTGACTGCGTGGAAACATGGTGGCATGCATAATAGATTATGGGAAAAGTGAATGCCTTAACAGTAGGTAGACTGCAGTACTGTACAGGTGTCCCGGCCTCTATTCATCCTCAAGAAAAAGGTTTGATGCGAGTCCGCAACATAAACTGAGACGCCATAGGTTTGTGGCGTCTTGCGCAGCGACTCGCCCTGGAATCTGCTGCACTCGGTCCCCGCTTAGAAAAAATACACTCGGGTCCAGAGGTCTAATGAAGGTTACCCAGGAAGGGCATGCGTTTGTCGAGATCGTATTACCCAATCTATGACTTGACAGCGTCCTTTACCTTCTCGACCTTCTCCTTAGCCTCCTCCTTAAGTTCAGTGGCAGTAGCGGGCAGGTCCTTCTGAGAGCGGTAGTACATGCCGATACGCGAGCACTGAACGATACCAACAATGGCCAGGAAGCCGTTGACAGCGGCAAGGCTAGAAGACATCCCACCGGTCAGTGATTTGGCTCTTAATGCGGATACAATGCGTGATAGGGATGGTGTGAGACTCACAGGTAGTTCTTGGGGGTAATGATCATGCACCATCTCGTCCAGATCAGACCGGTCGAGGTGAGAGCAGCATTCTGGGTGAGGGAGAGCTTCTCAGCAGGTCGCGCAAAGTCGCTGATACCCGCAATGACCAAAGCCCACTTCATGACGGGCGCCCTGAGTTTTGCAACGTTAGTATTATATTCCGTTTGTTGGCTGAAAGTGCTGGCGTGCCATGCGCCATGCCAGTGCCTGTTCCTCTGCCGACGCCGTTGCGCCCTTTTATGGCATCGCCTCTCCAAAGACAATGCACATGCTCTATCTGTGCCCCCGTGCTATGCATAAACCTGGGCTTTCCCCAGATCCAATGACCCCGAAGAAAAGTGTACCCAGCCAAAAACTTACCAGAAGTGCACCGTCTTGAAGCCGATAGGGCTGTTCCACATGCGCGAGAACCAACCAGGCTGCGCCGTCTCGCCAGCAGCGGTGCTCTGATACCGGCGGCCAGCCTTCTGGGAGAAGCTGCGGAAGGCATTGGCGCGGCCGGTGGTGAAGGCAGTTCGGGTGGCGGCCTGCTGGAAGATGACCGGCCGGGCGGCGCGGAAGAGGGTGGTGGTTGTCGCCGACATTGTTCTTGCTTTCTCTGCTGTAGGGCCCCTCGTTCGGACTCGATTGGTGGTCGGGAGAGTTTGGGTCGAGAAAGAGAAGTGTGGAGAGTTCTCTTGATGTCGAGTCGCGCCGAAGGAAATCGTCAGAGGGGAGGAAAGAGAAGGGAATGACGGGACTCCGATAGCAGGACGCAGTAACCTAGCGGATTTCCAATGGAGGGTAGCCCAGCCCACGCAGATGGACGAACTGATAGGTCGGCCACAGCAGAATTGGCAAGGATGGCGCCGGACTTAATCGGAGTGAGTGAGTTAGTGGTAGCTTTGCCCGCCAAAAATTTCAATGGAGTCAATGGACCTCCAATTGGAGGGAAACGGGCCACACAGTGAGGTCAGCGTCATTGTTATGTGCATAACTCCATGCGTTATGCAAGACCGCGCGCCGGAAAATCTTTATGCAAGGCCTTGCAGTTAAGCACCTACAGTGAACGCCAATTGAAGCTCGGGTATCTGATCGAATGCTTGGTTGAACTTGAAGCTATTCAAAGCCACCTGTGTTTCCACCTCCCCGACCCAGCACACATCTCAAGAAACCCAATCGGGCCTGCGCAACCATGTCGGGCAAATACGCTTTCACCAAGAGCCTCAAGGAGGTCCGCTTCCTCTTCTGCCAAACGGGCGAGCACAGCGCAGCCACCAGGTGCGAATAACCCATGTTTTACGACGACGACACCCTGCGAGCTCGACCCTTGGAGACTCGAATGCAGATAAGGCCCAGGACTAACCCAACGTCTCCGCAGGTCATTCTTGCTCCGCGCATACCCCACGATGAAGAAGAACAACCCCCAGACCCCCATCATGCTGCGCGAAGCAGCCGGCACTCTGCCCAAGGTGTTCGCGAGATACGGTATGCCATTCATGACTACACGCAGTTTATTCCGTTCCGAACGGCCATCTGGAGAAGGTTTCGTACTGACAACAGGCCGCAGAGTTCGGAAAGGAGACAAGCCAGAGCCTGGAGGGGCTATCCGACAAGCAGATCGAGGACACCGTAACGACGCTGGTTAAGGGCGAGTCCGTCGCCTAAGAAACCAAGATCTCTGTATCTGTATCCATATGGGGGAGGCAGGAAAAAACCACAAGAGCGTCCGAAACTGCTGCCAAAGAGAGGAAAATTAGCCCATAGAGGGGGACACAGCGTAGTGCTTCATTGTCTATACAAACTACGAGACTTGTGTGAATAGAGCACCATATGATCAGCTTGTCCTATCTGGACTCTACGAGTTATTGGATCTAACCTGATCAATTGTTGCCCGCCTGGGGTGGCTATAGTCACGACTACTGGTTCGTTTTGAGCCACGAAGCTCGGAGTATAACATTCATTCCCAGCTACGGAGATGCAAAGAAATCTACTCTAACACAATAGCCACATCTTCTCCTATCTTCTTGTTTCCATGAATCATTGGGAATTGCCAAATCGCCTTGGCCTCCCTTTCTCAAATGTGTCCAAATAATTGGATCCTGTATATGCCACAGTGCGTTGATCAAGCTTGTTTCCCTCGCGTCACCCCCAAATGGGGATGATATGCGATGGAAGAAATAAGAGAAATGCATAACACGATCGATCATCCACCACTCGATATATGCATAGCTGGTGCCACCACTGCCGTCGTCGTCGCATGAACCAAAGCTTTGAAGGGAAAGGGGTTTCGTCCAACCAACATTTCAACCACCCTTACGCTCCTCGCCTTCGCCCAACGTCTCGGGTACAGCATTGTTGCTCTCTTCGTTCTTCGTTTCGGGACCCTTACTCTTGTCGTCCTTCCTCCAGGGAGAGCCATTGGGGGCGGGAGCATCCCGCAAGTTAGGAGTTTTGGTGCCTGAAGAAGTCAAAGTGACTTTGTCGTTATCACCAAGGATTGAGCCGATGTCAGCCTGGCTCAGAGAGCTCATCGTGTCGCGTCGCTCTGTCTCCAGCTTTTCGTTGGGAGTGGATGGTTCTGTTTGCTTTTTGTCCTGCGAAGTGACAGTTTGGCTGATAGGTGGGTTTGAAGATGGTGCCTTCTGATTCTTTCCTTTCCACTTTTTGACCTGCGATGTCGTTGCAGGCTCCTTGGAAGTGTTCTGGCTACCTTCATTTGCCTGATTAGTAGAGTCCTCTAACTTCTTAGCTTCAGCTGTTGTCCCACTTCGAGCAGGAGCTGTGCCCGTCGGGGTATCTTGGCTCTTGGACCCAGCCTTCTCCTGGTTGCCCTTGGGTTGGCCATCAGAACCATCTTCGCGCTTGGAGGTTTGAGGTTGCTCTCCCTTCTCACCCTTGACATCAGATTCCTTGGATGCGGGCGCAGATGGCATACTGTCATCTGTCGGCTTTGCTGAAGCCTTCACCTTAGAAGCGTTTCGCTTCGCGCTCTTCTTCTTCGTGGATTTCTTAGGCTCCGTTTCCACCCAAGTAGCACCCGGAACGACAGGTTGAGGGAGCGCATTCACCTCTGTGGAGGCGGATTTACCCTTGCCTTTGGCTGCCTTCGAAGATGTATCTTTACGATCAGCTTGATCCTGTTTCCGAGCCTTGCTTTTGTCATTGTGTTGTTTGTCGACATCCTTATCCGCAGGTTTTGCAGGCTTATCGCTAGAGTATGACTGGGCAGCCACTGGGTTTTCAGTGACAATTGAACTCTCCTTGGTGGAATCCGTTGATCCATGCACATTTTGAGCAGAGGCAGCCAGGTTATCAATCGGGGCTGGGGGGTCTTGAGCCGTTCCATGGTTTGAGGTGATGCTCTTGTTACCACGGTTCTGCTGCTGGGACGTCTTTGGCTGTGTCTTATTGCCAGGATCCTTTCGGCCATGTTCCTTACTTTCATTTTCCATAGCTCGGTTTCCTTGTGTGGCCTGATTCTTAGCCTTCTTGTTCTTGTTGTGCTTGCTCCAAGGTCCATGGGTTTTCTTTGTCGGGCTAAGTCGCTCTTCTGCGTGTCTGGTATTATCCGCTTGGATGGTAGAATCAGTTGTGGCTTTTTGAGATTCATTTGAAGAAGCAAAGTCTCTCATCATACTCTGTTCTTCTTTCTTGCCCCTGTCTTTGCTTTCCTTGCTGTTGTTTGCCCCGTTGTTCACAGCCTTGGTTGGAGAGCTAAGTTTACTACTACCACAGGGCTGGGGGGCTACCATCTCAGCTTCAACCTGGGAAACTTCTTGGTTGGCTGGTGGACCAGTGGGAGCCGACATTATGGGCGTCTGTGTTACGGGTGTGAGACGCAACGGGGTAGTAATGCGCTTCTCAGAGTTCACCGGCATGTTGCCTTGCGTTGGTTTCCCTGAAGTACGGGTAGGCGTTATGAACTCCTGTGCTGCCGGGTTCAGACCGCGGGGTGAATGGCCGAACATCTGAGGCGTCGGGCTCTGTTGACCATATTCGTGATAATGGGGGAATTGCTCCGTCGTGGGTGAAGTAAACACCATTGCCTGCCCTGGACTGTAATATCTTTGGGAGGGTAGCGAAGTAGACTGCCCGGCACTGCATCTCGTAATTTCATTTCCCGAAGCTCCAGATGCCTCTTCTTGAAAGTTGTTCACTGAGTAATGAGGCGGGGGAAGGCCAAACGTAGAATATCCGATTGGATTTTCAGGCTTGGGCTGAAAATAGGAGGAAGTGTGAAGCGAGTCCGTATTGCTTGCACCACCTACAGCCTGCGAGGAAAATTGAAGCCCACGCTGCTGAGTGCCGCTGAGCCCATTCCGACTATATCCATGTCCAGGCGCAGAGGTATCATTGGCTGAGTCGGACCCGGTCCGCCCTTGGACACCTTTCTCACGGGGAGATCTAGATCTCTTGTTGTGCAGGTCAAAGCCCTCGGGATTGAGCGAAGCGCCAACAGCATCTCTCGAACCATGCTAGGATTGAGAGGGCAGCTGCTCGGAAATCGCGGCGTCGTCAGATTGAAGGGCGGCGGCTGGTGACGTATACGTGTTGGACTGCTCAGGTAGTTCCTGCTGGCCCTTCCTGGTCTTACCCTTCTTTTCTTTCTTTTTCTTGTTCTTATGCGGTGTTTCCTGAGTATCAATGGCCTGAGACGATGTACTCCGGTCAATGAGAGCAGAGTTGGAAACTCTAGAAGGAGAGACATCAACACGGCTAATAGCTTGATGAGTATCACTAGGAGTGTCACTGGGTGACGCTGTCCAGCCCATCGGTATGGGTAGGTGCTTGTCTTCCTTTTTGTTGGGATAACGTCGTACGGTGCCATAATCAAGGATTTGGTCATCGCCGCCAGTGGACTGCTCCCCATCTTGGCTTTTCGATGACTGCCTAGAAGCATAGTTTGTAGGTGAGACAGGGCCTCTGTCAGATTCTTGATCTCCGGGTAGGGGGCTTGGCGTTATGGTGCGACTGGTCTGTTGTGATGTGCATTGTTCTTGTTGTTCATCGATGAAGGGATCGTGGCCAACATCAAAATTGGAAATGTCGTCCACCTTCTTGTCTTCCGCAAGCATCCTTCCCTCGTCAACTTTTCCTACCTCACGTGCCTCAAATTCAAACTCCCTTGGTTCCTCGGGTGTTGCCAGGTCCCGGGCATCACCCACATGCTCGCCAGCAACATTTTCTGCACCGAAATTCGTGGAATTCTCTTCTGTATGCCTAAAAGCCGACTGGATAGGTTCGTTTTGTCCTGGCGATGGACTTTTTTGTGGCATCGCAGTGCGATCTTGAGAACATTCGTTAGCTGGGGTATCGTCACGCATATGATTAAGGACATCGTTGACCCCAGGGACCAATGCAGTTTGCTGCGGAAGTAATGCATCTACATGTCCATGATGTGCAGAACGAGCTTCATCCATGATATTGAGTTCATCCGTTGTAGGATTATTCGACCGTTTTTGATAACTGAGGTGGAATGGCGTAAAGAACTGGGAGCCAACGGCATGGTTCACTGTAACACGATGCTCGCAGAAGTCGAAGACCTTGCCATTGAGCTCGCATTTTGCCTTCAGTGCCGGGCCGGTTTTCTTGAATCTGACGCCATTATTAGTGAACTGGGGCAGAGGGAATGAGGGTGGGAGGTCAATTCTTACCTGATGAATACACAGTTACGGTTTTGGGTGTAGCTTTGATCCTCGATTTCGCCATAATTAGAGAAGGCGTCTATCACCTTCCTCTCGGATTCAGGATTTGATAGCTCGCCTTGATGGAATCTACCAACATAGAGAGTGCGATCTTTGGCCTCACAAAAGTCACAAGGACAAGCAACATACTCTCGGTCATGATAGGGACCCGCATTCCTAAGAAGGTGAGAATTTAAGCATCCAGGGTCACGGGAGACGCTGTGCCAAGAGGAGGCGGTATCCCTACGATGACGAACGCTTGGAGTGCCAAATGACTGCGGCGGCATCCGGCGCTCAGAATCAACACCAGTGTTGTCCCAGTGTCGGGGAGCTGAAGACTGAGTGGCATACCCGCTTTGTTTCGACCCCCATCCAGGTGCTGTATTGTGGTGACGATGGGCGGCATGCTGTTGACTGGGAAAATGGTGGTGACTACTTTCGATATGGTGTTTGTTAGACACTCGTGGCCACACACCGGTGTTTTCATGTCTTGAGTTAGGGAAATGGCGATCCATCTGAGGTCTTGGAGGCATTTTCTGAGGTAAGTTCCCAAGTGTTGTTGGTAAATGTTCAGGGTACTGAGGTCTCAAAGACTGGCTCTGACCCTGTCTCATGAAAATTGGCCCATGGGCAACAGCGCCGTGGTACTCGGGGTGGTTAATGGGTCGAGCAAGCCCACTGTCGTAGGTGGGAGTAACAGCAGATCGTGTATCATTCATACTAAGACGTGCAGCACTCTGATGGCGCTTCTGGTGATTCTCCGGAACTCTCATGCCATTTACCTGTGGTGTTTGGAATGACGAGTTTCTTGAATAGTGCCAAGGGCTTGGCTGGTCACCAGGGGTGTATAAGCTGCCGGAAGCATTGGGAGGTTTGCCAGAGAGAATTTGGGAACCAGAAGGGGCATGGATGACGTTCCGTGTCAAAGGCTGCACGACAAGCGCGTTCTGATGGGGGAAGTTAGAGTAAGTCCCTTCCCTTGGTTGGACCATCTTCTGTCTCTTATGGACATCCATTAACACATCGCTGGCCTTGGGTGTTTTCTCGTGAGCCCGCATCTCCGCTGCCAGCATTGGCTCAGCTGCAGGAGTGCTATCACCGGCGGAAGCACTCTCAGCAGTGGGGCTATAACCGGCCTTGGTAGCTGTTGCTGAGGTTCTATCGACAACACAGGCTTCCTTGGTGGCTGATCCGTTGTTATACCCTGAGCCAGTGTCCCCGCGAGCTACGACGGCATGCCGGGGACGTCGGGCAGTTGTGTGAACTAGTTATTGTGGTTAGTAAAGCATACTGATACTGTAGGAAACCTTCATATTAACTTACAGCTCCATTCTGTACCAGCAAACCCGTGATTGTTTTTCAGATCTGCCATCGAAGAGGGGACTGGTTTGTGGGTCGTTGCATGAGGAGGGTTATACGTGCCTCGGCGGATATGTGCACGGGCACACTTCAAGACATCACGTACAACCGGAAGCCAATACATATCCAGACCATCAAGGTCTTTCAACTCTTCCTGATGGAACGCACCAAGTATATCGTAACCATCTTCATCTTCATTCCAACCCACTAGCTTCGCTCGGCGTTTGTGGTCTTCCAGCAGCACGCCTGCCCACTCTTCAACGCAGACACGGACTTCTGCAGAGAGATCAGGTAGCTCACGCAGAGTCTCCCAATATAGATAGCGGAGGACATTCCAGAGGTTCTGAACACCAAGTTCCCAGAGATCGGTGCTGTCCCACCAGTCGTGGAGGTCGTGGTATGATTTAGGTTCGGGGATGTGCTTGAACATGGGGAAGCAATAGGACCGGATGGTGTCCGCCACCTCCTTGATCTGGAATCTGTCCCATGGGTAGATGTTACGGTAAAGGGGAAGCACGTCAGGGTCACGACGTGGCTTTGTGCCCATGCGAGTTGAGAAGTGAGCCGGTGCTTGTTTGGGAGCATTTGTGAAAAAGTCCCGATGCGGCTCAGAGGCAAGGTATTTCTTGATTTCCCAGCTAGGAGGACCGGGAATGAAGATCTTTGCTGACGCCATGGCGAATGATGAAAGCACTCACGAACATGCGGGAGCGACGGGGTGTTGTACAAACGAAGGCGGGATGAAGGATATTGTACAGATGCTTGACCTGTATCATTTGGGGGTTCAGTTGCGGTGCTCAGCGATGAGTTGATAGATGAAAGGAGAGGGACTGTTCTTGTGTGAACTGGGTAAAGCAGGGTAATTGATTTGATGGGCTATTGGAAGTAATGCGTTGGGCTTGGTGGTGGCCAAAGGGAGATAGTCGATGTGTGTATGATCAGGCTGAAGACCTTGCTAAAAAATCCCTGATTGGAGTGAAGTTGAGAAGGGCATAAAGAGGTGCACCGGAACGGCAACAATATGGGGGTTTTCTTCTCCGAGTTGTGATTGTTACCAGGAAGGGTGTGGTGAATGTGAACCAATTCACTTGGATATCACAAGATAGGATAGGGGAGGATTTGAGTAACATACCAAAAGCTCAGTACTTGGTGAGGGAGAAAAAATACAACAAGGCAAGAAAACAGAAGCTGTCAATGAATAACTAAGCTTTATGTTTGGTGGATTGACCAGCAGTCCCTCATCTGGCGAGTGTGTTGTGAGAGAAGGAGGTTTTGTTGGTTGAGAATCTGAGTGCCCCAAGACAACTGCAATTTGTATTCTTGAGGGCTGGGTAGGTAGCTTGCCTGGTCAACTGTGGAAATTTCCAGGACGGATTTTTATTGCCTACCAAAAAGCAGGTATTAGGAATAGGTCAGTAAGAGGTAGGTACCAGCAAGTCTCTAGACAACCTTTCTGTTGCTACAGCATCTTGTAGCCTCGAGCTGCCACTTACAGCTCACCTACTATGGTTGCTGCCGGTACATGCCTTAACGTGTTCCAATCACCAATCACAGGAGTTTTACAGCCAAGATAGAGAATACGTTGCATTCACTGGACTCCTGGAACAGTCAATTAATTCAGTGAAGGAAGGCAAAGCATGAAAATGTAGAAGTGACTTGCTCAAACGCCATGGGCTTGATAAGATCCATGAGAATTGAGATGGACTAGTCTTCGCCATACCAGGCACTCCCACTGGTCAAACGCGTTTATGCGGGTTATCAGAATCGGGCGTCACAATACGAGCATTGAATAAGAAGGCCGCAAATAGGTGTTTGGTATGGAACATTTAGACATAGAGGGCAGCAGCCCCCATCATACGACATTATTGGTATCAAGATGAAAGCATATTTACTCCCCCTTCTTCAAGTTGTCCAGCATCTTCAGTATCTCTGACTCATTTTCACTGGCAACCGCATGTCCGTTGTTCCAATCCACGATCTATTGCCTCATATTAGTCCGCGTTCAGGTGAATATTGGAATAGATAGGGAAGACCGGAAAGGCGGGAGAGACTTACCACTGGCCGCTTGAAGTTGTCGGCATTTTCCTTGAACTTCTTCAGAGCGTCCTTGGTGGAATTGGCACCGGGGACGACAGTACTGATCTTCTTCTGTCCCACGTATTCGAGGATTGTCTGAAGCTGATCCGCGGTAGGAGCATCCTCGGTGATGTTCAGGTCGAACTCGGGGCGCTTAGGGTTGGTCTGGTGAGTGTGATCGCTGGCCTGGTCCTCAGTGGCGGACTCGGTGACATTGGCCGATACCTGCTTCAGGAGAGTGGTTACCCTCAACGAAGCCGGGGAGCTCGCCTTGTGGAAGACGGTGATGATGTCCTTGGTTTTGCGCTACAAGATGGCTCATTAGCTTCCGATCTGGCCAATTGGGAGAGGGCACTGGAAACGTACGAATCCGAACATTGTGATGTTGTGAGGTGTTCTGCTGTTGTGTGTGGATTTGGGCGTGGTGGTTGTTGATGTTGCGGTTCGACTGATGGATGGGGCTTAAAGTTGAAAGTCTGACGATGATGTCGTTGGAGCTGTAGCTCCAGGCCTGTTAAGAAAGTGTGCCGGGGACCCCACTGAAGCTTCAACCGCCTTGCCGCCTAGCTGGGTTGCATCATGTCAGGTACCTCTTGGTGCACGTTACCAGTGGTCGGTACACGTACTAACCTTACTATCTCCAAGACTTTGACTGCATGTGGCCAGTAACATAATGCATCGATTATCCAATTGGTATTTGAAAAATAGAACATTGAATTTGAACAAGACAGTATTCTCCTACTCGACTGATTATATAGCGCCTACTCCATTTTCCATACATGTACCTATGCAGTTGAGAGCTATTGGAACAACCCAATTGCTAGAAGCCATCAAAATTGAATCTACTACGTACCTTAGTAGAGAGGTAGGAGCCGATGCTCACTAAATGGATGTTATCCCAACCCCTGTCATCTCCAGCCAGCCAAAAGGACCAGGGGTACGTGCTTACACTCATTGGCTGGTCCCCATGGTTGCTGGGGCGGTCGGACTTAGGTACAAGTTTGTTTTAGCCTCTTATTGCTCTTCCAATTCAGAAATTCTATGTCTATCAATGTCAATGAGCAGCTGTTGAACGCTTCCCGTCGCATTCAACCGTCGCCCACTTTCCACCACAACCTTGGTCTTATCCGAATCAAATTCCAGGCCAACCCTCATTTTGCCGTGTCTAGACAAAGCTGGCCATTTGGACGGAAATCGACCTCGAGAACCAAGTTGCTGCAATTTACACCCACGAGTCTCTGGCGGCCCGAGTCAAAGCAAAATGCCTCCCTTGATCTTACACAATGTCCCCGACGACGAGCTCTACACAGGCGAAGATGGCATTCAGAGACCATATGCCATGATATTCCCAGAGTATGTCATAAGCAGAATCTCAACCCGCGCCCTTGCGCCCCAACTCCTAGACCGCGTCGCTTACTTACCATTTTGTATCTTTAGGGGGGATCGACAGAGAGATGCACCTCGACGCCGCGCAGTTCCCGAGTCTGGATCCTTCGGCAAGTCCACGAGGAGATCGCGATCGAGGACCGGCAGCTTGCCCCCGAAACGCGAGGATGCGACCATGCAATCCGCCGACAAACTGTTTTCCGACTACGTCTCCAGCCAGGAATCTGCTCCCGCGTCGGGCAACACGCAACGCAAAACAAGCTATCTCTCTCAACAAGTGTCACCCGACGATGGTGCTGCGGCAGCCCAAGCGCCCCGGTTTGTACAGGAACCCACCGAGGTCATCTTGAGAGGCTACAGGTCCTCGGCGCAGCAGTATGCCGCGATAAGTCAGTACGAACAGCTGGCCGGTCGGATATGCGAGGACTACTCGCGCGAGCCACCAATCGAACAACGGCGATACAAGTCTGAACTACGGGATTCTGCTTTTACTAGGAGAAGAGCTTTGACTCCCCAGGAAAGGGCAAAGGTCAACCGCGTGGACGGAGGAGAACACTGGATCAAGGTCACATTCGAGTCGGCTGATGCGGCCGAGTCAGCTATTTACGCCTCTCCGCAGAAAATCATGGGTCACCTGGTCTTCGCCGAGGTCTACCGCGGCATGCCCCCGAAGGAAGATGCTGCAGTAATGGACATGGAGGGCAACGCAGGCATGTTGCAAGATGAGCAGCCTAACCCGCGCTCGTTTCGCGGTGAGCGGCGCCGCCCGTCGGCCTCGCGCCCTCAGAACGGCAAGGCATCATCAGCGCTTCCCAAGTCGTGGCTGGCTGGGACTCCAGCGGTCGGTCAGACCTCGAGTTTCGATATGCATGGCTCACCACCCGAGTCCCAGACCTCGACTCACACCATCGACTCGGCCACCATGTCTTCCAATACAACCGGCACTGCCTCCACTGCTACCGTCACTGGGGGCTACCTTTCCCGTAACGCGGATTACGAACCCGCCGAGACAACAAGCGCCACCACCACCGCCACGAATAACGAATACTGCCGTCGCATCCCCGAAGCCCGCCGCATAAAGGTGATATCGGCCGACCAAGCCCTGCTACCACAGCCTGGTGTTGTAGCGCGGCTGACGAGTCGCATCCCTCTTATCAAGTGGCTGAGTGGTAGCATGATTGGGGACGAGGTACCACGACTGGACAGCGGTGAGTTCGACTTCAACCGGGCGAGTCTGTACTGGCGCGTCATGTACTACCTGGACAGCTGGTTTGGACTGTTTGGCAAAGAAATCGTTAGTGCAGATAAAGATGACTAAGCAGTTATACACCGGATGGAAGGACTGGCTGGCGTGTGGTACACGCTCGCTACCAACTTTCTTGCCATAGGTTTTGGCGAGGCGCCACCTAATGGGTACTATGCTCGAGCGTGTGGTCCTAAGACTCAAAAGGTGCATCATTCTAGGCGTCGAGGGGAGTTCAAGCATTTAGCTGGTTGATTTATGTGCGAAGGCGCAGCAAGGGGAAATTGGCCTCAAGAGCTTAATCACGTTTAAGAGAGGATGAAGGGACGAAACAGACACGCAATAAACCCTCCAATGCCACATAGACTTTTGTGAAGGGACATGCCCTCATAGTTATTACCGATAGACAGACACCATATATGCTACAGATAATTGTCTCTCTCTGCTTGAATTCCGAATATTGTATAAAGGGGTATAATTAAGAATGTTAGTTCTTCTTCTATCAGTCCCAACTCTAACAAGCTGTCACGCCGAACGACCTGTGATTTCTACTTTAGTATTTCTAACCATGACCATGCGCATCATTCGTCCCGTTTCTTCGTAAAGGGCAATTTCGGCTGGGGGTACGCATGTGTTACACTACCCTCAAGTTTCTGCCAAATTGCATCATTCCCGTTCAGAGGCATTATCGTCCTTATCGGTTCCGCTCCACCTACGCTCTCTGCCCTTCACAGTCGAACCTAGAGAGAGGGTACCGCTGCTGCCTTTCCGTAGCCCCTCGTCCTTCCATGGCGATGCCCCGTCCTCCTCGCTCTCCTCTTCACCGTGGTCTTTCTGCGGTTCGAGCGTGAGGCTCTGCGCAGTCACATCCCGAGCGCCTTCTTCCTCGTCGTTGCCCAGGAACAGGGAGTCCGGATCCAGGATGACGTCTGTGTGGTTGCGTCTTATGGGCTGCGGGCTGAACGGCCGGACGCCGCGGCTCTGGTTGAACTCGGAAAAGATGCTCTCATCATCGCCCCGTTCTCTCTCCACCGCGCCTGTGAGGCTCTGGTACCGGTCGTTCTCGACGAGCAGACTGTCCGTACGGCCGTGGCTCCGCGACTTGCCGGACCCCAGCCCGGAATCGGACGCCGAGTCGTTCTGCTGCAGTATGCTCTTAGGCGGCAGTATACTAAACAGCTTCGCCCCGTCTCCCGCGTTGTTGTGAGTGCCCACGATACCCGCGCCGACCAGCGCATCGTCCTCGGAGGCGAAGAGGTCCCGACCCTTTTCGAGAAGCTCGTCCAACCCCCCTCCGCTCCAGCCCTTGCGAGCCAGGCTCTCGAAGATGTCCACCTCGGCCCGCACCAGGCTACAGCTCGCATCCAGGATCTTGACGCTCGTCTCCTGGCTCTCGCGCAGCAAGGTCCTAGCGTGGTCGCCGTGCAGGGCCGTGAGGCCGTCGAGCCGGGCCGTCAGCTCTACGAGGTGCTCGCGGAACTTGCCCACGTCGCGCCTGCGCTGCTTGTGGAGTTTCAAGCCTTCCTTCTCGAGCCGCCGGATCTCTTGGCTCCGGGCGGCCGCCTCGCGCCGGTACCGCTCGTCCTCGTCATCAATGGCGGCCCGCCACTTGTCGAGCTCGTGCAGAAGCGGTACCTCGAAGCTGCGGTACACAGTCTCGGACAGGATCTGCTGGTGGTTTGCGACCAGATGGTGGACGCCACTCGCGCCCAGCAGCAGGTCGGCGGTGCAGGAGCCCTTGGAGCCGGCGGTGAAGGAGTTGCTCATCAGGCCCGGACCGCTGCCGCCGCCGCCGCCGCCAACGCCACCGCCGATTCCAGGCAGCGGGCCCAGGGCATCGGCGCGTGACTCCTTCAGGCGGGCGCAGGACTCGAGAGAGGCACCGAAGGCCGAGGCGGTAGTAGAGAGTGTGGCCAGCGCTTGCCGGTAGGCCTTGGCTGTCGAGAGGAGATCGGCGTAGGCGGTCTGGCTGGCTTCGAGGTCGGTCTTGGTGAGGATGGCATGCGGCGGCCGGGGGGGCGGTGGGAGGGGTAAGGTATAGGACGAGAGCACATTGGCCGTCGATGCGTAGGTGAAAGTCGGTGAGCCCGGGATGGGGAATTGCGACGGCGAGGGAGACGTCGGGCGGTCGTTGGCGGGCGACGCCATGGTGTGGTTGACCCGAGGTGTTTTTTTTTCTTATGGGCGATGAGGTCGGTATGATGCAAGCAGGCAAGGTTGTGCAAATGGTGGGTAGGTACAAATATGTGGTAGTATTGTTTACTTTGGCACTTGGGGACGCCGCTGGAGACGTAATGGGGTTGATGGAGCAATGGACTCGAAAACCCGGTCGCAGCACGATAACATTATCTGGCGAGTGGTGGGCTTCACAAATGACCTCGCAACGAGATGCTGTCTATGAGGACACCGTAGAGGAATTAAGAAATACCTCAAAGTAAGTGAAATGAGGTTAAAGGTGTTTTGACAGCAGTTTGAACATGATTCAATCCGCTATCTGTGCAGCAAGGCTTCAAACGGACGGTGCTAGCTGGAACCTGGTTCTATCTACACCTTTTGCTTATGCACTGCTGATTGGCCTGCCCACTTACAACTTACACACCTGACAGGAGTCGTTGGAAACGCTCTTGTGATCGATTTACCTCTCGGCATCTAGTTCACATGGCTGTTTGGTGATGTACCTGCATACCGAAGTATATATACATTCCAGAAGCATTTTCTTTCTCATGTTTCGGCTTCCATTCCCCCGACTAGGTATATTACGCTAATGCACGAGTAGCCGTGTGTAAATCGGCACCTAAAATAGAAACATCTAATCGTATACAAAGGTGCAGAGCCGGAGTAGAAATTACATAGGTATAATTAACTCCCAGCCAGCTCGAAGAATTTCGTCCAATCAAAACCACTGCAGAAACCTAAAGGGGTCATTGGCCTGTATACATCATTGCCCAAAGTAGCAGTGCCTCAGTAGCCCGGCCTTTCAGTATAAATACATACTTCCCTCTTACAAAACACCTGGAGGCCAATCCAACTCATTAAGCTCAGACAACCTGTGTGTGATCTACCCCCATAAATATGGCCAAAAGTCTCAAGTAAGGCTGTAAGTTAGACGTGGGGACCCCTTAACAGCCCATTTGTTGTACATTTTAAGTCGAACGACCAACTAGAATTACTTATCATCTCTATTCGGCAACTATTTTTCACTGCGACTTTGATTTACCTTAACTATGGTGGTTATCGGTGACAGTCCCTATCATCAGATAACCCCTGGAATCAGACATTCACTGAGCTCCGATTTCTCTAGTGCCGGCAAGGAAAGACCCAGCCATTATCAAGCTGGTCCAACGGCCCATCAACATATTCCCCGCAATTGGTCCTTGATGATAAGTATGATTTGGAGAGAAGGCGGATTTGTTGGCCATATTCACTGCTACTGCTTCGGCATTTTCTATGAAAATCTCCCTGCTATGTTGAGCCATTCTGTAGAACCAGGGAAGTGAGGACAGGGCCCTGAATAACTGGTGTGATGTCGAGAACGCACCGAGTTTTGGAAGAGTCTTCTGCTGGCTCTGAAGGTTGGCTATACGACATGTCAAAGGGATATTAGCTGTCGAAACTTGTCCATCTTTGCAAAGCTCTCCATTGGAAGGAATAACTTGATAGGTAGAATGCGTGTCAAAGATTAGCCACTGTCTGAGTCAGAGTAAAGTGCCCGCTCCGTAGTTTCGACCGTGAGCTGTATTCCTCTAATGGGAACCCACCATCGTTTCGTGCGGTAAGTCTCTTCAGAATGATCTCATAGCTCATTGTTATGGCTGAACTGGCATATCTGGGCAAGCTCAATCTTATGTCTGTTATAAGAACATAGAAACGGCGAAGAAATACCATGGTTTACCATGAGCGTGATGGCACTTCGGGATTCTGTCTAGCTCTGGAAAATGGGTTGCAGTTCCAGAAGAGGTACGACCGGGCGTCTCTGTTTTCAATATCATGACACCGAGAACATGATGTAGCACCATATTTCCTCGCCAAATTCCGAGTGAGCTGGGTACAGTTTGGTCGCATGACCGCAGCTATTAAATGGTCTATTATAGATGGGCTGTCGCGATACTCAATCAGATATCGCCACAGAACTGGCGACCGGACAGCAAGACCTGATCCTTGCACGTAATGGGATGTCTCCTCGTCGGCACGTCGGGGTTATCGGTTGTATGAGGACCACAACACCGGACCGGATGTCAACAAGACACTAATGGACCTAAGTCAGGTACTCGGTCACCTAGTCGCCGAGTGTGCCGCCATGGTCCTGGGGACGTACATCCAGTTTTGGCACATGTCTATGGCCTTTACCGAGAACCGGCCTTCGGGGTAGCTAAGCTTATATGTGTCAGAGACTGTCCCTGTTGCGTGTGTCGATTTCATAGATGGAAGCTTCTTTTTCGGCAACCACATAACGTGGCCACCATCGCCTGCTCTCCGAGGGAACTCGCCCATTTTGGGTGCCTTCACAAATGCTCTTGTTGCACAAAAAGCAACATATAATAGGTAGGTTGAGTTATGCCTAGTGCCCTGCTTCGTGATTCGGCCACGCTCGTTACGACCGGCATTATTGGAGTCGGTCTATGAACCGGCTATAGATTTCAGATACGACATGGAGAATGTGGATTTCATCATAGGATTGAAGTTGCTGAACCCACTCAAAGTAGCAGATCGGGTGAGATTCCTGATTGATGTGGCTGTAGGACTTGGTGGTGTGTGTAAGGGGTAGCCAAGGTAGGCAGAATACTTTTGGGGAAGTCAGAAGAGGTGGTGGGTTGAGAAGCGATGGATGATAGATCCGATGCTGATATCAACCACTACTTATAGGGACAATTTAATAATAAAGTCCATTAGGCCTTGACCACAATGGTGTTATATACATAGACATGAACATTTTTAATGATCGATATAGCGCTTATTTATCGTTGTTTTGAGTTGGCTTTTAAGTGAAGGTTGAGAGTCATACGGAACGATGTGAGTTCTGCTCGCTTCTTGTGATCATCGCCTGAAGAGGGCAATTAAGTTGCCAAGTTTGGCACGCCTTATTGCACCTTTCTTATAAGCGAGGGAGACTGCGGAGCCACGCCGAAGAAACCGAGTAAATATGCTGTTCGAGTTAAGAAAAGAAACCCCTATAATCATGTTGAGCCGAAATTAGCTGATAAGTTAAAAAATCAGATTCCAAGTCAGTAAACCCCTTACCGTTGCGCCAATGTTACCCCAAGTCATTGCGTTCCATTTCGAGAACGCCATGAAGTTTTGATAGCCGAGAAGATACGCCGTGAGGCCAATATGGCCTATATCTGCGATCCAAAGCGCCCACAGATAGTTCCGGACAACCTTGAGCTCGGTGGTTGTGTAGAGAACAGCGACGCCAAGCATGAAGAGCAGCCCGTAAGCATTGCCGAGTTGTAATGCGACCAAGCGAGCATTGTCGTTGTGCTGTAATATATGGGTCGAGTCTATCTGCTCCTCAATGAACCAGTCGGCGGATATAAAAGGGGCAACGCAGCCAGCGATGCTAATCATTACGTCCGGCGATTAGTGATCGCATGTCCCAAACCCTTCAGGTAGGTGTTTGAGCCTTGAGTAGTACGTACAGCGAGAGTGGCTCTATTACAGTGAATACAGTACGGGGAAAGGGTGGCAGCTGGGAGGCCATAGTTCTGGTTGGGCGATAACGCAGGTCAGCTTGGTAATGGATGGAGCCTTGAACACCTTAGTTAGTTGAGAGGCGCACTTCTGGCTTGGGCTACTTACTCTGAGTCGTGGCCGAGACCGCGATCGGCAAATTGTGCGTGGCCTAGGTAGGTACAAGTATCGCTGTTTTTGATGGCAATCAAATGAGGTTCCAGGCTCTTCATTTATATTTGCCGTCTGCAGTATGTCATTTATAAGGAACTATGTAGAGATATGGTGGTAAGGCTGCGTGTGCCAGCCCCGGATTCTCGGAGGAGATAGAGGCGCTATTGACAGGGATGCGTTTCATAAGATACTGGGCCATGCTGGCTGCCTAGGCTGCTACAGTAGTAGGTTGGTAGGTAGGCTGCTTGGCTGCTAGGCTGCTAGGCTGCTAGGGGCTAAAGTCACCGTGCTAGGACTTGACTCAACGAGGGGCAACAATCTACCCAAACCAGACTCGCCAGCCCGAAGAAAGGCACCCATCATCATGTTATCTCTGGGAATCACGCTGCCAAAACCTGCCGATTTTGTGCTTCAACGGCCCTAAAGAAATTGACTCAGATATTCCCGCTCGCTTCTCAAGCCTCACCGTACACTTTCTTGATTACATATCTACATAATTGACTACATCCCCATCGTTGGGATTCACCCCGAAGCGCAAGTTATCCATCTGCTCCGGTAGGCGTTCGGCGTCTGCCGCATATTCAAGTTGATGTTGTTCATGGCGCCAATTCTCCAGAGGCCCAACCCTTCATCGCCAGCTCCGCTTCAGTCCACAGCTGAGTATCAGTCTCCATGGAACCTCGTCCATATTGCTGGGACTCTGAAGAACTGCCGGTGCCAGAGCTGGTATCATTGATGCTCACATGAGGCATACGTTCTTGTGTTCATGACGGTAACTCTCACTGGACTGTTGGACTGACTAGGCGACTGAGTTGGCCCGATCGTGGCACTCTACTGACCGAGTACGATCTTGGATCATCTCGGGCAGGCTAGGCACGGCGAACTTGTATAACCACATAGACCTTTTGTCCTGTACTCTCTCCATAGTCTTCCCTACTCATTGTTGACATTCGCCTTCCCTCCGTTTCAACCCCTTCTATGTCTTTCTTCTCCATGCTTTACGTCAGATGTCAACCGAAAATGCCGCGATGGCCACCATCGAGCCCCGATTGATACACCTCCTTAACGATTCAGAAGCTACCCCACGACTTCACCAAGCCGAGCTCCCTCCCATCAATGGCTTCAGTCTACCGAGACCCAACAGCCACCTACACCCCCCGCCAGTCGAGCACGATGCAGGCCAAAGGACCGATGGTAAGGATGGAATCGGCGGGCACTCGACAACGCAGTCTCTACCCTCCTTGATGTCTGTCACCGAGGACGGCTTCCCGAATGCCGTCTTCTCCAGAAAGGATGGTGGTTTCCCAATGGACCGAAACCTCTCACACCATATATCTTCACAAGAACTCAGGTCGCAAGATATCAGGATGATACTGGACGACACAACCGAAATATCCGAAGAGCCTTCTACGAAGAAGAGACCGGTCAAGGAGGATTTCGTACAGTTGCCGCAGCCCCTGAAGAAACAAAGAGCTGCCTCGCCACCGCATATGTTTCCCCCTATCATTGTCGGACTACTTGAGCCACCGCCTCAGACGGCACAGCCATTGTTTCCGCCGATCTCTTCCGGCTCCTTCAACGATCGCCCACGCTCTGAACCACCACACGCGCCAAATATTGTGAAGCCACCAGATCCGAAAAGTTCGGTGCCAGAGGATAGGGGAGTTGCGAGCCCTGCCCCTGACTCGGAGCCCGGCTCCAGCACGAACGGTAAACCCAAGAGACGAGCGGCCAAACCGCGAAGGAAATGGTCCGAGGAAGAAACCAACCATCTGCTGCTGGGCGTGTCAAAACATGGTGTGGGTAGATGGACGGACATTCTAGAGGATCCCGAGTACAACTTCAACGATCGAAGCGCCGGCGATCTCAAGGATAGGTTCAGAACATGCTGCCCCGAGGAACTTAGAGCAGGGACGAAACGTAAGGAGAGGGCGTATCTAGACAGGCCACAAGTTTCTGCTTCGAAACCCAAGCCCAAGAAGGGTCTCATGTCGGAGAACATACTGAATGAACCCGAGGAAAACGCTGAAACTGAGTTGACTTACCCAGTCCAGAATGATGATGATGCCTTTCCAAAGCAGCGCAAAAGTCGGGCTCATCGCAAGAAGCTTGAGGATTTGCGCGAGCTCGGCATCAAGGGCCCGTTCAAGAAGTCACAGCGGCGTGGTCGTCGGCCATTCTCCGAACAGGATGACCGGGAGATATTGCAGGGCTTTGAGCGGTATGGTCCGCAATGGACCAAGATCCAGCGAGATCCTCAGTTCAATCTCTCAACCCGACAACCAACGGACTTGAGGGATAGGATGCGTAATAAGTATCCGGAGAGGTTCGCCAGCGCCGAGAAAACAACAATGCAAGTCAAGGAGCCGGGGCGTGGCAGTCTACTCGAACCTTGTATCGAGATGAACATCGAAAATTCCCTAAACAGGTCCAAGTCATCAGTGCTTGAGCCGCAATTGAATCGGAGCAGCTCGAAGGAGGACATGCCAAAATGGCCGATCCCTTCAATGCATCAGGACAATGTAGACGCGTCTCAAGCTATATCCGGCATGTATTGGAATGATTCGGCTGGGACAGCTATGGACATAGCACGCTTGATTATAGAGGATACAGCGCAAGATGGTATGCCACCATCTCAAGACAAACGTGGCCTCGGGTAGAACACCGATGCTTCTTTTCAGGACAGGACGTATGGATCTGCTGAGTCCAACACCAGCAAGTCAAGCGCGGTCATGGATAAACAAACAGTACTCCTTATTAAGATAATGCGAGTATGGATACACTCAGTCCAACACTAATTGGGTGTTTTGAATAAAAGAACATAATTACTCACCAGAGAGAGAGCGGGGGATGGAGGAAGAGGGAGAAAGAGTTAGGTATGGACACGCTCAATTTAACACTTAGGTGATCATGTCTGCAAATCATAAGAAAGTTGGAAACATTCTCAAGTCAGGAGCAACACGGAAACCTTAGTAGGCGAGAGATGAATCGAGCGGTGAAAAGGGATTCTTGAGGGGCCAAGTACACACATCTAGATATATAGGTGACGGCAGGTCTGTATGATCGCACCTTGAGGGAATAGGAGTCAATATCCTAGAGCACCCTATCCGAAACCAACAATCTAGCACCATGGAGTCACGTAGGGACTGCCATTTTCTCCCGGTGACTAGCCATGTAGCAAGACAACGGCCTGAGATCAATAGTGGTCACAATGGCATCTTGCATGGAGGACAAGTGGTTGCGGGAGCACTTCACGATACTACTACATACCGAGTTCTCTTCTCTCTTATGTTAGACGAGTTTTTATCTCTAATACCTCATGACTAAATAGGACGCCCTATAACTTCAATGTTTTCAAGTCCGGCATGAAACACAAGAGGAATCAATAACAAAAAACAGAACTTTGCGAGTGCAGCAACCGTATCTGATGTAGAGACCTCCTTAATGAGGCCATCTATTTTGCCTACTTTGCAAGCCCCCAGCAAAGGAGTAGGGGAGTTGGCAGGTTGGCTGGCGGAGCAAAGAGACCCACAATTCCTACGGTTAAACCTAGGAGGAAAACACGAGGAAAAGCTGTGGTGCCCTACCCTAGATAGGGAGACTATTGGCCAAACCTCTAGCAGGTGGGGCTCACTGACCTACCAAAATTAATTTGTCGAGCACTCTTTTCGACACTCGAACTTTTCCCATCAAGCCGGCTTCACTGATCCAGAGACACCCATTCTCACGACCACGATCAACGATCAACTAATCCACAACAGTCAAGATGGGTAGAGGACCGTAAGTACTCCAATTCCAAGTCATCAGCACGTTTGTCTCGATTCGCATTGCCGGCAGATGGCGATTGCTTTGTTTTGCAATGGCAGGAGCCTCGATGCAAAAACACCCATCACGACTTCGAAAAAATTACACGCGATACTGATACGTCTCCCTTGAATAGTAAGAAGCACCAGAAGCGCTTGAGCGCCCCCTCGCACTGGCTTCTCGACAAGCTGTCGGGTGTCTATGCCCCCAAGCCCTCGGCCGGTCCCCACAAGCAGCGAGAATGCCTGCCCCTCATCATCTTCCTGCGCAACCGTCTCAAGTACGCCTTGAACTACCGCGAGACCAAGTCCATCATGATGCAGCGTCTCATCAAGGTTGATGGCAAGGTCCGCACCGACATGACCTTCCCCGCCGGCTTCATGGACGTCATCTCCATCGAGAAGACTGGCGAGCACTTCCGTCTCGTCTACGACACCAAGGGCCGCTTCACCGTCCACCGCATCCAGGCGGAGGAGGCTGAGTACAAGCTCGGCAAGGTCAAGCGCGTCCAGCTTGGCAAGGGCGGCATCCCATTCTTGGTTACGCACGATGCACGAACGTAAGTTCTATCAGACATCATTCAGTCGTTGGATCAAGCTTTGGTCGAACCACCCGTTCGCGCGGATATGGAACAAATGATCGATAAAGGAGCTTTGAGACGATGGCTGTATGTATCCCCTTCCCTAACTAGATGCTAACGAGATCACGATAGCATCCGCTACCCTGACCCTTCCATCAAGGTCAACGACACCGTCAAGATCAACCTCGAGAGCGGCAAGATCACCGATTTCGTCAAGTTCGACACTGGCGCCATTGCCATGGTCACCGGTGGTCGCAACATGGGTCGTGTTGGTGTCATCACTCACCGTGAGCGCCACGATGGTGGTTTCAACATCGTCCACATCAAGGATGCCATTGACAACACCTTCGCCACCCGTGAGAGCAACGTTTTCGTCATCGGTTCCGAGAAGCCCTGGGTGTCCCTGCCCAAGGGCAAGGGTGTCAAGCTCACCATCGCTGAGGAGCGTGACCGCCGCCGAGCCAACACTCTGGCTGGCCACTAAATTCTGGATTCGGAAAACGGGACATGAAAAACGGTTGACTTTTTACTTGCATCGGGGCTGGAGTCTATGGCATGAATGTTTGTGCTTTCTACTAGGTAGTTTGTTCATTGAATGGTCCAATGAGACCCAATTGATACCTGACGACCAATCCGGCCCCGGAAAAGAATCTGAATTATGAACAGTTGGTTCCGTTCTTGTGCCTTGGTGATCAACGCGTGTGGTGTAACAGTATCTAATATGAGACTCGGCCATTGCTGGACTAAGCTCATATCCTTTCGTAATACCGCTCGTCGATACCCCTGAGTACAAATGTTCCAGGGCATCTCATCAACCACGCGTAGAGGTACGACATGACGCAGCATCTCCCACGTCGTTCACCGCTGATGTTGTCATTTGTGACGCCTTTGGCCCTATGGGAAAACGATTATTAATCATTCGCCTGGTATCACTTGATGGTCTAATGCGGGCCCGGGATGTCTCGATAAGAAGAGCCAAATAAGAGCCGCATGCGAACCGCGCCCGGTACGTTCAACGGCATACTTCGCGTGGTGTCTGTCACGCTGAGGCGTAATGGATGCCAGCCATGGCAATCAAGGTACAAATTATGTGCAAGCAGCTGGTTCTGGTCACTCAATCATAGCGTACCTGGTCAAACGGCTGGCTGAGTGAAGTGCTACATTGAATGAGCATCCTACATATTCTGCGAAGCAGCGGTCAAATACTCATAATGCTTGATCATATACACCCCCGTCACTACTCCCGTTCCGCAACCCACGGTAAGGAGGCGGCGAGCCCAGTTCCTACCTGCATCATATTCCGTCATCATGTAACCAGGAACCCAGCCCATTCACGTAAGAAACGAGTCGGGAGAAAATGGGGAGCAAAAGGGGCAGGGGAAACCATCTCGTGATCATTTACCGATTCTGAATGGCGATTAACATGTAGTCCAATACCTACTCCTATGTCTGTTTACCCGCTCGCCCGGGTGTAATGCAGTGATGTGCATAGGCGGTAGTCCACTTCCGGGCCGGCGTCATCTTCGTCATCTTCATCATTGTTACCTGTTCGTTTTCGTTCTCTGCAGGAGATCCCTCCGACTATAGGTAGTCCTGCCATTGGCCACGCAGGCAGAGCCGGTGGCCGCAGCCAAGGTGGAAGAGGGATCTTGACTAGCTAGGAATCTTGTTATAGAGGAATAGAGGCGGAAGAAGGTGGCGCAATGCGCCTTGGAAGAGGGTTGCTTGATCCGTCCCATTAGACGGACTCTCTTGGCGACAGCTACAAGAAAGATCGAGATGATCGTGCCACCACCTTGTCAGCCTCAGGAGATCAGTCGCTGTATTGGCGGGGGTTACAAACGGACCGGCAGCACCGAGGTGCCCAATCATGGCTGCTCGGTAAACGGTCTGGGCTGCCACACATTTATATCTAACACTGCATTCCACATGGGGTGGGCATTTGGCATTGCTATTGCTATGAAGAAATGGACGATATAATCCATATGATAGCAATGCGCAAATACCTATGCCACAAGATCACTCGCAAAAGCTCCTTAACATATGGCGCGTGGCTTGGTACCCGGGTTCTGGCATCGGCAGATTCTCCAAAGACACCTCGGTGTACAACGATATGAGCAGGCGGGGAGTATGTTACACAGCTTGACAGCCCATCGTTAGAAGAAGGTTCTGGGTACAATCGGAATCGGCTGGAAGAATGCAAGGAGACCCTTAAGCGACGCTATCACATATGTACAAACAATACACACATATGCCATGCTGTATGACCACCGGAGGATCCTAGATTCCGCCAGGAACCACAACGCCTCTGTGCCTGGGCGGGGCTGCTGGGTGCGCCGCAAGATAAACAAGAATCTGGTGGTTGTGCTTCTCTTCCTCCCAGGTAGACTGAATATCGAAGCCCACGATACTTTTAGGCATAGCATGGCTTCGTGCCCTAATCTGGCCAAACCTGCATTCATCCCCCAAATTTCACGCCGAACACTTTGCACTGAACGAGGTAATAGGGGGATTCGCTAGCGAGTGACTTGGGGACGTATCTTCGGCTTACTGAGTTTGGTAACGGTACCGTGTTTTTATAACATACTAAAGTGACAGGCTGCCTGATATGCTCAAGTGAGTAGATGAAGTTTGCTAACGGGCGCATCTGGCCTCCATCTTGCACCCTACCCGAGCCTCAGTTGACCGCTTCTGCCGTTGCGGTATGCAGTTACAACAGCTACCTTTGGATTGTCGGTTCGGATCTGATGCGCTGGGACCTGCCACGGTCTATGCGAGTTGCCTTGTTTTAATATAATTCCTGAGTCGCACTGCATACGCCAGGTGCTAAAGACCGCTGCCAGTAACCGTGTGTTCTGGGGAATTGGGCCCCAGACCTTAGCCTGGCCCAAACTGGTTAGCACCCCTGATGTCTACTGTAGAGTGTAGACAGTAGACAAATGCTAGGTAAAGTATGCAACCTCTGGTTCCGTAGTGGCAGTATCGCCGCCGGCAACATCCAACTTCATCCGTCGGTGGTGTCTTCCTTCTTACGTTATATACTCGCACTAGAGCGTCACGAGTCCCCTTCTCCCGTCGATTTGGCAATGTCGTGTTGCTCTGACATGCAGATGGGAGCTTTTCATGACCTCGTTGGTGGTTGATGCGTGTAGCTTGCTTACCTCGTCTCCAAAGGGATGCAGTGGTAGTGTGTGTTGAGTCGCAGCAGAATAAGAAGTAGGTAGTTGTGTTGGGCGGTCACGGCTCAGTCGACTTACATGCAAGTTTGCAATCCCCTCAGACCCTCAGCCCCTTGCCCTCGGGGATCCCATCCCACGAAGCACGAAGCTCATCTGACCCCAAGACGAACACTCTAGCAAGGGATCGTGTGGAGCAGCAGTCTGGGGTTCCGTGGGTATATCCACTTACAAAGCAGGCTACTCTATCAAATGGATGTTTGGAGATATCGGTAGTGCGGAAGGTACCTGGCATCCAGGATTGGGGTTCCTACTTCCTACCTACAGATCATTCACGGCCGTCTCCTCATGTCGAAGTGCATTAGGTACCTAACACACGCCATGATGGAGGAAGACACCGTCGGCGTCGAGTGACGGGTGCTGCAGGATACAGCATCTTCTGCAGTCGTGTGCGATTCTGATGGGTTCCTGTCATTCTAGTCGACCGTCAGTGTATATAAAAGGACAGCAGTTGGGTGCGAGCTTATTATTATTTCAATCATGCCAAGCCCGGGTCTTTGTGGCTCAAGCTATAATTGACGGGTTTCTGCTGACACTGACACTGATCGTGTATGCAAGTTGTGCACGTAGTAGTAGAACAGATACTAGTTACCCCTCAGCTCACCCCTCCTTCTTGGCAACATCCCCCAATGCCCATTTCTCCATCCGCCATCCTCCCCGCTAAGACAAGACCAGCCGGGCGAGCTTGCAGGAAGAAGTGGGCGAGATGGTAAGTATGGCAGGCATTGGGGTTGGTTCTTCCTCCTCCTCCTCCTTCTTCAGAGCTATCATTTGTAACGTATGGTTTCCCAAACATTGATACAACTGGCTGCGCACCTGCCAGCGGAATCCTTTCCTGAGCAATTACATACATCAATGGCATCGGAACTAGGGGGTATTGTGCTTGCCACTTGGCCGGACAGAAGCCACCAACACCACTACTGCCAACACTGCCAACACTGCCAATGTGTCTAAGGATTATGGTGGCTCACAGGGACATGATCTGGCTTGAAGTCGTAATCCTTGGTGAAGGAAATGGTTCGCGGGCCGAGACTTGTTGATCCAATGTACGAAACTCTTTACCCCAGTCCCCCTGACAGGCTATTAGTGGTTCCGGCTTCACTCCATCGTCGCTTTTCATATCGTTCATACACGACCCGATGACCAAATCCCGTCAGCGAACATTTGTTCTTTTCAGACTGGAAAACTTCAATCCTTTTGTCTGCTGCCTGGCAGGGCTTCTTCACCAGCATGCCGGGGCCCTGCCAGTCGCCACGCGTGTTGCCCGGCGGGCAGCATAGACGGCTCAGGTAACCCCAAGCTCTTACAACTCTTCTCTACTCTCGTGAACCTGGCCCCTCTCAGTATAAAGTTACCAGTCTCTTTGTGTATATTCTGGGCCAAGACCTGTGTCCCCGGTAAGACAGCTTTCCCCCTGTAACCGTCATCGGTGGTCTCCCGAAGTATATGTTGCCCGGTGACAGTCTACTGATTGGCTCACCCTTGGCTTGGTTCCTCCTAGCTTACCGGGAATCCACTCAACTGCTCCTAAACCTGCATTGGTCACCGATTCGGAAAGTCGAGCCCATCAGAGGCCAAGCCCCCCTGTCGTGACATTTTCCATTACATGATCGTCGTGTGCGAATTGTGCCTGGAGCGTTGTTTCTTCATCGTGGGAGGCGGCTAAGGTCGTGTGCTCTCTTTCTTCTCACCTTTTCCTGCCTACTTATACATCGTGTAACCTTTCGACTCTGTTGCGTCAATATATACAAACATACCTACACCCTTTGAATTTGTATATATCCCTTATACAACCCCCACACCTCAGGTCCCTGTTGGTTTGTCTCAAACGGGCCAAATACATTTTCTCGGGTGTGCCACGTGCTCTGCGCCGGTTTGCACCCTCTGTGTCACGGTATCTTACACCACTACTGGGCGTCATTGCTGTTTCTTTCCTTATTTGTGCGCCTGCCCGAAGAGGGAGTCGAAAAAAAGACTCAAGAAGTGCGCCCCTTCCTCGAAGAATACAGCACAAGACACTGAGGTAAAAACTAAGTCAGCTGTCGAAGGCAGATCCGAGTCTAAGATGAGAACATAACTGCTTCATACCGTAACACTCCTAGTTGCAGTCCATACATTCTCAGTGAGTGACTATCGACTTACACGACAACTTGTGCGGTCCTCTGAGCATGCCGGCCAAGTACCTCTACCGGCCTTTTGCGGGCGTTTGGCGCCGCTCCTTCTTTTCCACTACATTAAGAAGAACGGCAGGCCATGGCAACGGTGGGCGGTTGAACTCCGTCGCTGGCCCTCATCAGCGCCCAAGCTGGTCCGGCACTTCTGTCATTGCCCTGTCAGCTACTGCAGGGATCCTAGGATTCATTTTGGCTGCTGCTGGGTTCGAGGCCCCAAAGCCACGACCTATATTGCTCTTCGATTCGAAAATTCCATCGCCAGAGTATGCGTCGTTGGACGAAATGGAAGCGGTTAGTTTGGGTCTTGTAAGGCTGGTAGGGCGACTTGGCTTACACTAGTTGCAGGCACTGAAGGAGATTCGCCGGGAGATTGGCGGAGCTGAAGACATCATCTCCACTGACCCGGACGACCTACATGCTCATGGCTATTCGGAGTGGTCCACAACAAACCCTGACGGGCTGCCTGTGGCTGTGGCCTACCCCAGGTCGACCCAGCAGGTCTCGACCATTGCAAAGATCTGCCACAAGTACCATGTTCCAATTATCCCGTATTCAGGGGGCTCGAGTCTGGAAGGCAACTTCTCGGCACCATATGGAGGCATTAGTGTCGACTTTGCCTATATGGACCAGATAATCCAGTTCAACAAAGAAGACATGGATATCGTTGTTCAGCCTAGCATCGGTTGGCAGGATTTGAACGAACAGCTGGCCAGACTGGGGAGTGGACTCTTCTTTCCCATTGACCCAGGTATGATACCCCAAGATGCTACAACCCAGATCGCCAATAACCCCAATCGAATACACCCAACATATACGATACGGGATAACAAGCTGATTTACATGCGTTAGGCCCAAGTGCGAAGATTGGTGGCATGGTTGGCACCAACTGTTCAGGAACAAACGCAGTCAAATACGGAACGATGAAAGACTGGGTTATCAATCTCACTGTGGTACTTGCGGACGGTACTGTTATCAAGACACGTCGAAGACCGAGAAAATCCTCAGCTGGGTACAACCTCAATGGCATCTTTGTTGGCTCCGAGGGCACGCTTGGTCTCGTGACAGAAGGTTAGTCTAAAAATTGTGAAGCTTCGGATCATATAACTAAACAAGAGACAGCGACACTGAAGCTTGCTGTTGTCCCCGAGGACCTCTCTGTGGCTGTAGTAACGTTTCCTACTATTCGTGACGCCGCCGCCGCCGCTGCCCAAGTCATGCAGACAGGGGTCCCAGTAGCAGCAATGGAAATCATGGATGAAGTTCAAATGAAGGTTGTCAACTTGGGTGGTGCAACTGCACCACGAGTCTGGAAAGAGGTACCAACCCTGTTCTTCAAGTTCTCTGGTACGAAGGCCAGTGTCAAGGAGCACATTGGCCTGGTACAAGCCATTACCAAGTGCCACAAGGGCGGAAACTTTGAATTTGCAAAAGACCAGCGAGAGCAGAAGCTTCTGTGGTCTGCCCGCAAAGAGTCATTATGGTCCATGCTTGCCCTTAGAAAAGAGGGCGAAGAAGTCTGTGAGTATTGTGACCCCTGGTCATTCTAATATGCCCAAGCTCGACGATCATATATTGACAACAATGTCAGGGAGTACCGATGTTGCAGTGCCATTCAGCAGGCTAGCGGACATTATTGAAATCAGCAAGAAGGAGATGGACGAGCTTGGGCTTTTCGCCAGTATCCTTGGTCATATTGGCGACGGAAACTTCCATGAAAGCATCATCTACAATCGGCAGAAAAAGGAGGAGCGGGAAAAGGTCGAGATATGCGTCAAGAATATGGTCAAGCGGGCCATTGATATGGAGGGTACATGCACCGGCGAACACTCTATCGGCTGGGGCAAGAAGGATTCGCTGCTCTTGGAGGTTGGTCCCGAGACGCTTGCTGTCATGAGACAAATAAAGCAGGCGCTCGATCCCTTGTGGATCATGAATCCGGGTAAGATAATGGATCTTCCTTGAAGTTGACCCATCTCTGGACTTTATGGGCGAAGACCAGCAGCAACATACCGCGTCCAAAAACTGCCACACGACAGATTATGGTGGTAGTCTCAAGCCCAACTTCTTCGATCCCTTTGTGCATTTACATATACCGTCATCATATTCGGCCTCGAAAAGCTGCTCAGCATTCATTAGCATATTACTATCGGAACCCTTCGTCACCCAGTCATGTATGCGTCTCGCTAGATACTGGTATATGAAATAAAAGCACTGTCTGCAGTTGTTCAATACACGTTCAACGCAACAACTCATAGGTTTTCTTTTCCTTTAGCTGAGTGCCTTCTATTCATATGATAGCTAGTGTATTCATGCTGGCTAAGGACAATGCAATTGTATTATACTAGGGTGCGAAAGCACATGGATACTCTCTAGATCTGGAGTGTCCTTGAAATGATCATGGCTAGATGCAGTGTCGGACGTTTTCATACAGGGCCATACTTGATTGGTGTCTGGTATTGAAGCTTATACGTAGTGTACATAGTAGGCAATATTATTATTAATATCTATCAGTGGCCATTGTTACTATAGAATTTGTCAATATATTATAATAATATGAACCCTTGATGTGAGGGCCCAGTGAGCTGAATTGAGACCTTGTCGTCAAGACAAACATTCACTCACATTCAAGCTGCAGATATCTGAAACAACGGAGCAAACAGAAAGCCTCAATTCCCATCAATTCACAAATGAGATTGGTAACAATTGAGGGCAGAGCTCACCTTCTTTTGACATGTCAAAGAACTGGCAGATGCAAGACCAAGAAAAAACCGAAGTAAAATACGTCAACTGTTATAGCATCCGGCCCGTTCACCGTTAAACAACCTCCGGCAAGATATAAGACCAAGCTTGCATCAGAAATTGATGATATTCAATACCCATTCATCATTTTCGTGGAGACATGTGATTGCTTTACAATTCAATACGAAAAGAAGTAGGTATTTAGTGCACCTTCCCTTGCTCCTTCTCTCCTTCCCCATCTCTTTCTCTCTAATCATCCCTCACGTGCTTGGTGACTCTTCAAGTTCCTGAGCACTCCTTCTTATGCACACGACAACGAGAAGCTGACAACTCACTCTCACTTCAGTGATTCCTATGGAGAAATAATTTCGATACCGTGGTCTGTGATCCCAGAGGCCTTTCTTCTCATCTACCTATCCTATCTTATTTCCTAGGGATTGGCAGCTTTCAAGTTCTACAGACACAAGCATGCGAGTTCTCCCGAAGACTTGACAGCATATGCTTCATATTCCGAGACTCGCATCTTATTCACACTCTCCTTACCAACAACATCTCTTACCAGAGCAGCGACAGTCCCAATATGAATGATGGCAGGAATACGCCGGGCCCTCCTCGAAGATGGCCTACCAACCAGCCTCGGCACATCAATAGCCATACCCGGTTTCAGGCATCCTGGAGAGAATGGTCCGAACTTGGTGTACGGTTGCGGAATCTCCCAGCAGATGCAAACCCACAGACTCTGCGACAGGCATTCCAGCCACTGGGTGAAATCACCTTCATCGAAGTCCTCCCAGACAGGCTTAATGCAAGCAAGAAGATTGCGACGGTTCGCTTCTCACCACCTCCTGAAAACGCCTTCTGGCAGAATGGAACAATCGTCATAAACTTCTCACCCCCAGTTGAGGTATCAATCAGGTGTTTGGACCCTCGACGACCCGACCTTATCAGAAATCCTGTCACTGGGTTGGAGTTTCCAGCGGAGATGAGCATTCGTCTCTTTCACCTGGACTTCGGTTTTCTTTCACAGATTACTACCATGGATATTATGCGGTCTATCCCGTACCCTGCAGACAGCCCTTCGGTATTCACTTTGTCTGCAAACTTCAAGTTTAAAAAGCTTGAAATCACATTCCCCTGCTCAATCCCAGATCCTCGCAGCACCAAGTCCGCCAATGACTTGAAAGCCCAACGAGGCTCACGACAGCATAGATACAAGGCAGTGATTCAGTTCAACCACATTGAAGAGATATATTGCATCGGCAAAAACGATGGCTCCGAAGAGTTGGTCATACCTCTGAAGAGCCCGCCAGCCTTCCACAAGTTCAACCCGTATATCGCAACAAATAGCCAGGTAGATGAGACAAAGACACGATGGGGAGACCACGAAGCCTGGCAGAGAGTAGGTACCATCAGGTACGAGTCCAACTTAAGAGATGAAGTCACATCATTCAAAAGACCAAATCAGTTCATCGATATAGGTCGCTGGACTACGTATCGCCTGATCATGGATTCCAGCACCAGAGATGTGTGGCAGAAAATGAAATCTGCTCTATCTGATTTCAACATCAAATTCCCCAAACTAAGCACAAAGGACTTCCAGACACGTCTAGGAGCCCCATCGAGTCTATGGGACATGATTGATGCCCCTGCATCATCTGGTATGGCATCTGATCTGGAGCTTTTGCACAGTGCCCAGAGTGTCCATCTCCCCTTCGAGATCCGCTATCAACTGGAGGCTGCTATTTCACAGGGTGTCTTTACCGAACAGAGCATTACCCTCGAATTCCTTAGGGAGCTTGCGAAGCTGGTCCCAGCTCCAGGTCCTCACTTGGGGCCCGAAATCGGGACCGAGGTGGACGAGCTTTCCCACTTCACGAACACTTGGGGGTTTCTCAACAGACGACGCCCCAACGAAGCCAGAAACCTTCTGGAATATTTTACAGACCGTGATAAACGTATCTACGACCCTATGTATGTCTTCGGAAAGAACAGTGGTCGCCATTATACCCCTGGGCTCAGTTATGAGCACTGTGCCTGGGTCAGAAAAGTTACTGTCACTCCTTCAACAATGTACCTGGGTTCTCCAACACTGGAGGTTACGAACCGGGTCCTTCGACAATATGAGGGCAACATCGATCTTTTCCTTCGTGTCCAGTTCACGGATGAACGTACTGAAGGCCGCCTCTCTGCTGACCAAGACAGTGAAAGAAACCACCATCTCTTCAACAGGGTTTTCAACACTCTGAGAAACGGCATTCGCATTGGCGACCGGCATTACCAGTTTTTGGCTTTCGGAAACTCCCAGTTCAGGGAACATGGTGCTTACTTCTTCTCCCCGACCGGGGCCCAAAGTTGTAACGACATCCGAAATTGGATGGGAAACTTCGACCACATCAAGGTTATCGCTAAATATGCTGCTCGTCTAGGGCAATGCTTCTCCACAACCCGAAGCCCGAAAGGCATGACAGTTGACCATACCCAGATTTCTGATATCGAGCATAATGAGTGGTGTTTTACCGATGGCGTGGGTAAAATAGGCACCTATCTAGCTAAGGATATTGCAAGACAGCTCAATATGTTGAAGAAGCATGGCTCACCGTCAGCTTTCCAGTTCCGCATGGGCGGAAACAAAGGCATCCTGGTCACCTGGGATGATGCGAAGTGGAACGAAGTCCAGATCCGGCCTTCACAGAACAAGTTCATTTCCATGGCCCGAAATATCGAGATCATTCGACCGTCACGATTCTCAGTGGCCACCCTTAACCGACAGACAATTGCGATTCTAAGTTGTCTCGGTGTTCCGGACAAAGTATTCTTGGACTTGGCTAAGAACCAACTAACCGATTATCAACTCGCCATGGATGATCAAGAAACGGCCCTGCGGCTGCTCAGTCGGTTTATAGACGAGAATGGCACCACGACTACTCTGGGCCAAATGATTAGCGACGGTTTCATGGCAGTACAAGAGCCTTTTGCCCTGACCGTGTTGCAACTGTGGAGAGCTTGGTCAATGAAACTCCTCCGTGAAAAAGCCCGTATAGTCGTCGAGCAAGGGGCGTTTGTATTTGGCTGTGTTGACGAGACCCAGTCTCTACGCGGCCACACACATGCTGAAGACTCTGACTTGACCAAGAACAAAGATATACTCCCACAGATATTCTTGCAAGTGCCCCAAATCGACCAGCCTGATAACTACCATGTCATTACTGGCTTGTGTGTTATTGGCCGCAACCCATCCCTGCACCCAGGCGACTTACGAGTCGTTGAGGCCGTGGATGTCCCCAAACTTCGACATCTCCGCGATGTCGTCGTGTTTCCCGGCCAAGGCGATCGGGACCTGCCATCAATGTGTTCTGGTGGAGATCTCGACGGAGACGACTATTTTGTACTATGGGATCCACGATTGATACCCGAAGAATGGAACCACCCGCCTCTGCACCATGATGTAATTAAACCCGAGGAGCTTGATCGCGACGTCAGCATCGATGACATTATTCGATTTTTCGTCGGATATATCAAGAACGATTCACTCGGTGCCATTGCACATGCGCATGTTGCTATGGCAGACAGGCTCCCAAACGGCCCAAAGTCGGAGGCGTGCATTGAGCTAGCCAAGCTACATTCAAACGCAGTTGACTATGTTAAGACTGGCCGCAAAGCACATCTGAATGCGAAACTGCGACCCAAGTACTGGCCGCACTTTATGGGCAAGCCAGAGAGAAAATCATATAAGTCCAACAAGGTTCTGGGTAAGCTATACGATCTCGTTGCGGCTGTCGACTTCACACCCAAGTACGATAGTGCCTTTGACCAGCGTATCTTGCGTCGATATAAACTGAGCGACGAGCTGCTTGCCAAGGCACGACGCATCAAGTCCCAGTACGACATTGCCATGAGAAGAGTCATGAACCAAAGAGAGATTCCAACTGAGTTTGAGATCTGGACTACCTTCGTCATGAGTAAACCTCGTATTGGCACAGAGTACAAGTCGCAAGAAGATATGGGCACCGTCATGTCTGGCTTGCGCGAACGCTTTGTGGAAGCGTGCCGCGAAGACGTAGGAGTAAAAAGCCAAAACCAGGGGTCAGAGCTGCTATATCCGTTGATAGCGGCGGCATATCAAGTCACTTGGGAAGAGGTGCAGGTCGCCCTGCAGCAATGTGAGCAGGTGCAGTTGATTGCGGGCCAAATGGTCCCCAAGCGGCGTAAGATACCTGAACAGATGCCACTGCTCAGTTTTCCCTGGCTATTTCACTACGAGTTGGGCAAGATCGCTACGGACAACAGCAGTGATGCCTCGGAAGCCAACATTATTGAGATGCCCAAGATAGTCAGAGCGGACGTGTTCAAGGAAGGTGGGCCACCTATCGTCGAACTTAACAACGGAAAAGTCATCCACCGTGGGCAAGAGCTATTCATTGGTAGCCTCGAGATAGGCGATGGAGGCGATGGAGGCGATGGAGGCGATGACGATGGCAATGGCAATGGCGAAGACGAAGTAGCTAGAGGGGTAGAAGCCGAGACTACTGATCTGTTGACTTCCTCCGCAGGCGCTGATGATGAAGATGACGATGATCAAGAAGATATCGAGGATGTGGAAGTGGAGATAGAGGCAGATGGCAGCGGCGGACTTCAGGCCTTGGAGCGATTGGCCTTGTGAATTACTACACTACCTAAGCATTTGGAGCAGACAGTGGGAGGATTGCATAGAATCGAGCTGAATCAGCATAGGCGGGCAGTAAAGTGGACTTATACAGCAAACGGGGCGTATTGCTGTAACAGAAGCGGGAAGAGGGTTGATCCACAGGGCGAGCACGCACATTTTGGAAGCTCTGGAGCGACGAAGAGTTTCGAGCCTCACCCGCCCCGATTGACTGATTGATTTGACTGTGAGCTATTCCCGACGAAGAATACGATTTTACGGCATATAATAATAACTCTGGGGTAAGTGCTGCGAGATTTACCTGCTTGGTTGGACCGGAATCTGTGTCTTTCTGATTTCCTTGGGGGCGTCCAATTTCCAATCAAACTACAGAAACCCCAGCTAACATATTTTCCTCGCTTCCCAAAAGCCTTGTTGGAACCCCGCGCAATTTCGATTTTTCGACCACAGCTCATTTGATACAAGATGGCGGACGTGCAGGAGATCCTCAAGAAGAAGTTCGGCGGTGCCGCGCCCTCGCGAACTGGTATGTTCAATATTATTTTCTATTGTTCCTTGTCCGGACCCGAAATTCGCATTGCGAGGACGAAGCCGACCATGGCGACCATGGCGGCCATGGCGGGCAGACGCGAGAGGACAAGAGTTAACGGTTGAAAATCACTACAGGTGGCAAGGGCACCCCGAGACACAAGCAGAAGCGCAACGTCGCTCGCAGTGCCAACGATGACAAGAAGCTCCAGGCTACTCTCAAGAAGCTGAACGTGCAGCCCATCCAGGCCATTGAGGAGGTCAACATGTTCAAGGCCGACGGCAACGTCATCCACTTCTCTGCCCCCAAGGGTACGTAAACTCTCCCACATACGCACATTCGCACAACTTGCAAAAGAGATGATTGTGTTCCCGCCCAGACCTTTGTTGGAATTTACAAACTGACTTTACTTTGTCGCAGTTCACGCCGCCGTTCCCGCCAACACCTTCGCCATCTACGGCAACGGTGAGGACAAGGAGCTCACCGAGCTCGTCCCCGGTATCCTCAACCAGCTGGGACCTGACTCCTTAGCCTCTCTCCGCAAGCTGGCTGAGAGCTACCAGAGCATGTCCAAGGGCGAGAAGGAGGCCGATGACGACGACATCCCCGACCTGGTCGCTGGCGAGAACTTCGAGAGCAAGGTCGAATAAATACGACCTCAACTATCTGTTCCGAGATCCCCCCAACGCGGATACGCATTCCCACTTGATCCGGTCTCTGGACGGAGAGCATGACAACGGAAAGGTATTGGTCTAAGCATATGGATTGGGATCACATGGGTAACGAAAAAGGGACGAAGGGTTTCTCATCTTTTAAGGGCGAAAGCAGAGGGATGGAGTCTGATACACCTTTGATAGTTATGATCGATTTGTCATGAACTATCGTCTTCTGATGGGGGACTGCTAGTTTGTTATTTCCGACACCACCGGCATGTTCTCGTATGAGGAAGACACCCCGTTGGTCATGTGGCTGTAGCTGGAGAATGCTCCGCTGGTCATCTAAGGCTTGGTAGACGGAGGATCGTTACCAGTCTTGCTAAGAAAGAAAAAATGAAATTACCGTTCCTCAACACGTATTGATTTTGTTCTACAAACTGAAGTCATTGTCTCCATCGTTCTCTACCCAACCCTTCAAGGCGGTTGAGACTGCCTTGTTTTTGACATCCGTCCTTGGCTGTAGCAATTCGGATTGTTTCAGTTCCTTGTAGTTCTGGGCTGCCAGTGTTTTCTTCAACCCTACCAGGCCTGCTCCCAACATGGCGGCAGTCTCTACAGCGAGCGCCCACATCTTCCTTCGCGAAGCAAAGCTGGCGCCTCGGGGATCAAAAAGCTTCCGGCCCTGCAATGTGCCGCCAAGCGACGCCTCTTCCAACCCACCAGCCGTCCATGCTACCGCCAAATTGCTCGCCGCCATTTTGTCTGCACTGGAACCCGTAGCCGCCGTTCCTTCCCGCGAGAGTCGACTGGCCACACCCCGCCGCGAGTACGCGAATTCGAGGTCTGTAGTGTCGACTCGAAACGGCACGAACCTATACCCTCCAGCGTGTTGATTCTCCTGCTCCGGCATCTGATTCTTCATCGTAGCCATGCGGCTAGAGAAAGCCCTTTCGCAGCCTGTCGCCGAGTACTGCGACGCCGGCAAGATCAGCGTAGCCAGGTATGCATTTGTTGGACTCACGAGCAGCGACGCCGTCGATGACAGCAGGCTGGTGCATTGCCGCAGCGCGAGCTTGTCTGAGCACGATTTGGACAAGGTTGCGGGGGCGTCGCCGCGCGCGGGTTTGCGGCGGACTACGCCCAAGTGCTGGAAGAAGGCGCGACCGGGGAGAGTAGCAGGAGCAGGAGCAGGATCTGCCTCAGAAGTCTTGGGTGAAGTGGCGATAGGAGAGGGGGTTTCCCAAGGGGTTGCGTCGGCTTGCGCAGCCATTGTTAACTCCATAGATGCGTCGCCGCCTGGTATCGTGTTAGTGAGCGTGTTTCGCAGCAAGGCGTGGCCATGGGTCTTTCGGTTCCATATGCATAACACTTACAAGGCGCTTCGGAGCAGTACATGTGCAGCTTGACATCTTCTCGCCATATGAACGGTTGTCCACACCACGGAGTGGTAGCCTGCCGCTCCTGCAACTCGTCTACACGCCGCCTCCGGAGAAACAGGGACTCGGCATCCGGCCCGCCCTCGGCCAGGACCTTGCACTCGTCTAGCACGAAGCGGTTAAAGGCCCGGATGGCGAGCACCTCGGCGTGCCAGTCATGCAGCACATTACCACGAGCCAAGGGCAATTTCGCATGAGGAAGGCATTTCATACCTGTTCTGGAAGTGCCAGAGAGAGTACGCTTCAGTAAAAGTTCCTACAAGACTTAATCTAGAATGATAGCTTACGCAAGTGACAGACATCGTAGGTCGCTACCCCCTCGGAGCTCGGCTACAATGCCGCTCAGGGGCACCCATTCGTGGAGGCCATTGTCACGCACCGGCGGCTTCCGCTTGACGGGGAGCTTCTCGTATTCTTGTAGCACGAGCGATGCTATGATATCCGGGGTGACACTCATGGAAGCATGCTATTGTGTCTTTTCCTCTGCGCCTCGCTCCTGGTGCCTCTTCTTGCTAGGTGGGAAGACATGCAGAATTAATGAGAGACTCTGATGTCAATAGAGAACATTAGGTGGGTCCACCCATTTCCCTTCTAGTAGTATAATGTTGAATCCATTGATTGATGCTGGACAAGTTGGCTCTACGTGCCTAGACACATGCAAGTATATATATCTTTAAGCTTTCTCGAATATCCGGTATATACTAGGGGTAATAATATTCATGCTCTGTAAGATTCTTTCGATATCCTTTATTTTTCTCGAATTGTCAAGCGGGAGTGCCGTGCGATATGGCGGTGTTGTAGACCTCACTGGATTCAATCATAAAGTTAGGCAGGTACCTAATGTAAGGATAAGTACTTGGGTACATGCACTTAGAAGAGAAGTGTCAGCCACAAAAAGGTCTCACCCACAAGCCCCGCGCCACACAGCACGGGTTCAGAAAAACTAGCCGACCCTAATAAGTTCCTGGCTTATCCGATCCCACACATTCCCAAGTGCACGTCGAAATTGGAGAGTGCCTGGTCAATTTGTGGACGTGTGCAACAATCTCCGAGTGACATTTTCATTCAATCCGACCACGACGACCAACTAACCCACCACAGCCCAATCCCCCCGAGAGTTCTCGACTATTCGCCAAAATGAGAACCTACGACGATTCCTTCTCGGGCCAGAGAATCTACCCCGGCAAGGTACGGCATATCACATCTCCCCGCGAACATTGATGACGGATGGGCGGGAAGACGAAGACATGGGAAACAGGACAGGGCTGGGGCGATTGGAGACTGCGACGGGCTGATGGCTTGACTGGTTTGCACTGGGTTATCTTCGCGAGGAACCCTGCGGATGCAGTTCTGTCTGTCGGCCTAGAGCTGTGCTATTGATCGTCCAAGCCCGCCCTGGGAAATACCGGCTTTGATACAAGAAACAATGGACAAGATGCTAACGCGAAACCTTCGACTCACAGGGTAAGCTCTACGTCCGTGGCGACTCCAAGATCTTCCGCTTCCAGAACGGCAAGTCCGAGTCGCTGTTCCTCCAGCGCAAGAACCCCCGTCGCATTGCATGGACCGTTCTCTTCCGTCGCCAGCACCGCAAGGGTATTTCTGAGGTACGGACCCATATGCTGGCCTCCATCGATCATCGAGGTGTTCATACGTCATTATGCGATGCCTGTTTGAAAGATGGGAGGTCGGTGTCACTTGGTGGGAGGATTGTGACTGACACCCATAACAGGAAGTTGCCAAGAAGCGCACCCGCCGCACCGTCAAGGCCCAGCGTGCCATCGTTGGTGCTTCTCTCGATGTCATCAAGGAGCGCCGCTCCATGAGACCTGAGGCTCGCTCCGCTGCCCGCTCGCAAGCCGTCAAGGAGGCCAAGGAGAAGAAGGCCGCCGCTGCCGCCAGCAAGAAGGACGAGAAGGCCAAGCGCGCCACCACCGCCTCCAAGGGCCAGACTCAGCGCATCGTTGGCAAGCAGGGCGCCAAGGGCTCGCAGCCCAAGGTCAAGGCCACCACCCGATAAATATTCTGCTAGCAAAGGAAATGAAAGCGGATTAAGATGGTTGGCCGGCGGTCCAAAGACATGTACAGGGCGGCGTCTAGGGTGGGCATCTTCGACTTTGTTGCTTTTCGGCAGACACAAAAATCAGCCACCCACTACTACATCTCTTGAGTCGTGGAATGCATGCATGATGGGTTTTTCTCACGGGATATGAGATTTTTTTCGCTTAGGTAGCTAATAAAGCCAGCCTTTGCCTACGGTCTACATAAGGGCTGCTTCATGAAAGCTAAGTGTGGGCGTCAAGGGTAGTGATGGCCGTGTCAAAGTTCGGACTTGAGTGCCTCGGAAACACACAAACCACTCCTACTCGCCCGAGGATGTCAGCTGTAGCATCAGAGCTCCCGGATGTGGGAATAGGTATGGCCTTGTGCATATGATCTTGAAAGGGGACCTTCCGATTTCGCCAAGATACCTATGTCGGAATACTAGTCGTTTTCTATCCAACACCACGTCTTTCTCAACGCCTGCCCTTTGGACGAGACTATGCGGTGGTTTACCACCTGGTCTAAAACACGGGGCACGCATGCGGAGTTGAAACAAGCCAATGCACCGCGACCACAGTAGAACTTCCAGGTACGGCATATGAAATGCGACACAATGATGGTGATTCGACTCGAGTGAGCCTCGGACCGACTTCCGAAAAGGAATACCGTAGCTTACTGTAAGCATGATGTCAAAATGCTATCGGCGTTTGAAAAGCTCGCCAAGTCGTTCACGAGTCGAAAGGCTGGATCACTTGGTAAGGCAAGGCAAGGCAAGGCAAGGCATATCAGCGAAATTGGAGGCCATGTCCTCTTTCTGGCTTCAGCTGAATCGGCTGGGGAAAAAGGGCTCTGTGGCAGGATGCGGTCTAATGCCGCTCCCGAGGTCGGCTTTTGCAGAATGGATGCAACGAATTTGAGGACCCGAGCGAACCCCCCGGTGCCCCGCGGGCAAGCGATGACGGCATTGTCTACTTGCCTCCTTAAAACACCGAGAGAGCTACCATACAATTGCCCCACTAACGTTGCTAATGGAAACGTTGGAGGGGCTGGACCTGATGGTAGAACAGGAACGAAACAGGGTTCGTTTCCGCTGACAAAGTGTCCAATTCACGGAGTACTCCTCTACTGCCTACTTAAGGATCAAGTATAAGCACCAATACAAATACAGACTTTCTCTAACACTTGCCTGACTCTTTGCCATACTTGCCATACTCGATCCCCTTCGAATTGCCTCATCACCAACACTACCAAATACCAACCACATCACCCCAACAAACCATCAAGATGCCTGCTATCAAATCCGGAGATGCCTTCCCCCAGGGTGTGACTTTCTCCTACATCGCCCCTACGCCCGAGACCTCGGAGGTTACGGCTTGCGGAATCCCCACCAAGTACGATGCCAGCAAGGGTACGTTCGACTCCCCAAGCCGCCAAACTTCAATCATTGTGTTTTGTTGTTGGCTGCAATGATTCCCCCACCTTGTCGCTCGGTAGCAGGCAAGTGTGTTATCCGTTTTCGACATGGGCTAACCCCCCTCGTGTTGATATAGAGTTCCAGAACAAGAAGGTCGTTCTCGTCTCCGTCCCCGGCGCTTTCACCCCGACCTGCCAGGCCGACCACATCTCGGGCTACAAGGCCAAGTTCAACGACCTCAAGGCTAAGGGCGTCGACCAAGTCGTCGTCATCGCCTACAACGACCCCTTCGTCATGTCCGCCTGGGGCAAGGCCAACAGCATCCAAGACGAGTCTATTGTATGCCTTTCCCTCCAAGCTTCCCCCTTCTTTGTGTTTTTCCCACCCTGCTTTCGTTTATGTGGATAATGGGATAGTTGCTAATCGTCGGAATTCGCCATTGTTGTAGATCTTTGCGACTGACGACGGCACCGCTTTCAGCCAGAGCATTGGCTGGACTCTCGGCGAGCGTACCGGACGCTACGCTGTCATCGTCGACCACGGCAAGGTTACCTACGCCGAGAACGAGCCTGGCAAGGGCGTCACCGTCTCGGGCGCCGATGCTGTCCTGGCTAAGCTGTAAGCTTTTAATTCGGCCATCGAACGAAGCCTGAAGACAAGACAGCTCGGGGTGAAGGATATACCGATAGCTAGGCCCTCTCCCGATTCACCGGGGATAACAGCCTTTGGGGCTACGTTGTAGCTTTGGGAAGAGGGAGACGGGATTCCAGCAACGACAAACCAACATGCTGGGATTAAGCGAAAGCCATATTCGTGCTAGCTTGGTAGTCCCAAGACGTTGTCACTGCCCGAAATCAACAGGTGGGATTAATTAGGACAGTGGAGTACTGATTCACGACTGAATGAAAAGAAGAAGAAATGACCATTTAAGAATAATCGATTATCCTGTTGCTTGTGATATTCATTGACGAAATTGTGTGCATATTTGCTGCTTCAGCTCATACACTCTCTCCTGGACAGTATCTTGAACCATGCATAGGAACAATATCGATGGTAGAACCTATGAAGTTGCTACATATTGAATGTTGGTCAGAGTAAACGTCTCTTTGCGACAAGATGGCACGATAATCTACGGGGCGTGCTGCCATGTATGGCGATACATTTACGTAGTCCTGCAAGGCCCTGCACGCCGGTATTCTATATGACTCTTCCAATATCAATTTCATCGTACGACTAACCATGACCTTCGGTCTTTGTACCTTGCGCGCCCTTCAGTTGACAAGCCCCTACGACGATAGTTGGTTATGGTTAGGTGCGTAGTAAGCGCCCTTTTAGTCACCTATGTCAAGAACAAATCCCGGTGCCTGCCTCTCTGGTTCAGATGCCGCGCAAATCGCCGGGCGAATAGAGTTGATATCCCGAAGAGGACCCCGCAGATAACTCTCTAGATTTCCGAGTATATAAGACTCGGCGGCATCACGGGAATGTCGGTAGCATTTAGTTGGACATCTTCTGCAGGATAACGGTCTCTTCTCTCTACTTGTGCTAGGGAAACTATCGTACAAGCTATTTTAATTCAAGTGCTCCACCCCCGCGCTTGTATATCTACTGCAACTACTACTCGAATATTGGAGAGAATACTCCCTAACCTTGACACTGGCGTGAACGAAGCAACGTGCATCAAGCATTAAACATCAACGAGAATGTCGGCCGGGACGCAAGTCGGAGGTAGACCGCCGTATCCCCCTTTTACGGCGGAGACAGCGCAGATCAAAGTGAAAGCTGCACAGGACGCATGGAACACCAGGTACGTATATTATACTCAACACCTTTTGCTTCTGGTTTGGATGCATAGGACCTCTCACTAATAACACAACTCTGGGGGGATGAAAAGAGATCCTCACAAAGTCAAGCTTGCGTACACGGAGGACTCGGTCTGGCGAAACCGGGACACGTTTCTCGTGGGGCGCGACGCCATCGCCGAGTTCCTGACGGCCAAGTGGGCCAAGGAGGACGGGTACCGCCTGCGCAAGGAGCTGTTCGCCTTCACGGACAACAAGATCGCCGTGCAGTTCTGGTACGAGTGGTTCCAGGAGGGCGAGGGCGGCAGGCAGTGGTGGCGCACCTACGGCCTCGAGGACTGGACCTTCGCCGAGGACGGGCTCATGCGGAAGCGGCAGATGAGCGGGAACGACGTCCGCATCACCGAGGAGGAGCGCTGGTTCAAGGATGGCGTGGACGTGAATTCCGTCCCGATCGCGGAGAAGCACTGGTGAGGAGGGCTTGGATGGAAGTTGGGAACATGAATGTACAGATTTCACCTGGAGAGAGGGACACTGAGGGGAGGATTTGGGTAGTCTCTGACAGCTGAACTCGTTGCATCATTGACTCTCGATAGTATTTTTGTTGGTCGCCAAGATGACTATAAGTGAAGGTAGGCCGGATTCAGCCTTATCATAATCGTAGCCCTGACTCCAGAGCCAGGCTGCGTTACACTCGGAAGTCACCAGACCAGCAGAGTTTTCTTGTTTATTATTTCCTTCTTCTTCTTCTTCTTTTGTTTCTCAAGTTGTGTGTGTGGCTGGGGTTATGTTCTGTATATCAGTTCCATGGGTAGCCGCCGGGGGCGTCCTGCCCCCTTAGTGTAAGATGGATGCCAAGGGGTGGTGAGAGGGTGATATTGATCTCCTGTGTCATGTGTGGCTTTCGCTTGCAAGCGAACATTGCTTTTTTAGTTCAGGGGAAGAATTGTCGAAGCGGGACACAAGGGCGACTAGATATGTAGGCATACAGGCCAGAGTTCAGCCGTTGCTAGCATGTACGTAACTTCAATTCATCTTGATCCAGTGGGCGGGTAAGTTGTAGCCATTGCCTTCACTTCACTCAAGGGGGGAGACCACACATCATTGATCTTTGTGGCGTCTATACTAGTCACTGGAGGCCGAGACCTGCATCGGGAGGTGTACCGAGAAGCTGGGTTTTGAACTTGATCGTCACAATCTGCAGCTGTCATGTCCAACAAAAGCCACACGTATAGTTTAAGTAATCATGCCTACTGACTTAAAGATATTCCGTGATAGTCCATCACTGAACACTGAGAAAGAGGCCGCCGGTCTCCCCACAACTATATGTAAGTACTTTGTATTGTGCTCATGAAAGTGCACTTGATGCTAGTAGTAGGCCAATGACGTTCCGGTAGGTAGTGTGCAGATAGCTGTAATATGGATAATAGTAGCTGTACTGTAGGTAATGTAGTAACCTAAGGTTAGCTACCTAACCTAGTTGATGCCAGAGACGGATCGTTCTCCCCCACAACTTGGAAAGATCGATCTGGGCTCTGGGGACAGGCGGACAGGGGTGGGCTTTTGCGAGTTCACGCTAAATGGCCCCCCCACACTCAGCTTACAACTTCCCTTCAATGTTCTTCTTTTCTTCTGACACGAACTACCTACATGTACTTTTTTCGATCTATTTACGCCGGGTACTCCTCGATCCTCAGGTCGGGTTTCTTTTTCCTCAAGTGGCACAGCACGACTTATGTATGTCGTATTCTCTAGTAGTACCTGTCCATGCGTATACGGATGCATATCCTGGTGAAAAGCATGCTTCGATGTATGCATCTCATATGCATGCCGTCTGTGGTCTTATTCACCTCGACCGTCGCCGGGTTCTGCAGCGTGTCGATCCGGGCAATGCATCCTGATCTCTGATCCCGGTTTGACTTCCCGCGCAGAGCTAGGTAATGATTTGTTTGAGCATAGGGCAGACGGGTACTTAGCACACGGATGGCTGGATGTGTTATTGGCACTATCAACGTATTGTATTGCAGGTATTGCCCATGATTGGACTCACTGGCCGGTAGATCGATCAGATCTCTCTAGTGCCATTAGTGTCCTGGCTCACTCGCTAAACCTGACTAGCATCGGCCATCCCTCATACTACCTTACCATTACCGCCGAGATTATATCAGACTCAACCACTCACCAGAGGCCGCCGCGTCTTTGAGCAGCTCAGTGGCTGATTCTCTGCCTGTGTCTCCGGATCAGCCCTCTCGGCTGGTCTTGCTCTTGCTGCCTCGTGTCTGGCCGCAACAGCCACGGCAAGTTGCCCGGCGTACATTAGCCCAACTTCCGCAGGCCAATGCCTGTCCATGAACCAATATTCCTGCCATGGTTAAGATTATGTCCGGCTAGGGAAACCTTGACACAGGCCATGAGCGCGGTGCTCCTTGGTATCGGCGAGGTGCTGTTGATCTTTGTCTTGATAGTACTTTCCTGCACTACGAGAACTGCTCAAGCTGTTCGTATGGCCAGGGATGTTGGGTTCTTAGCAGGTCCTGGACCATCTGTGCAGAGCCCCTAGCTGTCAACAACAATTCACGGGCTTCAACTCAGAGACACACGGCTCTTTGCAGCCTAGCTGAGTTGCTTATAATGCATGCCGAGAATCGAAGCTGAAGCCCAGAGTCACTACGGCGGATGGGGGAGGCGAGAAGTCAGTCTGGAACGTCAACGCCTTAGTCTGGAATCGAACTTAAAGAAAGCCTCCCTCCCGCTTCAACCACCGCTTATGCTCTTAAGGTAGTTCGATAGTCGATCCACATTACAGGTAATCCTACTAGGGGTCCTGGAGTTCCTGTACTGAACCCTGACCCTTCTCACATGCCATTGCCACGTTTCTATACATAAACAACCCTTCGTGCATGTTAGTTTGTTTCTGATCCGTGTCGATCTTTCGTTCTACCCCCTATACGTGAGACCCCAGTCAACAGCGACGGTCTACAGTCAAAATGGTCCTCTCTCTAAGCTATCGCCGACCCCAATACGTGCGTCGCGAGACCCTGGAACGTCGGGAGAGCGATGTCTCGGGTAGCGATAAGGAGGGAGCATCCCTCAAGTCGGGACGATCAAGCGCCTCTGCTGGAGTCCCAGATGCGCTAGCATTTGACAAAATCATCAACGGAGGCACTTGCCCGGTAAGATGATAGCACTGCTCTCCGGTAGTGAAGTCCTCTGCTGACTTCTCATCTAGCCATGTACGGTGCGAGACTTCATGAACTACCTTGTCTACATCGAGCATGCGGCGGAAAACCTGCAGTTCTTCCTCTGGCACCGCGACTATGTCAAGCGTTTCCAAGAAGCTAGCACATCCGATATCGCCCTGGCGCCTGAGTGGACTCAGCAGATGGAGGATGATGTGGCGGCAAAGCTTCAGAAAGATGCGGCCGAGAAGCTGAAGAGAGAACCCGAAGCCGCGCAAATCTTCAAGGGCACCGACTTCGAGAAAGGCGCCGAGGCGGCCATCGAGAGTAAGGATCCTTTCTCGACGCCGCCGCGTACGCCGGGCGATGGCGATGATACTTCAACCGTATTTTCGGGCTCACAGGCAACGACCACGTACCGCTCTCAGACTGCTTTCGCAGCGGCCGGTGCGAAACAACCATGTAAGTTCATGACGGCGCGCGTTGCAGATTAAGCCAAAAACATACCTAATGACTAATGTTTCGCTCCTCCAGTCTCGATCCAGCCTTTCCGAGAAGAGATCAACCGCGTGATCGCAACTTACATAGCCGATGATGCGCCGCGGCAGCTTAACCTGTCGTCGCGCGAGCAGAAAGCGACCGTCCAAGCCCTCGCTTACACTACCCACCCTTCCGCCTTCCGCCAGATCGCGCGAACTATTGAGAACAGCCTGCGGCGACAGGCCCACCCCAATTTCATCCGGTGGTCCATCTGCAACGGCAATCCGGCCCGCGTCTTTTTTGCCCGCGCCCTGGGCGTCGGTACTATCCTCCTCGCCACTGTTGCCGCCCTTGTCCTAACCCTGAGCCGCGTGGGCCGCGGCTGGCGCGCGCTTGCGGCCATTGGCTGGGTTATCGGCATCGCAACGCTCATTGCGGCTTACAAGGGCATGTGCGTCGTGCTGCACGGGATGCACCACCGTCACGTGCGGCCCTGGGAGCTGTTCGTCGAGGGCGACGCTGATGACGAGGAGGCCAGCCTGAAGAAGGGCAGCTTTGAGTCGTTCGGGTCCTCCAATAGCTACGAGGACGAGCCCTGGATTGTCAAGTACGAGAAGCGCAACGTTGTGCGCAAGGTCTTCGACCGCGAAGTCTGGATTCAGGAGCCCGTTCTGCGTCAGATCCAGGATACCATCTTCATCCAGTCCATGCTGGCCGCTCTGTTGGGCGCCGGCGTCCTCTCGGCCATTTTCGTCTCCATTCCTGCTGGAGGTTTCTTCTGAGATGTGGGAAATATCAAGTTTCTAATTTTTAATGTAAAGAGAAAAAACAGTTTCTTCTACCACTTCCCTTATAGGCTATGGGAGTTATCTTCGTTTTTTTTTTTTTTTTTTTTTTTTAAAAAAAAAAAGTATTATCTACTCTCGTTTGAAGGTTACAACCAGATGGGAGTAACATTGTGTTTCTAGGAATATTACATATAAAGGGGTGTTCCCCTGTTCAGTATTCCCCCACCCCCTTTCCTTTTTTTTCAAGACAGGATGACGTCGCGAGGAGACTTGGGGGTTTCTCTCGGAAGCCACAGATGACCAATTCTATAGAAGAGGTGGACGGGAGTCTCGCCATCTCGCCGTGTCACCAGAACAAAACAAACACCATGTTATCTTGAGTGCGCAAAGTTTGAAGAGATGATTTGTCTTAGATCGGACTCAGAGTCGAGTATTCAAGCGGCCCTGAGTAATCCCCGACCCTATTGCCGTCGTAGCCGACGTAAGTACGACGTACGCGCGTTAAACAGTATTAGTACGCAGCCATGGGTCAGCAGTGCAGGAAGCCTTGGCCATACACGGTTGATTTTGGTTTAGAAGCGAAGAGAAGATCGATATCAGGTGTTGAACTTGATATGATACGGGCTTACGGGCCTATATCACGTTTGGTGGTTCAAGTTGGTCACAAAGGTCCCGCTGTGGGAAGTTCCACTGGTGATGCCCCTACTAAGTAGGTGAGCTGAGGTTAGAAATTACAGGCAGGACGTGCGTCGATACATGTTCTGTTTATGTAAGTACCTAAAGCAGTAAGATTGCTATCTGCATATGTTTGCTGTATGTGTAAGCATTCGTGCCATCATCACTGATCAGCATCCCCATGAAGCAGGTCCCTTTTAGTTGAATAGGGGTCTTGGCCTGGGGAGGCGTTGCGCTAGAAAACGTGGTTAGGCCCGGCCAAGGGGCCCCTGGGCCCCTAAACTGCGCAGGGCAGGTATGTCTGCCTCTATCCTACAGGTGACATGGTCTGTCTAGGTTACGTACGTATTGGCATGGATGGATGCAACATGCGACATGGGGAAACCGGACGACAATTTTAAACATCGACAAGCAACTTTGCTCTGACACATCTCGGATTCTGGCAATTGGCAAGTGAGAAATAAAACACCGTCCATGCCGCCGTAAGCCTTCCACCACTTTTTGGGCTTTGAAGCCCTTCTTCCGTTTCCCTTTCTTATCTTGTTCATGCCTGTCTGTTCATCTGGCCCCTCTGTCCTGTAGACCGACCGATTGATTCAATTCAAATCGAAAGCCGCGGGAACAAGAAAAAAAACCACCCCACCGACCCCCCCTTCGTCGCAAACCAAAGCCCCGCGATGCCTGCGACCGAAGAAGCGCATCCTGTCGCTGCCGGCGATGCCGCCCCCGCCCAGAATGGCGACGATACCGCCGACGCCGCCAAGTTCGAGAAACGACACACAGCGGCGGCGGCTTCCACAGACTCCCTGACCACCTATCGCCGACCGCGGACCATAACGAGCACCGCCGAGATAGACAGCACCATCGGCCACCCGGGTTCCGTGCGCATCAACGTCAAGGGCGCATTCATTGCCGATAGCGCAGAGCCCGCCACCCCCGTCAACGGCTCGCCCGTCGGCTCGAGTTACCATGAAACCAAGGACATCCGCCTGCCGAACCACACCGCGGTTGTTAGTCACATCGCCGTCGATGTATGTGCACCACCACTCTTCCTCCGTGCCTGAACCAGTCACCCAACGCCCTGTGCCACTACTATTGCTATTCTATACACATATGCGCGCATCTAGGGGGGAAACCCCCCACCCCCCCGTTATCCTGCCTGGTAGAGCTAGCTCGCTGACTACGTGTGATTGCGTTCCTCGTTCCAAAGATCGGGGGTTCGCTAGCCAAACTCGTCTACTTTTCCCGCGAGGCGCATTCGACAGAGCCAGGCGGCCGCCTCAACTTCCTCAACTTCGAGACGGACCGCATCGACGATTGCATCGAGTTCATGAAGCACCTCAAGGACAAGCAATTCGAGCTGAACGGGTCGCGACCCGGCGAGCTGTTGGTCATGGCCACTGGAGGCGGCGCATACAAGTACTACGACAAGATCCGGGAGCGGCTGGGCGTAGATGTCTTGCGCGAGGACGAGATGGAGTGTTTGATTATTGGTTAGTCCTTTTTTTGCCCTTCTTCTCTGACATGTCGTTTTCACACACGGCGGCCACCCCGGCCCAGTTTCTTGTCGCAGTTCAGATGTAAAGATGCGGCAGACTTACCAAGTACACTCACAGGGCTTGACTTCTTTATTACCGAGATACCCCGTGAAGTTTTCACCTACTCCGAGACGGACCCGATGCACTTCGCAGAGCCCGAAGAGAACATATACCCGTATATGCTGGTCAACATTGGCTCCGGCGTCAGCATACTGAAGATATCCGGGCCGAGGACGTATGAGCGTGTGGGCGGAACCTCACTCGGTGGTGGTACGCTCTGGGGTATCCTGTCCCTCCTAACTCCGGCCGAGTCGTTTGACGAAATGCTTGACATGGCCGCGCAGGGAGACAACTCCAAGGTCGATATGCTGGTGGGCGACATCTACGGAACAGATTACGGCAAGATCGGCCTGAAGAGCTCGACTATTGCCAGCTCGTTCGGCAAAGTCTTTCGCATGAAGAGGGAAGCAGAGCAGGAAGCCGAGGACAGTGGAGGTCTGTCCAATGGTGATGCTGACCACCTCAAAGCCTCGCAAGAAGGCGAATCCAGCGGCTCCCAACTGCCAGGGGCAACGCGCCCCACGCCTATAACTACGGAAGAGGCGATCCGAAACCGCTTCTCCTCGGCTGACATCTCACGGTCGTTGCTGTACGCCATAAGCAACAACATCGGCCAGATTGCTTACTTGCACGCACAGAAACACGGCCTCTCGCGCATCTACTTTGGAGGTTCCTTCATCCGCGGGCACCCACAGACGATGAACACGCTGTCGTATGCCTTTAAGTTCTGGAGTGAGGGCCAGAAGCAAGCGTATTTCCTCAGGCATGAAGGGTATCTGGGTGCCGTGGGCGCCTTCCTTAAGAGGCAGCCCCGGAACTGGGGTCGCAGGGGAAGCTTTGAGGAAGGCGAGGGCCTCGAGGCCAGGTTAAGGGTACGCGTTGGAGAAGATGGGCAAACGCCGGGACATAGTTCCGAAGAGGCGGTGCTGTAGAGAAAAGTTGTTGGTTGAGGGTAAGAGTGACATTGCAATACCCCCCCTGGAAGCGATCAAGCTACTCCATGATCAGAGATGTATTATAGATCTTTGGTGCGTTTGTGCCAATCAGCCTTGCCATCTACTACCTTTCAACAACAGGTACACTACTGGCCAGATTCATAGTCACCATGGGTTAAGATCTATGGTGGTCAACAGCTAATATAGCTTGCGCGGATGCGCTCCTGACACATACATTATTAGGCTGTGTTGCGAAAATGCCATGGTATGAACCAAAAGTGCTCACTTTGTCCGCATGCAGTGGACATAATATTACGCGTGCCTTAAGCAAGGCTTGGAAGCAGCATATCAGAAAACGGGCCCAAGCCTTCATTCATACGTGCATTAACAACCCAGATAATGCAGTACGCAACGTTATCTGAATGCCGGCGTTTACCTGTTCTCAAGCAAGGATGGCGGTGTCAAAGGATGCTTTGGGGAGAAACAACTCTGAGACTACCTTAGCACCACCATCTACCCCACGAGCTACATATTAGTTAAATCGGATGCTTTGCTCGTAGGGTTTACGGGCCAGATGCATTATGGGTATGTGCATGCTCTGCAGAACAGAACCTTGAACTGGGGAGATGTACACTCCACACTGAACGATAGGCCTCATCTGGTCTAAGCATGTGATAAAGGAGTGTAGTTCTATTTTCATTTTTCCATCCATGGAGAAAAAAGTGATAATATGGAAGGCTTTTAAACACCAGCGCCAGGGTAAAAAGAAAAAGGGAAACTTTGGCCCAGCCCAATCATCATAACAAAGTACGTGCCACCATGTGAATGACTTTGCAAAGAACCGACCTGATGCTACCAAGGCTAGGACCTCAAGATATGCAAAGAAGAGGAAACGACACGAGCTGGCCTCCAAGTAAACTAATCCTTCTCATGTATCCCCCCTACCCAATTGTGCCCCTGAAAGATACGAGCAACCCCTATCGACCCTCCTCCCCCAACTTGAAAACGGGTAGCTCGTATTTTTCCAGGGGCTACCAGCAACCCCTGTCCCCATACATATATACATCATGTCTTTCTCTCTCACGGGCATTGTGAGGCAAGCAGCCTACAAGCAGTACTGGAAGATTTACACCCACACCCCATATGACGGAGGAGGTGTGGAAGGTAAACCATGCCGCTCCGACGACATTGCTTCGCCGTCGGTAGGGAAAAAACTCCATCCCTCATCGATTTCCATCATGGAGGGTAAAGGACTGGGCTCGAGTTCATATGGCGTTGGTACCATGTCAGACGCGGGGATCAAGAAAGAGTCATCAAAGACATCGGCAAGCGCTTGAGATCGCAACCGACTTTCTAGGTTAGGGTAGAGCGGCCAGTCGCACACAGATCGGAATTCGGCCTCGTCATCGTCGTCATCTGTCTCTTTGTCCACGTCCCTTTCAAGATGTGACGAGGTCATGGCCGTTGGGAACTGCGGGGGTACCAGTGCCATTGGTGACGAAGACGATCCGGAACCAACGGGTTCATCGAGAGTCAGTGACTCGTCTAGGAGCGGCAAATGACAGTGCTGATGGTTCCGCAAGAAGCACTTTGTGGGCTGGAGATCGGTGAAGATGCAGTGCTCCGAGTGGCCTGACCCGCAAGGACATTCGTGATCTTGCAAGTGTCTATGAGTAGGGTCTGTGTTCAGAATCGTAGGAGCTAGGTCGGGGTATGTACAACAAAGACGTCTGGCCTGCATAAAGAAATTGATCAGTAACGCAGTTGATAGCAGCGGTGTAGATTTATGCCTGGGAGTTGGTACATACACCTTCGAACATGCAAAGCGGCCGGCGATCAAACGGGTCATCGGACAAATGCCCGTCATCGCTCCAATCACAAGAACCAGTGAGGATGTCTTCAATACTCTGGTCCGACGCCGCCGGCCTTGTTGGTACCTCTAGGTCTTCATCGTCAGGGACTATACTCAGGCCGGGAAAGGTATCCAGCCGGAATTGAGACGTCAACAGGCGTTCCACAGGCGAACGGATGTACTCCCGCATAGTTGCCTGAGGAGAGACGGTGGACGTTTGTTTCGCGCGAAGTGATTCGAGTTGAGCGTTGAAAAGAGCTTGCTTCTCCTTCTCGTTGAGCTTGCGGCATCTCGAAAGCCTACTGGTTTCGACCCATTTCGCCTTTGTCTTCCTGGGGCACGATGGTACCTGCATCACAATATTGGACCTCGCGGTCCTCGTTGACCCGAGTTGAATCTCTCCAGGGATGTCGTTTAGGATGGTGACCAACGTGCCATCGGGCTCGACAAGATGAGGTACCCAGCAAATGCTCGTACAGTCGGATTCCATGGCTTCATTTGTTGCGAGATCAACTATGCGAACAGGAAAGGGAGGTTCAAACTGAACCTGCTCCTGTACAACCCATATTGGACGAGGGCACGCCTGCCACGATGTTCTAATAATCATGCCATGTGCCTCCGCAAGATAAGACAGCGATTCACAGGTAGTCAATATCTTGTCGTGGCTGACCAGATGGACGCCGAGTCTCTGCTTTCCGTCGAGAACACGGACTGCGTGAGGCGCTGCACCGTTGCCTTGTTGCCGCACAGGAGATTGCACCGGAGTATGGACTCGAGGGCCTTCCGAAGGTGACCGATCCCAGTAGTGGTTGCGTACTCTAACATGGTACAGCGCCATGATTACTATGCAGTCAACAAAGTACGCAGGGCTTTCATCGATTGACAGAGCTACACATTGCAACAAAAGCAGTCAAGGAAGATGGACATCCACGATGGTATTATACCGCTTCGTAGTCTCTGAAAGGCATGCCTAGGAACGAAAGGGGCAAGATCATGGGGTTGGTGAGACATGCAAGATATAGTAAAAAAGAAATCAAGTTTGCCATGCTCCACGATGCGAACATCGTCTTACATGAATTGCACATGCTTGACGGCTTTAAGACGGACAACATATGTAGCAGGGAGTATACTAAATACTTACGTACAATGAAGCTGGACCCCCGTGCCCAGACAACCGAAAAGCAACGAAGTCGACTGGATCAGTATCATGATCTTTGACTGTTATGTCGCAGGCATCGGGCTTAATCTGGGACATAGGGGCAATATGTCGACCCTGCCACCCTGCCACCTTGCCTGCCTGCTCAGCCTTAGAGTGGGACGGGGGGGCAAAGCCTAGAGGGTAGTTGAATGGCCGACCACTCGGGCTACAGAGCGATATGGCTGCAGGCTGGTGGAAAGTATTGGCGAAATCACACCGCTTTAAAAATGCATAGCATTACTAGGGGAGGAGGGGAGGAGGGGAGGCGTTTTACTTGGCCACCACAGTGCGAATGGATGACCTAGATGCAAGTGCTGCTGAAAGCGGCCAGGGTATATCGCAAGGATCAAGCGCAGTATGTAATCCGGGACCAGGAAGTGCCAGTTCGTGCGGCCTACGGTGCCTAGAGGCGCTCTTTTGCAGCGGGATTACCGACAGCGCGCTGAAGATCGTGTCAGCGAGTATACCAGATCAATTCGTGGGATGCAAGAAGACATACGAGAGGCACTAGTATTGCCAGAAACCAGCGATCGACATCAATCGTAGATACTCTGCATTGCCATATCGACCTACTTGGCCTTCTCAACTTCCTTGTCTGGCTTCTGTTCCCCAATGTCCTTTGGATCCTTCTTGAAGAGCATTTTTGCAACCCATTCTTCGACCTCCCTCTCTGCCTCTTCGTCTGTTTTGGATCCGTCTGCTCCTAGAGTCTTGCGGGCCATTCCTCTTAGTTCGTCGACGGTAGATACGTCGAAAGCCCAGGATAGCCCGCCAGTTGACATGATTCCGAAACCGAAGACGTTCAAGGTGGCCAGACTCAATGCCTCGAAAGCAATAAGAGAGTTATCCCCATCTATCTTGTTCACAGGCCTGTTGCTTGGTATGAAGAATCTCGGTTTCGTTACTTTGAGTTTCCGGGCAACAGCTCGTCGCGTGATGAGGGTCGAGAGACTTAGAAAGACTGCACCACCGAAGAAAAGGCCGAGTTGCTTCATCGAGCGCGGAGAGAAGATGGGGGTGCGGGTGTCGGGCCGTGTGCTTCCAATTGGCAGCGGGGTATTAGCCTCAGATAGCTTGGTGTCAATTGCCGTTGTCGCTGGTGCTGGCGACGTTGGTAGCGACTCGCTCTTGGGTTCTCGATCGTTGGCCATTGTAAAAGTTGTTCCGAATGACCACATTGTTTAGCAGCGATGTGAGAAACGGTTGTTGGTCCTCATAAAACCCTGCGCCCTGCGGCCTGCGGGGTTACTGTCGCGGTCGATGTTGTCGCGTGACAGGTAATGATCGAAAGAAGACACGTGAAGGGCTTCAGGACAGCGACAGAACGTTAATAAGGGTCTATAGGCAAGACAAGCATGGAAGTGATTGTAAAAGTTACTGCTCTGTCTTTTGGGTTTGAGACCCACGAGTTCTTGTTCTTGCGGGAAATCCGGGGAAGCTACACTAGCGGAGGTCCCAATTTTACCCTCTCGATCAAGTTCAAGTTGATGCAATGGGCAATGGGCACTCTCACTGACTGGGTGGCTAACCTGTGTGGCTGGTGTGGGCCTGTATCACCCACCCCTCGATAGACCATTGATAGATGTCTTTTTTTTTTCTCTCTCTCACCATAATTCGTCATTTTGAGTGCGATGATTTTATTTCTTCCATAAAGGCCGGCATTGGTAATTTCTATATTGGAGACATTACTTTGTTTTCTGATAACCCGTGACCGATATCTGCATGTAGTGGTACAAGCGCCTACATTAACATCTCCATGTCCAGCCCTTTCTGAGACCCCTTACCACTCTCAATAGCCTTTGTCTGGCGACGGAATTCCTCTAACACCCGGGGAAGGCGTTCTCGATTAACAACTGCTAGACGCTCTGACTTGCGTGAGTCTAGAATGAATTGTTTAAGCCAGTCTTTGTTCCTGAGGCTGGATTCGAACTCTTCCCACCACTCTAGGAAATCAGGTAGAACAAGCCACTAAAACATGTAAGTGAGTGAAATATTTCGCTGATGCCTCACCAGATGAAGCTTCGGGTAATAATCATAGAAGGAAACTGGGAGTACGTACAAAGATACGAATCAGAAGAAGAAGGCAAGCTTTCGTATATTGCAGTTGGATGGTCAACCAAGCATCATCTGCCCCTCTACTCGCATTTGGTGCCTCGGATACCTTCACTGGCGTCTGCTTATCGAAATCGCAGATGATCATGAGCTGTCTCAGGGCCATCTTCAAGAGCAGCAGCGGTTCCCGGAGACCAGATTTTGGCACTGTTGGTTGGTGGGCTATCTTGGCGTAGGCTGTTCTGAGGTAGCCATCGATTTTGAGGCAGGGCCGTTTGCGCTCCAAGGCAAATGCGGAATGTAAGATATGTTTCCGCCAGCTCACGATCGATCGCTCCATTGAAGCCAACTCAGCTACGTCCTTAAGCTGGTAACGAGCCTCGTTGCTCGATGTTGACGAAGCATCTAGCTCCTTAGAAGCCATGATGCAGCAATGCGTCCATGACATGAGTTTGCTCATCTTTGTGGCTGGGACGAGGATGCAAAACGAGTATATATAGTACGCTGGCAGGGTAAGGCCTGTGTACCACGAAATGGTATTAGAATATCATATGTGCGCAACGACGTGTTTGGGAAAGGTTTGGTTGGGATTGGAAGGCTTTCGGGTTATAATACCTATTTGGTGACTTGGTGGAAACCTACTATAAACAGAAAGGGAGAGAGAGAGAGAAAGAGGGCGAGAGCTGGCCCTGAAAGCCCTCTACCTTGCTCCGTACGTACTTGAGGACACAATTTGCGGGATGACCATGGAGATCGAGGCTCAAGCCCGTGACGATGTTGAAGCAAAAAGCAAGCACGATTACTTACAAAAGCTACCTAGGCAAGGGATGAGGTTCCTTAGCGTCTACAGTATACCATACTGTTTTGCCTCTTGGCTCCGAGAACCTGGATTCATAGAGCTAGCTGAAGTCGGTGATGCAGATGGACACCCTTGTAGGCCATGAATAGTCACTTTTCTCTGGGAAGGGTGGCAGCCTGGCGGCTGGTGTCATGGTGTGTTGACATTTGCTGAAGACATTGCCTGTGCGTTGCACAAGCACCGTTTGAGATCTGTCATGTGCCATGATCTGCCAACCCCAGATTCTGCGAATCAGCGGTCATACAACATGGCAAGCTCACATCTCAATGCTCAGATCATACTCATATCACACTCACTCATCTGGTCCATCAGATCATGACTTCGACCAGAGCCAACGCAAATGTGGCTGCATCGGTTGGATCACAAACACAGATGTGTGTACACCAGACCACAGCGATAGTTCGTGTCATGTTGATCCATACTCTTCTTTCTTTTTCCTTGTCAAAAGGACATCCAATGGCTTGCTGGGTGCTGCTTCGTATGTAGAGGGGAGTTGGGGTAGGAGGCTCAGTTAATGTGGGAATCGCGAGCTAGCGAAGTGCCGCTTTCCCCGGAGAGTCGGTTGCTTAGCCCGACGACGGTTTTCTTTGGTATCCCCAATTACCTTCATCGAAAGCATCCAAACTAGATCTCCGTGTAACCCTCCATGACCGGGGGTGGAATCGAATGGGGAAACACCGCGACTTGATGATTTGGCCCGGAATTCCGCTCTTTTACTCTGTGTGCAGCATCATCATATGAGCCAAGCGCAACCCTGCCTCAAATAGCCCAGTCATGGCCAAAATCAAGGGTTCCAAGCCTGGCAAGCGCGAGCTGGAGCAGCCAAAGGCTCCCAGCCCATCAGCACCCAAATGGCCCCCTTTCAAGCCCGCTCTTCCTGTGACAAGTCTTTCGCTCGAGGCTCCCAACCCCACGTTCCAAGATAAGATCCTGCTTGTACGCAATTTCTTCCCCAAATCGCTATGCCGGGACTATGTCACCTATCTGCGCGGGCTGCCCTTCACAACAACCCCAGGACGCCCAAAGCGAGGGGAGGCTGTCCGAGTCAACGATCGGTACCAAATCGATGACTTCCAGTTCGCTCAGAGGCTCTGGCTCGAAACGGGATTGAGGGAGCTCTTGTCAGATGACGCTGTCAGCTCAACGTGGAATGGCGAGGTTGTTGGGCTTAACCCCAACATCCGAATCTATCGATATTCACAGAACCAGTTTTTCGATGCCCATTGTATGTCTCGCAACTTTTTTGAGTTGGTCCCGCCTATTGACTAAGCGGCCAAAGAGCTGGGAATCTATAAGTGTTCTGGTCGGAAGCTGACAGCCGACCTAGATGATGACTACAACCTGGTGACATTACCATCCACCACTGACAATCCCAAGACTACCAGTACCAAAACAACTTGGACGCTACTGATATATCTTACCTCGGCCGCAGAAGGCTGCCGTGGGGGTGAGACTGTATTTTACCCCAAGGATCGCAAAGTGGAGAGTGAGGCGATCTCGGTTTCTCTCGAGACGGGAATGCTGCTCCTACACAAGCATGGAGACGATTGTTTGCTGGTATGTTAATACCTCTCCGATCAGGCCACACCTGCATAATACATGTAACAGCTTTGCTAATTGGCCGTACGACCACTAGCATGAGGGCCGCGAGGTGCTTGAAGGTGAAAAGTGGGTGATTCGTACCGACCTTTGCGTGAAGAGATAGAACACCGCTACCTGTGGGATGTCTCATTTCGGCGACAACTGCCTCGACATGGTTTGATTGGTAGCCACGGAGTTGGAACCATGATGCTGTGAGTTTCTTATTCCCGGGAAGGATGGATGATTGGAGGTGCAGCAGCCGATGCTAAGTATCGGCGCCTACGGCATGTATGGAATGGGATAAATCAAGCAGACCTTGGCGATCTGGTTGCAGGGCTGGCTGGCTAATATGTACGATGTATCATCTTTTTCAAGGCCTCCCATTGGACAACAGCAATTGCCTATCCAACTCCCGTTCTCTGGGCGTCGAGACCCAGAGTCCTACCAGGAGTGCAGGTCTGCTAGTTTGGGGGACTTGAAGTCTTCCGCCGTGCCTTACGTTTCTTATACGATCGCGATTTTCTATGTCCGGAAAAGCGATTCACGTAGGCAAACAATGATGTGTACTTATTGCGCAGATCCCGATCCTGATCTAGGCCGCGCGGCCTTGGTAGCTAGCATATAGCGCAGACTGCTATGTCCTAGGATCGCCCACTGTGTCCTGTATCTGTACGAGCAGCATATGGCGGGGGGCAAGCGGAGCGCAGCGCAGTGGGATTCGGTGCGTTCTATGTTGCAGGGGTAAGGCAAAGGGAAAAAGCAGATAATCGTAGCGGTAGAACTAACCCCTCTCCCTCTGCTGGATCCATGGCTTACAGCCACCATCGAACTTGGGGGCTGGAATCACATCATGCCTGCATGGCATTTGCCGCCGGTAGGAACGAATGCGAGTGTGATTACTGATCTCAGGAAAGACATGGATGTTTTTGCTACAATTTGCTTTTGGCAAGTGAACATGCTGTGACCATGAAGATCCGGCCATCTTGACATCGTTGGGCCCGAATATCATGAGCCACTGTCTATTGTGTATGTACTAAATATCGGCCTACTTTATTGCTCACTCTGATAGGTACTCTCTCTTATGGGCATTGGCCGGAAATTTGTCAACTTCGCCGATGTGAAGATAGATCGCGATGTCTGGAATCGTACAGCATTCAGCACTCGTTGGGTTTGTTCCGTAGCTTCTACTTCTACCCAACGACCCTCTTATGTGGTATCCTATAGTTCTACACCATCCCATAATACTTAGATAGACCTCTGGATCATCAACAATACAACCTACTGGGTCATCATATTGCCATTTACGGGGTACTCAGTGAGAAAGGGGGTGTAATATGCTTCCACCCACCAGATGTTTGAGACACGAAGAACATGGCAACACTATAATTCTAGTAGGGGAACTTCAATATGCTCATGAGCTGAGAGTTTGTGATGATCCGTTGGAAAAGGTCCGCTCGTGCTTGACACATTCGGTCAAACGTCGAAATCGGCTTTGATATGCCATCAAGTCTCTCCATATGGTCCTGGGTTTTTAAATGCCATGCAATATCTCATTCTAGACTGCTTGTTTCAAAACAAAATACATCACCATGTGGTTGGCTCTGTGATTTGATGTCGATGAAAAGTCTATATTTCCCAGCTACCCGTATTTAAACTACCACATATACAGCGGCAGGCGAATATGTTACGGCGATAGAGGATTCTTGCAGCTCGAAGTCAGGAGGGCGGAGGATCGGCCCCACTTTGAGTCCGGGGTAGCTAAAGCTCCAAGGCGGGTGGGTGTCCGCCCGGGCCTTTGAGAATTTCCCGCGAAACGTCATTTTCTCAATCCGCCATCATACCACCACTACCAATCCAAATCTACACGCCTTTTCGAACCAACCAGCACCAACGCCCGCCACTATGAAGGGCCCTAGCTGGTCCGTCAGGCAATCGCTGGTCCGGCGGCTCGAAGCCTCATTACGATCCCCCATCCAGAGTAGCAGCCGCACCGCGACGAGGCCTTCGCCATCCTTCACCTTGCGCAACAACGTCAGCAGCAGCAGCAAGACAACGACCTCGCAACCGCGACCGCGCTTCTTCTCCCAGACCCCGCGAAACTCGAAGCAACAACCCGCCGAAGACCCGAATTTCACCTCGATCCTCGACAACCCGCCGCAGCTGGTGCGGACGGGCGGGCGGCGGCACGGCCCGGGCCTGATCGTGCTGGCCATCATCCCCGTCACGGCGTTCCTGCTGGGCTCGTGGCAGGTGCAACGGCTGGGTTGGAAGACGGAGCTGATCGCCAAGTTCGAGGACCGGCTAGTGCGGGAACCACTGCCCCTGCCGCCGCGCATCGACCCCGACGCGATCCACGACTTCGACTTCCGCCGAGTCTGGGCCCGGGGCCGCTTCCGCCACGACCAGGAGATGCTCATCGGCCCCCGCATGCGCGACGGGGACGACGGCTACATGGTCGTGACCCCCCTGGAGCGGGACTCCGAGGAGGGCGGCCGCTCCGGCGACAGGAGCGCCGCCACGGTGTTGGTGAACCGCGGCTGGATCAGCAAGAAGCACAGGCACCAGGCCGCCCGGGACCCCGCTAGTCTGCCCAAGGGCGAAGTCATGGTCGAAGGGTTACTCAGGGAGCCCTGGAAGAAGAACATGTTCACACCCGACAACCGTCCTGACAAGGGCGAGTTCTATTTCCCGGACGTGAAGCAGATGGCAGAGCTCACGGGTAGTCAGGCCGTTTGGGTCGAGGCGACTATGGGTAAGTTTTGACGTGTTTTGTTTTCTATCGTTTATTCATGTGTTGGGTATCTATTTTGATTGCGTATTTAAAGCTAACTGCTGATCCAGAGCCTGGTCTTTTGGAGGTCATGGACATGGAGAATAGGGGCATCCCAATCGGCAGAGCCGCTGAAGTCAATCTGCGGAATAACCATGCCCAATACATCTTCACATGGTAAGCAGTTTTGCTCTCTTTCCTGGCGTTATTACTCGCACAATCCATCGTCTCGCATTAGCATTAACACGTGCCTCCAGGTATGGTTTGGCCGTCGCCACTTCCATAATGCTTTATATGGTAGTGAAGAAGCCACCGACAGACATCTCCCGTCGGGTTCGCATGAATAAGGAATGGTCATAAGCTCCCAGAGTCTTGTTGTACAATACTTAGAAACAGAGCCAGAGATGCCGGCTCTCATGTAACATCATCCTCGGCACCGTCTCTTACGCCTTTGTGTGCCTTCTTTCTCGGGCCCTTTACTGGGGCCGGAACGGGCATCCGCAACTCTTGTAGCAATTCACGGGGGAGATGGCGTTGTGCCAGGGCGAATGGTGTAGTGGACGAATTCGTTTGACGTTGCCTATGCACCAACGCTGTTAGATTATATCGACAAGAATAGCAGGATCGGGGCGACCCGACCACCCAATCTGAATTGAAATGAACATACCTACGCATGAGAGCAATCATATCACTCTCATCGATCGTCTTTCGCCCAGCATGGTTAGCATAGGCCTGCAAATCGTCGCCCAACTGCTCAAAGAACCAATCCGTAGCCTGCATGATTGCATCCAGCGTATCCGGTGATATTTTGGCCTTGCCCATGCCGGCCGTCTTGGCGAATGTTGTTGCCAATCTCTTGACCACCCCTTGAGGTAATGACGGGTATTCGATGCCATGCTTGGAGATCTTCTTTCCTGGTTTCTTCCTCCTCGCAGCAGCCTGTGGCCTGTGTTCTGCCGTCAATAGAGAGTGCATTGTATCCTCCTGCTGCGCTGGACCTGGGCTGTCATTGTCTGAGTCCATTTGACCAAATGGCTCGTTTTCGTTTTCGTCATCCATCTCGTCCTCCGGCCCCTCCATCTCTATTTGCTCAGAATCTTCCAAGAACATCGGCTCTCGAGCGGGGGAGGACTCCACCCCCGGCATGGCAAATGTGCTTTCTTCTGGCGGATCTGGAAATTCTATCGGCGGAAACAGGCTGTCACCCCCTATGGTAGGATCCTCCATCATGGGAGGGGGGAAGAAACCTGAATCGATCCCGATATCGTCGCTGTGTATATCCGGGCCATGGTAATCGCTTTCCCGTACACTCCCCAAGCTTGGTCGACCCGGGGGTAGCTCACTTATCGCTCTCCGTGGCATCTCGATCGACTGAGCAGTGTAGTCCTCAAGGCCACTAAGCCGTGGGGGCTTCAGTTCACTGTCTTCATCGTCATCCTCGCGCAGGTTGAGAGAGAGTCGTGGCCGCTCTATCATGAAGTCGTCGGAATCATCGTCAAAGTCATGGCTCTCATCCTCCTCCGCGACGACTGGTAACGAGGAGTTGGCTCCGGAGTCTGAGGGGGACGAGGACGAATGTATGGCTTGGGAAGAAGGCGCGAGCAGTCGACTCAGAGCGCGGAGGGGGTCGCGGGGTGTCTCGCGCTGGTCCCGTATGCTGCGGCGGCGCTCCTTGCCCGGGGTGAAGAGCGCCGTGCGCCGTTTTTGTAGGGCGGCAAAGGCGGCTCGACCGTGAGGTGTGGCGGCGCCGCGACGGGCAGATGCTGATTGTCGAGCCGAGTTTGGATCCGCGCTTCGAGCACGGCGATTGGGCGTCTTCGCAACAGCAGCGCCTGGCGTGCTAGGTGTGGCCATGTTGGAGATGCCTGATAATTGTGGTGGTGATGCGACTCGGACGCGGCGTCATTCGAAATCAACTTTACATGGTTCGCGGGTCGGTGGTAGGATTATTGACACGGGGAGCACATGGGTATGACCAGTGTGCCCCAACGGAGTTACTCAGGTAGCTCGAGTTGCTAATCTACAATGACGCTCAAGATAGTGGGTGTTCCTGGTAGGCTAAACGCGTCTCGAATAAGCACTTTGGTTGGGACGCGTCTAACTTTGGAGTTGGCATGTGGATAGTACTGCTAAAAAGACGGAAGGTGGGGTACGATTCGACTCGTAGGTCAAGTAACGATTCAGGCGGCCAGGCGGCCAGGCTACCTGTAAATCCCATGCGAACAGGTGGAATTCGTAGAAGCCAATTGGGATCGCTTCCAGCTGGCCTTGACCTCGTAGGTGGAGGGTAAGGTAGGTAGTGCCGGTAGGACAATTTACTTCAGACAAGCGCCTTTGAAACAACATGTCCAACTTGTTTCAATCTGATAGTCTTTTACCGCAGTCCTCTCGCCGCTCAGCAGATCTACTCAGCCTCTCCGTCCTCTCTACATGTAAGGATCAAATGACAAGTCTCGCTTTGGCCTTCGACATGTGACAAATGGTGTTCAAGCAATGGCTGACAGCATTCAGCAACCCCATGTTCACAACTACCGTGTTTAATGGCCAATATATACCTGCATAGCATCGTAGGTAGAAACGGTTCTCCTCAAACCGAAGGCGACTCTCGTTCTCAGATATTACTTCTTCTAAGATCTTGTGTCACTAAACTACTACTAACATAATTACTGTCCTGTTGAACCAGTCGCTACCTACTCCGTAGTTGGTCACAACTCATAACATTAGCTACTTGTAGCAAGACTTGATAGGTAATATTCTGGGGCCTTTCACTTTCAGGGAGAGAATCGTCCGATCATGCCTGCGGATCTGGTCATCAATGGCATCCACAACCTGTGGTGCACAGGCTTTTGCGACAGGAGCATGAAAGCCGCCCGGCCGGCGTCTCAACTTCTGCTTTTTTAACCGACCGAGATGTCAAGAACGGGGCATGCAAATGAGGTGGACTTTCTGCATGCAGAGAGAGACCAAGGCCACTTTCAAAACATTTAAGCCACTCTTTGGAGAGAGATATATATCAATACTAGGTAAAGTACGGAGTAGTTAGATATACTATCTAAATGTATGTAATGCATGCATACATGCATAGTAGGTAGTCAGTCTTCATTCCCTTCACAAGTGCTGCATTTCCACCATTACGGCACATGGCACATGGCACTTGGCACATGGCTGCTTCCTCAGTCCCCACCCGCTGGATGTAAAGGCTCCGGAGACCTGACCCCTGACGGCCACGACAGTCTTCGGGTGTTGCATACATTAGAGACTGGATGTTACAGAGCTGCATCAAGTGTGAAGCCTGAGCTCAGTCCGCCCCAAAAAGTCAATCTTGGTGTCTATGCCGTGTCGCTCGTGGGCTTTCGGGGTCCGATTGACAAACAGCGTGGTAGTTGCCTCGAGGAAAACACCGCCTTATCTTTGTTAGCGCAGGTGGCACGGTAGGAGTAGCTAGTCGATAACTTGGTTGATATAGCTGGATGCGGCCATGTTTCGAGAGTTGATGAATCAAAACTGGCTGGTTGCGGACACGGCTGACTGGGGGTTGTTGACTGATTCAGAGCCTTTTCCTTTTCTCCAACCGACTGGTTCCACAACCATCCATGTTATGTATTGTAGTAGTATCCGTAGGTAGATTCAGAAATCTTTCTGATAAGGGGACTTTCCCCTTTCCTTCCATTGCTTGCATGAAGCAGACTCGGGCCATCACCATTGACGGGCCTTAGGCCTTATGGTTGGACAACTCTAGCATGACCTCGGCGCGCAACGCCTTGTCAAGCAAACCAGATTGTAGATTGTGTGACGGGTGTAAGGGGACTCAGGCGGGTGAGTGACCGGAGCTACCATCCCTTGTCCTATCGATCCATGAGAAACATTATCGTGGGTTCTCCAGAGCCATTGGAGCTCGACCCGCCGATGGCCCTGTAGACAAGAGGTCCAAGCTACCAATGTAGGTTCAGAAGTAGGTTCCAAACCTGAAAACACCACCATCCCTCATATCATACCCACTCATTCCCACGCTCGCTTGTTTGCTTTGTGCTGCTCAACGCGGCTATTTGTCGATATTGGGTGGTGTATCCAATACTACTATGTATACGAACAAACGCGCCGTTGCCTCCCTCTCCTCTGCAGTTCATGATCAATTGCACACATGGCATGACACGCCCCAGGTGAAACCAATACACGATCCATAGGGGCAAGCATACGGGCTCCTTTTGATCCATCGAGCACGTATCAAACAATGGTGGCCACTGTAGCTGTCAAGATCAACCCACAACCCGAGGTCTTCGTAGTTGATTTACACTAACTGCCCGGTAGCCCACTGCTTACATCCCGACATAGGTACCCAACCGCAACCGTTGAACACTATGGATGCAGAAGGTTGCACCACTTGAGGTATGATGATATAATCGAAGTCGTTACTCACGATGGTAAATAAGCTTGTCCGGACTTAAACCTAGAACTTCCATAGACTCTGGTGCGTGCCCTGTATATCCTGCCCATGTTCATCAGCCTGCAGTGTCAGCATGCACTCCTGTTCGGGTAGGTCAACAAGTAGTAAGTATGTGTTATCCTGACAGGACAATATCCAAGAAGAGTGTGTATCAATGCAGGTAGTAAGTAGTAGTAGGTAGGAGTTGAGCTTTGATACTAGACTAAGCTATACATCTTCCGATGTCCATGCCTACCTACACTTATTAGACACCTCTCAAGCATGTGCTTCTTTATATTACCTGCCTGTCAAAGGTGCATTTCAATGTTCCAATCCTGTCTGTCACCTGTAGGTCGGCAGGTAGGCAGGTAGGAGGCAGTGTGTACCTATGTAGACTTGATCGCCCGAGATACAACATTGAACAGAACAGTTAAAGGGCGGTGGACTTGTTGTTGTGGAACCGCTTGACCAGTCCTAGCCCGTTCCAGTCTTCCAACAATCCGATTTCCTACCAGGCCGTTCCCAGCCCAGTCACCTACCTAACCTGCTAACCCCTAACCTACCAGGCCTAAGCTACAGGCAGACAGGCTCCAGGCTACTGCTACTGGACAGTACAGTCCAGCAAGTACCTACCTACATACCTTGCATGCGTTGGCTGGCTGGCATGTTGCGACGGGGTCGCTGAAACCAGACACTAAAGATACCTTGTTGCTAACTGAATCTGCTGCAGAATTAGGTACACTCGTGTTATCGAGGCAGGTATCCGCGGGCACATTCGCCGCCGCCAGGACACACTCTCCAGTCTCTTTGTCTTTGTTTCTCTCCGTCCCCTTCCAAGTCCCAGACCAGACTCCCAACCCATCTAGCCATCCATCCATTGATTGAACCCATTGACACCAACCTCCATCTCCATCCTGCGACCCCCCCTTCTGCGACGGCACCAATTCCGAAACAATTGCAGCAGCAGAGGTGCATTTTAGCTAGCGGATTGATCGTCTGGTAGCTGCACTGCTTTTACCTCTTCTCTTTGCCGAACCACTCACTCACTGGGACTACTACCGCCTGCATACCTACCTACCTTACCACCTACCTTACCTTGCCATTCCTACTACTACATCCCTCGTCCCTAACCAGCTTTTTTCCCTTTTTTGCTAACAACCGACGAATCTCTCTCTGTCTCTGTTGCATTGTCTTGTGTGAAGCCAATTCTCTTAATACGTCTTTTTTTTGAGGCCATATCAATCCCATACCATCGCCGATTTTGTTTCCCGTGCAAATCGATTTTGCCCGCCTTTCGTCGTCGCATTTTACTCGAGGAGAGAAAGGAAATCCAAACCGCCCTTCCCACGTAGATCAACAGAGGTAGCCGACCATGGCTGCACCAGGAGTACAGTCGTTGAAGGTATGCACATGCATTGCATTGCTCGGGCATTTGATACTCGACCGACGCGACATTTAGTTTCGCTCCGTCTCTGGACCTGTTCACTGACTCCTATTCTTATTCTAGTGTGTTGTCACCGGTGATGGTGCTGTCGGCAAGGTGCGTTACCGTTCCCACCCCCTTTGTTCGAGGAACATCGAGACAATCGTTTTCCGACGACTCGACCCGCCTCGGCGACGAATTTGATTCTAACATCCTTCCAGACATGTCTTCTGATCTCTTATACAACAAATGCCTTCCCAGGCGAATACATCCCCACAGTGTTAGTTCCCCTGAACCTACAGCTGGCATGCGACACTGGCTGCACCACTCGATCTAAACGAATGCAATAACTGACCTAAGAACGACTCTCCTAGGTTTGATAACTACTCCGCTAGTGTAATGGTCGATGGCAAGCCCATCAGCCTGGGATTGTGGGATACTGCTGGTCAGGAAGATTACGATCGCTTGCGGCCTCTGTCGTACCCCCAGACCGACGTCTTCCTCATCTGCTTTTCCATTGTCAGCCCGCCGTCATTTGACAACGTAAAGGCCAAGGTTAGTGACTCTCATCCATCAACACGAAGAGACCAATGGGTAGCTAACAGTTTTCAACAGTGGTACCCTGAGATTGATCACCACGCGCCGAACATTCCCATCATCCTGGTCGGTACTAAGCTGGATCTCCGAGAGGACCCTGCGACGATGGAGAGCTTGAGATCTAAGAGAATGGAGCCTGTTTCGTACGACCAGGCGTTGGTGTGTGCCAAGGAGATCCGTGCTGTGAAGTACCTGGAATGTTCTGCCTTGACGCAGAGAAACCTCAAGAGTGTCTTTGACGAGGCTATCCGGTTCGTACCAAGCCACAGTCTTGCAACATCTCTTGACATAAATAACTAACCTTTTGATAGTGCTGTACTTAATCCGAGACCTCAAGTCTCTAGCAAGCCCAAGAAGTCGAAGTGCACTATTCTGTAGAGCCAGAATGGTGAGCAAGCCCTATCAACACTAGGCAGCCACGAACAAGAAAGAAATATGCAAGAAGCGATGAGGCGGACCCACGAAGCGAGCATGCTGATAACATTCGGCACGATTCCCAAGTTTTTGATAGGATGACACGGAGCGGGCAAGACATCTGATATTGGTTTTTGTTGCAAACTCCGTCAGAGTAGTTGCAGGCGTTTTTGGTGGATATCATACTAGGAAAACGACGGACATCTTCTCCAAATTGAGGGAATGGAACGACGTACTACTTATTTGTGTTATTTCACGTCCCCTCGTTCATTCTCCCGATACCCGTTCAGTTGGCGGAGTTCTCTACCTCTACATACCCCCAATGGCCTCTGCCCCTTAACTGGATGGTCTCTCAGTGACCACGAAATCCTGGAGAGATGTCGGGAGCTTGGAATCCTTCCCAAAGGCTCGGTTGGGAGCCAACGTTCCGTGTATAGAAGCGAGTTGGAGTTGAACACCACATCTGATTCGCCTTTGATCTTGGTCTTGGCTGGCGGCCATGACCCCCAGCATCCTTTTAGGAAGATTATAGTCTTTCTGTTGATGGGAGAGCTTTCCAGCTAACTGGTCATAAGGATATGCAAGGTCTCTTTTTCAAGTTTCGTTTCTGTAGATAGCACATATGCACGAAGTAAAGAAAGAAGAGGATGTTACAGCAACCACCTTCCATTCATGCACGTAAATCATGTTGAATTCAATCACGAAACTCAAGTCATGTTGTGAGGGGTATCTATTGGAAGAATTCCTATGAATGCCGTACGCTTTCCTGTTTTATTACATGGTCTACCTTTGCTTCGGGACGATAGCCCTCCGACTAGGGTGAATACCATTCTCATCGGTCTTCTGGGCGCCTCCCTTCAACAGACGCTCCTTCTCCTTCTTGATCTTCTCGATCTCCTCCTGCTTGGCGCGGCGGTCGCGCTCGCCCGTCAGCTTCTCGTTCTTGGCGCGGATGCGCTCCTTGCGGTAGTCGGTGTTGCCGCCGCCGCCGGCCGTCAGCTCGACGTTGATCTTGCGCTCGTCCTCCTTGGGGCGGCCGTGGTAGTCGCGGCCCTGGCAGGTCATGGTGGAGTGGTGCAGCGTCTTGAGGCACGTCTTCATGTGGTCGTAGCCGGCGAACTCGACAAAGGCCACGCCGCGCGACTTGTTCGGGTTCGACTTCTCGTGCAGCAGCCGCACCGCCGTTGGGTGTACCGCCGAGAAGTGCTTCTCGATGTCGGCCACGGTTGCGCTGTAGGGCAGGTTGCCCACGAAGACGATAAAGCGGGCGGCCTTCTTGGGCCGGGCACTTTCTTGGGTTGGTAATTTTTTCGACTCGGCCGTCTCCTCTTCTCCGTCAGCTGCTGCTACGGCTCCCTCGGGGTTTTCGGGTTTGCTGTCGTCGGCAGACTTCTTGTCCTTCTTGTTCTTCTTCTTTTTGCTCTTCTCGGGCTTGGCTGAGTCGTCGGCCGCAGCAGGAGCAGCATCATCAGATTTGTCTTTGGATTTGCTCGCCTTCTTCTTTGAGGGTTTGCTGTCGCCGTCATCCATGGCCTGATCCTTCTCCTCTCCGCCAAAGGGGACCGCCTCCTCGTCGTAGACGGCGTCCAAGGCGGCGGCTTGTTCCTCGCGGCTCTGCTTCTTGTGCTTCTTCTCCTTCTTCTCCTTTCTCTCCTGCTTGTCCTTCTTGCTGCGCTTGGTGTCCTTGGCCGGCGCTGCGTCCTCGTTGCTCATCCGCCGCCGTTTCTTGGACTCGGTCACGTCGCCGCCGCCGTTGGCCATGGCCGTGGTGGGGTTCTCTTCGGTGGTAGACTTGCGCTTCATGGTCGCGGACTTTTTTGAGACGTCCTGCTTGTGAGAAGGGTGTATGATTCGAGGGACTGGGGACTGGGGGTTCTCTTGTGGGTTCTGAAACGAGTTTGTTGCTCTCCCAGTAGTTGCTGGCTGTTGTGCAAAAAAGGTGCTTGGGGCGGCCGGCAAGTCGATGGCTCGGCAAGTATGTAGTTTGTTATCGTGACTTTGGGAATCAGAAAATTTTAGTGGAGACGCTCGCATGTATCTGCACTAAGACTTCTTCCAGGTGGATCCAGACTCCCGTGCCCTTTTAATTGCATACAGGAGCTACCTTGCTATGTAGTAAGGATAATGCCAGTATGACGAGAACAAACGAAGCCGCCTATCACTCATGTTTGAGAACAGTCCATGACTGCTCTCCTTCTAGGTATCTTGAGCCTGGTATCTACGATTTCCAGACTTGGTCTGTAGCATTACATATTTCGGTATTTGCCCCCCTTCCTCCAGACCGAATAGACGCATACTCCCAATAAACGGCTGGCACTAACACGCTAAACGGCATTTGACAGGTGGCATCCCGGACGTAGTATCGCAACCGTTCACACCTTTGGTGGGAATGCATCTCAGTCTGACTTACATGATCCAAGGACTTGCCTTTCCTTGCTAATATTCAATATTCCCTCCGCACTCGTGCTTTCGGAGATTTTCCAGCGCAATCCCGAGTCCATCATACCGCAGGGCTGCGCAGAACTCTTTACATCATCCAACTAGTCAATCCCCCGAGTAGTGGGGGTGTCACATATGAGCTCATACCTGCAAACGTGATAGCTCCCGGCAGTCCTAACCAAAATGTTCTTCTCTGGAACGCTGCAAGAGGGCATCTCTAGAGCTCTTGAGCAGAGTAAGAATGTTGTCTGTTTCGTGACAGACGAGGAAGACGAAAGCCAACAGTGGGAGAATGAGTTCCTCACAGAAACCACCGCCAAAAGTGCCCTGGGTAGTGCCGCTGTGGCTTTACGGCTGAAGGCAGGATCCGAAGAGGCCGGCTACCTTGAGGCACTATTTCCCGTCCCACGAAAACCTACCCTGATAGTCATCCAGTA